>CM053772.1:56800622-56931430 GCA_028658325.1 Potorous gilbertii
CCCTGCTATTGAGAATCTATCAGTCAAACATCCTGCTTGAATAGAGCCCAGGTGCAAACCTGTTATGTGGTCAGGCCTGAGATCTAGGCATTTCCAGGGGAACTTTTTATAGTTTTAGGACTTCAAGGAAAGAGAAAGCTTGAGAATGGTTGTGGGAACTCATTTTGTGCCCCTCCCTTTGCCTACCAGGCTGTATCAATGCTGTTCCCAGCAGCCCTGTTACCTTGCAGAGCAGTCTTTCAGTGGAGGTAGTTGGCCACACTCATCCTTTCCCTGGTCATTGCCTCTGTTGGGGATGGATTGCAAGAAAGGTAAATGATTGCACCTTATGGTGGATTCCTATGTTCTGGTCTAACTACATTTAGAGTACTGGGATCAATTCTGAGCCTTGTGTTTTTAGGAAATCATTGACAAAAGTGAGGGTCATTTGGATTTTGTTCTTCATTTGCTTTTTTCAGTCCTTTCTGACTTTTTGTCCACCCATTTGAGTTTTTCTTAGCAAAGATACTTGAGTGGTTTGCCATTTTCTTTAGCTTTTTTACAAATGAGAAAACTGAAGCAAAGAGGGTGAAGTGACTCACCTAAGGTCTCAGAGCTAATAAATGTCAGAAGCCAAATTTGAACTCAGGAAGATCAGCGTTCTTGACTTCAGACCTGAGGCTGTATCTACTGCACCACCTACCTGTCCATTCTTTGTGCCAGGCACTGTGCTAAACTCTGAGGATACAAAGAAAAACCAAAAGATAATTTGTTTTCTCAAAGAGCTCAGGGACGAAGGGCAGTTATAATATGAAAACAACTCTGTACGAAAAGACAGACAGGATCACTTGTAGATATCAAGGGATAGTATAAGGCCTGTAGACCATGCCATACAAGGAACGGGTGAAAAAACCTTGAGACCAGGCCCTCACCACCTCTTTCCTGAACTATTACACCACTGACCCTCCCTTCCCATTCTATCGAGTATATCCTCCAAACAGTTGCTAAGTGAATGTGCCTGGAAAGTAGATCAGACTGTGTCAGGTCCCTTCTCAGGCAGTCCCAGTAACTTCCTATTGCCTTGAGGATAAAACACAAACTCATTGGGCATTTCAAGTCCATCGCAGTATCTTTCAGACAGTTTTCATTGTAATTAACCCTCATGCAGAATACATTTTGCACAGCCTATTTCTTGTTTCCTATACACAGCATTCTGCTCTTGCCTCTGCACTTTCTCACATGCTGCTGTCCATGACTAGAATGCCCTCTCTCCTCATCTCCACTTTTGGAATCTTCAGCTCCCTTTAAGGCTTAAATTAAGTGCTGTTGTCTACAGGAAACCTCTCTAGATAACCCCACTTGTCCACGTTCATCCCCACCCAGAAAATTGATTTCATTTTGCATATGCTTTGTATTTTCTTATCTCAGAACGTGTACTTTCTCTATCCACCCACTCCCCATCCCCACCCCAGGAGAAAGTAAATTCCCTGAGGCAGAGATCAATTCTTTTTTTTTTTTTTTTTGTCTTTTAATCCTCTGCACTCCAATGCCTGGGCTTAACTGAATCAGCACATAGTGGTAGGCTTGTTGAATCCGATTGAACTGAATTGAGAAGAAATGGGCTAAAAAAGGACATGAGAGATCACTTGAAGGGATGCCATGTGGAAACAGAGATCAGACATGGTCTCCTTGGCCCCAGAGGGCCAGACTGGGAACAATGTGAAAAGGGAGGGAGTTTCAGGAGGCAGACCTTGCCTGATCTTAGTAAGGAAAAATCTCTGAACCACAAAGAGCTGCCTAAAGTAGGTTGGGCTATCTTGGGACCTGGTGGGTCCCCATGCCTGGAGGTCTTCAAGCGGATGACCACTAATGAGGCTCATGTATAGAGGGGACTTCTGTGGAGTCACAAGCTGGGCTACATGACCCCTGAGGTCCCTTCCCACCCATATCCAGAGAATGAGTCTGTGATTAGTGAGTGCTTTCCTATTCATTATCTCGTTTTCTTTTCACAGGCTTTTATCTTTTTTTTTTATAATAAAAGGTCTTTCAATAGGCAGCATATTTGCCATTCTTTTTCCTACCACTAACAAACTGGGGGGAAACAATCTACATGTACAAAAATGGAAGGAATCACTCATATCAGTTCCTTGGAAACAGAGTAAAGTGAAGTGTCCATTCTTTTTCTTATCTTGGTCTTAGTGGTCTTTTCCTTTGGTATGCATTAACTTTTCTAGACACTTCCTTTCCCAACTCTTTTTTCTGTTTAATTGTTTAGGCATTTTTATCTCCACAGCCCCACCTCATATATGAGGCTAAGCCTTATGCCCTCTGCTCCTGGTACATACTGCCCCCTTCTACAATTAACAACAACACAAAAAATAAATAGCGTTTACTATGTTCCAAGCATTGTGCTAAGGGCTTTAAAATTCTTGTGTCATTTGATCCTTGTAACAACCCTGGGAGGAAGGTGCTATTATCTTTTTTTACAGATGAGGAAATTGAGGCAGAGAGAGGTTAGGTGATTTGCCCAAGGCCCCACAGCTACTAAGTATCTGAGGATAGATTTGAATTCAGGTCTTCCTGAATCCAGGCCCAGTGTTCTATCCATTACACCATTGTCTTTAAATATCTATCTTTCTATCTGTCTGTCTCTCTGTCTGTCTATCTGTCTCTATCTAGGTGTGTGTATGTATGTATATGTATATGCATGGGTATATGTATAGTTATAACACAAATATATATGTATGTATGTATATATATGTATATAATTATGTTAACTGATAATTCATGTTATAGATTATATAACTATAACACAATTGATTATATATTACATATAATATATATTTATGAATACGTTTCCTACAATAGAATGCCTTTCTTGAGGGTGGAGACTATTTCATTTTTGTCTTTGTGTCCACAGTGTACATAGTAGGTACTTTTATATTTTTAAAAAATTATTGCTATCTTTTGTTTTTCCATTATGTTTATGATAATGTAATACACTCCCTTCTCCTAATGTTTGTTGACTGATTGCCAACCACTATGACTTTCCCCATTTGATAGATGAGATACTGAAGGTGCAGCAAGGTCAGATGATTGACAGCTAGTGAATATCAGAGATAGAATGAAGACTTAGCTCTTTTGGTCAGAAACTGGGATATTGTGATCAGCCTTAGGCATCCTATTTGAGGAAAGATCCTGATAACCTGGACCAAGTCTAGAGCAGGAAATTGTAATGTGGATGAATCTTATCAGAACTGATTAAAGAACTGGGAGAGACAGAATTTAGTCTGAAGAAAACTCTTGAAAAACATGATGACTTGTCTCCAATCGTCTGAAGGTCTGTTACATGGAAGAGGAGCTAGATCTGCTCTGCTTAACCCCAAAAGTACTAAAACTAGGGGGTATTTGGTGGAAATAGCAGAGCCAAATTTAGGCATGTTGTCAGGAAAAAATTCCCAAATATCAGGGCTTTCCAAGTATGGCAAGGGCTGCCTCCAGAGGTATCCATCCCACTTCCCCCCCACCAGAATCTTCAAGTAAAATTTGGATAAGCAAACTTGCCAGGGATGCTGGAAAAGGAATTCTTCTTTAGGTTTTATTTATACTAGATGACCTCTGAGACCCTGTTCAGCTTTGCGATTCTATAACTTCCAAGTTCAGTGCTTTTCCTATGGGTCCTACTGTTGAAACACTTTAGCCCATTTCCAAAGGTAAGCAACTCCTTTCTCCTTAATAACTAAAAGCAGTTTATGGTTGTCACTTACAGTCAGTGATAAAGGGTCCTGAGACTTCTCCCTGACCTCTTGGAGAAAGAAAACAAACTTTATTGTTAGATGCCCATCCCACATCCACCTTCTATTGACAGCAGAGGACATATTTTTTTCCACAAATGTCCTTCTATTTTGTTACCTTCTCCTTGGAGTCTCTGAAGAGACTGGGAAGGTCTTAGACTCAGAGTTCCCCAAGAAATCCCACTTTAGCTCCTTCCATCCCCAATCCCTGAGACAATCTCCCAGGAGAACAAATGGGGCTCTTTCTTTGGAGATGTAGGCTCCTCCATCCAAATTCAGGTTACCTGCAAAGCCCTCTCACATCGTCAAGACTCACACATGATGAATACTGCCTCAGGTCAAGCTCATAGCTCTGGTAAAGGTTTGTCATCCTGCAGTATATTTTAGAGCCATTGCTCTTGTCTATTACTTTCCTTGTTGTTAGTCTATCAGTTTCAAGGACAGAGTCCTTGGCGGTCACTGTGAATTTTCACTCCGTACTAAGGCAGCCAGTCTCAGCAGGATGATGAAGTCACTTTAACCTTCTTCTTTATTTCTGCGCAACTAAAATGAGCTTCTTGACATGGGAGATAAACTACTTCAAGTGTGAACTCTGAATAACAAAATCTGGCACTTGAATCCTGCCCTGAGTGGGCTTAATGAAAGTTCCCCAAAGAGAGATAAGGAAGGTCACATACATGCGTGTGACTCATGCCTAGCCCCGGGTGGAGTGCTGTAGCGGAACTGAATGAATTAGAGAAAAAGGAAAAGGGAAAAAAATGGTGGGGGTGGCCATTCTTTGAAACTTTTGGATGATTCTGCCAAGGTAATTTTTCTTTCATCATCTCCATATCTGGGCTTTCATCCCAGCAAACATTCACTCTTTGTTTCTGGCTCCTGGGAATTTGACATTAAAAACTTGATTCTTCTGCTGCTGAACTTTCTGCTTCATGTGGGGGCACCTGTGCTTGGGGACTGGCTCAGCACCATCATTAGCAGGGGTGGACAGCCTTTAGTTTGAAAGAAAAACTCTTCCATTCATTGATTTGAAAAGAGGAAAAGAAGGGGTGTAAAAGGCACGATGAAAATCACATGGAATTTACCCAATATTGAATGGGATTTGGAGCCTCCTCCACCAAAGAGGAGGTGGATTGAGAAACATTTTCACTATGTACAAAAGAGAAATGATCTAAAAATTGAACTCCTCCTCAAGGTAGTGTGGATATAGAACAGGAAAGGATCTCAGAAACCAGTGATTCCAACCCACTTGTATTCCAATTGAGGAAACTGAGACTCAGACAGGTTAAGTGACTTGGCATCCTAGGATTATAGACTTAGAACCAGAAAGGACCTCAGATGCCATCAAATCCAGCCCTCTCATTTTGTTCAAAGTCACACAGGTTCTAAATGTCAGAGATGGAATTCCAACCCAAGTTGTCTGACTTTGAATCCAGTGCTCTTTCTATGGAAAGCCCCCTCTCTGACCTTCCAGATAGGGTTTCTTCTACTGTGGTTCACGAATGCCGTTGTCCAAAGGGAAGTTGTGATGTTGCCGATCAACTCTTAGCTTGCATTCATCAACATCTCCCCAGTTAAGATGGAAAGCCAAGACTGCCAGAGGAACCAGAGACTGGCTTTCCACCTCTAGCCCAATGCTGTACTCATTCTACCTCCGAAGCTGTGCCCATAACACTCTATCCTCCTCACTCAGTTTGTCAGATGACTGCAAATTCTTTTATAGCCAGATCAAACTCCATGAAACTTTCTCCAATGATGTCATCTTCCTTGGAACCACCTGAGCTTCCCAGGAATCAGAATATCATAGATTTAGAGCTAGAGGGAGCCTTAGAGATTTTGTATTTTTATTCCAGGGCACACAGAAGATGCTTTAAAATGTTTGTTGATTAGTGGACAGATAGAGTGAAGTCTGTTGATACAGGACTTGGAAGTAGGTCTGAAGTGTTTGACCTTGTTGCAGCGGGTACCAAAATTTCCTTACATACAGTCTCTTGAGTCTCCAGACATGAAAAGATGTGAGATATTAACAGATCTGCATTGTAGGGGGAAGGAGGGGTAAAGCAAATATATTCTCACCAATAACCTAATATCCCCTGAGGCACTGTGAGTGGCCCTAACTCCCATATTCGTAGGGAGTGATACTTCCAGCCCTACAAACAAAAACAGAGATGTGAAGAAATAAAGATCCATTCACAAGTCCTAGGCCTTCGTGCCAGGGAGGCTGACCCTGATTTTTGTTCCACGAACTTTCAGGGGGTGTTTTCCTGGGTCTTGTCCAGTTTGTTCCTAATGATCTTCCAGAACCACATTCCTAAATGATCACGGCAAAGTGACATACACCCCTTAGTCCCGCCTGTTGCCAAAATCCCTCCCTTACAGATGGGGAATGACTCATTTTGTGACAATTCTGGGGATCCGGGTGGAACCTTGGCCATTACCAGAATGCTTTCTTCTTAGACCATGCTCTCCCAACTTATGCAGAATTCATGTGTGGCCCACATCCTTCTTTATTCTCTCTCTCTCTCTCTCTCTCTCTCTCTCTGTCTCTCTCTCTGTCTCTCTCTCTGTCTCTCTCTCTGTCTCTCTCTCTCTCTCTGTCTCTCTCTCTCTCTCTCCCTTTCTCTTGCTTTAGTTTTTTCTCTGTTCCCATCTTCTTTTCCATTTACTATCAAGCTTTAATAAGACTAGGAACGGATGACTCCAGCTAAGCAAATACCTTGGGAAAGTGAGAGTTAATACAAGGAATACAAGGACACTTTTTTTGTTTCGAAGCTGGTCAATGAAAATCTTTCTTGCCTACTTTTTAGTTCATATTCTTGCCCTAGTGAGTAGAGTCTCCCGCACATAACTTGCTGATGGAGGATCTGGTAGGGTACCAAGGTCATCATTGTGAACATTTCACATCCCTCTGTCAGTCTTATTGTGCATTGCCTTCCTTTACATACTTAACAATCCAGCCCAATGAACTGTCTTGCTGTTTTTCGCACTCAACATTCTAATTCTCCCTAAGCTTGTTCAGACTTTTTTCCATGCCTGGGATGTAGCACTTTCTCACCTCCATGTCTTGACCTTCCCCAACTATGTCATCTTTATTGGAACCACAGAAGCTCTGTGAACTTCATAGAATAGGGTTTTTATAGATTTCACGTCAGAAAGGATTGGAGGCTGATGGATTTAGTATTGGAAAGGTCTTTAGAAACCATCAAATTTAACTGTCTCATTTTATGGAGACTTAGAGAGGTATGCAAAGTCTCCATGAAGCCTTTCCTGTATTGTTCCCTGCTCCCTGCTCCGCCTGCATCTGCTAATGCCTCCGCCTCCTCCTGCTGAAATTACCTGGTTTTTACTTTGCATATAATTTGCATTTTTTTATTTATATGTTGTTTTTCCTGAGAGAATATGAGCTGCTTGAGTTTTTTTGTTTTATCTCTGTTTCCCCAGCACCTAGAACAGCTCCTGATGTGTGGTATAAGCATAATAACATTCTTATTGATTGATTGATTGTGCAGAATGGTATAGGTGGAGAAGGGTTACAGGTCAGGACTAAATATGTGTTGAGATTTCCTCAAAATCCAAATCTCAGTTTGTTTTCTTGGGATTTGCCCATTTTCCAAAAGAGTTGAGTATGGAGAAATAGTATGCAGGAGTGGGAAACCTGTGGCCTCTAGGTCCTCAAGTGTGGCCCTTTGAATCCAAACTTTACAGAACAAATCCCCCTAATGAAAGGATTTGTTCTGTAAAACTTGGACTAAGTCAAAAGGCTGCACTCGAGGATCTAGAAGACCACACATGGCCTCGAGACCACAACTTCCCTACCATAGAGAGGGTTCAGAAACACTGACTGTTGTAGGGGGTACCACAATGTCCTTCTATATAAGCTCCTGAGAAGAGATGAATGAGTCCCTAGACTTAACCTCATTCACATCTCTCAATCATTTGCAGACCTGGGGAGTCTAGAAGTTGGGAAGATAGAAAGCAGTAGGGAGGGTGGTTGAGTAGAAGGCATGTACTGTAACAATTTGGTTTATCATCACTTCATTGATTGAATAAAATGATTAAAGTACCCACTGTATGCAATGTACTGTAGTTACTATTAGGGGAATTATAAAGATAAATAAAACATAATCTTTAAGCTAAGGAGCTGATCAGCTGGTTGAGGAAGATGGAGTGTATCATGGTGTGAAATGTCTGGTATGTCTCCTGCCCTAATGAGCACTCCTCATGTCCAACTTCCAGAAGTTTAATAAAGCATTCACAATTTCTTCCTGTGTCTCTCATATCCTCATGGGTGGCAAAAAGCACATGCAGTCCCATGAATTGGTATAATGGAGTAGATAGAAATGGCCCCCACTACAAATAGAATTATAATGATATAAAATACAAGAAGATAAATACTGAGAGGAACATAAGATGCTGTGAGGGCAGTGTTAGTTCCAGTTTCCCTAATGGACAAGGTGGAATTTTTATTGCATCAAAGGAATTGTGACCCATGCTGGTATTTCATTACTGGCCTGGAAGTGGACGGTTCACAGGAAGGAATTCCAGGAGACAGAAGTCCTGTGTTCTTGGTAGCTTTCTCATCCTGTAAGGTTACTTCAGTACTAAAGCATCCTTGGTTTGCAGAAGGTCTTTCCAGACATCCGAAGGACATTCCACAGAAGGGAATTAGTTTTCCAGTTTTTGAAATATCATTATCCACCCATTTTTCTGGGTTCCATCTCAGTGCCTATGATGGAAGAACAAGAAGAAAAGAAGTTCCTAACCCAACCTACCTTCTCTTTTCTTCAGGTTCAACCAAAGACCTGATAGAAACGTGTTGTGCAGCTGGACAACAGTGGGCCATCGACAATGCCGAATGCACAGAGATACCTGTGAGTGGGGCTGATGGTGATGTCTGCAGGTAAGGTAGAAACCTCTTTCCTATTGGAACCCTTCATCTTTGGTCAGAGCTTTTTGATTAGATTTTAGTGGGTTCTGAGAATCCCAGGAATATGACAATGAATCCTTTAAAATGATGTTCAATGTCATTTTAGTAGCTGGGGAGGCAGCATAGTGCTGTGAGAAACTGCTGAATGGCAGCTAGGTAGCTCAATGGATAAAGTACTGAATATCAAGTCAGGAAGACCTGAGTTCAAATCCAGGCAGTAGTACTCTGTGAAAAATCACTTTTTTGCCTCAGTTTTTTGTTTGCCTCAGTTTCCTCAACTATAAAATGGGGATAAAAACAAAAAGAAAGTGTAACTAGTAAAGGGAAGGGAAGGAAGGGAGAAAGAGAAGGAAGGAAAGAAAGAAGGAAGGACAGGAGGGAGGGAGGGAAGAAAGGAAGAAAGGAAGAAGGATTTATTAAATACCTACTATTTGCGAGGCACTGTGCTAAGTGCTTTCCAAATATTATCTCATTTGATTCTCACAACAAATTCTTGCATTTGATTCTAAGCAGGTGTTATTGTTATTCCTATTTTACAGTCGAGAAAACTGAAATAAGTGACTTATCCAGGGTCATACAGCTAATACATGACTGAGGTAGAATTTGAACTCAGGTCTTCCCAGCTCTAGGCCCAGTATATTCTATTTACTGTCCCTCCTCACTGTGCCCCCAAGCTTCAAGTATCGTTGCACAATCCTCCTTATCCCATTCCATACCATGGTTAGTAAACATTGTATATATAGGCACTGTCCTCTGGATCATGGAGTTTCCATTCTACATGAGGGAGTGGGAAGGGGAAGGTTCTTGATTAACTGACAAATATCATTTTCCGTGTCTCCAGTGTCCAAGCATTGGTGCGTCCTTGTTCAGTTCAATTCAATTCAATAGATTTTAAATGCCAAATAAATTCATTATCCTGGGAACTGGGAAAACAAAGAAGAAATCTGCCTGTGCCCTTAGCATCCTCCCAGCTGCTAGTACCCTCCCTCCCCAAACTCATTTTCATATATTCTGTAGTTACTTGAACATTTGTTAGAGCATAAAATTCTTTTGTTTTTGTATTTCCAGCACTTAAGCTGGAATTATATCAGCTCCTGGTGCTTAATAAATGCTTAATAATTGGCCAATTGGTCAACTGGGGGTGGGGAATAGGGTGGGGAAAGAAGGATACAACATATAAGCAAGTAGGTAAATACATGATCTATGTAAAGCAATATCTGGTATCAGAGCAGAATGAAATGAATCTAGTGAGATAAGAAAATAGGATCATGGTCCCCCACAAGGAACTCTTGTTCTGAATTTCATGGTCACAAGGCTTGAGTGGTAACATCTTCTTTCACATTAGTCATCCTAGAGAAAGCCTTTAACACTGTCCTCAATACCATCCTCTCTACCTCAGTGGGATAAAATTGCCCTTTTCAAGAGCAGAGTGGTAATGACCCATGCTGGTGCTGCTGCTGTGGATGTGTTGTTCTGGTCTCCTTGGCAACCAGGAAATCAGAGTGATCCATCCCTCTGGAGAATGGAATCCAGAGAGGGGTGGAGAAGGATGGTCAAGAGGAGCTGGGGGTGGGAATCCATTGCTTCAGCTCTGAGGCTTCTGCATCCAATCCTTCACCAGGTCCTGGCACTTGGCCTTTCTCCACCTCTCACCAGTACATCTGTCTCTCTCCCTCCTGAGGACTCACACGTCCCTCCTCTGTGCCTTTTAGCTGTAGATCTCCTTCTCTATACCTGTGGCTGTCCAGACTCTTAACGTCTTATGTCCACACTGCATCCATGCTCTCCTACATAGACTCATGAACCCAAGTCTCCCCTGTTTGCAACACTCCATCATTTGAATCACATTCCTCAAGTAGCAATCTTACTGTGTCATCCACTGGCTCATAAACACACCCACTCTGGTTCCCTATTGCCCTATTACAAAAAAACAAAAACCCAGACCTGTGATTTCAGCAGTGTAATGAGCTCCCAGTCATATTGGCAACTTCTCTTCCCCCTATGGTCTTCGATTGATGGCTGGGGACAATTGGAGAACCTCTATTGCCTTTTGAATTAAATTCTTACTTTTTGATTGGGGTTTAAAAAGAAAGAATGGAACCAACCTAATGATACATTTGCTGGGTGTCTTGTTTGGTATGTTGTTGTCTTTGTACTTTACCAAGAGGGGAGAAATAAGGAAATTATCCCACCCTAACCTCAAGGACTTCTACAGTTGGGTTCCCAGCAACCTTCATCTCATCATTGTCTTTTCTTAAACCTAACTCCAGAGCTTTCTCCAGGCAAGCCCAGCATCTGTAACTGGTTCATCCTTCCCTCCATCTTTGCTCAGGAGCTATTTTTCACCAGTGTGTTTCCCTTCCTTCAAATTTCTTCCTCAGTGAAGTCTTCCCTCATTGACTTCTCCTCCTTCCAGTCCTGCCATTGCTCCCTATCTCCCAGATACCCATGTACATGGTTTGTTTAGTCTTAACTTGGGTGTGGTCTTGTTTCTTGGACATTTCAACAATATAGTTCAGTAAACTTATACTAAACAAGGGGCTATAATGGGAGCTAGGGATATGAAGAGAAAAAGGAAGCAGTCCCTGCAACTTCAAACCCTTTTCTCTATCCTCTGTGTGACCTTCAACCACTTGACCCCTCAGTTCTTTCGCAGGCTATCACCCCTGCCCTCATGACACTTTGCTCCCTTTCTGGTCTTGACCATTTGGTGAATCAGCTCAACTCTGTACTACTCTCTTTCCTCAAGACTTTTGCCTTCTTGTGCTTTCACATATCTTTCCCTGCCATGCTTCAGTCTTGAATCACTCCTATCCTCTGCTGTCTTCACAGATGCTAACCTGCTGATGAGTGAAGCTGGAGGAAATCAGGAAGTGGTTCTGACTGGGTGTGCTATAAAATTTATGTTCCATAATCGCAAGTGGGCTCTGACCATGGCAAGGCAGTCCTTCGGGATATCCCTAACTGATTCACGATCCCCATCATCACAACATTTTTTCCAAAGTTTTCATCCCTCATCAAACTTTCCATGACTGCCCCACCAAGCACAGATCAAATAAGAACCTATTCTTGTGTTTCACTGATAAAACTGAGGCTCTTCTCTGAGAGCTCCTGCTTCCTCTTCCTCCTTATCATATCACCTGGATGCCTTCTGCCACTCTTTCCTCCTTCACCCTGCCTCACATGAACAGGTGGCCCTACTCCTTGCCAAGGCTAATACTCAAAATAGATAAGTGCTCCCATTCCATCCCATCCTTGTCAGCAGATTTCCCACATGATCATCCCCTCTCTCTCTTTCCCTCTCACTAATTTTTAACTTCTCACAATCTACTGTCTATTTCTCTAGTGTCTACAAACACTCCCATGCCTCCCCTATCCTCAAAAAAGTCTCACTTGATCCATCCATCCCTACTAGCTATCATCCAGTGTTCCTCCTCCTTTCATGGCTAAATTTTTTGAGAAGACTGTCTACAATTCATGACTCCACTTCCTTTTCTGTCAGTATCTTCTCCAATTCTCTTCAGTCTGATTTCATCATTCAACTGAAACTACTCCCTCCAAAGTTACCAATGATTTCTATTGCCAAATCTAATGGTATTTACTTTATCCCCATCCATTTTTTCTTTCTTTGAGGCAACTGGGTTAAGTGACTTGCCCAGGATCATACAGCAGTAAGTATCTGAAACCAAATTTGAACTCAGGTCCTCCCGACTCCAGGGTTGATGCTATATCCACTGTGCTTCCTAGCTGTCCCAGTTCCTATCCTTCTTGACCTCTCTGAATCCTTTGACTCTTATCAATCACTCTTTTCCTGGATACTCTTTTCTCTCTGGGTTTTTGTGACATTACTCTCTCCTGATTCTGTTCCTACCTGTTGGACACTCCTTCTCAGGCTTCTTTGCTGGATCTTGTCATAACCACTAACCATGGGTGTCCACCAAGGTTCTGTCCTGAGCTCTCTTCTCCTTGCATGTTATTTTGCTTGAATATCTCATCAGCTTCCATGTATTCAATTATCATCTCCATGCTAATGAGCACCATATCTACATACCAGCTCTAAATTGTCTCAACTTGCATTTTCACATCTCTAATTGCCTATTGGAGATCTTGAACTGGATGCCCTGTTGACATCTTAGACTCAACATGTCTAAAACTGAACTCATTATCTTTCTCTACCCCTGCCCAACCCTCCCTTCTTCTCAATTTTCCAAGTACTGTCCAAGACACCATTATCATTCCAGTTACAAAAGCTCTCAACGTAGGTATCATCCTGAACTCTTCCCATTTCCAATTTATTGTCTAGTCTTGTCAATTCTTCTTTTGTAACATCTCTCATATATTGTAATGTCTCTCATATATCTCTCTTCTGATACTGTCACCACCCTAGTATAGGCCCTCATCACCTGATACCTGAACTATCACAGTAGGCTGCCAGTTATTATCCTTGCCTTAAGTCTGTTTTCATTTGTTTGCTTTTTAAATTTCTTATATTTTAGACAAATACTAAAACTTAAAATACATAATAAGAAAAGAAAAAGAAACATTATAAACTTAAACATTAAACTTAAAAAGAAGAAAACATGTCATGTGCACAGCAGAACAAAGGAGAGGACTGAAAATATATAGCAATAAGTTGTTATTTTAAGAAAGCCTATATGTTAAATACTGTGCATCAAGTTGGAAGCTATCCATCTTTTCTTTGTTCCCTTGTCATTTTCTTTTGTTCTCTGCTGTATACTTTTTGTTCTTTGTCCTTTGTTCTTTTTCCCTCGAGTTTTTCCCAGTCCATCCCCTGTCCAGCTCTTATGTCTGATCTTAAATCAGAAATCTGCTCATGTCACCTCACTACTCAAAAAGCTCTCTATCACCTCTCAGCTCCCTTCCACTTCTCAGCAGGATTCCATCCCGTGTAACAAGGTCATCATGTAATGATTGTAGGTTGACCATGGGTTAGACTCGATGGTCAGTTCTGTGAGACTGAAAATCCTGACTTGGTCTGATATTGAATGATTCCTTCCCATGGAGGTTTCAATATCTGCTATATTCAATATCTGTTGTAGGTACTCAGCACAATCAACCCATTTCACCCCTCTCTCTACACACTTCCTACCAGGTTTCTTGAGTTGCCATGGTCAAATTAGCCAGCAACCAACTTTTTTATCTTCAGTCTTGTTGTAACTAGCAAAGTGGGTCTTTGGGTGACAAACTAGGACCTAGCAGAGCTTCCAGTCCATTGACATGGACTTCTAGAACTCAGGGCTATCTTTTGGCCATGATGAACCACTAGAGTATGACTTTTAAGGAGAGCTTTCAATACTAAGGAGAAATTACTTTGGGTGCCCTTGATCTTTTTCAAGAGATTATATCTGGAGATGTCATAACAATTTAGAGCCTGTTACCTGATTCTTCACCCCTGACCAATGACTTGTTTTCCTCTCCATTGTTTCTCTCTGAGGGAAAGGAACATTCCTGGGCCATGATCATGATGGATCAGCACCTCCCTCCCTCCTTGGCCCTAATATCAGTCAGTCCTGGCTTAATAATAGCTTGCCTAGGGGTGGGGTGTCTCTACTCCGTATGAGCTCCTGGCCTTGAACCAAGAAACTGTCTTTCAATGAAGGCACACCACCTGTTGTTTTTCAGTCCCAAGAAAAAGCTTAGAAATTTACTTCTCTTTCTGAAAAAGAAGAGGGAGCTAGATTCTTGGGAGATGCTTTGGTGTATTTGTTGGAAAGGATCGCAAAGGACTAAGTTGCTGTTATGAAATATAAATACTTTCTATTTGTAGATCATATTTTCTAAAATGGAGTTAAGTATTCATTCTATTTCCTCTTCTGTTAATCTGGGCAATTTATATTTTTGTACATATTCATCCATCTCACTTAGACTGTCAGATTTATTGGCATACAATTGGGCAAAATGGCTTCTCATTGTTTTAATTTTCTCTTCATTGGTGGTAAATTCGTCCTTTTCATTTTTGATATTGTCAATTTGGTTTTCTTTCTTTTTTAAAAAATAAAATTAACCATTGGTTTATCTATTTTATTTGTTTTTCCCACAAAACCAGTTCTTAGTTTTGTTTTGCTAGTTTAATATTTGTCTCATTTTCAATTTTATAAATCTTTCATTTTCAGGACTTCCAATATGGTGCTTAATTGGGGATTTTTAATTTGTTCTTTTTCTAGTTTTTTTTAGTTGTACGCCCAATTCATTGATCTATTCTTTCTCTGTTTTATTAATATAAGAATTAAGAGATTTAAATTTTCCCTTAAGTAAGTACTGTATAACATTTTCAAAGCACTTTATATCTGCTATCTCATTCCATTCTGCTAAACAAAAATTTCTTAAGTACCTATCACATGTGATGGAGTGTGGCAAAGAAAATAGGAAGAGAAACTTGGAGCAGGAAGATCTGGGTCTAAGTACTGCCTCCAGTACATACTAGCCATATGCTCCATTGTCTAGAACTATAGTAGCTGCTATGTAGTAGCAGAGCAGGTGCTGATCTACATTAGTAGAGGGAGTTTCCTTACAGGAGTTTCTACATGAATGAGATCACAGATCTAGATCATCATGACCACCACCCCATGTCCTGCCTATTTCCCTACTTAAAAAGACACACACACACACACACACACACACACACACACACACACACACACACCATGCACTATGCTAGAGACCGAGAACATAAAGGAAAAAGGGGGACTTCGAGAAGAATTTGAAAGCATACAAATAAGTGATACAAGGCATAGTACAATGTGATAAAGGACAATTCTTGTGACTAGACTCTCTGCATTTTATAGGAAAGGAAGCTGAGGTTTACAGGATAATTATTCTGCCCAAGGACATACAAGTCTTTGGGCAGAGCTGAGACTAGAACCCATATCTCTTGTCTTCAAGTTGAGTGTTGCTTGTACGTGAACACAAGACAATCTACTAGGTTATGACCCACCCCCCCACCATCTGCTAAAATCTAGCTGCTTGCCCTGGAAAGAGAAACCTACTAGTTATTTAAGTCCCTCAGAGGTAGGGTAGAGTGAATGGACGCATTGTCTACTCATAAAGCCTGAGTCAGGTTAGTATCCATCTCACCTTCCAAAGATGGCCCCTTTGAAATCAGGGGAGAGGGGAAGGAGAGAGGTGGGAGACAGACCTAGAGGCTATTTATGTCCATTTTCATCATTCGAGTTACTAGTTTCCAGTTAATGCATCCAATGCTGCTCCTCCCCTACCCCCCAACCTGTCTGTGTTGTAGGATTGCCCAGAAGCAGTGCTGTATCTCCTACTTGAAAGAAAACAGCTGTGTTGCTGGGATGGTTGGTGCCAAGGAAGGTGAAGTCTGTGGGCCTGAGGAGAATGACACCTGTGGAGTCTCCCTGTACAAGGCAAGACCCAACAGCTCTTTGGTTCTTCCCTTATAAGCTATTCTCAATTCAATTTTAGTTTTCTAGTTTAGGTTTCCTTTCTTCAACTGTGTACTTCTGATGGAGAAGGTGAATGAAAGGATGGATGGGTGGATGGATGGATGGATGAATGGGTGGGTGGATGGATGGATGGATGGGGGATGATGGATGGCTGAGGGATGATGGATGGCTGAAAAAGCACTCATTACACACATGCCTAGCACTGTCATAAGTGTTAGTATGCAAAAGTGAGATGGTCCTTGCCCTCAAATGGTCTATCTTCTAACAGAGGGAGATAGCACACAGAAGAAAATGGTGTCCAGAGAAGGGTGTTTTGGTCTGGGAAGTCACAAAGATGGTGAGTGGGCATCAGTAGGGTAGAAAATGGCCAGGGTAAAGAAGCATGATCCTAGATCAGGAGCTAAAGCTGAGTGTCAAGTTCAACAGGGTTGACGGGCATAGAAATCTGAAGAGTAATGGTGCCTAGGGAGCTGGGGAGAGACAAGGACAAAGAATCAGAACCTGAACAAGTTCACGGACAAGAAGGTAAAGCCTTCTTTTCATGACAGGACATCAGACCATTTGGAGTGGACAGGAGGTGGTAGGGAGGGAACTATTGCCTCTAAATAGAAAGGAAACGTGGACCTCTGCTGAACTGGGGGCATATTATCATACTGAGCAGAGGGAAATTTGGTTGTTGCTGTTGTATAAATAGCACTAAAGATGAAAATAAGAAGAGCAGCTGGACAAGACCAGGTAAATATTCACAGAAAAAAATCTGTGCTGAAAGAGACAATTTTGAAAGTACCTGAGGGGTTGATTTTCAAGGTATCTGAAAGAAAAGATGATAATAGACCTGAAAGACTCACAGATGGTAATTACTACTAAAAAGGGGTGAAAGAGAAGACATTCATAACTATCGATCCCTAAAGCTATGGTCTTGTTTTATAAAATCCTTGCAAGAATGATTTACATGTGTATCAAAGATGTCTTTGATGAAGAGATGAGAAGAGACCAGGAAGGCTTTCTCAGTTTTTTTCTCTATAAGATGACAACTGACTGAAAGGTTCAAAGTATATCGGATCCTGCTATATTATATGTTTGTTTGTTTTTAAATGAATATATTTTTGCTTGTTTGTTGATTACCAAAACAAAACCATAGCAGAACATTTGACTCAGTAGAGAAAAATGTGATCCTAAAGGCAGTCTTCTCACAAGGTGTGTCTCATGCATGATGAGATCATTCAAGAATTCTTGAGAGATACAAACACAAGATAAATTTGGATTCCTTCAAGTTCTGCTGCGGTTTATCAGTATTAGTTGAAGCATAAGACAGGGAGATATATGCTTGCCAAAGATACTTACTGTTCTTGATGAGGGTGGCTAGCCCAGTGTCAAAGAAGGATTTCCTAGCAGTTTTCCATGTGTTCCTGCCCCACACCTCTTAGGGTTGTTGTGATCTAATAAAATAATGTTTGTAAAATGTTTAGCACAGGGTCTGACACATCGTGTTTTCTAAATGCTTATTCCTTTCTCCTTCTCTTCTCCACTCCTTACAGATGACTTTGTATCAATTGTAAGACTCTTTGAATCCACAACTATTCAAAGATGTACAGCCACACAGGGAAACTGAGTGGATTAAAAGTCTCATTGCTGAGACTACTGTATGGAGTTGGGTTTTGGCCCAGTAAATTTAACTCAATTTACTTTAACATTTATTAAACTATGTGTCTGGTACTGTGCTAGGGGCTAGTGAAAGACAAAAAAAGGAAGCAGTCTCTTCAAATACTTTACATTTTATAGGAGGAAAGGGAATATCCTACGTACACATAAAAAAAGTACGAAGTAATTTAAAGAAGAAAATAACTTTAGCAACTGGAGTGGGTGAGGGGAAAGCTCTTGTGTAGAAGGTGACACCTGAGCTGTGCTTTGAAAAAAGGTAGAGATTCCACAAGGCAGAGGTAAGGAGTGAATGCGTTCCAGACATCAGGGATAATGACCTGTGCGAAGATCCAGAGATGGTATATGAAACAGAAGAGGAAGACCTTGAGCCTTTTTAGTGGGTTCCTTCTGGAAGGACATGCACAAATCAAACAACATGAGAAGGTGTGGTTGAAACATCTACTGGTGGTAGTAGTATCCATTGAGATCATGGATCCACTGGAATATCACACCTGGCTGGGGAGAGGTGGGGGAGTGGCTTTTAAATCATAATAAAATGTGCAGAGAGTATATCACAATTGAATAAGGAGGTGGTTATATTATTTACATGGAAAGTCACACCACTAAGGAGAGAGGGGTAACAATAGGGGAATGGAGTAGGGTATCTTCTAGAGAAGAAGCATATTCCATGGAAGAAGGAAAAAGGACCCTCTGACTGCTACATGTCAATGAGGGCTAATGACCCAAAGGCAGTTTGATTCATTAAGACTATTAAGAAAGAATCTCCCTTTGGGAGTACCCTAGATCTCTCTGAAGACCTCTTCCCAGACAGACCAGCACTGGGTCCTTTTAGAATGTCCTCCTTATAGGAAGTTTCCCATTTTTATAGGATGGCTTTATGCACCTTCCTGATGCAACAGATTAGAGAGATTCCTCTGTTATCAGGGGGAAAAAAAGATATGGCCTCTTGAGGCTGGGAAGACCCAGGCTGTGAAGGGAATGATCAGACTCATAAGGGAATAGAGGGGGAGAGCCCATTACTGTTTGAACATCCTGCAGGATTCCTTGAGGGTCAGACAAGGTAAGTTCAGTGAGTAGGAAATTTATAGAGCCTGAAACCTGTAGGAGAGGGACAGGTCAAAAATCAAAACCATCCTCCAAAAGGTTCAGATAAACTCATTGATGCCAGATCCATAAGAGAATGTTGCTAGCCTGAGAGAGTGATGTCGGCTGTATCAGTCTTCAGCTCAGGGTCCAAAACATACCCTGTTACAACCAGAACCGAGGACTACAGAGACTCTGGGGCTGACCCAGTATCTCTGAAGGTCATAGATGATCACAGAATGATGAGGGGAGTAGAGGCTGTAGGGATGGAATCCAGACATCTCACTTTGCAGAAAAGTAAGGTGGAGCCTAGAGCAGGAATGTGATTTAGAATGGTATAATGGTTGAACTGGCAAGACCTTTAGTCATCATCTGGTTCAGTCCTGAAGAAACCAAGGCTCAGACAAAGAAATTGACTTACCCCAGCTTTCTAGGACCTCACTTCTCATAGAACCCTTTGACTGTCTTATTTCTGCTTCACCTGTTCATATATTTGAATGCTTTAGATGCCAAATACAGTGTATTATAATTTTATTGGACACTATTAACAAAGATAAACTTGTTTTTATGCCTTCCACATCTGCCAGTCCCTGCCCATTTTCTTTTTTCTGTGCCTTCTCTATTTTTTTAACTCCATAATTCTCCATGTACCATATTTTCTTCCAATGTCCCTGATTGTGGACACCAGTAGGTGGGGATGGTACCAAGGCCCTGATACTCTGTGGTCTTCTCCTTTTGTAGCAATGCTGTGACTGCTGTAACCTGGGCCTGAAAGTCAAGAGTGAGGGGCAGATGTGTGAGTCCAACCCAAATCTGGGATATCCCTGCAATCATGTGATGCTGTCCTGCTGTGAGGGGGAGGACCATCTCATCATGCCTGAGGTCCGGAAGCCCCCTGAGCCTTTGCCCACAGTGATACCAGAGAAAGGTAGGTACTGTTTTCTGCCAAATACCCTTGGACAAATACATCTTGTCTCTTGCTATCAATATTGGTATGGAAAGTTGAAGATTTCCAAGACCAAGAAAGTAGGCTCTATAAAAAATCTTATAGAGAGATTTCAAGCTGACTGCAGTTTTCTTAATTCCTCTCTTTAGTGAATTCACCTACCCTCCTAGGTTTAGCTGTCAGCTCTGTGCCCATAAGGATCAAATCTATATTCCCAGCCATGATCTCTTTCCCAGAACTCTAGTTCCTACTAATTATCTGATGACTATTTCCATCTACATGTCTTGTTGGTACCTCCAGTTCAATCTATGATAAAAAACCATTACTTTGCTCTGAAAACCATCTCCCTCTCTTGGTGGAAGGATATCACCCTCCTTATACCCCCAAACCTGTAGAAGTTGTTGACCCTCCTTTGCCATACCCCACCCCATCTAATTAGCCACTATGTTCAGCCAGTTCTACTTTGGTAGTATCTCTTATAGGGGTGGGGAACCTGTGGGCTTGAGGCCACATGTGGCCCTCTAGGTCCTCAAGAGCAGCCCTTTGATTGACTTTGGATTGTGGGCCTCAAGCCCACAGATCCCTGTAGGATCATAAGATGCTAGAGTTAGTAGAGGTCATAAGTACCATTTAGTAGTCCTGCTCTATCATCATCATCATAATGTCTTACATGTGCATAGTGCTTAGTTTGCCAAGTGACATACAGATAGTATCTCATTTTGTCAATTGATCAATTAACAAGTATTTTTTAAGTACCTTTTGTGTGCCAGGAACCCTTGTAGGCATTGGAGAAGCAAGTGTAAAGAATAAAACATGACTCCAGACTGTGTGTGTGTGTGTTTGTTCATCCTTTGTTGCTGAAGGAGACCATGCCATCAGAGAAATAATGACATGACTTGCCCTTGACTTTGTTCTGAGTGAGGGAGGGCTGTGCAGGTCACCAGCCTCACTTCTCCTCCAGAGCCATCTCAATCCAGTGACCAGATATTCATCAGGATGACTGGAGATGACCCAGGATGAGGCAATTGGGGTTAAGTGACTTGCCCAAGGTCACACAGCTAGTGAGTGTCACGGGTCTGAGGTGAGATTTGAACTCAGGTCCTCCTGACTCGTGCACTGGCGCTCTATCCACTGCACCACCGAGCTGCCAAAGAATAAAACAAGCCCTACTCACAAGGGTCTTATATTCTAATGAGGGGACAGAAGTACATATAAAAAGATATTCAGCACAAATAAATATGCTAAGTGGCAAAATCAAGCACTGGACTTGGAAAGACTTGAACTCATTATTATTTCTGTGATCCCGGGCAAGTCATTTAACCTCTCTCAGTCTCAGTTTCCTCATCTGTAAAATAATAGCAGCTACTTTCCAGAGTTGTGGTGAGGACAGATATTCACAAAGCACTTTGCAAACCTTCAAGCTCTCCATAGAAGCTGAGTTATTGATTATTAAATGTAAACACAGACAGAGAAGTTAAATACCATAATGCTATCTCCTCCTTCCATTCCTATTTCCAGTGCCACAGTTCAGGATTTAGTTCCTCCTGACCCCAGCTCCGCCTGGACTCCTTCCTCAGTTTCATCACTTCCACATCCTACCCTTCCAATCCATGTTTTTTGCACACACATTGCCAGAACAATCTTCCTGATCAAATGAGATGACATATGTAAAGCTCTTTGAAAACTTGAAAGCCCTTTAGAAATGCCAGCTGCAATTATCCTCCACAGTTTGGACCAGATCACTTCCTAGCTCTGAAATTTTCCATGGTTTCAATTATAGAAAAATGTGCTAATCACCTACTATGTGCAGGAGAAACTTTTCCCCATCATCTATTGAAGCAAGTTCTAACTATTCAGTATGACATGGAATGTCTTCTTTGACGTGGCTTTAGCCTACTTTATCTCATACTATTCCCTTTCATAGACTCACAAGATCCTATATCTAGAGCTGAAAGGTATTTGAAAGATAATGAAAATAACTAGCATTTATGTGACATAATAGTATGACAATAACACAGTATGCTGTATTAAGCATTCTACATATTATCTCAATTGATCCTCACAACAAGCCTGTGAGGTCTCTGCTATTCCTAAACCCACTGAACAGATAAAGAAACTGAGACAAGGGGTGACTTGCCCAAGGTCACATAGCTAGCGAATATCTGAAGTGGGACTTGCACTCAGGTCTTCCTGGCTTCAGGCCCAATACTCTTTACATTGTGCTATCTAGCTGCCTCTGTAACTATAATCCCAAGTCCACCAAGTCAAATTTGGTCATTTTACAGATGAGGAAACTGAGGCCCAGAGGGGCCAAAGGATTTTCCCAAGGGCATACCATCAGAGGTAGAATTTGAATCCAGATCCTCTGTCTTCCAAACCAGTAAGTGCTCTTTCCCATAAATCATGATGACTCCTTCATCCTAATCATTCCCAACATTTCCCCCTCCCAGCCCTTCCTCATACCTGGATGGCTTCACGTCCACTTTTTGAAACTGTCTTTCAAAGTCCATCTTAAATGCTAGTCTCTCCATGAAGCTTTCTCCATCCTTCCAGCTCAAAGTGCTCTCTCTCCTTTGTGCTAATAATTTCTTGGACCTAATGGACTTAATCACATTCTACCTTGTGTCCATGTTTTACCTCCTCTATTAGACTATAAGCTGATTGAAGGCAGGCCTGTGTCTCATTCTTTGTTGGCCCATCCATTTTGCAGAATAGTGCTTTACACCTAATAGGTTTTCAATTAATGTTTCTGAGATCATAGGATTATAGATCGAGTATTAGAAGGGACCTCTGAGTCTAATCCCCTCATTTTACAGATGAGGAAACTAGGCCCAAAGAGGTTAACTGGCTTTCCCAGGGTCATATGGCTAGTATATGTCCAAGATAGAATCTGTATCCGTGTCTTCTTGACCCAAGTCCAGTCCTGTATCCATTTTACCACCCTTCCTCTCACTCTTTGAGTTCACTCTTTGAATTAAATTTAAAATTGAATCAGTTTTCCTGGCTTAATTGCCCAGAATTATGAATCATGAATATTCAGCCTCGTTATTAGATTGCCTTATCAGCTGCACTGGCACACGGCGGGTCTGTTCTCATGGAGTCTCCTTTTCCCCAGCTGTTAGCTACCCCTTAAGAGCATGTGACTTCTATTTGGAAACTGCCCATGATGCAGCAATTCCTGACCACTCTGGCTGTATGAAACAGACTTTTCAGGACTGTTTGGAACAGGGAGAGCCCCTTGAGAGCGGTCAGAACAATAAAAGGAATCTTATTTTTTCAGCCACCAACCCATCACAGATACCCAAACCTCCAAAAGAAAAGTGGTTGTAAAGCTTGACTAGGCTTACTAAAGCAAGAAGCTACTAGATGGTTGACCTAGACTATAGCTTCCCAAGGGCAGGGCTCTAATCCCGGTAGGATACCCAGCAATCCAATAGCTCATGAGATTTATGAGAATTTTCAATTTGTGTATGTGTGTGTTGTCCAGATAGCATAATGAGAATGTAACCTGCACCACCTTGAATACATGAGAAGGAAAATTTTGTTCATGTTTGGCTATAGAAGCTAAATCTGTGCCCAGTTGCACTCAAAGGGGTATTTCCCCTAATGGAATATGTTTCTCTCCTCCTTTAGTTTCTTGGCAATGCAAACAACCTGAGTCATCCCTCCCAGATGAGAGGAGAACCTTCTGATGAACTCCATTATACATCACCTGAGTTCCTCCTCTGCACAAGACTAGATGGGGCAGTGGTGACACCCCCACACATCTGGCCTTCTCCCACTTATTTCCAAATATGAATTTTGAGAGCCCCAACTGAGGCTGTTTATTGTCAGGAGTCTGGGCCCTTAAGAAGTCTATGTTTGGGGAGAAACTGATCCAGATTTGGTGATTAATGCCCTCTCTGGACTTCAGTCTTGGTTCCCATTTAGTAAGCATTTTCCCAAAATCTACAGAACCAATTAGAGATCGCTTACATGAAATGACTAATCCCTGTGGACTATAAGAGTTACCCATAGACCCTCTAGGTTACCCTTCCCTCATAGATCATTAGCTCATAACATGTTAGAGCCAGGAGACACCATGAAGGCCAACAAAGCCAATTCCTTCCTTTTACAGAGGAGGGCACTGAGATGCAAAAAGGCCAAGTGATTTGTCCACCATCATAGGTAGGGGAAGGCTGAGACGCAGATTATCTGTGAGAGTTGTTCAGAATACATAGAGAGCCAGTGGCCTTTATGAGAATCCCTTCCCTACTGAGACAGACAGATCTTGGCACAAGGAATCTTATATGCTGAGCCCAGGGATCAAGACATAGGCTTCTCTGGCTGACCTCTCTTTCCTATAGCTCAGGAGGCTACATCTTCCTTTATCCAGGCCCAAGGCCACTAAATGTTAATAAACTGAATACTCTCAACTTACTGTCTTTGTCCTTAACTGAATCAGTCATATCATGTTAGAGCCAGAAGGGGCCTTAGAGATCATTGAGCTTGACTCCCTAACTTGACAGATGTGGATGTTAGTGTCTCAAAGAGCCTCCCCAAGGTTACATAGCTGGTTAGTGACGGAGCAGATCTCATAAACTGCAATTCTCAGTCTTCATCCAGAGTAGAACTTTGAGTCAGTGGGACTGTAACTGAATCCATAGGCACAATTAAAAAAAAACAAAACAGTACATGGAGAGACTGGTGAAACTGACTGTATTCCTATACTTTTATCTTTAATTCCAATGGCAGATGCCAAGAATGGCCTTAGGTAAAATTGTGCCTTGGCAGAAACCAGGCAAGTTATATCAGACCCTACCATAATGTCTTACATTATCGTAACTCATATTTATATAGCACTTTAACATTTGCAAGGACTTTTTGTTACAACAGGTAGGGAGTGGAAAAATTATTCCCATTTCACACCTGAAGAAACTGAGGGGCAGAGATGTTCAATGACTTGCCTATGGTCACATAGCTAGCAAATAGTCAGAGACAGCATCCAAATAAATCTCCTTCCTGCAAATCCAGGATTCTTCCTGTTACCCCGTGCTACTTGTTGCTATGCTGGGAGAAGGCATGAAACATTAACACCACCTTCCTCCAGCCAAGCCTAACATCTGGCTCGAAGGAAGCCTACTCAATGGGATGTTTTGCAATGGAAAAATATCAAGATTTGTATAATTCTCCCTTCCCTTGGGATGGGGGTGTTCCTTCATTGCTTCAAGATTTTCCTTTCCCGAATGGTGATGTTTAATAAGGGAAGAAATATTCACAGGGCCCGGATGGCCAGAACAAAAGTCTGAAGAATGACACAGGAATTTTCCATAGCCAAGAAGCTGATGACACATAGCCAGGTCTCTCCCTTGCTTGGACAGATGTGAGTCTGGGGTCTCACTTACAGGATTGGACCTTGGGGATGGGGACCAGGGTAGAGGCAGAGTTCTTGCCCCTTAGCAATCACTCAATCCCATCTGCTCACTGAGTTCCTACTATGTATGAGGCTCTGGGTTGGTGCTATTTCTGAGAACTGGAAACACTTTTCCTGCCTCCTGAGTGTTTGGATGAGATGAAGGCATTTCACATGGCAGAAAGGATCACAAACCAGATGATTCAGACCATGAAATCCCTTTAAGGATGAGTAGCTAGGAATTTAGAAGGCAGTATATTGTATGGGGAGAAGTCCTGGACAGCAAACCAGGGGAGATGGGGCCTGGCTTAGTCACTTACTAGCAAGTTGACCTTGAGCTAATTATTTCAACTCCTTGGGCTCCTCCACTGGAAAATGAGAGAACTGGGCTAGATCAGAGGTGGAAGACTTGCAGTCCAAGGCTACACCTCTAGGCTCTCAACTGCAGCCCTTCAATGAATCCTTGAATGAGAACCGAATCCAAACTTCACAGAACGAATCCCCTTAATAAAGGGATTTGTACTGTAAAACTTGGACTCAGTCAAAAGGCTGCACTTGAGGACTTAGAGGGCTATATGCAACTTCAAGCTGCAGATTCCCTGCCCCTGGGGTAGATAATCTTTCAGTTCACTTCCACATCTAACAGTCTATGTTCTAGGTCCTTTCTGGCTCTGAAACCTTATACTCAAGGGTTCTTTCAACTCTAATATTTTATGATCTAGAATGCTTTCGAATAATAGCATCCTCTAAGGTTCTTTCCTGCTCTAATGTTCTGTCTTCTAGGGTCCCTTTCAGTTCCAACATTCAACTAAGTTCCTTCCTAGAGGACATTCTACACTCTAACATCCCTCTAAGTGCTGATATGTTATGTTCCAAGATTTCTACCAATTTAGATAACCTGTGGTTATCTTATGGTCTTAAATTTTCTGGCTCGACCAGCTCCTCTGGTGTGATCAATAATGAGCTACTTATGTTAAAACTTCATAAAAGTTTCATGCTAGAAAGGACCCCAAAGTCTACTGAGTCTTGCCCTCTTGTTTTGAATATGAGGTAAAAGAGATCCAAAGGGCCAAAGTAACTTGTCTGAAGAGGAACTCATCCAATCTCTTCATTTTACAACTGAGGAAACTGAGGCCCAGTAAAGTTTAAGTGACTTGCTCAATATCCAATGGGTAGTGAATGGCACAAGGAGGATTTGAACTTGCGTCCTTTGTGTCCAAGTCATTCCACAGCACCATGCTTTTTCTCAAGTGGAGTTGAGATTTAAGTCGTCCTCTGGTGCCGAATCTAGGACCTTTTGGCTACCTCTCACTTGATAAGGCCATAGATAGTATTTAAAGCTGGGAGGTACTTTGAAGGTATTGTCATTTACAGATGACAATTTACAGATTCTGGAGCATAGTGAGGTTATTTGCTCATGGTTACACAGTTAGTTAATAAATGCTTTCAGCATTTATTATGGAACTGAGAGAGACAACGAAAGGGAGCATAGATGCTCGAATCAGCTGTCACCATTAGTGCTTACTAGCTGAACTCTGGGCATGTTACCTCAGTTACTTCATCTGTAATATGAGAGTGTTGGACTAGAGTTGAGGTCTCATCTAGTTATAGTGAAAATAATCATAGTTAATATTGATTTAAATATTTAAAATATGATTTAAGCTTTGCAAAGCCCTTTACATGTATTATCTCACTTGATCTTTACAACAACCTTGGGAGGGAAGTGTTTTTTATTATCCCTTTACAGATGAGGAAACCAAGGTTGAGAGAAGCTAAATGACTTGCCCAGGGTCACAAAGCTAATAAGTGTCTGAGACAGAATTCAAACTCAGACCCTCCTGACTCTAAGGTCAGTGTTGTCTGTTATCCTACCTGGCTGATCTTGGATCTAGAATCCTAAAATTCTGGGTCTGGGCAGTCATGGTATCTTGTTTTTCCCACTACAAGATGTTCCAGGACCCTAGTAATTACTTCTGAGGATTCATTGCATCCTTTCTTAGAAGAAGATCCCAGGCCCAGACAGCTTGATAAAGTCATCATCAGACTTAAGCAGAGACAGCATCCTGAAGGGATCCTGGGCTTTATCCTGGGCCAGGACCCCAGCTGAGAGTCATTTCAGTTGCACTAATCATGCTGGATAAGGCCTCTCTGTAATCAGAGATTATTCTCCTCATGGAGTTCTGGAGTGGAAATGTGAGCCAGAGCGGAGCGAGGCAGTCATGCTCCTTCATGCCCAATAAATCAGGCTTGGAATGCATCCTACAGGTCTTCAAAGTCCAGCCCCTCATGGGAAGGGTCTCCTGCATTCCTTGGCACTTCTCCTCATTATCCCTCCACGTGTTAGACACAAAAGCTGCTCCTCATAGATTCCAGGGGCAAAATTCCAGCCTCGGCTTCACCCTCAGGGTGACACCTGTTTCTGGGACCTTGCGTTTTTCAGACTATTAGTGCTCTTTTCCACTGAGCACAGCGTGTGACTGACAAGGATGTTTGAATTTGAGACCGAAGGGGAACCTAGATATGGTTGGAGTCTTCTCTGTTTCCCGTGGTGTATGGCTTGGAAATTCCCCAACCAGGCTGCCTGAGTGCACACTGAAATGTTGGCCTTTTGCCTGCAAGAAAGATTTAGAGATGGAAAGGTCTTTAATGGTTATTGAGTCCAATCACCTCATTCCACAGATGAAGAAACAAGTTCAGAGAGGTTGTTGTTTGCAAAGGGTCACACAACTATTAAGTGTTTTGGCAGGACCTGAACTCAGGGCTTCATGAGTCCAAGAGTCCAGTGCTATTTGCATTCTAACATACTACCTCTTGTTTCTGTGATGATTCAATGCCTGGTTCACTTCCTTTTGGTATTCCCAGCCTAACTTACCCTCCAGTCTCACTGCTCAGTGACTGGTCCTTATCTGCCACCTATATCACAGGATTGATGTGGTGAAAACATTTTGTAAGTTCTGAAGAGACATTAATAAATGTAACATCATAACAGTATGAGAATCAGCATGGCGCAGTGGGTGGGAAACGCCTTGGCATCAGAAAACCAGCAATTAGCAAGCATTTATTGAGGACCTACTATGTTCTAGGCACTATGCTAAGTGTTAGGGATGCAAAGGTAAAAAATAAAATGATCTTTGCCACAAGACCTGGGTTCTAGACTCATCTCTGCCAAGTTGGGACCCTGGTGATAACTTATTAGAGACCCAGGCAGCTCTATAAAGTTATGAGTTTCAGAGAAGGTGCCAATTTTATATCATAAGAGGACTTACTTCCCTGGGAGATCCTTGTATCAACAAAATCACAGGTCTGATCAGAAATAATAATTTTATATTATGATATAAACATATACTATTATTTATTTATTAGTGAGAGGCAGAACAGAAATGGGGGGGGAGGTGGCAAGAGACTTGTATTTGAGTCTTTGATCAGTCTTTTGGAATTTCCCCAATTTATGAAATTTTGAAATGGGACAGGAACAACGAGTTCTTTAGGTTATTGGAAAGACCCTAACAGTGGACAATGAGGCCTCAAACACATTTTAATAAGGCACAGAGATGGGGGCAAACAGTTCAGAATGCAGAGACAGGTGGTAGAAAGGGGTACAAGGACAGAGAGCATGGGAAGGGGAGATGGGAGGGAGAAGGAAGGCACAGAGTGATAGGAAAGAGGAGAGGGAGAAACACAAATGATCACTCACATAACCATCAATCAAAACTAAAAATACCAAATGCATGTACCTGATGGAAATGAGAGATATATGGGGGGGGGGGGGAAGGAGAGATGGACATGAGTTTGTGATTTCATTTTATAGGGTTTTTTTGGGGGAAGGGAGAACAGAATAACTTCTATATGGACAGCCTTGGGTTTAGCTAATTAACATCTCAAATCATCTCAAAGTTTTCAGTAAAACTTTAAAGTTAACATGTCCACATCATCTCAAAATTATCAGCACAATTTGGTGATCTGCTTTCCTTTGCTATGGAGGTCTGGAACTTGTCTGAAATTTACATATAATGAAACCAAAAGGCCCTGAGGATAAAGCCTAGATGACTTTCCCTGATTCAGCATATATTACCAGGATGTGAATTTTGGTTAACATGCAATTTGTTCCCTCATGTCTGACACTTTGTGACCTCATTTTGGGGAGATTTTTCTTGGTAGAGATAGTAGAGTGGTTTCCTATTTCCTTCTTCAGCTCATTTTACACATGAGGAAATCAAGGAAAAATTGGTAAAGTGACTTGCCCAGGGTCACACAACTAGTAAGTGTCTGAGATTGAATTTGAACTCGTTCTCCTGACTCTAGGTCTGACTCTTTCCATCTACTGTGCCATCTAGCTGCCATATATAACTATATTTGAATATAAGATAGCTGCTTTTTAATGCTGTGTCAAATGAGATAGTAGTTGTAAAGTGGTTAGCGCAGTGCCTGGCACATAGGAGGCATTTAATAAATACATATTCTCTTCCCCTTTACATCATTTTATGTCTTTTGTTCTCTTGGCTCTGTTTCCTTCACTCTGCGTTCACTCACATATCCCACTTTTACCCAAATTCTTCGTATTCAATGTCTCTTATGGCACAATAATGTTTCTTTGTGTTTGTGTGCCATAACTGGCACTGCCTTTCCTTGACTGATGTCTTCCTGATTGCTCATAGCCAGGCTATGGAAGACCATGGACACCTTGCTCCCTTATCTCTGCCCTCCACATGAACCTGGCCTCTCTTCTGGGGCTGGTTTTACTCTATGACACTGCCCAGACCAATCAGTTTGGATTGGGAAGGTCTGCAGCCCAGCTGGATTCAAGCAATAATATCAGGGCAGAAACAAATGTAGAGGAATCAACACCAGGATCCTATTTCCCTTTAAATGCCATTTCTTAATGTAAACAGGACAGATATGAAACACGTTCTTCAAATATGACCTCACATGCAAACCCTCCAGAATCCATTTAATTTGAGAACCCATGTGGGAGGGTAGGATTTGTGTGTCCCAACGTGCTGCAGAGTTGTGCCTCAGTCACACCCTTGGGACAGATTTGCACCATGGCAGCACATGGAGACAGCCTGGAGAGAGCTCAGCACCATGTACAACATGGAACCCTCTAGAGACAGCTCAGCATCTCAGCTAATCCAGAGGCAGACCTGGATTTCTGCCCAGAGACCTCCCCAACCCTAGAAAGCCAATTTCTGTGCTCCCTTTTCTATAGGAATCATGCCTTAGTTCTCTCTTTTTGACCAACACTTTCCACTATGATTTGTTCAGAGTAGAATCCCCAGACCTCCCAGATCCCACCCTCCAGCAACACTCATAGCCTACCTTCCCTTCCTGTCAGACAGTCAACAAACCTTTATTAAGGGATCCCCATGTACCAGGCTGAGTCTTGGAATATAAAAACAGGCAAAAACAGTCCCCATCCTTAAGGAGTCCATATTCTTTAGAATATCTATTCTAGTAGGAGACAATTTATAAATAACTAGGCATGTAAAAGATAAAGATATACATTACATATGCATAGATATAGAAAAATACATAAACGCACACATATAAACATATATGAACATGTATACATGTGTGTGTGTACATGTATACATACATATATGCAGGATACATGTGTATATGTATGCATTTGTATATATCTATACACACGTATACATATACAATACACACACACATACACATAGTATTAATAGGAGGTAATCTAAGAGGGAAGGCACTAACATCTGGATAAAGTGGACCAAAAACTCACCCAGAAAGTGTGTTCATCCTCTGTTGTTGAAGACCATGCCATCAGAGAAATGATTTCACTTGACTTTGTTTTCAATGAGGGAGGGCTGTGCAGGTCACCAGTCTCACTTCTCCTCCAGAGCTATCTGAATCCAGTGACTAGATATTCATCAGGATGACTGGAGATGACCCAGGATGAGGCAATTGGGGTTAAGTGACTTACCCAAGGTCACACAGCTAGTGAGTGTCAAGTGTCTGAGGTGAGATTTGAACTTAGGTCCTCCTGACTCCTGCACTGGTGCTCTATCCACTGCACCACCTAGCTGCCCCTCATCCAGAAAGCAGGATTTAAACTGAGTCTTAAAGTAAGCCAGAGAAACTAAGAGGTTTTGGTAAGGAGGGGGAGTGCAATCAAGACCTGTGGGAAAGTCTATTCCCCATGGCAAAGAGAGAGAAAACAGTGTATCACGTGTGAGAGACAACAGGTAGCTGGATTGTAGAGCGCATGACTCTCCTTGTTTGAGACTCTCCTTGGCTCACTGCAATCTGCCCCCTCACAAATCAAGGCTCCTTCTTGGGTCCCCTGCAAGTCTCAAGACATGTCCATGGTTTCTCCACCATTACCAATCATCATTTGGCCACCCTCTCTAGTAAAGCTGATGGATTTTTCCTTTAGGCTCATTCATTCCATCACTGGTAACCGGCCCTGATGCCAAAGGTTTCTTTCAATCTTTTTTTCTCCTTCTCTGTTTCTTTCCGCTGTGTGCTCTCATTATGATTTTACTCACTGCCTATAATCACTCATACCTCTTATGTGCATCTGGGGATAATGAAACAATAGATCAAATAGAGAATAGTTTTTAATGGCTGATAGTGACTTCACTGGGGTTTTTCTCTCCCTTTGCATTTTCATAGAACTTTTCTTTGTCTTAAAGGAACAGTGAGATGGAGATTTCAGCCAGGTGGGATGTGTTTCTCATCTGGTTTAACAGCCATTCATTGGAACCAAAGCAAGGGGACAAGAACAGGGAGGGGATTGGGCATTGTGCTATACAAAGATTGGTTGAAAGAAGTGGGGATGTTGGGGAGGGGGAAGAACCCTAGAAGGTATGTGACCTGTGGATTCAAGCGTGTGAAGGACTACCATATAAGTGAGGTATTGGATTCATGAAATTTCAGGAAGTTGGGAGGAATCCTAGAGTTATTTTGTCCAATCTCTTCATTTTACTTGATAATTGACCAACCAGTATGTATTTATTAGGGTCTTAGGCACTGGAAGTTTGCTAAGCACTGGAAATTAAAAAACAAAAAGCAATGAGGAAGAGAACACATACATAAAATGGCACATACCAGATTAATAGAGAGAAGAGGGGAGGTAGGCTTGGGGGAGAAACAACAGAGCACAGCGCTTAAGTGACTTGCTCAGGGTCAAACAACTAAGAGTAGGTGATAATGGTTTGGGGTTTGTTCTCAGGTCTTTGATCTCGAAATGTCTCTGCTCAGCCATGTTGCCTCCCTCTGCTTGGTCCTGGGAGATAGAACAAGTCCCAGTAGGTGGAAGTGACTGCAAAGCAGACTTAAGCTTATCGTAGGATCACAGATTTACAACTAGATGGGGTTTGGGGATTCTCTAGTTCAGTCTCTTTATTCTGCAGATGAAGAAGCTGAGGCACAGTGAGGTTAAGGACTTCCCCAAAGTCACACAGGGAGTGGGCAGCAGCACTGGGATAGAGAAAGAGCTTCAAATAAAAATTCTTCCTAATACTTAGAGCTAGCCAAAAGTCTAATGAGAAGAGTTGGTGGGGGTTGTTCATTATCAGAAGTTTCTTTCTTTGTTGCTGGTTGTGTTGGTTTGTTTGTCTTGCAGAGGGTAGATAACCCATACTGAGAATGTTGTAGAGGCAGGTGCTGTTCAAGGACAGGCTTGACCAGATGGCCTTTGAAGGGTTCTTTCTACCAGGTCAAGCTGAAAAGAGAACAGAATTCTATTACTCTCTAGGATTGTGAGTCTGAGGACTCCCGCTATCACCATAGAGGCAAGTCTAACCCCTGTGGGCTGTCAGCTATAATAGAGTTCAAGGGATATGAGCTGAAGTATTTCTCTGGGGATCAGTGTAACAATGCAATGTCATTTTCAAAGAAACACTCTTCTAGTTGCAGAGAGAGAGAACCTCCATGAAGCCCTTTCCATTAGCCAGGAATCGGAGCTGTCCAACAGCCTGCCTGGGGATGACCGGGATGAGTGTCTTCTGTACCCTGGTGAACTCTGTCAGCACCTTTGCATCAACACCGTGGGCTCCTATAAGTGTGCCTGCTTCCCCAGATTCACCCTGCAAGAAGATGGGCTCAGCTGTCTTCCAGGTAAGGAGAGTCAGATAGCTGGCCACCAGGGAGGATCTGCTTTGGCAAGGAAGGGAGAGGTATTGGTGGTTTGGGTTTGGAATCAAGGGTCTTCTTGTGGTTCCTGAAGTAGTGACAGTAGGTGGTCACCTATTTAATCTATGGAATAGGTTAGCCTTGAGGGATGTGATTGACGTTTTTTTTCCTCTCTGGGGTATTTCACTTGAGTTTCTGGGCAGTGGGAAGCACCCAAAGAGGCATCTCCAAGAAGCAAACACTTGAGAAGCTAGAGGATGTATAAGGTAGCTCTGAGTACTCATCCTAATACCTTCTAGTCAATTTTAAGTCACCAATAAATTTATCCCTGAAGAGCCCAGATAAAAAAGCCAGATACTCCCCTGCCACAGACTTTTGTGAATATGCTTTTCCCACAGGTCTGAAGGAGGCAACATTTTATTAACTTCCCCTGTGGTGCCCTCCCTCCTCTGCCCTTATGGTTCCATACCCCCAGGAGAGGCAGCTAGAGAAGGCTTGGAGTCAGGAAGAACTGGGTTTCAATCTCACTTCACTTACTAGCTGTGGGACCCTGGGCAAGTCCCTTACCTCATTTTCCTCATCTGCAAAATGAGGAAACTGAATTCAGTGACCAGATGCACATCCATGCTTTTGTGATTCTGTTATCCACTGGTCCTATGGAGGTCTACCCTCCCTGGGAAGCAGCCAGTGGCCTAGAAGTTTTTTTCATACTTATCCCCCCACTAAAAACTGAGCCAGCACACTGAGATAGATCTAGAAAACTAGTTCACACTAATGTGTTAATAGCTGACAATGTCTCAGCAGGACAACCCTGCTGAGAGCCCGTGGCCAGGTCAGATCCAGGAGCCTCTGAAACAGCAGGCCCCGGGGAAGCATCTCAGTCAGTTCAGCCTTTGATGCTGCAGCCAGGGATCTGGATCTGGCTCTGCTTCCCCAGAATCTCTCTCTACGCCCTGCTAATCACTGACCTGGGGCAATGATTGATAACCCTTCATAAGCCTTAGTGCAATTGCTCTAGGTGGTGGAAGCCTGATTTTCCCCCTATTTGTTCAACCATCCTTAGTCATCATGGAGTGACGATTTCTTCAGACAGAGTCCTGTCAGAACAGAAACATGGCAAAGGAGGGGAATCATATATTTGAAGTCCAAAAACCCAGCTTTCAGTCTTCACTGAAATACACTGTAAACATGCCTGAAGGGTAACATCCATGAAAGTCTGGTTACATTCTTGGGATGGCTTTGTTGTTGTTTTAGTAAAGTTATTATGCACATTTGCTGGGAGCAGATGAGAACCTGGACCATGATTTCTTGGGTTTCAGATACTCCCAGGTGAAGAAATTCCTTCTACTAATGCAGGTTGCCATTTTCTTTGCAATTTATATTTTTAACCTGAGGTCCATGAAATTTTTTTCAAGATATTCTGAAAACTGTATTCCAATATAATTGGTTTCCTTAGTAAACTTATGCATTTCATTTTATGTATTTAAAAATATCATTCTGAAAAGGGGTCCATAGACTGTACCAGACATCAAAGGGGACAGTGACTCAAAAAAGGTTAAGAACTCCTGTCTTAGAGTACGACCTAGAGCACTGAGAGGCTAAGTGATTTGTCCAGGGTCACACCAGTTTGTGTCAAAGGCAGGACTTGAACCCAGCACTTCCTAGCTTCAAGGCAACTGGGTGGTACCATAGTGCACCAGAGATTCCGATTTGGCCTCAAAGACTTATTAACTTTGTGACCCTGTGCTAGTCACTTAACCTCTTTATTTTAGTTTCCTCAGCTGTAAAATTGGGATCATAACCTTGCTTCCCAAGGTTGTTGTGAAGAGCAAAGGAGATAATATTTGTAAAATATTTAGCACAGTGCCTGACATGTTTTGTTGGTTTTGTGGTTCAGTCATGCCCAACTATTTGTGACTGCATTTTGGGTTTTCTTGACTAAGATACTGGAGTGATTTGCCATTTTCTTTTCCAGCTCATTTTACAGATGAGGAAATTGAGACAAACTGGGCTAAGTGACTTTCCCAGGGTCACATAGCTAATATGAGTCTAAGGTTGGATTTGAACTCAGGTCTTCCTGACTCCAGGTTGGGTGCTCCATCCATTGTACCACCTAGCTGTTCCTTGGCACATCTAAGGTGCTTAATATATGCCTCCTTTTTTTCCTTCATTCAAGGCCAGCTGTCTCCTAAACCATGCATCATCTCTCCTTTTCTTTTAATAATTGGCAAATAACAAATGCATAGGCATGTATAAATATGATCATTTATAAAACCTTTTTCTTTTACTTAGCATTTTTTGATATTTTTGTTTTCTTCTTGTTCAACTATTTAGATATTTGTTTTTATCAATGAGAGTTAAGACAAAATGTGTTAGTTATATAAAAGTAATCCAGAATAGTAGAAAAAGTGTTAAGCTTGAAGTCAGGAATCCTTAGGTTCAAATAGAACCTCTGTCACTTACTTGCAGTATGACTTTGGCCAAGTAACAACTCTCAAAGGGATTTTGGTTTCCTTATCTGTAAAATGAGGCAGTTTCAGATTAGATGTCCCCATGGTGTGATAGAAAGAGAGTTGTACTTGAAGACTGGACACCAGGTTCCAAATCTTGGCTCTCATACTTACCGCCTTGAGCAAGCTGGGCCTCAGTTTCTTTCTTCCAAAGATCTATGTCTGTGTCCACAACCTACTCTGCTGCTAGTTGCCTATATCACCGTGGGAAACTCCCTTAATTTTTCTGGGTCTCCATTTCTTCATCTTTAAAATGAAGAGATTGGACCAGTTAGCCTCTAATGTCTAACTCTAGGTGTAAGATGTCATGAAATAAACAAAATATCTGTGATGACATCATTGTAGGCTTAGCTTTAAGAATGCCAGGAATCCCTTCCACAAGTAGACCTTAAGCAGTCTGTGACTTAGATAAGTCCTAGGGCATTGCCTGAGACATACAGAGGTTAAGTGGTCTGCCCAGGATTGGATTGTTGTTTGTCCTTCATTTTTGAAGAGGACCGATGACATCACAGGTCCATGTCTTGACTTTTGGGTGAATTGAATTTAAATTAGACAGAATTGCACAAAGTCTTCAGCCTCACTCTCTCTTCTCGAGTCATGAAGTGCAATGATGAGACAAAAATCAAGACAACTGGAGTGAGTAATTGTCGGAGCAGGGTTTGAACCTATCTCATCCTGGCACCAGGTCTAGTATTCTATCTTCTACTGCAGGTTTCATGAGTATTTTTAATTTCCATTGACAAGCACAGGTATTCAAATATTTAAACAAAAGAGAAAAATAGCCCCAAATGAAAACAAATGAAATAAGACTGATTACAAATGAGCATGCCCATAATTGTACCTTTTGGTTGTTTACTGGTTGTTAAAAGAAACAAAAGATGCACATCAAAACTTTAGGTAGTAGTGCAATTTTCTCCTAAATTTAACATGAATTTTGTTGCTGTTACTGTTGCTGTAACTTAACATAATTCTCATTAGCATGTTTATCGTTCTCTTTGTTATGTTTTGCTCATTCTACATTGCTTCCTATGAGGTGCCGCCATATTTCTTTGAATTCCTCTTATAGTTTCTTATGATGCAATAATGTCCCATTCTATTCATACATCATGATTTGTTCACCCATTCTCCAATCATTGAGCATAAAATTTGTTTCTAGTTTTACTTGTTTATATCGCTACTGATGCTGTGGAAAATTCCGTAGAAATAGGCTTTTTTTGCCTTGTTTTCTTCATCTATAAAATGGGAGAGGTGGGACTGATGATAGCAAATATTTATATAGCACTTTCGGCCAAGCACTTTACATTCATTACCTCATTTCATCCTCACAATCACCCTGTGAGGTAGGTACCGTTCTTTTTCTCATTTTACAGATGAGGAAACTGAGACTGGGCACATCTGGTGAGTATCTAACACAGAATCCATACTCACATCTTCTTGAATTCGTGCACAGCTCCACCCAGCTTTCTAGGTGATCTCTGCTCATGGTTCTAAGAACCTTCCAGCTCTAGAAAGGTCCAGTGTGACAGGTTCCTTTCCCTTTCTAGACTTCAGTTTTCTCCTCTGTAGAACTGGGGAGTTGGTTCAGACTAGACTAGAATCTGTGGACTTATTAAAAAATATTTGGACAACCACATTTCAATATAATTTATTTCCTTGGTACTCCTCTGGATTTTACTTTATGGATTTGAGAACACGATTCTGATCAGGGCTCTCTAGGCTTCCCCAGACTGCCCAGGGGGGTTCACAAAAAAGTGAAGAGTCGCTGAACTTCAAGGTTCTTTCCAGCTCTTAACATTCCATGATTTTATTATCCTAGATCTGGGAGTTCAAATTTAACCTCAGACACTTACTAGCTGTGTGACCCTGAACAAGTCACTTCACCCTTTTTGCCTCAGGTTCCTCATCTGTAAAATGAGCTGGAGAAGGAAATGGCAAATCCCTCCAGTATCACCCCAGATGGGGTCATGAAGAATCTACACAACTGGAACAATTGATCCACAAAAGCGATAGCTCTTACCTCTGAGGGCTGATGGGGGATCCAAGGAAATAATAATTATAGAGTACTTAGCACAGTGCTTGCCACACAGTAAGCACCATGTAAATGTTGGCTGCTATTATTGTTAGAGACAGAGGCTAAAAGGTGAGTGATCTTGAGGCACCAGGGATTAATCTGGCCTGCAACCAGCAAAGAAACCAACAGAGGGCAACAAAGTCCTGGATGAACAGAAATTGTTCCACAAATGGGGAAAACAGGGAACTTGGTGGCCAGGGAAGCGGAGGAAGAGGGGTTGGGAGGGGAATGGATGTGAGGAGTTTGTGAGGAGTTTGCCCCAAAGAAGGGAAGATGAAGGACACTAAGGCAATAGATCTGAGGAGGATGAAAAATAAGCAGAGCTAACCTGAGCGGATATGGCTATAATCGCCACATTGAAAGGATTTGCATGAGTAGGATGAGATGAGCAAGGAAGGCAGGACCAGTGCATCTGGTAGTAGGGCACTGAAGGCATCCTGGATCTGAATCACCATGAAAGCTAGATAGGACGTGGTCTAGACAGGACAGAATTTTTAGGCTTTTTAACCATCCTATTATTTCCCTTGCTCTTGATGTGAGGCAGCTTGCTCCATGATCCTCTTACAATGAATGGGACATTTCAAAATTCTAGGTATAGGTCTAATGAGTGGGGCTGTTAGTAACAAGAAGTTCCTTGTTCTGGATATTAGACTTCTGTTTGTACTGTCCAACATCACTTGATCTTTTTCAGCTCCCTCATCACTGTGTTGGCTCATACTGAGCTTGCAATCACCTCAACCCCCAGGTTCAAAAAGGCCTCCCCATTCCTTTCTTTGTGAAGCACTTTATCTCCCTCCCTGTGAAATTCATCTTGTTGATTTTAACCCAGGGCTGAAGCCTGTTTAGATTTCTTTTGGATCCTAATAGAGTCTTCCAACAAATTAGCCTTCCCACTCATTTCTAGGTCATCCACTGATCTGATAAGCATTCACTCTGTGTCTTCATCCAATCATTGATGACCACGTTCAACCAGACAGAGTCAAGTTTGAGGCCTGGAACTGCCATGAGGGATGGCCCTCCATCTTGATAGAGGGTCATTAATCAACATTTTGGGTACACTCATTCAGTCACCTAGGAATCCACCTAACTAGGCTCTCATCCAGATTGTCCATGGGGATGTCATGAGGGAAATGTCATTTTGAAATGAGTTTAGCTGTGCCTCAGAACAAAATAAAATGCCTTTCACCTCCTTTCCCTTTTTCCTCTCTTAACATGGAAGGCTGAGAAATGGCTCAAAGGCAGATAGGCAGGAAAATGAAGAAGAGAAGGAGTAAAAGAAGATGAGGAAGAGGAGGAGGAGAGAAGAGGAATTTTTTGTAATCCACAGCTGGGGTCATTAGTCTCCAAGTTAATTAGAGTTGAGCTATGTTCATGGTATGGCCCCTTTGTGAAAACTGCCTCCACAACCCAGCCAATTAAGCAATTAAACTTTTACTGAGTCAACAGGCAGTAAGTAAAATAAAATCATTAACTTAATATAAACATTTATTGATTTCTCAGAGCAGGGAGACTATTTTATGAACTTAAGTGATTTTCAACTCAATAAAAGTGATATAGTTTGTAGGATTAAATTCATTCTCTCTCCCTCTTACCATTGTTTTCCTTTTTGCATACATTAATTTTCTTTTCTTTTCACTTTCTTTCTCTTCTCTCTTAGTTGTTTTCTTTCTCTCCTTTCTCCTCTCTCCTTGTCATGGTTATCTCTCTTCTTTCCAACCTTCTCCACTCCTTTCATCTTCTTTCCTCTCCTTTCAGTGCTACCATTGCCTTTTCTCCTCTTTTCCCCATATTGCCATCCCTCTCTTTACAGACCACCATTGGCTCGCAGGTCCAAGAACATTTCTTACACTTTCCCTGTTTATATTCCTTCATTGACAACTTTTCCTCTCTTCGTTGAAATCAGACTCTTAATTCAAAGCCCCACTTGGTGCCATTTCCTCCAGGAAGCCTTGCTCGATCCTTTTCTCCAATGAAAATTTCTGAAGATGCCTTAGTCCTATAACTGGCTCTTCTTAGTGCAGGGAATTATGACTTCCAGCTTCAGTAGACCCATTTGAGGTGACATCTCAAAAGAACCTTTGGATTCCGAGGATGGACAGCCCTTCATTTGGACTTGATTTTGGGGATCAGTAGTTACTGCTTTTCTTCTAGGAAAAAAGACATATCCAGAAGCCATTTTCCTTGGCTAAAAATCCTCTTCTATATTATCTCAGGTCCTCCTTTTAACTGGAGGCAATACACATTGGGACTCCCTGTGCCCTCAGTCCACCCTGCCACCCTGTATGTCCTCTTCCTCTGAGGGCATCCTGGGAAAGGATCAAATCCTGAGGCTCATGGAACTAGCAGGGATTGAGATGGTGTAAGGAAAGCAGGTAATTTCCACTGGAGACACAGAGCCCCAGAGCTGATGGGGAATAGTTTCCTGGAAGCTTTCCTGGAAAATGTTCAGCACTGCTGGGCCCTGGCCCATTTCCTCCCTGTGTGTCTGTTGGCGTAGATCTCCTCCTGGCACGTGGCATCTTCAGTAGGAGGGAGGGAGGGAAGGAAAGAGGGAGCCCCAGGGAGCAGGAGGCAAAGCATATGTCCCTGCATTTGAGTGTTACAGCTTTCCTGGTAATGCCACATGTTGCATCAGGCCTCCTCACTTAGTGGAAGGAGTGCTGGAATGGGAATCCGTGTGACCTCACACAAGTCAGTTACCCCTCTGAATCACATCTTTTCTTCATCTGTAACAGAAGGATGATAACCCCTGCCTTTCCCTACCACCCAAAGTCACTGCATATTTTAAATGAGGTAATAGATTGGAAGTGCTTTGGTGAAGAGAAAATACTATGTGAATGTGAAAGATTCTTGTTTTTGTCATGATAAAGTTTCTGCCCCAGTCACTATCTGCCTCCACGATGGTACAGGGAATGACAAACTAGACTTGGATTCAGAAGGCATCTACCACGTAAAGGGATGTAGTTATACAAAGAACATTACATTATACATTATTATATATTACCGCTTATATAATTATTATATTTAATTATATATTACCATTATGTAATTTTTACATAAGTACATATTATCATTATATAAAGAACAATTCCAAAGATACTGTCTAGTCCTTCTCACTGGTTAAGTTTAATAATAGCTAACATTTATGTATCATTTACTATGTGCTATAATGCTGTATTGCAATAATTACCTTATTTGATCAACACAACCTTGGGAGGTAGGTACTATTACTGTCTCCATTTTACAGATGAGGAAACTGAGAAAGCATAAGTGACTAACCCAGATGAGGCTGAGAGGTTAAGTGACTTACCCAAGTTCATATAGCTAGTAAGTATCTGAGGCTGGGTTTGAACTCAGACCCAGGGTTCCATCCACTGTACCATCAAAGCTGCCTGTGCTATGTGTATCTTGCACATATACATAATCGGGGTCTTTATCCCGATGACCAAAGTAAAGCAACTGCTCCAGGCACAGTTCTAGAGAGTCCTTGGAAAGTTGGGGGGGAGGGGAAGAGATGCTTTTTTTCTTACTGCTTTCATTTTTGTGTATTACCTTCCATGTCAAACAACCAGTTTGTATATTTTCTACGTCACCTAACCAGTGATTGGTTCCCCAGTATAATTTTGACCAGTTGATATCTCCTCCATCTACTGATAACCGATTAACAAAAGGATATTTACTGAAAAGAGAGAGCAAGAAAAGAGACATCTAGGTGGTGCAGTGGGTAGAATACCAGCAGTGGAATCAGGAAGACCCGAGTTCAAATCCAGCCTCAGACACTTGATGCTACCTGTATGACCCTGGACAAGTCACTTAATCCTGATTGTCTCTTGAAAAGAAAAGGATAGAGCAAGAATCAAAGAGCAAACAGGGGGAATACCCTGAACTGGGGCATATTTTTTACCTCTAAACCTCTGTCCTAGGTAGAGTGGACTCAGACTTAAGGTGTTGCTTCAGAGTCATCTGTGTCCCACCCACCCCCCAACCCCTGCCCCTTCAAATCGGGATGTTCTCCTCTTTCACCTTGGTTCTGAGAAGAATGGGCTCCAATTTCTTTTTTATTTTTATTTTCAGTTCCAGATTCTCTCCCTCTTGCCCTCCCCCACCCATTGAGAAGGCAAGTAACATGATGCTGATTGTGTCTTTTGTCAGGGAAAACGTATTTCCACGTTATAGGCTCCAACTTAAAGTGTTTGCTACAAATATTCCTCTCACTAAATTCACTCCTGGGTGTGGCATAGCCAGAGGACAAGTTTCTTCTTAGCTTTCAGGACTTGCTGTCTTGGCTGTGGCCACAGTCTGATGCTGGACTGGGTCCAGCAGGTCACTTGGTGGCTGCACTAGAAACACAGAGACAAAAGCATCTCCATGCATTGCTCTGGTAAGCTGGTGAGATGAGCCACTGGGGGCAGCACATGCTACCTTTCTTCTCATCCAGAGGCTTTGAGTTTATCTTCCCCTCTCACCACTGGGGGCTGGGGAAGGGGCAGGGGTGGGGGGGGGGGGGAGGGGGAGAGAGACAGAGATAGAGACAGAGACAGAGACACAGAGAGACAGAGATAGAGACAGAGAGAGACAGAGACAGAGGAGAGAGAGACAAAGACAGACAGGGAGAGACAGAGACAGAGAGAAAGAGAGGGATTGAGATTGAGATTCTGTGTCTCTGAGCCATTGCTGTGTGCCCTTAGTTCTGACCGAGGAGTCAATTAAAATACTTTTCTTCACCACGTGGTAAATGGATGGAAAACAATCACAACACACTTATATCATCCTCCAAAAAAGAGGGCCAAACCTTCCCTTCTGTATCTCCATGAATTTCTGGAAGTAAGCTCCTCAAGTGTCTGCATGTGGTCACAGGACTGGGCCCCTATTGGCCAGCTTCTGTTACACATAGAAAGGGGGCTAAATGATTGAAGGTACTTCCTGGCCTCTTTCTCTTCCCCCTCAACATTCTTTCTGATCTGCTTGTTCACAGATAGTGAAGCGATGAAGCCAAGCCCTCGAGGAGAGGGGTCCCTAGCCCCTGAACCCCCCCACAGCCAACCTGAAGTCATCCGTCTGCCTCAACCAGTTCCAAATACTTGCAAAGGTACATGGCGGGGGGGGGGGGGGCATGTGGGGAGGGGAAGTGGTGGTTTGGGAGGGGGAGGGCCTTCTAGCAAGAGCACTGAATCTAGAAGCAAGGGACAGGTTTAAGCGCTCGCTCTGCGCATCATATGGTGCAGTGAGTGGCATGCTAGACTTGGCGTCAGAAGACCTGAATTTGAATCTTTCCAGTTAATAGGAGCTGTGTGGTCATGGGCAAAGCCCTTAGTTGCTCTGAATCTTTGCTTCTGTATCTGTAAATGGGAATAATAGTACTCCCTATAGTACCTGCCTCACTGTGTAGACTCTAATGGCATAATTTAGTGTGTAAAGTACTTCGCAGACTGTAAAAGTACTAAATTAATATCAAGGCTACTCACCTGTAAAATGGGGTAGTAGTACTGGCTTACCTGACTCACAGCATTGGGAAGAAAATTCTTTGTGTATCATTGGTCATCATAACTATCACTAAGACCAAATAGATGAACAAGTACATAATGAGTGCTCTAGGTCTAAAGGGAGAGAGGTGGAGGGAATGCTAGCATGGCAGCGTGAAAGTGAGTAGACTGGATTATACAATGGGAACAATCACAGTGTCTTACCCAGGTGGGTACCACTTTTACTGGTTGGGGCAACCACTACATACTTTAGAATCCCTATACTATACTCCTATGTTCTCAGGGGCACAGGTGACCTCAGTTCCAATTCAATTCAACAAATGTTTAGTAAGCACCTGCTGTATGCAGAGTACTATGTTTGGTGCCAGGGATACAATAAGAAAATTAAATACTATCCTGGTTCTAAGGAAAGATTAAACAATGTAAGCATTAAAATATGCCTATTATTTTGAGGAAAAGAGAAATACTGCTAATTATCAACAAGATTGGGGAAAGTTTCCCTGTAGAAAGTGGTACATGAGTTCAAGAAAGTTAGGTATGCAGAGGGGAAAAAGAAAGCATTTCAAAGTGCGGGACAGGCCAGGTAAAAGCATTGGTAGAGGAGGCAGAGAGAAATAATTCTAAGTTTAGGAAACAGCAAGCGAGTTAGTTTGATTGGAATGCTGAGTGTATAAAGGAGAGCATTGTGAGATGATGAGCTGGAGTCAGACTCTGAAGAGCTTTAAATGCCACACCAAAGAATTTGTATTTATCCTAGAAGTAATAGGGAGCCAGTGAAGCTTCGTGAGCAGGGCAGTGACATGGTCAGAGTTGTGTTTAGGAAGGTTAATTTGGCTGTTTGTGGGGATAGGATTAGAGAGAGAAGAGAGGAGAAGCAGGGAGACCAACAAAGTAAAAGGTTATTGGAATAGTAGAGGTGAGAAGTGATAAGGAATTGAATTAAGCTAGAGTAGGGAGAAGGCAATGGGGAACCTCCTCCTAACCCATCCCACCTTTTACCTTGATTTAGACAATGGTCCTTGTAAACAAGTGTGTAATGTCATAGAGAACAGAGCCATGTGCTCCTGTTTCCCTGGCTACGCTATCATGGCTGATGGAGTCTCATGTGAAGGTAAGTGGGGGAAGGGAAGGGTTGGAAGAATTAGGGGAAGACTGCATGTGAGCAGACTGAAAAGATGAGGTCTCTTCATACTAGAGTGATAGAGACCAAAAGGAGACAGAACCCAAGTTTAGAAACTCATGAAAGGCCAGGAGGATGGAGAACTACATATGTGAATACCAAAAGCTTGAGCCAGGGGATGCTCAGGGAAGCTTGGGACATGGTAAGTTTATCCTGTCCATGAAGAAAAGGCTGCCCATTATGTCCTGCTCAAGTCAGTCTGGCAGTCAGCCCAGGGTGGAAGCTGGACAGTTTTCCTTGGGTGAGAGCTTCTGATACAAAGATATGGGCCATTGACTGAGCCCTTGTTGAGAATTTGGAACTAGAAAGAGATGAGCTTAGGGAAGAATTTGACCATTTTCCCTTCCCAGTTTGAAGCATCCAAATCTTGACTAAGGCGCAAGGTCTTTTGTTTTCCCACTCTTTATCTCAGCATTCCTAAGTCCTCAGGGCTGAGGAAAGTTGGAAAGAGATATTCAATTTAACAAGCATATATTAAGGCCCATGGATATACCACGCACTGTGCTAGGAAATGATATGAACACCAATGGATACATTCAAAATAGATCCAGAGTAAATGGGAAATGATTTGGTGGGCTGGTGGGGAGAGCACTAATATTAGATTGGTGCAGGAGATACCTGGGCAAGAAAGGAGGAGGCAGGGTCAGAATGTGATCCTTCCTCCTGTATCAGCTCCTAGCCATGGTCTTAGCCATGATATTGGGAATAGGGACTGTGAGCTTAAGGAGTCAGAAGGGCAAACAGAAGCTAGAGACACAGTAGAAGAAAAGTTGAGAAAGGGGAAGAAGAGTGAGAACCAGCTTTACATTGTAAGGACAGCACAGCATGTGCTTGGACTTGGGCGCTGAGTCTTTTCTCTTCAGGGACTAGCAGGCCATAGTGGAAATGGCTAGTCCTCTCTCCTAGACCTGGGAGGGTGACTTCCTCTTCCATTCTGGGCTTATTTCTGGGCCAAAGATCCAGCTGTGGTCCAACCCCCAGGAATCCCATAGGTGTATCCCCCGGAAGGCTCTTTCCTCTGAGATGTCATCCATTCCCCCCAAGTCCAGTGTCCTCATCTCTCAGAGGATATCCCAGAGATATGTTTAATCTTCTGCATTTTCCTTCTTCCAGCCTTTCCTCAGACCCCAGACTCAGCCAGCATTTCTTTAAGGCCTGTTCTGTTCCAGGCACTAGGCTAGTTAAGTCAAGTTAAGCCAACGCACATTTATTGAGTGTTCATTATGTGCCAAAGACTGTGCTGTGCCTTGGGGATACAAGGAAAGGCAAAAACATGTCTCTCACCTCAAGGAGCTCACAGTATACTGAGGGAGACAGCATGCAAATAAATACGGACAAACAAGTATAAAATAATAATATGATTATTAAAACAAAATGCAAACACATCCCCTATCCTCAAGGAGCTTATATAGTGCTGGGGAGAAAGAACATGTAAATAGGTATTTAAACAGAGGCAGCTAGTTGACATAGCGAATAGAGTGCTGGACTTGCAATCGGGAAGGCCTGAGTTCAAATCCTGCCTCAGACACTACCTAGCTATGTGACCCTGCTCAAGGCACAATCTCTGCCTCAGTTTCCTCACCTGTAAAATGGGTGTAATAACAGCATCTATTCACAGAACTGCTGTGAGGGTCAGATAAAATAATGTGCAAAGTGCTTCATGAAACTTAATGCAAATGTTAGCTGTTATCATTCTAAGCACATATATGATATTTTGAAGAGGTAGAGGGCTGACAACCAGTCTCGCCTGTCCCCAGCTAGATTAAGCTCCATGATGTGTCCTGGGGGAAGTGTAGGACGGACCTGGGCACCACCACGGTCAAGGCCAGCCCCAGTTTAGTGGCTCCATGACCACTCTCCCTCCCTCAGTCTGTGAGCACAGGCCAACGGTCATCTCTAGCACTATTCTAACGGCCTTCTGTTTTTCCCTCCCGGTGTTCCCCATGGGGCTGTAGACATGGACGAGTGCCTCAGAGGTGCTCACGATTGTACCCGAAGACAGTTTTGTGTGAATACGTTGGGATCATTCTATTGTGTCAACCACACAGTGATCTGTGCCGAGGGCTTTATCCTCAACATGCATAGGAAGTGCGTGGGTAAGACAAGAGTGGCTCTTTGAACAGCCACATACCATCACCCATCACAGCTCTCCATGCTACGCCACGCCGCGCATCCCACCTTCATATGCTAAAGGGTCCCTTGGTCGCCTTTGCATATGACCTATCAATGTGCTTAGACTGCTGTGTCTTGTGCGATTGAGCTTTGTCCTGTCCACATCCAAGGGCAAGCATGGACAGGGGAAGCAGGTGGAGAGGTAGAGGGTGGACTCATGACCCTCTGAGATCTTGTTCTTCTACAGGGCTTCCTTTTGGGGTGACCAAGGGGATGGATCACTCTATTAAGTAAAGAAGCATTGACCCAGGGTTGGGCCTGGATATTTGAAAAATACAGGTGGTCCAAAAACAGTATTTGAGTTTCCAGATTTGGTTACCCCCCTTCACTTGCTTTTTGGCTGGGATGATTAAGAAGAAGCAAAATCAATAGTTTTGAATTATATATTGCCTTTGATTTATACTGCTCTGATGAGAAGTTAAAAAGATAAATGTAACACAGGATTTAGAACTGGAAGAGACTTAGAAATCACTTAATCCAAACCTCTCATTCTGTGGAGGAAGAAATTATGGCCTAGAGAGCTTATGGAATTTACTTAACACCATTCAGTAAGCATCCCAGCCAGAATTTGAATACGTGTCTTCTGACACCCAATTCGGTGCCTTTCACTTTATTACAAATGCTGGAGGAGACAATGTGGGTCTTGGGCAAGATGTACAATAGATAACCCATCCCCCAAATCCTGAAAGCTTACAGAGGTGAATGGATGAATGAATTTTCCAGGAGAACCATTATTAGTAATGGAAATGACCATTAATTACATCTGGAGACATTCAGACTTGGAGGATCTAGTTTTGATGATACAGAGAGGAAAGGAGTGATAGAGAGAGGGAGAAAGACAGAGACAGAAGGGAGAAATGAAGATAGAGATAGAAAGAAGAAAGGAGAGGAAAGGAGGGAGTGGGAGGGAAAAGAAGGAAGGAGAGAAACCAAGAGAGAAATAGATAGGGGGGGAGGGAGTTATTTTTATCTTAGGCAGAGTTTTGTTTCTTTTGTTTTGCACAAGTTGGAGCTAATGGTTTTAAGAGTTTTGTTTACTTCTCGATTTTTTTTTTTGTATTTAAGGAGAATTAATCTGTAAATTTCTGTTCATGGGCCATGACAGATAGATAAGGTAGATAGATAAATGATAGATAGATCTATAGATAGATGATAGATGATGGATAGATAGATAGAAAGATAGACAGATGATAGATGATGGATAGATAGATGATGCATAGATGGATAGGCAGATAGTAGGTAGATAGAGAGAGATAGATGATAGATAATGGATGGATAGATAGTAAGTAGACAGACAGACAGATAGATAGATAGGTAGATAGATAACAAAGAAACCAGAAGGAGGGGCAGCCTGCATTATACATCTGAGGAAGCATTCATTTGCTGTGTGACCTTGGACAAGTCCTTTCTACCTCTGAGCCTCAGTATCATGCTCCAAAAAGTGAAGGGACTAAGCAAGGTGATTGTTGAAGTCTCTTTGAGCTTTAAAATTCTATCATTCTGAGATTACTACCAAGGCTTGGGAAATCCCTCTGAAGGCGTCTGCTTCCTGTCAGGTTGCCGAGATCCCTGCCTAACAGTGTACTCTGTCAGAACACTAGACACTTTACTGAGGCTCCCACTGTGGTTTTGGGTCAGATGACACAGATTGGGGGTTATTTCTATTCATGTCTCTAATGAAATGTACCTGTGACACCAAGCCCACACAACCAGCAGCATGCCCTCCAGCTTACTCCTGACAAGGGCCAAACAAAGATATGAGTAACCCTGTGGTGCCTGGAGATGTGTGACCTAGGGCCTGGGGTTCTTCATTTTCCTTTGCTGCACACCATGTCTGTAAAATACATGAAGTAGAAACAATCCATGTCCTGACTACCTCACCAAGCCCCCACTTCCACCCCAGTCTCTGCCTCTCTGGGGCCAATAGGCCCAATGCCACTGCTTGGCCCAGCATCTTGGGCCCAAGTAGAGCTATTGTGTGTCTGCCAAAGGCCTGTTTGTCCCCAGAAGCCCCAGTCCAACCACTGCTTCTGGGCTCCATGCTGAGCCTCTCGGGGGGCTGGGGGCGGGGGGAACATGCAAACTGCTTCCATACTTTGCTTGCAAAATGATGTCTCTTAGCTTTCTTCTGGTGTTAAATAATGTCAGTATGTGCACATTTGAAAAAGTGATCATCTCAATGAACACTGCCAACCACTGGGGCCATACAGAGGTATCCTTCCCTTAGGAGTTTTCTTCAGCTGAGTTACTAGAGATTAAAATATACGTGCAGGTCAGGGTGGCTTGTGAATTCCAGGCAAGATGAGAGGAAAGATAACCAGGAGTTTTAATCCATTCCTGCTTCCTTGAGGCCCTGTCCGTATGAGCTAAACCAAGCCTTCCCTCTGGAAAAGTCTATCTATTAGAGAGAAGACCTGACAAAAATGGAATTCTGTCTGCCGCTAGGTAGGGAGTAGGCTCTTGAAAGAAAGTCCCCTTTAGCCTATTTCCAGAAGCTCTCTTTCTTAGGGAAAATACAATCCTCTCTGCCAAGAGCATAGAGTACAAGGTGACTTTTGTGACCTGATTTGAGACAGTCTGTAATGACTGGGTCTCCATGAGAGAAGACAGAGTCCTAACTAGTAGTCTTAACACCAGGGGCAAGCAGTACAAAATGCACCCTCAAATCAACTTCTATAAAAGACAAATGCAGGGAGAGACTTTAGGATATAAGGTCTCATTGGAGGACAGATCCCAGCACCCTCCCAAGCAGCTCTGATTGGGAAAATTTAGGGCACTTTATAAAAATCTGCCTAAAGAAGCAAAAGAAGCAGTTCCAAGTTAGGGTATGGTTGGTCAGTGCCATGTTGCTTTGGCCTTATCTTATCCCATTTGATGTATAATCCAGTTAGGTCACGGAAGATAAGTTTTATCTTACATGTTACTGAGACAAAAGGCACTGGTTGCCTGGGACACAGAATTCTCTGTGGTCCTCATGGACAGAATGGAGAGATCTGATGGGCCTTCCTTTTTTGTGGGGTAGGGGAGTGAGGTTAAGAGGGAAGCTTCCTCCTTTGTCCTCTCTTGCCAGGAGCTGAACCTCTGCCAAGACAAGGCTAACCTGCCTCTTCTACTTGGAACATCCTTTACCTGCAAATGTATCTGTACTCACACGAATAATTCAATCCCTCAAGTGTAGACTGAGAAATTAAGCACTGCCGAGTGCAGGGAAGGATGGGGGATTCAGAACTGAATTAGACATGATTTGGGTGCTATATACCACTAAGAACAGATAGAGACTGCCAGGTCCCCTCAGAATAACATGCATCAGTGCCCATTTTGCATGGTCCTATGGAGATGGAAGAGAGTAACAGACCTGGAGTCAGAAAGACCTGGGTTTAATTCCGACCTCAGACATTTACTTACTATGTAACCCCTGGGCAAATCACTTAACCTCTCTGTGCCTCAGTTTCCTAGTCTGTAAAATGAGAGGGTTCAACTCAATGGCTTCCAAGGTCCCTTTTTGCTCCAAATTCTGTGATTCTGTACTGAGCTGATACTGTGTCCCTCTTTCCCAAGAGGGTGAAAGAACCACATCATCCTCCTCTTTGAAGAGAATGCAGACATCCCACTCATCAGGAGTCAGGGACATTTCCAAAATAACACTCAGGAAAATCGCCCACGCATGCTTTTCTTTCTCCTCCTCCCTCTCCCCAGTCACTCACCCTGTGAGGCTCTGCTTCTTTCTCTCTCAAGCTCATGGTGACTCGCTCTAGATCTCCCTCTCCTCTCCTCATCTCCCCATCTCTTTTTTCCTACAACTTTCTCTCCTCTTTGCCCTTTTCCTTCTTTCCACTTCCTCTTCTCTATTCCTTCTTGTTTTTCCTTCTCCTTTTTCTCTCTTTCACTCCCCAGTTTTCCATCCTCCCTCTTCTTGGTCTCATTCTTTTCCTTCCTTCATTTCTGCCTTCTCACCCTCTTCCTCTTTCCCTCTTCTGTCCTCCTTGATTTCTTCTCTCTCCTTCCTCCCATTTTCTACCTTCTCTCCTCTTCCCCTCCCCCTCTCCACATTTCCATCCCCCTCTTCCTTGGTATCTTCCTTCTTCTTCCCTCTCCAATTTCTCATTCCTCCCCTCATTCTCTTCTTCCTTTCTCTCCCTCTTTTCCCTCTCCTGCCTCCCCTTTATATCTTTTCTCTCCTTTATTCCTCCCTTCTCTCTTTGCCTTTCCTCCTTGCTCCCTCCTTCCCTTCCCCACTTTCTCCCTTTACCCTCCCTCTCTGTCTCTCTCTCTCTGTCTCTTCCTCTCTTTCTCTCTGCCTCTCTCCCTGCTCTTTTTCTCCCTCCCCCACCTCACTCTCTCTTTCCCTTTCCTTCTCTCCCTTCTTACTTTCCCCTACCCAACCTTTCTCTCACCTTTACTCCATTAAGGGGTTCAGGTGGCAGCTCCAAGTATTCTATATAAATCCATACCCTTCAGCCATACTAGGAGACAAGAAACTTAAAGCCCTGTCTACTTGTATCCTCAGGACCCTCTACCCTGACCCTGCCTTGGGGATTGGGAGTGCTCTGTTTCCCAGGTGGCGGGGTGCTGTGTTGGGGCCTTGAAGGGTTCAGAATCTAGCAGGCCTGACTCATTCACTGACCTGGCTTGCAGTGACTCCTCACCCAGTACTGTTACTTTTCAGGCCCCATAATTGTACCCTAGAAAGGAGGTCCAAGGGGAACCAAAGAGCAGAGGCAGGGTGACCCTTCTCTGTTTTCCTCTAGCCCCAGGCAGATGAGATTGGAGGGGTTTCCAGCAGGTTGGCAGAATTTTTCTGACAACTGTAGCTGTGGGAGTAACTTTCTCTTTTCTCCTTGCCATGTCATTCTGTTTCCATGATTGGGTAGCAGGGCCAGGAGTAATACAATAAGAGAGAGAGATCAAAGCAGTCAGAAAAGGGGAGATGTCTTTAGAGTTTACCAGCCCTCAGGGTAAGGCCTAGTTCCCTAGACATCTTGGATCAAGGTCCCCCTCACTTAACGTAATGTAAAGAGCCCTGAAGTTGGGGTCCAAAGACCTGGATTCATATCTCAGCAATGTGAGACCTGGCAAGGCAGCTCTAAAATGAGGAGGTTAGACCAAATCAGTGATGCTGATTAGTTCATTATAGAATGACTGAAAGGGCATCCTCTGTGTACATTCTAGTCTTTGTACTATCTGGGGTTCACTCATTTAAGAATTTAGCTCAGTATTCTAGGCTTTTGTACCCCACACAATAAACCTTCATAATCATGCAAGAAGGAATTCAGCATAGTAGGCTGACTCCACTTTCTGGCTCAGCCTCTCTTACCTAATATGGGCCTCAGGTTTTCTCTCTATAAAATGCATGCATTGGACCTGATGTCTCCTAGGTCGCTTCCCATTGGCATTTAATTTTTTCTCATCCATCCCTCCATCCATCTCTTAACTCTCTCTTCCCTGCTGCCAGTGTGTGCATCCAGCAGTAACTACAAGGCAGAGAAAAAAACAATCTCTGACCATGAGGGGCTTGCATTCTAAAAAAATGACATACTGGGAGAAAATTGTGCTTATAAGACATAGACAGTGTAAGTAGGAGATGAACTCAGAGGGAAGGCACTAAGCTACAGTGGAGACTGTTTAGGACCCTTCAGGTGGGATGTGAGTGAAGTCTTAAAGGAAGTCAGGGAATCCAGGAGGCAGAAGTGAAGAGGGAGAGTATTCCAGCAAAAGTGTAGAGTAGGGAGATGGAGTATCGTGTGTGAAAAATGGAGAGAAGACCAAGGTCAGCCACTAGGACAAGAACAGCGTACCTTGAATGACTCTTTCCAAAGCACAGAATTGACATTTCTTACCCTTAGCCAATGTGGAGATGTTAAGATGGGAGCCTAACTGTATCTTTCCCAACCTTTCAGAATTGGAGGCCCCTGGCTGTAGTAGAGGGGTCTTAGAGGTCAGTAGTTTTCTTCAGTCTCAAAATGTCTCCCTGAAGCCATAACAGTGAGACAAAAATCAAATATCAGTTTCCCCTCCAAGCAACTGCGCTGTTCTATACCAGGACAGCCAGAGACTCTCTTGGGTCTTCAGGACCATATTCACAATTTCAACAGCCAGTTTCATCCCCCACTTTCAAGTCAGGCTAGGGACATGATAATGCTTAGCCATAATCAATGAAGCTACCCCTACTCCCTGAAAGTGGATGGCATTGGAAAAAACTGATTTTACAAAGCTCTGGGCCCAGCAGTAGAATCCTGTCAAGGGAGCCCCTCAGGAGCTAATTGACCTGGGTCCAAAGTTTGGTTCTGCTGTGATTTCAGAAGCTGTCCTTTGATAGTTGTGAGCTGAGCTGTTGAATTCTGTGCTTGTTTCATTTTCCTCTTCTAGATATTAATGAGTGTGTGACAGACACACATACATGCAGCCGAGGAGAGCACTGCGTGAACACAGTGGGGTCCTTCCACTGTTACAAAGATCTCAACTGTGAGTCGGGATACGAGTTGAAAGAAGGAGAGTGTGTAGGTAAGAACGACACCTAAAATGACTTGACTGAGGATCCAAGACTCAAAAAATGGCCTTTGGTTATTTTTTTCTTATATGCTTATTTCATTTACATTCACAGATTAACCCTTTCCCATCCCTATTGCTATATTAGAAGAATAAAAAGAGTGAGGACTGACAAGGAAGTTTGCACTATGAAATGAGTTAAAACCCAGCTCCACTTGTACCATGGAGTAACAGTTAAGCTTTCATTGGAGTCTACCACTCATTGTTTGTGGCGGTGACCCTGATTCTTTGAAGGCTGTGCTAATGCAACACAAGCTCTGGCAGGTGCCACTATCCTGGGGGAACTTTGAGAGGGAACACGAAATGGGGGATAGAATTCAAGACTGAGCGTCATGAAGACTTGGGTTCAAATCCAGCCTCAGATACTTATTAGCTGTGTGACTTTGGACAGGTCCCTTAATGTCTCTTGGCTTAGGTCCACTTCTACAAAATGAACTGGATCACCTCAAGTTCTAGATTGATCATCGAGTGAACACATACTTGGTGATGGACTGTGTGTCCTAAGAACCAACTTAATTAATTTACAAGAGTTTCATTACCCAATTGGTCATAGGGTGATGGATTTTATTTTGACCACAGAGGCTCTCCAAGATCACCTACTGAAAACAAAGAGGGGTTGACATCTGGATCAATTTAATTCATTTCCATTCAGCTCGATAAGCATTTAGTAAGTATTGAATACGTGCAGGGTGCTGTACTAGGCAGTGGAGCTACAAAGATTTTATGTACTTATGTCGTATAGTGTTTTGCCCCCCACTCCTGCACACACACACACACACACACACACACACACACACACACACACACACACACAGCCACGTGCCCCAATGTAAGGTCTCTGAAAGCAAGGACTGTTTGATTCTTGTTTTCATATTCCCAGAACCTAACAAATGATTGTTTAATTGATTGCCTCAAGGAACTTACGTTTTGCTAATGGAAAGTATTTCAACTAATGGCATTGATAACTACACTGATAAAATGACTGGTTCTTGCAGTATTGAAAGGTTTGAACCCCTGTGTTTTCAGTGAAGAGGCAGGCGTGGTGTCCTGGGAAGAGTACTGGATAGGATGTGAGGAGACCTGGGATCCAGGCCAGACTCTGGCCTGCTTTTAGATGTGGAACAAGACATTCAATTACTCTCTCTGGGCCTCAGTTTCCTCACCAATGAGGGCAGGGGGAGAGACTAGATGATCTTTGAGGTCCCTTCTAGAGCTATCATTCTGTGGAATCAATAGGACCTGACTCCATAAAAGTTGTTCTATGAGGTGCTGACTCAGATCCTGGCTTTCTTGTCTCAAGATCCCTGTGTTGCCCTTGGCTCTTTCCCTCCATTCCTCATTAGTGGTGCTGGCAAGGCAGCCTTGGAGGAATAACCACCTCTTTTCTCCCTGTCTATTGTTCACAGATATTGACGAGTGTGCCCAGGGGACCCACAGCTGTAAAGTCAACTTTGTGTGTCAGAACACCCAGGGTTCTTTCTACTGTGAATCCAAGCAGCGATGCATGGATGGGTTTCTACAAGACCCAGAAGGCAACTGTGTGGGTAAGTGTAAGCCTCCTGGCTCCACTCCAGCATCTCTGGCCTGGGCATTCAGCCCCATTCACATTCATCCTTGGGTTCTGCACCTTATTCCCAAGCTGACTGTGGCTAAGAGCAACTTTCAGTAACACGGCAAAGTGGCAAATTGACATCCACTTCCAATATTTCAGCATCACACAACCAAGCAGCTTCCACAGACGCATCAGAGGTGGTGTGGTATAGTGAAAAGAAAATTGAACTTGGGATTTTGGTGTAAGTCCTGACTTTGTCACTTACTATTCGTGAGATATTAGAGGAATCATTTGACTTCTGTGAGTTCTCAGTTTCCCATTTGTAAAATGAAAACAGTTGCTTCCCTGCCTACCTCACCAAGGTAGGATTGTGAGGATCAGACAAAAGCAATGCTATGGGGTAGTGGTAAGAGTATTTATTGGACTTTAACTTAAAAGAGTTAGTGATACATTGGAAAAAGAATTGATTACCTGGCTTCCAATTCCTCTTCTGACATTTACTACCTGAAGTCCAAGATCTCAATTTCCTCATTTCTAAAAAGAAGGCATTATATTAGATGGCCTCTGAAGTCCCTTCTACATCTAAATCTCTGATCCTACAACATTGTAATTTGGGCTTAAGTCTTGTCTCTGCCCCTTATTGGCTATATGAACATTGAGTAAGTCACTTTACTTTCCTGATCTCAGTTTCCATATGTGCAAAATGAGGGTTATGATACTCACACCAGTGACCTCATAGGTTCAGTGTGATGCAATTTGTTACCCTTAAAACCCTCTGTAAATATGAGCAAATTTAGCTCTAGGTCTTTAAATCCTCTAGGAGTCTTTAAAGAGCTTCGGAAAGGTCAACTATCATTACCGTCTTCTTCCAGTTCAAACCCCTTCCTTCTACCAAACATTCTGGACCTTTCCGCTACCCTCTAGATATCTGGGAGCTCACTGGGGCCTCTTACCTAGGTCTGACCTCTCAGGAAGTATCCCAGGATCCAGATATTTTCCTTCCCATATACAACTATATAAAAATTCACCTTCCTATGTCCCATCCCAGATATTGTCTTTCCTAAGACATATAATAACCCAATCATATATTAATGTTACACATCACCATTCTTAGGTATCACATACAAATTTTAACATGGGCCTTTGATATTACTTGACTCAGAAGGACCACTAGTGATAAGAATTCTAGGTCTCATGGCTGGCCAGTTGGAGGAATATTATGGGACAGGGAAGTTTTATATATACATATTCTTCAAATGATACCTTCTGACTCCTAAGTCAGTGCTTACCCCCATGGAGGTATATTTGAAAAAGATATCAAGGTCATTATAACCCACTGAGGAGTACTATCTAAAATACTTATCAAAGAGCTGAAATACATTTTGTAATGAAGCAAAATTTCGGGTGTCCCTGGCAATAGATGTGTTACTTATAGGCAAAGCAGCACAACTGAATGAGCCCTATGTAGGGAATCAGCAGAGATTTGGATTCTGATCCCAGTTAGTCAGTTACCAGTTGTGTGACCTTGGGTTACTTCTCCTCTCTGATCTTTATCTGTAAAATTCACTAGATTGAGGATTCTTTACTTTTTTGTATATGGACTCCTTTGATACTCTAGGGAAGTCTATGGATCTCTTCCCAGAATAATATTTTTAAAAGCCACAAAATGAAATGCATAGGATTATGAAGGAAGGCAATTATTATTGAAATACAGACTAAAGACAAAAAGAATACAATCATGGATGATCTAACAGCAGGACTTATAATTACATTAATTTTGAGGTAGTAAGGAACATAACTGGCATTTCTAGATATCTACAACTGCAGTATGATATGAAAATATTTGTGATTTCTACTGGCGATAAATTTATGAGTATTACTAACACAACTGTGGTTTGTTGCCCACATTCATAATTTAAGGAAATGTTAAATTTTAATTAGAGATTAGTGGAAATGAATATGTAATATGGCCCCTATCCAAGTTCATAAACCCCCTGAAAAGGTCAGTGGACCCCAGGTTGAGAACTCCTACTCCAAACAATTTCTAAAGTCTTTTCCAGGTCTGATATTTTATGTTCTGAGGTCCCTTCCAGCTCACTATTTTATGTTCCAGAGTCCCTTCCAGCTTTCACATTTTGTTCCAATCCAACTCTAATTTGTTTTCTAAGGTCTCTTCCAACTCTAATATTTTGTCCTAAGGTCCTATAAAACTCTGATTTTATTCTAATATCTCAACTAGCTCTGGTATCCTCTGAGTTTAGAACTGTTGGAATCAAAGCAAGACAACCAACAAAGAGACTGCGTGAAATCATCTTAAGAACTGATGTACAATACTCTGATTTTTCTTTTTCAGACATTAATGAATGCACTTCTCTTCCTGAGCCATGCAAGCCTGGATTCAATTGCATCAACACTGTTGGGTCCTATACTTGTCAGAGGAACCAGCTTCTATGTACTCGGGGATACCATTCTAGCGAAGATGGGTCCAAGTGTGTGGGTAAGAAGCAGTTTTAGGCATGTGGTCACTTACTTGTGGGCCGCAAGCATAGGAACCATGTTTGGAGCTGGGAGAATCTTTGCCTGTGTCACATTTGGGAAGCATTTCAGGGAGTGACCTCATAGATGCCAGCTTCACAATTCTAGGGTTGATGTCCTAGCTATGTGAATGTGAAGAATGTGCCTTTTCCTGGGTTGAATGGTGTGGGCAAGAAAACCAAGAATTCTGCAGTATAGGAGAAGAGGCAGTGTGGTGTAGTGAAGGAACACGGGACACTGAGACAAGAAATGGGACTTTGCTGCCTAATTGAATGGGAGGCTGAGCAAGTCATTTGCCTTCTTTAGAGTCTCCCCTTCCTTGTCTGTAAAATGAAGGGCTCACACAAGATAATCACTAACATTCTCTTTGCCCTAAAGTTTGAGTCTGAGATTCTCGGCTACCCCAGTCCCACCAAACCGGCCATGAAGAGTATCCCAGATTTGGCAGGAGAGGGAAGGGAAGGGCAGGCATTTGAACATCTGTTCCTTAATTTGGTCAGAACAAAAGCAAGCGACCCTCTCCTGATTACTGATGGCTGCCTCTAATCTTTCTCCTGGGATCTGCTTTTCTAGATGTTGATGAATGTGAGACAGGTGTCCACCGCTGTGGTGAGGGACAGGTGTGCCACAACCTTCCTGGCACTTACCGCTGTGACTGCAGAATGGGCTATCAATATGATGCTTTCAGCAGATCCTGTGTTGGTATGTGAGATCCCAGAGAGTCACCACCATCCTCACCTGGACCTACTCTTCTCTTATCTCTACAATGGGTGATGAAACAATGACTGGCTCCCTTGAGAAAATGGTATAATTACTGTGTGGTCTAGTGGAAAGAGCACTGGATATGGAAAATCAGGGAGCTAGGTTTTAATCTTGTACTACTTCATATCTGTGTATCATCAGGTAAGTCTTTTCTCTCTGGGCCTCAGTTTCTCCATCTGCAAAATGAGGGGATTGGATTATATGCTATTGAAATTGTCTTCCAGTGCCAAAAGTTATCAGTTTAAATCTCCTTGGAAATGATTTCATTTGTCACAACTCATGGTGTCTCTTAGGAATAGTTGAGACCAACTCACCAACCTTTATCCTTTCCAGCTCTGTTGCACAGAAAAGTTGCATGGCGCAGTGGAGAGAGAGCAAGCTAGCAATTCTACATTGCTTTAAAGTTTGCAAAGTGCTTTTGCAAATATGCTAGCTCATTTGAGAGCATAGGATTTGAAGTAAAGAGAAACCTGTGCTGAAATCTCCAAATCTCCCATTTCCCAATAAGAAAGCTAAGACTCAGAGAAGTGAATTTCCCAAAGTCACATAGCTAGTAAGGAGTAGAACTTGTAATCTAATGGAATTTTTCTACTTTCGATTCAGTCAGTGCTCCTTCCAGTGTGGTCTACATTTCTCTGTCTCTGTCTGTCTCTCTGTGTCTCTCTTTATCTCTCTGCCTCTCTGTCTCTGTCTCTCTTTCCACCTCTCTGTCTCTTTGTGTCTTTCTCTGTCTCTATATGTGTCTCCCTTTCTTTCCCCTCTCACCTATCTATCCATCCATCTCTCTATTATCTATCATATTTCTATCTATCCATCTCTATCTATCTGTCTGTCTATCGATTTCATTACCTTGACATAGTCAATAAAGAGCTAACCTTGAAGACCTGGGTCTCAGTTCCTATTAGCTGTGTGACTCCAGGCAAGTCACATCTTCTCAGTACTTTATAAATTGAAGAAAAAATGCCAACTTGCATTGCTAAAGTGAGTATGCTCACCCAGAATTCTGTTCCTTATACCTATAAAACTGTGGCTCCTATCCCTGATCCTCTTTCTGTCGTTGCATCTGCTCTCTCTCATGTCTCCCAGTCTCACTGAGTCTTCCTGTTTTTCCTTGGCTTGGTCTACAGATGTAAATGAGTGTTGGAGTTATCCAGGACGCCTGTGCCAGCAAGCCTGTGAAAACACCCCTGGTTCCTACCGCTGCTCCTGCTCCTCTGGCTTCCAGCTGGCTTTCGATGGGAAGCATTGTGAAGGTGTCTGCTAGCTCTTGTTTCTTGCTCTGGTCTTTGTGCATACCTGGCCAAAGGGCATGGGGTGTGACATCTCAATCAATCCATTAGTCTATCAAGAGGCATTCATTAAGCACTTACAATGTGCTGGTCCCTGTGCTAAGCCTTGAAGATACAAAGAGAGATGAAACTAGTCCTTCCATCAAGGAGTTCACACTACAAAGGCAATCTGCTTATTATCAGCATTGATACTAATGAGAAGAATCTGCTTATTTTCCTTGAGACACAGGGGTAAAGCCATGTGTGCGCCTGTGTTGACGGAGCAGGGAGAGAAAAGCATAGAACCAGCATTTCAGATATTCATTCATCCCTAGCTCCTCTCTTCTGCCAAAGCGGTATAGGCTATGATGCTGGTAAAAACCTATAACCTCCTTCCCCATTGGCTGCTCAGAAAGAATGACTGGCCAATACTTGGGACATGGTCCATTTGTACAAGAAGGGAGAAGCTGCCAGACTTAGGAATGAGTCACAAAGCTTCCTATCCATAAGATGGGTATAATAGTACTTAAACTACCGTCCTCAAAGGGTCATTGTAAACAACCTTTGTGAACCTTAAAGTTAATAAAAATACATGTCGTTATTAATAAGTTGGTTCTCCCTTCCCATGGTGAAAGTCGGAGCTTTTCAGTGACATTGGATCAGGATCTTGTCAGTCAATCAATAAGCATTTATGGCATCGTCTTCTTGATGTCATGGTCCTCCAAGAACGGAGGACCATACTAATCATGCTATTAAGTACCTACTATGTAGCAGCTAAGTACCTACCTTTATTAAGTACCTATTATGTGTGCTAAGCCCTGGAAAATCAAAAAGAATCAAAAGACAATGTCTGTCCTCAGCTTACAATCTAATGGAGGAGAGGACAAGGCAACAGAACCTCACAGAAAAGCTAGACAGTTTAAATAGGAAGTGAGGACAAAGTCCCAGTGCCTGATTTCCCTTTGTTGCATCTGTAAGCTGTGGGTGACTTGCTTCCTCTCCTCCCTGCTGCAGATGTGAATGAGTGTGAGAACAGCCCTTGCAGCCAGGAATGTGCCAACGTGTATGGCTCCTACCAGTGCTACTGCCGGCAAGGCTACCAGCTTGCAGAGGATGGACATGCATGCAAAGGTGGGCCACATGTGCAGGGAGGGGCTGGGCATCAGGAGACAGGGGGTCAGCACCCTATGGCCGTTTGTCTCTTTTCTGTGCCTCTGTTTCCCCTTTTATCACTTTTTTCCATGCACCACATAGGGGTGGGAGTGGGGGAAGCTGCCCTCTGCCAGTGTTAGTACCCCCTGCAAACTAACAATGGAGTATACACTTCTAAATACAGTAAGACTTTATTTTAAAATGTTAAAATCCTTATTCATAGCCCAGACAAAAATGGGGCCATAGGTTGTAGATTTCGGCTTTAAACTCTTAAACTATATCTGCCAAGTAATTCAGCACAGTGTAAGGGAGAGCCCTGGTCTTAGAATTAGATTCTGACTCTAGTTTCATTAATGGGATGATTTGTGACAAATCACTACAGGTCTGGAAAGTGGATGAGGGAGGAGAGTTGGATTAGATGGACCTCAGTTCTAAATGCTATGAAACTCATCAAGAAAACTCATAGAATTAGAAAACTGGAGGGGATCCCTAAAGTCATCTGGTACATCCCTTTCCTTACTCACCCAATAGGTGATCATTCATCTACACACACACACACACACACACACACACACACACAGACACACACACACACACATACACACACATACACACACACACATACACACACACACACACACACACACACACACAGTAGCAGGGCCAGATTTCAGGTAGCTAGGTGGTGCAGTGGATAAAGTGCTGGGTCTGTTGTCAGGAGGATCTGAGTTCAAATGTAGCCTTAGATACTCACAGCTATGTGATGTTGGGTAAGTCACTTAACCTCGGTTTTCTTATCTGTAAGATGGGGAAAATAATACTACCTTCTTCCCAGGGTTATTGTGAATATCAAATGAGATAATATTATCAATAAAGAGTTTTGCAAATCTTAAAGTCATATATAAGTACAGTTGTTATCATTAATTATTGAAAATAAACAATAAAACATTAACAATAACTGGCTATGATTTTGGGCATTGGGCTGAGAGATGCACAGAATGGTATCCTGGGGTAGGGTGCTATGGTGATTCCCTGATGGAAGATACCTCTATCAATGACTCCTCAAACTCCCTGCTGAATGTAGCTTTTACTCTTTTCCTCAGACATTGATGAATGCACTCAAAGTGCTGGCATCCTCTGTACTTTCCGTTGCCTCAATGTCCCTGGCAGTTACCAATGCGCCTGTCCTGAGCAGGGCTACACCATGATGGCCAATGGCCGGACCTGCAGAGGTGAGTAAGAGACTAGAATAATTCCCTTTCCAGGGGGAGGAGATGGGGGTCCCTAGCAGGCAGAGGGCACTTACCAGTCCCGTTGTGAACAAAGATAGTTATTCATTTACATTTTTCCCCTGTGACTCTACGTGTGCCAGTCATGGCCAGGTAAATAGGAGAAGGAAGAGGTAGAGACATGATCTTTGAAGAACAGCCAAGGGGGTGGTGAGGGCATGGATCAAAACAGACGGCTGTGTTCATCATTCCTATTCTGTGGCATCTGTGAGTTCTGACTCTCCTATGCTCAGACCTCTTTGTTAATACCCTATCTGAGGGAACCTCACCAGGCCACCAACTCCTAATGATCCAGGCAATACAAAGCTCTCCACCAAGGAACTTCCCAGAGTGAAGCTCTGGGAGTATTTCAAGTGTCTAGGTTAAGTTCATTATGAACATCACTGGATTTCAGTCCAAATGTGAGAACATCTCTGTTTCACGGGTGGAATTATTATATCTTCTCTCACAGTCTCCTTAGCTGATGGGTGATTTCCACAAGTGGTCCAAAGGCTAGGGGAGCATGTCTGAGACTCAGACTCACAGTCAGAGAGAAACAGGCATGAGTTAGACTCCTGGTGTTGTGGCTTAATTAACATGACAGTCGAAGAAAGCGCCTACCCCCTGAAGGAATAGAGGAAGTGGTTGTGTTGGGGGAAGGAGCAAGTAATTAAACCTCTCAACCCCAGTTTCCTCTCTAATGAGGAGGTGATCTCCAAGTCTCCTTCCCAATTAAAGTTCTACAAGCCTGAGAAGAGGGAAATAATCCTAGCCCTAATTTTCTTATCTTGCTGCAGCTGCCATCCCCCTCTTCACTCCCTCTTCCTCTGCCAGGGTGCATTCTTTGCAGTCCCACCTAAAGCTGTTGCCTTTGACCTTCTTGACATCATGGTAGATGCAGAGGAAGCCTGTCAGGAATGTTGATGGACTGGGCCTATTAGCTCCGCACTGTTGGCAACATCCTTTCCATCACAGAGATGGACACTCCCTGTGGACCTTTGTAAAACCTCAGAGAAGAGCCAAAGCAGCCATGTCTTGAACCCCTGCCCTACGCATGCCCTCATCTCCTCTTCAGCCTTCCCCTTATGTTACTAATGGCATTTCCAGAGAAATGAGTTCTTTCTTTCCAAGAACTAATTTCCTTCTGCTATTCCTGCTCTACCTGGGACTATAATAGTTCTGCAGTGGGAGGGAAAGAGATCACAATAACCGTTTGGGTCGGAACTTTCCACTTGCTGAGAATGATAATGGAATTTATCCACTACAGATAAGTGGTCCAAGTGTCCCCCGGGTAAGCAGAGGATCAGTGTGGCCCCAGATGTCCTTGTATTAGTCCTTAATGGAAGGTGTTTGAGTAGGAACCGGGACTGGAACCCAATCCTTTGATGCCCAAATCTAATCAGGTTTCTTTCCACTTGTACCATGCTTAGCCTTGGGGGACCATGCTTACATGATTTGTACCCAGCAAAGCCCCTTTGGATGTATAAGTCATGTAAGAATGGCCCCCAAAGCTAAGCATGGTATAAGTGGAAAGAATCCTGATTAAGCTTGGGCATCAGAGGTTTGGGTTCAAGTTCTGGTGCTTGCCCAAACACCTTCCATTTACTAGCTACAACAAATGAGATGATACATATTAAAGCACTTTGCAAATTTCAAAGAGCCATAGGGATACACGTTGGCACTGTTGTGGTTATTCTTAGTTTATAGATGAAGAGATTGAAGCTGAGAGATGTGAGGAGACTTGGTTAAGGCCTTATTTCTGAGTCTGCTTCCTCATCTATGAAATGCAGTTGATAGTAACAATGATGCCTGCATACATATGTACTTTAAAGTTTGCGAAGTCCATTTCTTTAGCACCAGGGAGTAGGTTTTGGAGGTATTATTAACTTCTACCTGAAAGCTATAAAGCCTTCAAGGGTTCAGTATTCTCCTTTTAGTAGATGAGGAAACAGAGGCTGAGAGAAATTAAGTGACTTGCTTGTGGTCACACAGCAAATAAGTGTAAGAGGAAGGATTAACCCTCCTGCCTCACACAGTTGTTGGGTCAGAAGATGGATGTGAATGCCCTTCAGTGCTCAAGTGAACAGCATAACTCAGCAGCTCTTATGTAAGCACCAATGTGAGGACAAGATGCTCTGGGTGTCACCATATAGAACCAATTAAATGAATATTCCTTCTTTGGCCCTTCCTATTGACCCTTTGGAAGCCTATGATATGGGCCAGATCATGGAGATATGGGAGGATGGACCAACCACCTGATAAATATTAACTGATATCCATAACCATTGTCTCACACTGGGTTGCAAGCTGGGTCCCAGACTGGACAGTGAAACCTTGCAAAAGTCTTTGCATTAAGTAAATCATTGCACCCTTAACTCCAAGAATAATGGGAAAGGTCGGTGTGGCCTGAGAGTAGCCAGTGTGTGTTTAAATTTATGACACTCAGCTGAAATTAAATTGCAGTCTAACAGCCTGATGGTCTATCTACAACTTGCAAATCACTCATAAAATAAAAGTGCTAAATTCTTCGTTTCTCCACCCTTGATATTGGCATGTAAGAGTTTTCTTTAATGGTGATATTAAAGAGTCTTACCTTCTGTTCCCCATGCCAAGAATGTTGAGTCTCTATTTGATTCCATGTATAGTGACAAGCAGAGTAGGTAAAGTCAGGAAGACCTAAGTTCAAGGATAGCCCCTGACACATACTAGTGATAACGGGCAAATCCTTTACCCTCTAAACAGCTCTCTCAGGTTATGCTTTTAGGGATGAATTTCCAATCTGCAATTGTAGAGGGAGTTGTGCACTCTGATGAAAATCTCAGATCTGGTCCAAAAGGGGAGTAGGGGAAAATTGCAGAATAACATTTTGCCTTCTTTGATCCCCTCCAAAAAAAAGTTGGTGCATTTGTGTGTCTACCTGTGTGTAATATTTTTTCTGGTCACTGCTCATGTTTGGATCTGGTCACCATTTATAGCTCTGAGCTCTCAGATGTTCTTAATTCTCATGGTCCATCAATCTTTTTCTCTTTGTGTTTTCTGGCAGACCTGGATGAATGCACTCTCGGCACTCATAACTGCTCAGCGGCAGAGACTTGTTACAACATCCAAGGCAGTTTTCGATGCCTCCTGTTTGAGTGTCCACCGAACTACAGAAAAGTCTCAGACATGTAAGTCCCCTTGCCCTCCTCCAGGGAGACTTGGAAACATACCTCCTCTCTTCAATCAGAGGAATGTGAAGGGTATCTCTGATCCAAGTGGAAACTGTCTAATCATGCTGGCCACTCTCTAGCCACTGCTTTAAACAACGTTGGGCAAATGGGACAATTTTTCAAAAGTGACCGCTTGGTGCTGAGTTTCCCATAGAATGGGACAGGGCCTTACTATCTACAGAGAAGGTCTATGACTTTCTTTTCTTTCAAAAGTGCCTAGCAGTACTGCCCTAACTTTTTTAACTGTAGCTACCATGGGACTCTCCCTACCTGGAGCCTCATCTCTCCTTACTTGGAACCTTTCCTCACTGCCAACATTGAGTCTTATTTGTGTATTGGAGGGGATGCTATGAGAACAGAGGTCACAAGGGATGGTTACCTAACTAGCTCCCAGTCAAGGGCCAGAGTGGGGGACATAGAAGATGGAAGACAGATGGAGTAAGTAAGGGTGGGATGGAAAGAAGTGATTGCCATGTGTTGCTAATGTCTCCCCTGGGAGTTGGGCTTTCTGGGACAACCTTGAAATGAAGAAGTGGTATGGGACCAAAGCAGTAGCTGGCATCCATGTAGCATTGAAAGGCTTGTAAAACATTGTACTTACATTATCTCCTTGGAACATTAAAACAACCCTGTGAGAGAGGTGCTATCATTTTCATCCCCATTTTGTGGTGAAGAGCTGAGACTCACAGGAAAGAGTGTTAGGTTTGGCATCAAGGTACTTGCGTTCGTCTTCCACCCACCAGCTGGCACTTGCCCTTTGAGCTTCGGTTTCCTCATCTGTAAAACGAACGTAAAGATATAATAACAGTGATAGCTAACATTTATATAGTACTTACGAGGAGGTGCCAGGCACTGTGCTAATTGCTTTACAAATATTATCTCATTTGTTCCTTCCAATCACCCTGGAAGATAGGTGTTGTTATGCCCATTTTACAGATGAGGAAGGTTAAGTGACTTGCCCAGGGTAATGTAGCTTCATTATTGTTCAATCATGTCTGATTCTTCTTGATACCATTTGGGGTTTCCTTGGTAAAGATATTGGAGTGGTTTGCCATTACTTCCTCCAACTCATTTTACAGATGAGGAAACCAAGTCAAACAGGGTTAAGTGACTTGCTAGTGTCTGAGACCAGATTTGAACTCAGGTCTCCCTAATCCCAGGCCCCACACTCTATCCACTGAGCTGTCTAGCTGCCCCTACCTACCTCCTAAAGTGATTAAGCACTCTAGAAAGGAGACATTGTTACACAGTGAAAAGAACACTGATTCTAAAATCAAGACCACCTGGTTTAAAATCCTGGCTCTGATATGACTTTAGGGAAGTCATTTAACCTCTCCAGGTCTCAGTTTTCTCATCTATAAAATGGGAGGAACACAGACTAGATGACCTCTGAGTTCCCTCTCAGCTCCAAATCCTTGATTTAGAATGGTGTAATCTGTCCTAGCTTTGGCATAGTCATCACCCTCTTCTTCCTGCTCTTCCTCCATTTCCCACTCTGTCATTTGTAGGAGATGTGAACGGACCAGCTGCTTCAACTTCCTGGATTGCCAGAGCACCCCAGTGCGGATCACCTATTACCAGCTCAATTTCCAAACCAACATTGTGGTGCCTGCTCACATTTTCCGCATTGGCCCCTCCCCAGCCTATACTGGAGACAACATCATTTTGACCATCACGAAGGGAAATGAGGAAAATTACTTTAGCGCTCAGAAGATAAATCCCTACACGGGGGTCGTCTTCATTCAGAGGCCAGTCAAGGAACCACAAGACTTCCTTCTAGATGTTGAAATGAAACTCTGGCGCCAGGGGACCTACACCACCTTCCTGGCCAAAATCTACATCTTCATCACGGCCCATGCTTTCTGAGGCAGGCAGGAGTGGACATTGGAACTGGCCGTGCTCTGCTCTTTAATCATTCTACCAAAGCCTAAATAGTCCTGGGGAAGCGGCTCTCACTGTATCTGGCGTCTTTATTATTTTTCTATTGTTGCTTGAAATAGCATTATTAGTATTTTGTGAATTAACTTAATTTTTGCCTATTCGTTTCTTCTCTAATTTGTTGAGTTTTCCCCTTGAAGTTTGCTAAAGGAAAAGTCCATATACATGAAGCTCTGTTCTTCAGGATCATCTTTAGCAGAGAAAGCAAAGGACAGAAATTGATAGCAAAGAGCATCATTTTGTTGACAAACTTGGGTATGTCCAAAAGAGGGTCACAAGGGTGGTATGAGGGACATCTGGCCATTTTGTATGAGGGACAATTGAAGAACCTGGGAATGTTAAGAGAAGGTTTAGGGACCTTTTTTTTTTTTTTTACAAGGGTTACCGTATGGGAAAGGGAGAAGTTATTCTTCACCCCTAGTAGGTGAACTATCACCAATGGGTAGAAATTACAAGATTTCTCAGCTCAACCTGAGAAATAACTTCCTAATGACTAGTGTGGTCCAAAAAATCAATAGACTACCTAGTTAGGCGGGTAAGATCCCTGTCACTATGAGTGTTCAAATAGATGTGAAATGATTCATTTACCGTGGCTGTTATAGTGGAGTTTTGTGCTGTTAGAAGGAAGTTGCACTAGTTGGCTTCTAATTTCCCTCTTATAATTCCATATACAGAGTGAAAGAAATAGCTGATTAAATGAATTGTGATTCTGTTTATAGTCTACTCTCCAAACTAAACTGTTTTTTAAATGAGCCTTGATTACATCCTTAGTTGCTGAAACTATCTGAATTTGATAAGTATATTTTATTTTCACAAATCTTCCATTTTATACCATGGAGCCAGATTTTTATCAACACCTGGATGTGTTAACTCCGCTGATCAAGACCTTAAAGCCTCATTTAAATGAATGATTAGCTCTGACAACAGCAATGTAAGCAGAAGCAAAAGCCATGAATTTTCTAAGTTCTTTATTATCAACACTTGCACACAAGTCACAGAATCCATTATTGGCCCAGTCCAACAAGAATATATTAAGCACCTAATATGTGCAAAGCACTAGGAATACAAAGACTAAAAAAAAAAAATACTCAGGGAGTCTCTATTTTAATGCCATATATGGTCAAGACCTAAAAGAACCAGGATTTGCATAACTGGAATCAGGCAGTGTACCTACAGTAAATGACCAGCTTCAGCCTCTCTTCCCCAGGTAGGTTTCTCTAGGACCCTGATCATGAGGGATGGTCTATAAACCTGTATTCTCTTTAGATGTTGGGCCTTGATGCTTGAAGACATAAGGATTCCAAGTCTGTCCCCACTAGGACCTTCACTGGAATTTATTACTTTAGGCCTATCACCTATCATCTGGACAGGAAGATCAATCCAGCCCCAGACTAACAGATGTCCAGTTGTATTGTCCTAAATGGACTGTGGCCCAAGTCCCAGGCAGCATGGTTCTGTCACCATGTATGATAGAAGACTGGAGGAGATGGGGATCATCTCCAAAACAGGTCTGGAAGATGAGGGAGGAGGAAGGAGAAGAGGGAAAAGAGGTAAGGATGATGTATTAGAAAATGGAATAGATAGCTGGGGATATTTTGACCTCAAACAGAGATAAGTGAAAATTATTTATAAAGTTGATAGATAGGTAACATGCTTTTACACACATATCTTTGTATAGATCACTATATATGCAAGTATATATTCCTCTATCTATATGCATACAAGATTAGACTTATTCTCCATGGATCCAGGGAATAGAACTGAGATCGTTAGGTAGAAGTTGGAGGAAACGGATATCAGATCAATATAACAACGTGAAAAAATGAGTTTGATCCAATTCAGCATTTGTTAAGCATATATTTTATGTAAAGTTATAGGCTTATAGATTTGGGCTGAATGGGACTTAAGAGGTCATCTAGGCCCCATTTCACAAAGGAGGAGCTAAGGGCCAGAAGAGAGAGTCAGCACTGCACAGAATACATGAAGTCAAGAAGACCTGGGTTCATATCCTGCCTCTGACTCAAACTAGCTGTGTGAGTAGGGGCAAATAACAGGCTCTCAATGCCCCCAGACAATCTCTGGGCTCGAGGCAAGTTGCCAGTTATAGGTCTGCTTCCACCAACCAATGAAGAAGCATTAAGTCCTTACTATGGTTCTAAGCAGTGTGGATAAAAACAAAGCAAAAACAGGCCCTGCCTTCAAGAAGCTCACTAATTCTAATGGGATTAAACAATGTATAAATAGTTAGATACCTACAAGACACATACAAGAAAACGATGTATAGTTAGGTACCTACAAGACACATACAAGAAAACAATGTGTAAATAGGTATCTACAAGACACATACAAGAAAACTGTGTAAATAGTTAGGTACCTACAAGATACATACAAAAAAACGATGTATAAATAGTTAGGTACCTACAAGACACATACAAGAAAATAATGTGTAAATAGTTAGCTACCTACAAAATGGATGGTAGCAGACAAAATTTCCATAATAGCAATCACCCATGCTGATGAAATCTGAGGTCAAGACAAAAAGAAATGCACTGGGGCTACAAAGACTAAAGGGGAGACAGTCCCTGCACTCAAGAAAATTACATTCCACAGAGTATTTTTAATGGACATTTATTAGCTCCTAGTATAGGCAGAGTACTGTGAGAGGTACTAGGGGAATTGTAAGGTCTAGACAAGCCACCATTCCTACCCCAGGGAACTTTACAGTCTACTGGAATGATTAGACACCAACATCAGCAAATACAAGATATTATACTACATCATTTATGCCCTAGAGGTAGAAAGCCAACAGCAGGAATAGATTTCTAACAGAACTTTGTAAAATATGGAGTGGGTTGCCTTGAGGAATTCTCCATCATTGGAGGCCTTTAAGCAGATGCTGAGGTCTCTGGTCAGGGATGTCACAGAGAGGCTTTAGAGATATCTTCCAAGTTTCTAGTTCTATGTGTTTATATATGTTCAATATACTTACTTGCACATAAATACCTATGTGCATGTAACTAGACCTCTATACATTTAGGTTCAGTAACACTAAATGGCTTATTTACATATATGCATATATATTCATACAGAATTATAGGATAATGGGAATTAGCTGGAAAATCTCTTAGAGATCTAATCTAATTCCCTTATTTCACAAAGAAGGAAACTGAGGGTCAGAGATATGAGTGACTTGATCAAAGGCATACAGGTAATAGAGTTGAGATTTGAAACCAGGTCTTCTAATTCTAAGTCATGTATGTATACATATACACAAACACATATACATATATGTGAACATATACATGTCTATGTGTGTAAACACACACATCTGCATTATTATTGTATATTGAATAGAGTTAGGAGGACCTGAATTCAAATATTTCTTCTCCTATTGACTAGTAAAATGGTATAGTTGACAGGACATCAGATTTGGAGTAAGAAAGACCTGAATTCAAGACCTTTCTTGGATGCTTACTACCATGTGGCACAAGACAAGTCACTTCACTTCCTTGTACCCATTCCCTCCTCTATAAAAGGAGGGGCTTAAAGCAATAGTCTCTGTTTTATTTTTCCTTTCAACTCCGAATTTATGATCCTACGAAAAGTCGTTGAATCTCTGTGATCCTCTGTTTCTTCATCAATAAAAAATGGGGGGAGGGTAATACCCATGGTACCTCCCTCACAGAGCTCATGTGAAGCTCCAGTGATATAATGCATTTAAATCACTCTGTAGAGTGGTACAGGCGACTGATAACTCTAATGTTTTAGAACAGCACAGTTGAAAGGATGGAGCCTCATGTTCTTGAGAAGAACCTTAGGAATGAAAACTGAAGATTTATTTCCTGGAGATTGTATACATAGAAAGGAACTCAGAGACCATCAAATCCAACATTGTCATTTTATAGTTGAGGAAACGGAAACTCAGGAAAGTTAGATCACCTGCCCAAGATTGTACAGGTAGTAAGTAGTAGGGCCTCAGTACAGAATTCTACAGGAAACTTCCCTTTGTTGCATTGTCTCAATATTCCCTCATAAACTAGACTTTTCTTTGGTTCTCTATGAAAGCAAAAAAGGAGTCACACCTTGTAGTTGAAGGGGGCCCAGGAAGGAAGACGAAGAAGCCAGCATCTGGGGCTTCTGTTTCAGGCCTGTCAGCCACAGGCTTCCTCATTGTGCTAGTGGCAGTGCTGATCTAGACCTCAGACGTGCAGTTCATTCTCATTCTCATGTCTTAAAGGGCATTGGAAGGCAATGTAATGGTGCAGATGTCTCATCAATTCTACAAGATCTTGGATGTGAGTAGACAAGTACTCTAATTAGACCCATCCACCCATGTATCTGACCATTGTCATCCATATTTGTATGGTGGAGATCACACTGTAGACAAGACCTACAGGGAGAGAGAACCAGCCATCAGAGGCTGCCCTCCAATGCTTTCACCACTGGTGATGAGCCGCAGGAGATGAGCCATACAAGACACACAGATACAAAAATTTCATGTTTATGTGTCTTATTTGTGAATTCCTCTGATCTGGAGCACATAAAAAATCACAATGGCTTTCCTCCTGGGCCTGAAAAAGTTATGTTCAACCTCAGGTGTGAATCCCAAGTCACTCTAACATTCTCAGAGTAGGAGTACTTCCTGGGAGTATTTTAGCATCAGATTTAAAGCTGAAAGGGAATTATGAGGTCAAAATTTTCCAGACCAACCTTCTCACTTTACAGATCACAATTATAGCTATCGGCTATAATGGCTTTAAGGTTTACAAAACACCTTATACGTGCTGTCTCACTGAAACCTTACAACAGTTCCATGTGGTAGGTGCTGTTATCCCCATTTTACAGACAAGAAAACCGAGATTGAGGAGCTAAATAACTTGCATAACGTCACACAGACAATACATGTCTGAGGAAAATTTGAATTCATGTCTTCTTGACTCCAAGTCTAGAATTTTGTTCACTAGCAGACCAAATAGGCTAATTTAACTGATTAATTAATAGGTTAATCGTTTCCAAGATCACCCAGGCAGTAAGTGGCAAAGCTAAAATTCAAACCCAGGTCTTCTGGCTCCAAACCCAGCAGTCTTTGTATCTTGCCATGTTGCCTTCCCTAAGATCTCCAGAAATAGGCAACAATTGGTGGCCACAGTGCCAGAGTTCTGAAACACGCTCTTGTTGTTTATGTACATTTAGCTGTGAAGAATCAGCTGCTTAAAGAGGCAACCAGAGCAGTGTGAGCCAAGTTCCCCTTTCTACTTCTGGCCTTTCTTCCCTTCCTACATGGAATACCAGAGGCCCTCCTCATATCCAGCTGGAATCACTGTACTAGAGAAAAATTTCCATCAGCATTATGGGATGATTGAGTGGCCTGGCCTCTAGCACTTCAGCAAATCTGCTCCACTGGAGAATCAATGGACAAGTCAGTGCTTTGTCACTTGGACACCCTGTGGTAATGTGATCCTCCAGGAGTTCTGAGCGCTGCCTTGTCATCTCTCTGCTATGGGGGATGGAAAAATCAAGTGAAAGACATGGCCTTGCAAGAAAGCCCTTGGAAAAACCAAATGACTACAATTGCAGAAACTATGGGCTCTCTGATTTGGATACTGCTTTGAAGAGACATCACCAGGACCTTGCTAAAGGGAAAGGATGTCTGCCAAAGCACCTGGGCAACTAATCTCTCTTTGTCAAAGTCTCACTTCCCAGTTTCTCCTGGTTAACTAGAATAGTCTTCTTTTCAATCAACGATAACCTCTCCTTCTTAAGTAAGGATGCCTGCAGGGTCTCTTGCCCTGGGAGAGAGCTCAGTCTGGTTTCATACTCTCAAGCCTCCTTTTTCCATGATGTTATTAACCCAAGGGGCAATGCAACTAAGCCCCTCCCCTATCCCCTGCAAACTCCTAGAAACCTAAAGGCTTTATAAATCCTGTCTTGTATGTTGTTTCTCAATAAACGCTATCACCAGGGCATTCCTGAGGTTGTGGTTTTCTGTGCCATTCAGAGGTCAACCTTCTGCACCTTAAGATTTAGTAATCTGACAGGTCTGGGAAGATTTGGAAAACACTGGGAACAGGGGGGGCTTAGCGTCTACACTGAGGAGGGCAGAGGCAGAAAGCCATCATGGGTTCTGCTTTAGAAGCCTAGAAGTTCATTGGTCCACAGATGTAGAGCTGATTTCAATGTCAGAATCTGACATTCAACATATAGAAATCCCATGTACAAACTCCCTGACAAACAGCCATTGGCCCTTTGGGATAATGTGATAATGATGGGGAAGTCTTTCTGTCTCCCAAGGGGAGGTCGGACTCTCTTCAGACCAATCTGCACCCTCAGTTCTAGTTCTCAAATAGAATGGCTCTAATGCCTTTCCACATATGTGAAAACAGCTCTCTTGTTCCAAACCTGATCTCCCAGTCTCCTCTACTCTGGGTTAAACATCCTAACTTACTTCAAATGATCCCACATAAAATTGTTTGGAGTCTACTTCCCTTCACTCCCACCTTGAGACATTCCATTCTACCAATATCTTTCCTTTAACATAGTCCTGATCACATCTCTTCTGCTGAGACCATGAGACTCAGATGGGTCTTTATAACAGCTAGAGGTGTCCAATAATGGAGTAAGCTATCTTGGATAGAAGTGAGTTCCTTATTACAGAATAGGTTCAAGAAGGGGCTAGATAATCGTGAGATTGCTACTATAGAAAAGATCACTGCATGGTGGTAGGAGGGTCAATGAGATCAGGGATAGAGCTGGAAAGAACTTAGTGACCATCAAACCTAACCCTTCCTCCATTTTGCAGATGAAGAAGTTAAGTGACTTGACCACAATTAATACATATCTGAAGTAGGATTTGAACCCATATCCTCCTGACTCCAGGTCCACTTCATTCCAAGAGTTAAGATTTTGCGATGCTGTAAGGTTATGTTGGCTCACAGGTGAAAGGCATTTGTGGTTGATGTAGACAGAAAATACAGCTCTTCTGCTCCTCTGGCCAAAGGAAAAGAACAGGTCTCATAGTATGATAGAGTTAGTGTTAGAAGAACTTTAGAGCTCATTTATTTCAACCCCAACTTTTACAGATGAGAAAAATAAGACCCCAAAAAATTAAATGACCTGCCCAAAGACACACAGGGGTAATAGCAGAGCAAGGATTTGAACTCAGAGCCTTTGATGCCAATTCAGGAGTTCCAACAAACTATTTTGATCATCAGTAAGTTGGGAAGAGTTAGGAAGCTTTATGTAAAGTAAACTGGTTACTCATCTGTGCATGATACCAGGCTAGGCATGGAATGTCATCCCATCTAGGACACATGGCCCTTTCCCTTAGGGAATTGGCAGCACAGGTCAGGAGAACAAACAGTCTCCAGGATGCCAGGAATGGTTTACATTCAGGCAGTTTTACACATTAAATAGAGGAGATAGAGCTTCCATGGGGGTTAGATCTCATGATCAGGAAGGACATGGAAGGTAGGGGCCCTTCATTCTCTCTCAATCATATGACATAGGTAAGAATGTCAAAAAAGCCATCAGTCTTGGCTGATGGTGCATATTATGACCCCCTCCACCTTGGTGAGTGGGAAAAAAACATAGTTGCCTTGTGGTCAAACCCCTGGTGATGAAATTCTGCGTGCTTAGCCAGGTTGGTCCTAGGCAAACAGGCAGAATACATTTCACTGGCACCATCTCTGAAGTCTTTACACGTTGGTAGAACCCATCAGAGGTTGTGTTCTTTGATCATAGCCTTTGAAAAGTCATAGTCACCTCTAGACCAGTATGAGCCACCAGAGGAGGACTTGGATAGAAGAGTATGTGTACACCCTTGACGAAATCACACAAATTAGTGCCTAATATCACTTTCTATTCTGAAGCTGTACATTTTACCAAACACCTGAGTAGTAGAGAACAGTTATCCAATGACCCGGAGTCCTAAGTGAAACAGGAGTCTGAGATTTCCTAGACCTGGGTTGGGCTTTCCAGGTGTATCTGTCAGTAGATACAAAGGCTTAGAGAGGGAGGGGAAATCCTAGCCAGATATGCTTCCTATTCTCAGAAGTCCCAGGTTCCAACTAAAGCCAGAAAAATCCCAACTAGTGTCCCCTTTCACTTCCTGGAGTCTCTATAAGAGCTTTGACTAACAACCCATGGACTAAGGGATGACCTTCATTCCTCATCCCTCTATCCTTTCTCCATGAGGTTTTCCTAGTCCAGTAATGGGCCCAAACTGCAGATCTTCTGGTATGACAGCCTTTCTACTCCACTACCTGCAGGCCCTACCTGGCTACAAAGGTCCTCAGATTCCCCTAGCCACTCTGGCCTAAACAAGGAATGAAAATCCTGTGCCTGCCAGGCTGCTGGCTATTAACAGAAAGGAGACATTGAGCTTTCCTGATCCTAGGATCACCAAGAACTTCTAAACAACCTATTTTACTCCAAGTGAGAGGCCAGTGGATAGAATTCTGATTTTATGTAACTTTCCCTGATTTCTTGTGATCTAGGAAGGAAAGAGAAGATGGGGAAAGTAGGGGAGGAGGAATGCAGGAATGGAGTCAGATCTGGTTTAAAAAAATAACAACACTTCCTCAACATGGCATAGTGGGTAGAAAGAACAGTGATTCTGGAAGCAGATAAGATCTAGGTTCAAATTCTGCCGTCAATGCTGACTACTTGTGTGACCTTGCACAAGTTACTTAACCTTTATGTATCTCAGTTTCCTCATCTCTAAAATGAGGGGGCTGGATCAGATCGCTCTAGATTCGTGATTCTGTGGTCTTATCTAGCTTTGTAAACTTGATTTTCTGAAGACTTGTATGTTATTTTACTTTGCTCTTTTGCTCAACAGGGAAAGTTAGTGTCCATGAAGAGGCTCTTTGGTACTCTAGAAGGAAAGACTTTTTTTCTTTACATAGCTGCATCTTCCTTTCTTTATTCTTCTCATCCCCACCATTAAAATATAAGCATTTTGCCACTGTATGATTCCTCTTCATTGCTCAGATGCAGTTGTCTGTTTATATTTCTCTTGATTCCTGTAACTGCATTTCAAAGTCTCTACTCAGCTCTGTTCTTTGCATCAAGAATGCTTGGAAGATCTATATTCCATTAAAGGTTCATTTTTCTCCCTTGCCTTGTAGGATAAGTTGTTACTCTTTATAAGCCTTTACCTTTGTCTTTTTGAATATTGTATTCCAAGATCTCCTCTCTTTTAGAGTAATAGTTTCATGTAAACTTTATTCTTATATTTTGGCATTTGAATGGTTTTCTTCTGACTACTTGGAGCATGTCTTCTTTCATTTGGCCTAGAAGCGCTAACTATGACATGTCTGAGAATTTCCATTATCATTTTTTCAAGTGCTAACCAATGAATTCTTTCCATTTTACTCTGCTATCTTATTCTAACAGATCTGGGCATTTTTTTTAAATTTATGATTTCTTGAAATATAAGATGTGGAGATTGTTTTTGTTTTAATCATAGTTTTCTGATTCTTATCTTATCAGTCCTTAACCTGTTTCCAGGTCAGTTTTTTTTTTTGTAATAGTAATCTTATAGTGTCTTCTATTTCTAATTATTATTTTATTTTTTGCTTTTTGGTTTAATAGTTCTTGTTTTCTTATTCTTATAATATTGTGTTCTTAATTTGCTTTGTTCTAATTTCCAGGGAACTAACTAGTTAAGGTTTCCACTTTCCGTTCTAAGTTAATGATTTTCCTTCTAATTCTTTCTTCCAGCATTCCATTTCATTTATATTTTCATTGTTTAAAATCTCTTGTTTCCTTTTTTTCAGTTAGACTTGTAGTTCTTGAGGCTGAGCCATTTTTGTTCTGAGATTCTGCTTGCATTTGTTGGCAGTTACTTGCTTTTTCTGGCTTTATATCTTGGTTTCTCTTAAGCCACAATATTTCTTCATAGGGTTCAATGTTTTCTTCTATTTACTCTTATCTCTAGTCTCAATTCTCGATCTGGGTCTTTGTACCAGAGCCAGGCTCCCCTCCTCCTACACTCTTGGATGTAATAGTCAAACCCTGTTTGTTCCTGATGCTTGCCAGTCTCATGATGATGTGTCTGCATTCACAGAACTGGCACATTCCAGGGCCCCTAGCCCTTTGGAGTATCTTCTGGCCGAGCTGCAAACTTCTGTCCCCATTGGGATGTCTTGCGTAAAGCATGACTGGCTTCCAACCTTGAATCCACAAACAGAGCACCGCACATTTCTGAAACCACCCACCCCATAGCTGCTCATTGGAGCACTCTGAGATTTCTCCCTCTCTTTACTTCCAGTCCCCAGGAAGAGAGAAGATACCCCCAGAGTATCTCTGATCAATGTGCTAGCAAGTTTCTAGTCTGAGCATTTATTGACTTCCTTGGCAAAATCCTTTTTCCAGTTCCTCCAAAGCCTCTGGTTCTCTTTTTGTGCAGTCCTGGGCTAGATAAAAAAGCTTCTGGAATGTTCTATTTGGAATTCTTGATCATTGTCTGATCTGGTACCCTTTCTAGGTCTTTTCTGGTGTCTGGGAGCACCGGATTCTTCTACAGCTTTTCATGCCACCATCTTAAATGGAATCTGGAAACAAGATTTCAGTTTGTCTAATAACTGCTCCAAATGGCCAGAAGAAACTTCCCATGGATCTGTCATATGTGAATTTATCCATATTATATTATTAACATTTTTAGGCTATACCAGCTCTGGTGGAGGAATGAGCTGCATAAATTTCTTCCTGAAGACTCATTTAATTTGCCCTTACTCTCCTTCAAGCTTCAAAGAGGACTTGTCATTCTAATTTGCACAAAACTGAGGAATTCTTGTATCCCTAGAACCACTCCCTAAAACAAGTCCCTTAAATTAATAAATCAACCAACATTTATTAAACACCCTTTCTGTGCCAGGCACTATGCTAGGTAGGCACTGGGGACCCAAAGACAAAACAGTCCCTGCCCTGAAAGAGATCATGTTCTACCAGGGATGTGTACTTCACCTGAGTCACACAGCTGTGGGAAATTCAGATATTCTTATTAGGTAGTTTCCCAAAATATGTAGGCTCCATTAATGTTTTGAGACATAGCCAGAGCCCCAGCTGGAGCACAAGTGAAGACACAACCCTGGAGCTAGCCTGGAACATGGTGCGCAGATGGAGTCACTGCAAGAGGTGTATCTCAGAACTGGTCTAGGGTATGCAAAGAGAGATTGTGGCATGGGAAATGAAGAGCTCAGGAGAGACAGTAGAACTTGGTGTCCAAGGACCATCTAGTACAATCCCCTCCTTTTACAGGAGAGGTAACTGAGGCCCAGGGAGGTTAACTGGCTCAGTGGCCTGAGATAACCTGAGATGTGGCTGTATGTCAGGTCAGTCAACACGTATAGCTGTTGGAAAGATAAAAGGTGAAAGCTCTCTAATGACTCCGAGTTGTAGCAGATGAGTTTCTAATGAGAGTTCCAGACCATACAGGAGTTAGGAGGAGGAAAGGTGGCTTCAGGCAGAATGCCAGCAACATGTGCCCTGAGACAGCAACCAACAGATAAGTAAATTAACAAGGCAGGAGAACTTCCTGCTCATTCAGTGTCCACTCTCACTATCATCTTTACCTCCTCTACACTTAGAAGGTGGATTTGACTCTGATAATGTCAGCTTTGGATAAGTAAATTAGCAAGGCAGGAGGACTTCCTGGTCATTCTGTGTCCACTCTCACTTTACCTCCTCTGCACTTAGAAGGTAAACTCGATCCTTGGGCTCTGATAGGTCAGCTTTGGCCTTCTGTTGCCCGGATGTAGATTTCCATAGTACTTCTTGCTAAGATAAATGAGATTAATATTTATAGAAAGTGTTTAGTACAGTGCCTGACCCATAATAGGTTCTTTATAAATATATAATTCTTTTCCTTCTTTTCCTGAACAGCTCCCCCATCCCCCCATCTCTCTGGCACTATTATGAAGAAAATGCTTTGTAAACTCTTAAAGGTTATAGAGATAGGAGCTCTTTTTGAATGGAGAAAAGAGCCTGTATTGTTGTAGATTTCCTGAAGTTCTCAGGCATATTTCAAATTCCCAACTGATGCTGACCTTGGAGCTTTGACCAAATTTCTTCTTGGAGGCTTTAAGGCCTCCCTTTCTAATGACCAGTTTCTCCCCCTGTTTTCTCCTCCTTGGTCTTGGTGTTCCCTGCTATTCTCCAGCCAAGAATGAGTAACAATAACTAGATGAGTTTATTTGGGTTTTTTTCTATGCAGAAATCTGAGTGTTTGTGTACATTGTCTTGTTCTGGTTATTTTGGGCATTTCCCTAGGGACTGCACCCCAGCTAAAGAGGCCCCTCATTGCATTAGGCTTTATACTGAACAAGGATTCAGAATCCACAATAAACCACAGAACTAGAGGCCTCAGTATGGCAGAAGCCAGAGCACTGAGGGTCTCTGAGGCTTCTGAGAGTAGAGACAGAAGTTAAAGGCAAAAGAGAATAGGAGATGACTCAGGTGCTTGAAGAAATCAAACTGTAAACATTCATTAAACACCTACTATGTGCTAAGCACTTTACGAATATTATCTCATTTGATCCTGGGAAGTAGGTGCTATTACAGTTGAGGAAACTGAGGCAATTAGAAGTGAAGTGATTCACCCAGGGTCACACAGCTAGTAACTGTCCGAGGCCAGATTTGGACCCTGGAAGATGAGTCTTCTTGACTCCAAACCCGGGTCTTTATCCACTCTCTATCCACCATACCCTACTTTTTCCTAATTACTTTCCTACTTTTATCTCTTCTACTAAATTAGAGGTTTCTTGAAGTCAGGGAATGTTTAGTGATTTAGAACTCGAGATGGAAGCTGACTGAGAGAGCTGGGAGCTCTCTAATCCCCTTATGTCATAGCAGCCCAGAAGTTAAGTAACCTGCCCAGAGTCACAGGTAGCATGAGCAGCAGGACTTGAATCCAGATCCTGCTGTTTCCCAAGTCATCTAATCAAACCCCTTTATTTCACAGATAGGATGTGTCTGATTCATCTTCTCGGTCCCTTTAGCCTCTAGCATATGAACCTCACAAATAGTAGGTGCTCAATAGATGTTTGTTGAGCTGTGGCCATAGATTCATGAAGGAGAAGGGAGAGAGGAAGGATACAAAGTTCCCCCATCTACCCATTTACAGGCTCTATAATTTCTTTTCTGCTAGAGAAAGGAGGACCCCTTCTGTGTGTTCTGTGTAAGTACATGCATTTGTGTATGTGAATGAATGTGAATGGTCAAGCTGAGCCAAGAGACTGATAGGCAGGGGTAAGTGATGGATAAAAGACAGGTTTGAAAGGTGTGTCATAGGGAGGATGGGAAGCGTGTCTAGTGATTAATTAGTGAAAAGAGCAAAGAGACAGGAGGAGTCAGAGGCAGAGCTGATTAGAACATTGTTGACAGCGGGGATGAGGGAAAGGGTAGAAGAAAGTGGTGAGGACGCAATAATAAAATAATAGCCATCATTTATGCAGCCCTCTAAGATTTGCAAAGGCATTTCCATATAGCATCGATCCTTACCGCTGCTCCGTGAAGGGGGCCTTATTATTACAGATGAAGGAACTTGGGCTCAGCTGTTGTGTGACTTGCTCAGGGCCACGCAGCATTTGAAGGGAGGATTTCCCAACTTCAAACCCATCCCTCTGTCTACTGAGTCATCTAGCTGCCCCAGGCAGGGTTTTACTCCTGAGAAGGTCAGGGTGCATCTGTGATATGCTTGGTTCTGGGGTACAGATTATTCTGAACCTGAGAGGATAGAAGGGGCTTTGCTTCCTTGGCAGCCAAGGAAATGATCCGAGAGAGGAGCATGCCAGCCGGGCCTGGGAGCGCAGTCAGAGGAGACCTGGAAGGAAAAGTCAGGCTTCTTTTGGAGGACTGGGGTAGGGCAGAATCTGTCTGCACGGGGGCTGGACAGAGGTCCAGGATCAAGGAATCTTCTATCAACCTTTCTCCTCAACTGAACAAAGTTGAACTCTCTAAATTGGGCTGTAGACTGCGGCTTATTGATCAGTTCATAATATTATTCCCATTTTACAGATGAGGAAACTGAGGCTCAAAGAAATTACGTAACTTGGTGAGGTTCACAGGAGCAAAGCAGCAACACAGGTTTTTAGACTTTAAATCCACTGCACCGGAGGCTTCAAACACGTGACCTTAGGCAGCACAGGACTCACAGCATCCCCTCAAGTGTGGGAATCAGATGAAGATGTAATGGAAAAGCATATATAAATATATATATATATATATGTATGCACACACATATATGTATATATACACACAAATGTATACACACATGTATACATTATATATGCACACATATGTATACATATATAACAATATAAATAAAATACAATGAAATATACAATATAAACACAACAAAACATAGATGGCATTAGATTTTAAAATGAAGTCAACATGTGACCCAAAATATATGGATTAGAGGTCCCTGTTCCTATGTGAGTTGGACATATGTTGCCTTTTACAATTGGCTCTCACTTATTACTGGTAAATGTTTAACAACTGACTCTCTGAGGGGGAAAAAGTATGCATGGCATGTTTTTAAGTTCGTTCTGTACTATTAACAGTTTTCTCCACTACTTTCTTAAATCTGGATGATCTACAAAACATAAATCAAGCCCTGATCTGTAAGTGCTGGCCAGTTTCCAAGCTGTTTGTAAATGCTCTCACTGAAAAGCAAGCACACACACATATGCACACACACATGCACACATAACACACACACGCTCGTGCACCCACAAACACACACATGCACACACACATACATGCATACACACACCTGCAAGATTCTCAGCCCACTGGCTGTACAGCAGTGTTGGGGAAGGTCTTGAGCCAGGCAGCTCAAGGTGTCCATGGGGCAAGGCTGAGAGCTAAGATGATGAGAAAATGGCCATCTCTTTGAGAGCAGACTCAATAAAGAAGGACTTTTCAAGCTGGAGCAAGGGAAAGAGGCTAAATCATGAGCTGTAGAATGACAAGAGACTGGTGGCTCAAGGGTGGGAAGCAAGGAGACTGGTCAAGTTCCAGAAACTACAATATGGGCATCCTTGAAGCTTGGTGGAATGGGTTAGAACAGATAAAAGGCTAGCCTACCTTTACCCAGTGTGGAGGAAAAAACCATCTGGCCTCATTAGATAAATTCATGAGCGATCATTTCACCTGGTTTCAATTCTCACCTTGGGTGAGAATTACCTGGGTGACCACTTAACATCTCCTCCTCGGTTCCTCATCTGTAAAATGAGGGAGTTGGATTGACTGACTTCTAAGGTCTCTTCTAGCTCTAAACATAGGACCCCAGCATCATATTCATTATGTATTATTTAAAGGAAACAAGATTGTTTGTACTTACAAGGGAGGAGAGCCATGCCCTATTATAGCAGCCCACCTGCCTCCTTCAAAACCAGAATTCAGATTTGAATGAGGTTTGGAAAGGAGCAGGAAAATATGCTTGCGTTTTCTTCAAAAACAAAAAAACTAAATTGGAATTTTAATTATTTCACTCGCTAAAGAAACAGGGAAATCAGTAGAATCACATTTTCTAAACCCCAGATCAGTACAATAAAGGGTTTTTCCCTGACTTGTAAATGGGAATATTTGAAATTAGAAAATCCAGAACTCAGGGTTGCCATAGGTATTTGGTGCAATAATCCAAGTCCCCCTCCCCCCAGTCTTTTTTTCTTTTGGGGGAGAGGGAAGCTTGATGAAATAGTGGTGGGATTCACCCCACATTCCTTCAAGGATCTGAAGGCAAAGCCTGGGGCGCCTTTCCTTGGAGCGCATGGAAAGGAGAATCCAAGTTATGGGACACTAGCACCATCTAGTGGTCAGAATCCTTGTCCTTTGGTGACAGCCTTTGGGCTCACTTCAGAGGAGAAAACTAACTTCACACAAAGGAGTGAGCCACACAGGGAAGGAGCAGCCATTTCACTATTCTCTTGCCTAGCCTATCTCTGCTGCTTCCGGGAGGATGGAATGCGAACATTTCTCCGATGCTTCACTAAAATCAAGGCACGTTATGACTACAATATACATGACTTTAATCAACCAGCCTGGTAGCAATATGCTATCCTAGACATAAGAACTCCTTCTACACGGACCATGAACCCTCTGCAACTTAACACTAAGTTTCCTGAAGCTCAGAAATGTTTCGGGACTTGTCCATGGTCCCATGGGTAGCGTCATTAAATTAGTTACTCATCAAGTACTTACCAAGCTCCAGTGGGTGGATGAGGTGTTCAGGGAGGACTAGCACCTCTAGTGTAAGGGCTGCCAAGCCCTTTTCAGCGCTGCTCATCCAATTTTGATATCCACCTGTCACCCAGCTCTCCCCTGTGTCTCCGAGAAGCTAACCCGCACAGTGATCACACCCCATAAGACCAACTCAAGCAGATGTGTTAAACCAGCTTGAGGATAACTGATCAGCCCCAAACCATCTACCCCAAGCCAGTGAAGACTTTCCCTGGTGGAATGGGATGATAAGAACAATTTGTTCCAATGGCCATGAAGATGGCTGAAGCAGATGCTATAGAATGTTTAGAACCTGGTCAGGCACTGGAGCCACCAAAGGCATCCACTGCATCCCAAGCCATTGCCAGGCATGCTGACTTTTGTCCTGCTATAGGACTTGGATGACTCAGGAAGTGAGAGTGAGGCTGATGACTTTGTGTATGTCTGCCTCACTTAAATTCAATTCATGGGTAAGTCAAAACTACCAGTGATGTCACTGGTCTTCAGAAATGAAGGACACAGCAGCCACGATAGCAAAGTGCCAGGCATGGTTCTAAATACTAGGGATACATAGAATGGCGGAAACAGTCTCTGCTCACATTCCAATGGGGGAGATAACTTGTGAGTCACTAGATAAAGTCTCTCTCTCTCTCTCTCTCTCTCTCTCTCTCTATATATATATATATATATATGTGTGTGTGTGTGTGTGTGTGTTATATATATATATACAGTTGGAAGGCAATTTGCTATGGGGACAGGGAAAGGTCTCTTGCTAAACATTCCCTCCCCAAAACTCATATCATATATGAAATTAACCATTTTTGATAATTTGTCCAAAAAAAAGTTAATCTTAGACATAATAAGCTTCTTAATCACTTATTTTCTCTCAGGGTCCGAATTCATGAATGAAGTTTCTACGTCAGGGCACCTGGGTTGATATTAGGGTACGTTTGTGTGGTGGGAGTGGGGAAGGAATATAAGGCAAAAACAACCCTATGTTCTTGAGAGGTTCCTATATACTTCCAAATATCTGAAGCGCTGCTACCTAAAAGACAGATTTGATTTAGTCTGCATGAGTTTAGAAAGCAGAATACGGAGGATGGGTAGAAAGCACGGGGAGATGGATTTAGGATCCATAGTCGGAAAAATTTATTAGTAATTAGATCTACCTGAAAATGAAGGAGGTTTGCCTCAAAAAAGCAACAGTTTCATCAAAATTTCCAGTGTAACCCAGGTTCCGGAGTTACTCTCCCAAACCCCAGTGGCACCAACTGACTGAGTCTCCACAGAGAAACCACTATATCTCCTCTTAAGATTCTAGGAGTAGGCTTGAAGTATTGAGGAGGCTGTTTTTCTAATTCTATAACTCATGAGCCCCATTAGTGTGTTTCTTCCCATGGATATCAATTAGTCAGACTAAATTAGCTTTTAGAAAAGGGTATATAATAATAATAGTAGTTATGTAGCCCTTTAAGATTTGCAAAGTGCTTTACAAACATCATCTCATTTGATGCTCACAACAATCCGGGCAGGTGCTACTATTATCTCTGTTTTACAGATGAGGAAACTGAAACAGAGGTTAAGCTACTTGCCCAGGGTCATACAAATAGTAAACATCTGAACTATGAGTTGAACTCAAGTCTTCCTGACTCTAGCTCTAGCACTCTGTGCTCTGTACCAACTATCTGAGTATTTTCTATAGCACTATAGAGGGGCAACTGGTATAAAACATCCGCTCTTACATTTCTGTGACATATTTTCCCACAAATACATACAGAGTCCAAGGAAAAGTGGGTTTAAGCTTAGAGAATATATAACAAATCTAAATCTTTCCAAATTTGTCAGGTCCACTAGTCAAAAGGGTAGAAGGAGAGAAATTAATTTCTTCTCTGGGTCTTAGCTGGATTGTTTTCTCTACTCCCCTTACCTAAAGCTTAAATCTCTATTATTTCCTATTTATCCTACATATAGCTTGTTACGCATCTATTTGTTGGCATGTTGTCTTTCATTAGAGTGTAAACTCTTTGCATCTTTTGCTTCTCTTTGTATCTCCAGCACTTGGCACGCTGTCTTGATAAATACATTGTGATTGATTCAATTGCTATTCCAAACTAACTTGTCATTTTTACACAAGGATATGACCAAGGTTTCACTTGATTAAATTATTCTTGCTCACACTTGCTTTCATCCCTTTGATTGATTGAAGACAATTGTCTAGATCTTTCTTTCGCCTAGTTCATACTCCTGGTTGATTGATTCAGTTAAGAAATCAAATTATTGAGTTTGGTGCATATCATCTCCTCTCTTACACAGGTTTCCAAATGGAGGCAGGTTGATCATTGCCATGGATATCATAAAGGAGATTCATTCTTTAGGTAGGAGTTGGACCAGAAAACATTTAAGATCTCTTCCAATTCTATGTTAATTTTTTAAGGAACACCTTCTAACTAATCCTCTCACTGGAGATAATAACTCTCCTTTTACTCCAAGTATTCTGAACCCAGACTTAGCTGCTACTATTCCATAGAGCACCCAGTGCACTAAAAGCAGTTATCAGTCAATGGTATTATTAGTTTGACCAATTTGGATTGGGTGCTTTTTCTCTTCCTTGAGGACAAGATCTGCTTTATTTTTGTCTTTGTCAGGTAGGTAAGAGGATAAATGGAAGAATGAGTCAATCAGCATGTATTTACTAAGTACCTTCTATGTGCCAGGCACATGCTAAGTTCTGGAGATACAAAAATAAAAGACCAAAAACAGTCCCTTTTTTGAGGAGCTCACAATCTAATGGGGGAAGATAAGGGTATGTCAATACTGTCAAATGCTGTAGAGAGGTTAAGAACTAGAACTGAGAAAAGGCCATTAGATTTAACAATTCAAGTCACCTTAGTGGGAACACTTTCAACTGAGTGTTGAGGTAGGAAGTAGAAACATTTTAGAAATGAGAGAGGAAAGAGATGGAAGTAAGGAATATATGACTTTTACTATGAATTTAATTTTGAAAGAAAGGAAAAATATAGGACAGTTGCTTGAAAAGATTCATGATTTTTTTTTTAAGAATGAGGGAAATAGAAGGCATCTGGGAAAGAAAGAATCCACAGGGACAGATTGGAGATTCGGAGAGAGAATGATCAAGGGGCAAATGCCAAGAGATGAGAGAAGATCCAAGTAAAGCTGGCTTTGATAAGAAGAAATACTTCCTGATCAGACACTGGGGCAAAGAAATAGAGACGAGCATCTCTTTTCCTCCTTCCTCTGCCTCAGTGTACTGACACAGTGATGTTTGATTTTCTTCTAGGTCTATCAAAATTTGCTCAGTTTTGAATCGAAGAAGATTATTCTAGTCTGAGCCAATGGGAGCAGGGCAAGGTTTCATTGAGTCTTCTAAGATTGATTCATGGATTGATTGATACTGTTGCCATTTAGCTTTTATTGAGCTTTCCGGGCCAAAATGAAATGGAAAGTCAAGGTGGCATTCCAAATAATTCAAGCTAAATCCCCAGAATTCTGTCCATTATCTGTATTGTTATCCAAACTTTCCAATTCATATTTCCAAATCAATTTTGCCTGACATTCATTCATTCATTCATTCATTTCCAGATATCCCCCTTTCCCCACAAATTCTCCAGTATTGAATTCTCCCTTGTAAATAGGAGAAACTGACAACATCTAACAATATCTACCCCATTCTGTCCCACAGTCCTTCATCTATCCATTTCAGAATCTATCCTCCAGGACACGATGGCTCATTACAGTCACTCAGAGTCTTTGAAGGCTTCCTTCTACAAGTCTTTTAATTTACAGTACTTTGTGTATATTGTCCTCCTGATTCTGTATACTTTGATCCATGCTGGTTTATAACAAGTCTTCCCATTTCTTACCATACAGCAATATTCCATCACATCCACATAGCAAAATTTATTCAGATCCTAAATTTTGGAGGTGGAAAGAACTACTGGGATAATTTAATTCAACCCCCTTATTTTAAAGATGAGAAAATTGAGGCCCAGAATTATCCAGATCCAAATGGAAGGAGATGATTGCTCTCTTCTGAGTTACGTCATTCATACCTGAGTCAAACAAGAAAACAAGATATTTAGAAGAGAAAAGAAAGCAGTTTATTGGCAGTTTCAAAGGCAGAGACTCTAGTCTTTGGGGAGCTGAGGTGATAATCCATGAAAGGAAGGATTTTCATTGTGTCTCTGATACTCCTTCAGAGACTGATGGGAACCATAAGTCATCTGCTGATTCAGGTCTTGGATTTGGACTCCTCGCCATAGGATCATAGACTGAGAAGCCAGAAGCAACCCTAACGATCACCAGCTTCTCTGTAACTTCCCCCTATTGGTAATTTGACCATATATTTAGAAAAATCCTTTAGAATTCATCCGGGTCAAACCCTTCATTTTGCAGATGAGGAAACTGAGGCTGGGGAATTAAAAGGTCTTATCTAACATTAGACAGGTAGTAAGTAGCAGAATCTAGATTCAAACTCAAGTCTCTCTAGTGTCAAGTCCAGTATTTGTTCCACACTGAGGGATAGGGAAGGGAAGAAAACCAGTTCAGGTGAGTGTAACTTTAGCAGATCTCTGTGAACAAGAAGAGGACATGACTACATCAGACAGACACAGTGGGGCAGAGAGAAGGGCTTCATATCTTCCCACCAGGGGCATCCTCAGTTTTTCCACAATTCTCCCTGCACTAAAAATACTCCCTAACCTACACTCCTGGGAAATAACTTCTGTGGCTCCATGCCTATGCCTTCTATCCATATATGAGGCCAGAGAAGCCAAACTCATAGGGGCCAGCTAATTCCAAGAAGTTGGAGGGTTGCGGGGAGGCTTTTGTGTACTTCTGGCTCTGGTGTCACCAGAAGTCTTCCTCCCCCATGAAAAATGGAGGAAAGGGTGGGACAGGAACTGGACAGTAGTATTTATGGGCTGGCTCACTGGGAGCCTTTGGAAAATTATTACTTTTTCTGATAACTTAATATATGACGAATCTTCCTGCCAAGGCGATTGCAAAACAAGCCAGCTTCTTCCATCCTATGGAGGGGAGTGTCTGTGCTCAGCCTTGGGTGCAGCACCCATCACCATGCCCCGTGATTATTAACAGGGCCCAGAACTTTTTCTTCATACTTCTTCCTTGGGGGATAGGGGATAGGATAAAGGGCTGGGTGGGGAGGGGCAAGGGGAAGCTGTGCAAGCCGGGCAGGAAGTTTCCAAGGAAATAAACTTGTCCCCAGTCTTGGGTCAAGTGGAAAACTGAACTTGGCCTGGGGCCATTTCTGAAGTTCAGTAAAACCAGTAACAAAAGCTCATCTCAGGCCTTCCTCGAAGGCTTTGTCTAACCATCTCTTCTGTCCCTTAAATTCCATGGCCCTGTATGTTATACCGTGTTCCCAGACATTAAGACCTTTCTCCCCTACTGGAAAGCTGACTTCTGTCAGAGACCCTCCAGTCAATTCCCATCTTCCTCATCAAAGGAACAGCTCCGATAAACCCTAAATTCACTAGAGAAAACTGGGATGAAGAGCCCCCAGAAGCAACCACCTGAAGCCATCATGCCAAAGTCCCAACATTCATCCAAACAGGAATCCCCAATCAGAGGCCTGCCCAGGACCAGACTCTAGGGTAAGCAGAATCCATCTGTGCATGACTTTAGTAGCATGATCTGTGGCTGTTGTCATTCCTTCTTCATTCTCAGAGAGGACCATGATGTCAGGAAGCTGATTTAAAAGGATCTAGAAAGGTACTAAAGCATCAGAGCCCCTCGTATGAAGCCCTTTCTCACAGGCTTGTCCCAGTGCCTTAAATTCTACCATTAAAGGGTCTCTCCTCTCAGGTAAGACATTTCCTCTCCTGGAGGCCTTCATCAAAATGCAAATACTCATGGGAGGGGTGATTTTGTTGTTTAGTTACTTTCAGTTGTGTCTGACCCTTCATGATCCCATTTGGGGTTTTTTGGCAAAGATACTGTGAAGGTTTGCCATTTCTTTCTCCAACTCATTTTACAGATGAGGAATCCAAGGCAAACATGATTAAGTGACTTGCTCAGTGTTTGAGGACAGATTTAAACTCAGGAAGATGAGACTTCCTCACTCCAGGCCCAGCACTTTATCCACTATGGCGCCACTTAGCTGCCTAAAAGAAAATTCCAGAGACACAGATTTCAGCTCAAAATTGAGAATTTTGTAATGAGTACTGCTATTTCACAATGGAATAGGTTGCCTTACGAGGCAGTGAACTCCCCAGAGGGGTTCAAATGGAGGATGTATGACCAACTGTCAGGGGGATTGTAGGGGAGATTCATACTTGGGCTAGGAGGTTGAACTACCCAACCCCCAAGCTTCCTTCTAACTCTAAGCATGTATTCAGTGCTTCTTGTGTGTGAGATGAGATCCTGAATCTGAGTGATGCCCATATAAGTAGAGAGAAGGTACACATTCAAGAGATGTTGTAAAGATTTAGAATCAGCTGGTTTGGATAACAAATTAGATACAAATAGAAAAAGAATCCAAGATGTCCCCAGAGGTTGAAGCTGGGTGAATGGTACCATCCAGTCTCATACTCTGCTACTCAAAGAACTCCAGTGGCTTCTCATTAACTCAAGATCTGGCATTTAAAGTTCTATACAATCAGATCCCTTCCTCCCTCCCTATTCTTCTTACGCCTCATTCCCCTTCCTGCACCAACATGATCCAGATCTGGGACTGGGCTGGAGATCAGGGTCTGATCCGCTTCCTGTTTTATCCCTCTCACATCTCTGTGTTTCTGTACTGGTTGTCCCCCAGGTCTGGAATGTTCTCCCTCCCACGTCTACCTCTTAGAATTTCTATTTTCTCCAAGACTCACCTCAAGTGCCACCTTCTACCTGAAACGTTCCCTGATTCCCTCCAGCTGAAGGTCCCTCCCTCCTTTACTTATATTCCCTTTGTATATGCTATGTACAGATTAGTGTAAAGGTTTGTGGCTGGGGTAATATAGCAGGCCAGTTTGAAATATTAAATACTAGTTACTTTGCTAAGGTGGGAAATACAAAGAAAGATGCAGATAATCTCTGCTTCTAAGGAGCCTATATGGTGTAAAAAAAATGTGAGTGTGTGTGTATAGGTATATGTGTATATATGTATACATATATACACACACATATGCATGTGTAGGTATATACATACATGTACTCATATACACACACACCACACACACACACACACACACATACACACATATATAGGGAGAGAGAGTGAAAGAGAGGAAGGCTCTAGAATCCTCAGGCTATGAGGTATTGCCCAATTCTAGAAATTTGCATTAGACACACTCCTATTTCCTGATATTTTCTTCTCTTTCCCTCCTTTACAAGTTCCATCCCCCATGCTTGCTCTCCTTTTCATTCCATTCAGAGAAATAGGAGGTGGGGCTGGGGTGGGGGTGGGGGAGACTGTCTTGCAAGCCAACCAGTTTCTTATTCCAAGACCAAGATGTTGTCATGGGAACAAAACACAAAGAAAAGAGAGACAGAGATTATTGTCTTTCTTTGAGGGACTGTGCCTATTGCTATGAGCCCCCCTCCCCACCCTGTATGAGCTCTGCTTGGAGGGGCATGTGCCTCTGTGTTCTGCTGTTGTGGGGTCCCTATTCTGGCCATTGGCCCTCTTTCTGTAGGTGCTCCTGGCTCCCACTATGCCTTGAACCTGGGGCCTTGAAGAGGCCTCTTCCTATCACTTCCTGGGCTGGGGAGCACCTGTGTTTGCAGTCACAGCCTGAGGGTTCCTGGCATCAGATAGACAAATATCTGAGCAAGAAAGGAGGAAAAAAAAATATTGCAAACTTTCCTGCTAATGAGTGTGGAAATAGAGACTCCAGCCCTGGTCCAAGAAGGGCTTGGTTCCAGGCTCCTAGGACTCTCACCTCAGTACCTGGATTTGCCAGAACCAAAATAACTGGATTCCTGTCTTCTCAAAACCAAGCCCAGAAACTCGAGGTCAATTTTGCCAGGAGAGGGGACTTTCTTTTTTTAAAAGCTGCAGCCTGGGTTGAAGGTGGCTTACTGCCTGTATTCTGGGTGGGTGTGAGGGTGGGAGTAGAGGCCAACATCCCTAAGCCTCTGATGCCAGCTCTGGTGCAGCCAGCTGGGGAGCTCTGGGGTATAGAGGCAGCCCTGGCTTTTTTGCCCTTTAGGGGCAATTTGGGACATGGGCAGAGGATGGAGGGATTGGTAACTGAGATGATGAAGTGAGGGAGGGGGTTATGGTGCATTCAGTGGCCGGGGTAGTCTTACCTTGTATTTCATTCGCAGGGGTCAGACTTTGTTTGCCACGGACCCCTTTGGCAGTCTGGTGAATCCTATGAGTCACTGCTTGCAATGTTTTTAATCACAGAAAATAAGGTACGTAGGATTATAAATAAAACCAATTATATTGAAATAGTTATCAAAAAATATTTTAATAAAACAAGTTGACATCTTCCAGTATAAGAACTCCTAGTATAGAGAATTACCAGTGAGAACACTCCCTCTACTGAAGCAGGTCAATACCTGCTCTGCCATTTGGAGTGATTGACAGTTGCCCAAGGCCCTAAGAGATCATGGGATTTGTCTAGAGTCACACAATCAATATGAATGCCAGAAGTTGGACTTGAACCCAGGTCTTCCTGACAGAGGCCAGTTCTCTCTCCCAAACATCAGGAAGTCCTTTATTCTGTCTTACGTTTAAATGGTGCAATTTGAGAGGATTCCCAACCTCCAGAACCCTAAAATCTAACACTCACGCATGCACACACACACACACACACACACACACACACACACACACACTGCCTCAAGTTACCCCCATTACTCATTTGGGAATAAAGGCACTAAAACCCCAAATAGAATGCATTAACACCAGAAGGAAACAATAACCTCAAACATGTGCAAAGGTTTCACAATTTACAAAGCACTTTTTAGCACTATGATCATATTGGCTATAAATAAGCAAAATTGTGAAATAAGCAAAGGTGATCTGTGAAGGTCAAAAGGAACCTGGGTCCGAATTCTGAACCTGTTATAAACTCACTGACTGACTTCACCAAGTTATTTCACCTCAATGGGCCTCAGCACCTTCATCGGTAAAACAAAGTTCTCTAGGGTCCCTTTGGAGTCACATAAGAGGCAGTAGCATCAGAAGGAAGAGAGAAAGGGAATAAACATTTCTAAAGCACCTACTATGTGCCAAGCCTCCTTCTATCCCCACAACAAACCTGTGAGGTAAATGCTGTTATTCTCCCTATTGGCAAATGAGGAAACTGAGGCAAACCGAGATTAAGTGATTTGCCCAAGGTTACAACACAGCTAATAAGCTTCCGAGGCTGGATTTGAACTCACGTCTTCTGAGCTGTGTGATCCTGAACTACATAGCTGCCTACGTATAGCAAACAGAGTACTGGACCTGGAATTAGGAAGAATTGGGTTTAAATTCCGCCTTTGATATTTACTGACTAAGTGACCATAAGCACTCCAAGCCTCCATTTCTTTATTTGTAAAATGGAGACAATAACTGTACTATCTACCTCACAGAATTGTTGAGATAATATATGTAATGCACTCTGAAAACGTTATAGCACTCAGTAAATGTTAATGGCTATTCGTCCAACTCGGCATCCTGAATCAATGAATGGAAGGCATTTATTAATCTCTGGACACTAATGCAAAGGTAAAGAAAATTCCTGCCTCCCCAGGAGTTCATATTCTAATGAAGAGACAACATCCAGGGCAGGGAGGGCTATATGCCTTTAGGGATGATAAGTGGGATCATCAGAAGGGAAGGGAATAACCATTTATTAAGCACCTACTATGTGTTAGATACTAGGCCAAGCACTTCACAAATATTGTCTCATTTCATAGTGAAATAGACACCTTCCAGGAATCATGGGAGAGTTGATTGTATCAAGGTCTCAAAGTTTGAGGGGGAAAATAGGTACATATGGCAGCAAGGATACTGTTGGGGCTGTTGAAAAGATTGTTGGGGAGCAAGGAGGGGAGGATGGATGGATGGAGTTTGTCTGAAATATCCCAGCATCCCCTCTCAGAGGGATAGCAGGAGCAATATGCCAGGAATGGGAAAGATATAACTTAATAGTGGCAATAGTGGGTATGACCCCTGGCAAGGATACTGCTGTCCACCTGTGCCAGGCTGTGTCCTAAATAATTCCTTAAGTCTGATTTTGTTAATGAATGCTGAAGATTGACTCATCTTATCCCCAAGCCAACACTGCAACAACTGGTTAGCCTCTTCCTAATTGGGGCCAGGTTCGTTCTCCTCTCCCACCATCCTTGGCCTCAGACCTTAGCCATCCCATTCTTCTCCAACCACTATCCAGCAGAGCATCCTTTTCTCTTGTCAGGAGGAAGGATCAGTCTCATACCACTTCCCATCTCCCAAGGCCATAGCCAATACCCAGAGCTAGGCTTGCTCCCAAGCTGTTCTGGCAAGGGGTTTGCTCATAGCCAATTGCCTCTCCAGGTCTTGGATCTTGGATGTATCTTGGATGCCACCAGATGCCCAAAGAGAAAAAGAATGTCCACATAATGAGAAGATGGGACTTGAAACAGACCCTGATGTTGGGAATGATTGGAGGCAAAAGGAAAAAGGGACAGGAGAATAAGATGGATAGTGTCATGGAAACAATGAACATGAACTTGGACAGACTTTTGGGGGTTGGTGGAGGATAGAGGAACCTGGCAGTGCTTAGCTTGCTGGGCCTGGAATCAGGAAGACTCAGCTTCCTGAGCTCAAATGTGGTCTCAGATGTCCTACCTGTGTGACCCTGGGCAAGTCACTTCATCCTGTTTGCCTCAGTTTCCTCATCCTCATGCCAAGAAAACCGCAAACGGGGTCATTAGAAGTTGAACATGACTCAAATAGAAACATATCAGACTTAAGGAGAAGAAAATTCATTCTGGGTAGGAGTAAACCATGATGGATCTGAGGTCAGAGAATCTGGCTTCACCTCGTGGCTCTATTGCCTGTGTGATTTTGGGGAAAGATGACCCCAAAATCACTGGATTTCTTTGGGACCCATCAAGAAAATGAAAGGACCAGTTTAGACAATCTCTGGGGTCTATTCCTTCTCTAATCTTCCGATTCTATGTACTATGTCCTTTTAATCAAGGAGTTTCATGAAGGCGATGGCATTAGAGTCAGGTCTTGAAGGGTAGGTGGGATTTCAATAGAAGCTGAATCAGAATCACAGGATCTTGAGATCTCATCCCTCACTGCAACATCCCTAGTCAATGATCTCTTTGAAGACCTCTATTGATGGGGAGCTCACTACCTGTTGAAGCAACCCATTTCATTTTTGGAAAGCACCAATTAGCAGGAAGATTTTTCCACCTACAACTCCCTTTCCCAGGTCCCACCACCAGCTGCTGAACTAGGTGATGGCTGAGTAAATGAGTAACCTCAGTTTCTTCTTTTACAAAATTAAGAAACTGAAAATCACAGAGATTAAGAACCTGCATGGTGGGAACTCCCACTGTCAAACCCACCTTGGACTTAGTGGATGAGTCCTAGAGAATATCTGAGGCCCAGAGACATTAAATGACTTGCTCAATGTAAAACAGCTAGAAGTGGCAGATGCAGAATGAGAACCTAAGTCTTCTGGGGGCCAATTCCAGCACATCCACTGTGCCTCTCAAAGTGAGGAAAGCACTTGAAAAGACTAAAGTCATGTGTATCTGTGATTACTGATATTCAGGAGAATCAGATGCCTTATTACCAATCTGCTCTCAGCAGTTTCCTTTGTACCAGGCTTGTTTTGTCCAAACACAGGACTCCCACAAACTTCATATATTATCAAGTAATTTACCTGAGGGAGGAATATTCCCCAAACCTAGCATAGTGGCTAGTACATCCTAGGTACTAAACTAATATTTTTACTTCTTTTCTCCCTCTCTCCTTCCTTTCCTTTCCTTTCTTCCTCTCTTCCTTTACCCTTTCTTCCCCTTCCTTCCTTCTTTTTCCTTCCTTCCTGTCTTCCTTCCTCCCTCCCTCTCTCCTTTCCTTTTTTCCTTTCTTCTTTCCTTCTTGTCTTCCTCCCTCCCCCTTCCCTCTCTTCCTTCCCTCCTTCCTTCCTTCTCTCTCCTTTCTTTAATTGATCTGTTTCACAGAGTTCCCCCCCCCCACAACACCACCCACCTCCCATTTTGTGTCAATCTTCTCCTTGCCTTGCCTTTTCTACCCATTACACCTCATAGGGTGGAGAGGCCCCAAGGGAGCAGCACCAAAGCATTCCCTTCTTCTATCCCTGATCAGGGATGGGCTCCACTTCCTATGGCCAATCCTTATAGAAAACAGTCTGGCATCCAATCAAGCCAGGACAGCTTCCCTGATAACACACTGGGGAAGCCAACCATTTGTCAAACCTGGAGCAGAAAGAGCACTTCCCATCAATCCCCAGAAGGGCTCCAAGAAGGGGCCAAGCTGCTGAAAGGGAAGGGCAGCCCCCACTTTCACTGGTCCCAGGATGACAGATCGAGAGGGCAGCCTCATCATATCACACTTGTTGCTAGAAAGGAAACAGCCAAGATAGTGGATTTGAAAAATCTCCTGGTGTGGGTGGGGGGTGGAAGGAAAGCCTGAATTAGCCTTTCAGCTGTGGGCCTGCCACAAAAGACAAAGGGCAGGCAGATGGATAAAGGGAAGGTCTGTGTTAGACAGCAGCACACTGGGATCCTCTCCATGAGGGGTGATCCAGGAAGCAAAGGCTGTCCTAGAGAAGTGGGGGGGGGGGCAAACTGAGGTAGAAACAGAACCACTTAATCTTACATCAGGATCCCGATGAGCCACATACTGACTTAGAAAACCACATATTAACATTATCAGTGTTTTATTGTATTTTTATTTATTTTGTTAAATATTTCCCAATTACATTTTAATCTGATTTGAGTTTAACTGAGGGGTGATGTGGGCTGTATGGGGCCCAGGGGCCAATATACGGCAGCTCTGCTCTAAAACATAAGGGACCTGGGACAGCAAAGCTGAGAAGGGAGGAAGGGCTCAAAATACAACCTAAATGTCATTGCTATTTACCTGTTGGAGGCTTTCTTGACCTGAGGTCAAATCCCAAGTGATAAAAGCTCTGTGTGTCCCCTAAGGCAAATCACATCACCGCCCTTAGCCTCCATTTCCTAAAATCAATAAAATAAGGAAGCTAGACTCCAGGCCCTCTGAGTTCTCACCCAACTCTGAATCCCTTCTTTTTTTACAGGGGGAGGAAACTGAGGCAGGGAGAAGGGAAGGAATTCGCTTGAATTTGCACAGGAAGTTAAGGGGTAAATTAGGAATTTAAGCCCAAGTTCTTAGACTCCAAAGCTCCATTTCTTTCTTTATCACTTACCATGTCCTGATTAGATTACAGTTATTTATATCTTCTCCTCCGTTTACTAGACAATTAGTTCCATTAGAGCCAAAGTAAGGCTGTCTCACTCTTTTTTGTGTCCTCCTCTGCATTGTCTAATAAAAGGCTTTAGCCATGGTAGTGACTCAATAATGTCTACCTGAATGGAGTGACTCATATAATGCTGTGACTTTGAACTTAGAACATTATTATGTCAGAACCATTATGGACCTAGCATTCAATAATAGTCACTCACTTTATCTACAGCCCTTTTAGGTATACAAGGCCTCAAAACTCTTTGATACAGAAAGGGCACAGATGAGGAAACTGAGGCTGATGGAAGTTATGTAACTTTTGTAGGATCATACAAGTTTGGCAGCTTGATGGTGCATGTAAGAGATAGAGCATTGGACCTGGAATCAGGATGAAATGAGTTCAAATACGGCCTCACACAGTAGCTGTGAAACACTGGGAAAGTCACTTCACTCCTGCCTCAGTTTCCTCATCTATAAAATGGAGTCAATAATAGCACCTACCACCATACAACTGTAAACATAAAACATCTTTTATACAAAGTTAGATCTAAATAATTGAAGCCATATTTGTTATGCATGGGTAAGTAAAGCTAGTATAATTTTTAAATGATAATTTTAATGCCATCCCAAATAAATTACTAAAAAATTATCTTACTGAATCAGAAAAAATTATAACAGGGTTCATTTGGAAGAACAAAGGATCAGGAATTTCAAGGAAACCAGGGGGAAAAGATGTGAAGGAGCTAGATTCAGTAGTATCAGACTTTCAACCATATCATAAGTAAAGAGCAATATTGAAGTGTAAAATAGCTAATTTTGATTATTTTAAATTAAAATTTTCTTGTATAAATAAAACCTAAGTAGCCAAGGATAGAGAGAATGCAGAAAATTGGGAGAGAGGAAGCTTTCACAGACAACCTCCCAGACAGAATGTAAAAAGATTGGGTTGGAATATTGTTGTAGTGTAGGAAATGATGAGCTGGCAGAATTTAGAAAAATATGGAAAGATTTGGACTTATGAAGGAAGATGCTATCCTTCTTCAGAAAAACAGATTACAAGTAGATATAAGCATAATATGGCCTTACATGTATGCATTTGAGTAAATGTGTATATGTGGACATTTGTGGATATGTGTGTGTGTGTGTGTGTGTGTGTGTGTGTGTGTGTGTGTCCATGCTTAATGGTAGCTTTCTTGAGAGGGGAGCGAAAGGAAGGGGAAAAAAATTGACGTAAAAAGTACATATCAGAGAACAAAAGAGAACCTACATGGAAGCAAAGAAAAGCTTTAAAAATAATGTGTTGTATTTATTATATAGGTTTTCTTGAAATGGAAATTTCCTGCTTTATGTTGAAACCTCTCTTATGTTCCTCTGTGTACATGGCAATGTCCTTTTTTCTTTTCTTATTTTGTATTTAAGTTTAAAATAAATTTTAAAACTTTAAAAAGCAATAATAACACCTACCTCACAGAATTATTCTAAGGATCATATTTGTATAAGTGTTTTGCAAATCTCAAAACACTATAGAAATGCTAGCTATTGTTACTGTGAATATTGTCATTAAGTGCCAAAGTTGACACTCCAACCCATGATTTCTTCAAAGACCATTGTATCACATTGACTCTTTTCCTTAACTGATACCAGCATCCAAATCAGAGATACCCCTGTCCCAGGAAGCTGATGGCTACAAACAGATGTGTTTCCATCTGTGGCTCCCCCAAGGTGCTGATTCTCTTTCAGGTCTATTCCCAGGAAGACCTGCCCAGCAGAGTCCTGAGTTTGCCTTCCCAAAGCCCTTGGGCATCAGCAGACTTGGCAAAGTCTTCTCTGAACTATTCTTGCCCTCACTGGCTACCCCACGCAGCTTAGTGCTTCAGACCAAACTGTCTCAATTGCTAATTGTTTCCCTGTGAATCAGTCTGGTCTCTAGAACTAGACTGCCCTCTCCCACTTTGCTGCCTCCTCCAAGGTGTAGCCTAGCACCAGGGTGGCCATCCCACCTGGGGGATAAATGAACACTGCATTGATTAAGCAGCAACATCTCACAGTATTAGGGGGCTCTTACTTTATAGGAGAGCTGTGACCTTGAAAAGTTTTGTGTGTAACACATGTTGTTAAACTAAATTCTAATTTAAGTGCACTGGAGGAAGTTGCATATTCAGAGAAACTATGCAAAGTTTTAGAAGGCAGAAAAAAAGAAAAGAGATATTGAATAATCAGGTATGAGAATGGAGTTTTGTTTTTAAGACATCCTGGGTGAAAGGAGATTTTCTGTAAGAGTTCAACTATAGAATCTGCAATATTCATCTCTAGCAAGGTCCTTCCTTGGAACTGAATTAACCTGGTCCCTTCGTATAGCCTAGACCCCCAGATAAATGTCCCACTGGAAGTAAAAGACAAAGGTGGGATTGGAACCCAGGTCCTTTGATTCCAAATACAAGTTTCTTTGTCTAAGATAAGCCAGGTCATCAATATCAAAGGTAGAATTCAAACCCAGATTGGATGGCTTTAAATTCAGTACTCTTTCTACTATACTCTACAATATGGTGGTATTGTTCATGTAGAGGCATGATAGAGATGGACCAGCTAGATGTTACTGACAATTACTAATTATCTGGGAGCTGACCAATGGACTGAGTCAGACAAGCCAAGGTAGTGAAATGAGCAAAATCAAGAGAACATTGTATACACTAACAGCAATATTGTTTTAAGAAAAACTTTGAGCAAATAAGTAAATACCCTAATTAACCACAAAGGACATATGAAGGAAGACACTATCTGCATCCAAAGAAAGAACTGATAAATAGAAGTATGTGTGGGATGTTTACATATATGTATATATACACATAATGTGTATATATGTAAATATATGTGTAAGTGTGATGTATATAGATATCCATATACATACATATCTATTTGTTTCTAAAGGTAGCCATAGGGGAGGGGAGTATTAGGGAAGAAAAAAAGGAAAAAAAAGGTATTTACACAATAACTTTATTATGTATTTAAAAGGAATAGTAAGTTGTAAATAACAGATTTGCAGTTTCAAGTGCAATCATTTTTTATTATACTATGCTATGTAAATGTTCGTTTTATTCCATATATTAAAAATAAATACTTTTTTGAAAAAAGAACATGTTAGAAGGCTCAAAATACAAGCAACCAGAACAAGGTTGGGAGGATTCTGACTTAAGATTGAATCATGATGGACACTTTTTGAAAACAAGATTTGAGTCCCAGATAAGAGTTCATAGTATTAGGAACTTAGAGATGGATGTATCTTTAGAGGTTACCTGATTCAGCCCTTCTGTTTTTTAAATGTAGAAAGGCTTAGGTTTAGTGAATTTCCCTGAATAGAAGAGTCAGAGTTACAACCCAAATGTTTTTATTCTAAACCCAGTACTCTTTTCCATGGTGTCATAATCTCTTCAAATGTAAAGTTCTACTTCTGGGATGAGAGGGAGAAGGGTGGTCAAAAAAACCACTCACATAAATACAGGACAAGGGCTTCATGATGGAATAACAGTTCCTAAGAGAAAGATCTGAGTATTTTCTTTGGGGAGGAATAGAAGAATACCCAACAGAATTAGATCTTGAAGGACTGATCGGTTACTGGTTGGATAACTTTTCAGCACTATGGGGTTTTTATACTCTAACTAGGACATTTCACCTTTATCATTCACCTGTCAATAAACTCTGAATGCACAAACCTTAGGATTTGAGCAAAGATGTAGGGTTGGAGTAGAACCAGATGAGGGAGAAGAGGTTAGAACTTTTAGCATCCAATGGTGCTAAAGAGGAAACTGAGGCAGACAGAAGTTAAGTGACTTACCCAGGGTCACACAGTAAGTGTTTGAAGCCAGATTTGAGCTCAGGAAGTCTTCCTGACTCCAGGTTCAGGCTCTGTGCACTATGGTTGCACCTAGCAATCCTAGAAGGATACTCCATAGAAGAGTTTTCTTTAAGGAGATAGAAGTTTTTCTCCCATGAGAAAAATCCACCAGATTTGAGCTGATTTTGTCCTTCCTTCCTCAGTCTTCAACCTCCTGACAGACAAGCCGGACCCTGATCCAAGTCCCTTCAGGGCATCTATGGGTCAATTATTCTGGGAAGAGGCAAGACTTTAGATGTTAAAGCTGGAAGGGACCTTGAAGGTCCAATCCAGGTTTCTCTTTTTACTTCTGGGTAAACTGAGGCTACTGGAGGTAAAGCAACTTGTGCAAGGTCTTCTAGACAGTAAATAGAAGAAGTAAAATTTATACCTGAGCTTCTCCAATGCTAAACCCATTTAGGTAATTGGGGGAAAACTTTTTTAGAAGCTTTTTTCCGCCCATGCTCTAGTCCTTGGATCTAACAATCAGGCTTGTGGTCTGCTGGATCTTCACGAAGGACAGACCTCACTTGTGACAAATCAATCAGCTCATACATTCAGGCCTTCACCATGGCCCCTAGATGGTTGTGTGGATTGCAAACACAGCCCAGAGGCCAATTTTCTGGACTGATGTCCATTAGAGAATCACCTCTTGGCCTTGGGCTGATATGGAGCTACCTTGAGAGGAAGTGCTGCTTCTACTGTAGGATGGGACCCAGGATAAATCTGAGAGAGAAACTCCTGCTAGTTGTCTTACTGGATCAGGCCAAGGAATGGGTACAAGAAAGTAGAGGCCAGACGTGGAGGCATTAAGTAATTGTCATTGGAAAGGTAGGGCCAACATGGTGGAAGGCATCTGTAGAAAAAGAACTGACTACTGGGATGTGAGTTGGCATCCTGGCTTGGCTGCTTACTAGCTGCGTGACTTTGGGCAAGTCATTTTCCTTCCCTCATCTATAAAATGAGAGTTTTGAACAAAATGACCTTTTAGATCCCTATTGGCTCTGAATCTATGATCCCCAAAAGACTCATCTTTCCTATACAAAGAGTGATGGATTTAGAGTCAAATGCCTTGGGGTGAAATTTGCCTTCTTACTTTTTACCCATATGCCTTAATCTGTCTGGATTCCAGGTTCCACATCTATAAAATGAAAGAAAAATTAGGTGGTCCCCAAGGTTTCTTTCAGCTTTACATTCTACTATCCTATGATCCCTCTTTATGACAGGAGCTAGGGTAGGCTATCCTTTCCTAAGGCCCTGCCCCATTCAGTTTGTTGAGTTTTCTTTCTAAAGAGGTTTTCATACTGTCCTTGAGACTTAATTGACTCAAGGGACTGGTTCAAGCTGTTGAAGTGGCTTCCTATTGACCTGAGGCCATGGGGAAGGCCATGGGGAAGCTTCAATGTTCTCTCTCTCTGAGATTTCGGACTATGGATCAACATCCTGACTGATACCGGGAAGCTTTGCTTAGATGAATCAATGTGAATGACCTTTGCTGAATGACCTTGCCCTGCCATTGCTAAGTCAACCTCCTTTTGTTAGCAGTTCAATGACCTACGGTTATTTTATTGTACCAACAGCAGATGCAAACTAATGGGACTGACCTGAGTCAGAACTGGCCCACAATGCTCCTCTAGAGTGATGTGTCTTGGTCAGAGTCCAGACCTCCAAGAGGCAATGCCCAAGTCCTAGAAAGAAACTTTGGCTTGGAATGTCTCCTGGCACCATCTGGTGTTAAAGGTAAATGGCAATCGGTGCCTCCATTGGAGTGAGGCCCAAGACACTCTGACTGTTTTCATCATCCCAAGGACCAGCCTCCAGAAGACTTTGCCTTTCAGAGAGGGTTGGGGGAGGGAGAACTTCAGGAAAGATCCAAGTCTATGGAATTGTGAAGTAGAAAGAGATCAGAAAGACCCAAGACATTCTCCAGACTGAAGTCCCTAGGACTGGGTCAGGGGAGGACTTGAAGGGTCAAGATAAGCACAATTTAAAGACCATTTGAGTTTAGGTGATACAACAGAAGAGGTGGATTTGCTGGAAACAGGAGAAAGATCCGATTGTCAAAGATCTCTATGGAAATTCATGCATGGAAATTCCCTTCACACAACCTGTCTGTATCTGGATGGGTCAGTCCAAGAAAGCTGCCTCCTTAGAGAAGTTAAGATGACATGATCCAGATCACACAGTGCCTGTCCCCTTGCACCCCCTGCTGAGTGTCAGAGGGGAGCTAGGAACTCAGGTCTTCCTTAATCCAAATTTTCTTTACTCTTATCAAATTCTGCTGCAGTGATTCTCTTTAAGATAAAAATATATTTATAGTTAAATAAATGAAGACTTAGATAAACTAATTTAATTAAATATGAAAATTTAATTTAAATTTTAATTTAATTAAATATGAAAATAACTACAATATGAGAAAGGTAAAGCTGTGTCACACACCTGTGAGGGTGATACTAAGGGATAACAAAGAGGGGTTACGTGGCCTAGAGGGCCTGATTTCAAATCTTACACACTCACTAGCCATGTGACCTTGGACAAGTCACTTAATGTCTACCTCAGTTTCTTTGTCTGTAAAATGGAGTTAATAATAGCACCTACCCCCCAGGGTTGTTGTGAGAATGAGATAATATTTGAAAGTATTAATATTTGAATATTTACAAATATTTTTCAAATATATTTTAAATAAATAATATTATTCATTTTAATAATATTCAAATATTAATACTTAAAATTAAATATTTGAAATATTTAAAGTCATATAGAAAGATTGGCTATTAAGGAAAGGCAGCCATATCCTCTCCCAACTTATTTCTCAAGGTCCAACAAAGACAGAATCTAGGCCAGGAGAGAAACTGGGGCTATTTCTCCCAATACCCCAACATGAATGTGGTGTGACATTGATTAGATCGCAGGATCTCTCTGGTGGTCTGGTGATGCCTTTGGACCCCTTCTCAGGATAATGTACTTAAATATACAACATAAAATATACAGGACCATAAAAGAAACTATTTATATTGAAATACCATGATCAAAATATTTTTTTAAAGAATTTCACTCACACCAACATAAGAACCCCTGACTAGTAAATCCCACTCATTTTACATTGCCCCAGGTCACAAGTATACAAGTCTGGATAACCCACTTCCAGAGCTAAGTCCGGTATTCTTACTGCTAAGCCACATTCAATTCAGTCCATTTCATGACTGCTGGGAAAATCTCCCCACTGCCTCCTTAGGCCGCAGGGTTCCATTCGGGTATAGAGATACAGGTCCCAAGAAGCTGGAAGAGGTCAGGTCTGTCTCCCAGATCCCCTACTCCTGGGTCACTCAAGCCTCTGACTTTCAGGCTAGGGCAGAGCTTGCCTGGATCTGAGTTAAGCCCTCTGTGTAATAGGAACCTTCCAAGCTGTGCTTCCCAACGAAACCACTTGAGGTCAGGCTAGAGCCTTAGCTAGTGGGTTTCCAGATAAGTCTTTGAGTTTGCCTGCCTCCCTTTTAGTGATGGCAGCTAGGAGAACTTGCCCATAGAACAAGAAATCCTCTCTGTCCCTTTTGGAGTCGGGGAGATGACCCCCCGACTGAGCATTTATGTGTTGGGGTATACCTAGGAGGCAAGGGATGTGTTCAAGACAGAACGAGGAGATCTGGCAGCCTTATATCAGATCACCTAAATTCTGAGTCTCCTGGCACCACCTGGGGTTCACTACCCTCCAGCGTCCTGGCCCTGCCTCTCTCCCCCTACTTACCCTGGGTACCTTTTCCTTTTTTCTCTCTTTTTTTCCTCTTTTCCCCTATTCATTGTTACTCCAGCTTCCTTTCTTCCTTCTGATGCTTACTCCACCTTCTCTTTCTCCCCAATCCTTTCTTTTCCTCATCACTCTTTTCTGCTTCATTATTCCACTTCTCTTCCCTTCCGCATTTATCTGACTCATCTTATTCCTTCCTTTTCCTTTATGTTCTCTTTCTTTCTCTTTCTTTCCCCCTTCCTGTTCCTTATTTTCTCCTTCCTTATTCTCCTCTCCTTCTTTTCCTCCTCTCATAATAATCTTGAATCTCACCCCTTCAGAGCTCTGTTCTTCATTAGAGAAGGGGTTAGAGATTATCTAATTCATACTACAATGTTAATAGCTAATAGCTCTTTAATGTGTTGCCAACATTTATATTTCACCTAGAGCTTTCATTGTAATGTAAGAGTGACAGTTTCAGCCAGACTGGCCAGCCACTTTCAGGCAATGAAATATGGACTAGAGGGTAGTTGGGGCAATGTAAGGGGTAGGGAAAGGGGAGTCATTAATGGTTCAATATCAATTTAGACCGCTAGGTGGCACCATAGTGGATAAAGCGCTGGGCCTGGAGTCAGGGAGACAATCTTCCTGAGTTCTAATCTGCCCTCAGACACTTATTAACTGTGTGACCCTGGGCAAGTCACTTACCCCTGTTTGCCTCAGTTTCCTCATTTGTAAAATGATCTGGACAACGAAATGGCAAACCACTCCAGTGTGTCTGACAAGAAAACCTAAAGAAAGTTGAACAACATGAATGGACAACATCAGTTTAGACATAGGGTCTCCAATGTTGTGCACCAAAGATATATCCTCTCCTTGGGCTATGTAACATTTTTAGAAACTGGGATAAAGTCTGAGATAACATGCTTATGAAATTGGCAGTTGATAACAAGTTTGGGAGAGGCACCTAATATACAGGATGACAGAGTCAGAATGAAAAAACATTAGGCCAAAAAGATTCATTGAAGTTTAATGTAAAGGGTTACATTGGAGTTAAAAATCAACTACGCAAACACAAAATGAGAAAGACATGTCTATTCAGCAATTCCTCTGAAGAATATCTGGGGGAGATTTGTGTATCACAGATCCACTAGGACTCCCAGTGTAAAATAGGACATGAGAAAGCTGATTTGGCTGAACTAAGAGTGGCATGTGATGTTCAGTTCTGGACCACGGGCTAGGAATGATATGACAAGCTTGAGGGTGTCCAGAGGAGTACAATTAGTGTAGTGACAGGCCTGGAGTTAATGACATAGAAGGGTCTGTTGAAGGAGCTGGGGATGTTTAGCCTGAAGAAAACAAGAGAATCTAATTGTTACCTCAAGTATTTGAAGACTTCTTATGTGGAAGAAGGCTCAGACGGTCTTCAGAAGTCAGAAGTGACGGCAAAAGGTGGAAGAAACAAATTTAAACTTGAAGTAAGGGGAAAGGAGAAAGCCTCCAAACACAGCAATGGTGCTATGGGGTTTCCCCATCCTACTACTGACTCATTGGCTAGATGGGTTTCCCAATATTAACTCTTCTTCTTTGCTCTTGGAAATTGTATTAAAGAGTCAAGAATTCTCTCTACAATCTATCTTTTTGAACTCTGAACCACCACACTCTGGCAAAGCACCTAAGTGTCAAATCTGTCTTTCTTTTCCCTATTTAATGGGGCTAATCTCAACTACATTTCCAATAAATACACCCAGACTAGAGGCAGGTAGATGACTCTGAGGTAGATGACTCGCTGGATAGAGCACTGCTCCTGGAGTCAGGAAGACTTGAGTTCAAATATGACCTCAGACACTTTCTAGCTGTGTGACCTTCTGCAAGTTATTTACTCTCTATTTGCCTAGGAGGCAATTGGTGAATCAGTGGATAAAGCATTGGACCTAGAGTCAGGAAGTTGTTAGTGTTAAGTTATTTTCATGTCCAAATCATCATAACCCCATTTAGGGTTTTCTTGGCAAAGACACCGGAGTGGCTTCTCATTTCCTTCTCCAGCTCATTTTACAGATAAGGAAATTGAGGCAAACAGGGTGAAGTGACTTGCCCAGGGTCACATAGCTAGTGAGTATCCGAGGCTGGATTTGAATTCAGGTCTCAGTGCTCTATCCACTGCACTGTTTAGCTGCTCCCAGGTACAAATAAGTCTACTCCAAGTTTTACATCCTTTACAAGTTACCAAACAATTCATTCAAATCTGAAAAGGGCCTACCATTTATGAGGCTCAAATGCTGTCTGAATGAGTCACACCCTACACTAATAATTAGAGTTACCCACTACGTGAAAAGAACTATCTCAGAAAAATGGTGGTTTTCTACCTAGCAGTAGCTAAGTGCTGCAGTGGATAGAGCACTGGGCCTGGAGGCAGGAAAGACCTAAATTCAGATCTGCCCTCAGATGCTAGTTAGCTGTGTGACCTTGGGCAAGTCACTTAACCTTCATTTCCTTAACTATAAGGCAGAGATCATAATAGTAGCTACTTCTCAGTGTTTTCCTAAGGATCAGATGAGATAAATCATTTCACACAGCGCACATAGTGGGTGCTGGGCAAATTCTAATTCTTATTATCTCAGTCCCACTTCCCTGTGCAGCTGGATTACCCTTGGGAGGCTGGTTCACAGATTCATACATTTATAGCTGGAGGGGATCTTTTGGGCAGTTTAATTCAATTCCTTTGTTTTACTCATTTACTATTGCATTACTATTGTATTTAATGTCATTGTCCTTCATCTTCAAAGAGGACCAGTGACATCATGGGCAATGTCTTGATTCATATATAAATTGAATTTAAGTGAGGCAGAATTGCTCAAGGTCACCAGCTCCACTCTCTCTTCCATAATCATCAAAGTCCAGTGACAAGACAAGAGTCAAGATGACTGGAGATGGTCAGGGATGCAGTGGATGACCTTGGCATGTTTAATGTCTGGCCAAGCTCAGTCTAAGCACTCCACAGTATTTGCTTCAGTCACTTTCATGGCTGGTAGAAGAGATCGTTCTCATCTGCCCATTCCACCAGAGGAAGCCTTCACATGCTTGGGGCAGACACCCCCCCCTAACTTACCAACAGGTTTGAGGCCTTGTGGATGACCCTCAACCTGGTTTATCCCCTCTGCCAAGATGATTTTGCCAGGATATGGTCACTGCCCATGCTACAGCTTCTTAGAGTCACAGATGATTCATTTACTAAAGCTTCTCAGAGAAGTCACAGCCACAGGAAGATGGTGGCAGAGTCAGGATTTGAACTCGTATTCCATGCATCTAGATTCAGTATTGCCCTGTTCTTAGATTTTGGGGTGAACTAAAGATCTTTTCCAATTAGAAAATTTTGCCATTCTGTGCTTGTTGTTATCAGTTGGAGTGAGACCTAAATAGAGGGAAACCTTTGGACATCCCCCTAAATGTCACTCCACAAATTTGTTAAGGCCAGTTCAGAGAGAATATATTTGTGAATAAAACCATCAAAAAGCCTTTCCTAAGCCCTATCGGTATAAAGAGTTTGTGGTCAGATCATAAGGCCTCATATTTCTCTAGTGCTTTCCAGGTTACAAAGGGCTTTCAAATACTTTATCTATCAGAATACAACATCCCTAGTAATCATGTAGGGCAAGAATTATTGTCTACATTTTACAAATGGGGAAACTGAGGCTTTAGAACCTTGCTGAAGGTCACACAGCAACTGGGTGAGTCTAGACACTGGGTCTCCTGACTCCCAGGTCAGAGTTCCTTAAATCGTCTTTATTTTTATTTATGTAATTTTGTTTGTTTTTTTTTCATAACCATAAACTTAATTTAAATTAAATCTAACAGATTGGTGGAAGGAAAAGGGAAATGAAACCCACAGGGATGGAAACCAGAAAAACATTTGTGTTGGACCCAGTGTTTGCCCTGGACAAGATGGCAGGATTTGTACATTTCAGGATGAAGTTATCATCACAAATTTCTTCCCGGTAGATTGACTTGCCACCAGTGCCATTATGTCATGTGAAGTCATCAACCCAGGAATGAATGCTTCTGTGAAGACAGGATCCCTTTTATCCAAATCACATTTCTCATGACTTCAGAACTCAGACATTTTCTGTTGTCTTTGGTAACTTGTCTTCAAATAACTCAGTCCAGGAGCTCGTTATCAATGGCGATGTCGAAGTATACAATGGGCTTGACCAGAGTAATTGATGGCTGGGCTGGGTAGAGAAGGAAGTGGCAGCAGGGGTCGGTGTCCAATGGACTGAGCAAAGCCCCGGGCTCCCTCGGTTCCCAGCGGTGTCCACAAATCCTTTCCATTGCCATTAAAATCCCTTGTCCACAGGGACCTGTGAAGCTTTTGTCTGTTAGGTGAATGAATCAAACTGCTGAGAGCAGGGCCCAAGCTGGTTGGCACCTTAACCTCCATCCAGGCTCGGGGACAGGTCTCTCCCTTGGCTCTGCTGATTTACTGACCCCACCCCCCCAATCCCTCCCCCTGCAGGTGTCTCCTTTTGTCAGAGCTCAGGAAATGAGGGGGTTGGACCAGATGGAGGGTCCCTTTCAACTCTAAATCTCCAAAGCCGATGATAGCAGAGAGGGAGGAAGAGGTGAGGTGGAGTCAAGACGCTGAACCTAAGCGCTTCTCCCTGAAGAAAGTCCGCAATCCTGGGCCTAGCCTTCCCGAAGGAGCTTGTCAAAACTGCCTTGGGAACCTAGGCAAAGTCATCTCAGGTCTAAACAACACCCCTCCTTTACTCTGGAATCTCAGATTAGAAAGGAACCTTAATCTGCATCAAATCTGATCTTTCATCCAACCCTTACTTGAACACTTCTAGTGATGGGGAACTTACTACATCCCAAGGCATTCATTTAATTGTGGAACTGTTTTCATTTTTCTTTTGCTTCAATTTCTTGTCCTAAGAGCCATAAAGAGGCTGCCAATGTATGGGCTAGACAAAGGATGGGAAACCTGAGACCTCGAGGCCATATGTGGTCCTCTAAGTCCTCAAGTGAGGCCCTTTAACTGAATCCAAATTTCACAGACCAAATCCCTTTCCAGGGATTTCCCACCACAAAGCAGGTTAGGATCTATTGCATCTGCCCTAGGATGTCCAGTTAGCCAATCCAAATGAAGCCCAGACAGGACAAGAAAATCTTCAAAATCTAAAAAAAACCCTTTTGTTATTGCAGAGTTGTTTTTCAGTCATGCCTGACTCTTCCTGACCCCATTTGGAGTTTCTTGGCAAAGATACTGAAGTAGTTTGCATTTCCTTCTCCAGCTCATTTTTCAGATGAAGAAACTGAGGCAAACAGGGTTAAGTGACTTGCCTAGGGTCATACAGCCAGGAAGACTGTCTGAGGCTGTATTAGAACTCATGAAAAGGAATCTTCCTGACTCCAGGATTGGCTCTTTATCTACTTGTACCACCTAGTTCTCCTGTGCTACCTTAAAAACCCCCAAATCCAAAAGAAAAATTGGATTTAGTGAACACGTAAATAACAGAGGCCGCCTTCTAAGCCAGGTTCTTTGACCCTAAAGTTGTCATTGTTTCTGGACTATATCAACATGATGGAATAATCCAAAGAAAACTCTCTCTGGAGACAAAGGACATAGGTCTCAATTCCAGCTCTGCTAGTGAGGACTCTACATCTGAGGGATCTCAGACACTTTATAGTTAGGGAAACTGAGGCCCATGAAAGTTGTTAAGCTGTGTGAACTTGGGCAAGTAATCTGCCTCTTGAATAAATCTGCCTTCAAAAAAATGAGGAGGTTGAACAGAAAGGTCTCTAAAGTCCTCTAGGGGTCTGACCAGCCGGGTCTTCTGAAGAGGGGGCCAGTCTGCCCCTCCAGTGGCATTTGGCAGTGTTCCCTTGCTTGTTTTTACCCTTGAAGCCCAAAGGAAGAATTTTCTTCCCTCCTGCTCCAATGCGAGCTTGAGGAGAACTCAGCACCCTCTTAGGATAATTCCTCTCAAACCTCGAATACCCACAGTCTGTCTCGGGATATTTTTCTTGTGGTTATGGTGGTATTTACACAGAAAACAGCCATTGAAACAAGGCACAGAAATAATTCCAGTGTTTTCATTTTTTTTAAATGGGAGGCAGGTATTTTCATGTCAGAGATAAGCCTATCTGTAACTAAAATAATTACTATTTAAGATAATTATGAAAAAGAATTTAAATACTTAAGGTACACAGAGGGGGCCTGAACAATTTTCTCCTACTCTATTTGTAATTTATCCTGCAAGCTTGAACTGTGTCTTTACCTGATGTTCCCCATGGGGCAAGCAGAGCCAGAAGGGGACCTGTGGCGATGCTCAGAGCAGTGCTTATGGTCTGAGGGGAGATGGGGCCAAGACTCCTATCCTGAACAGAACTTTTTCTTGGACTAATTTCAAATAGTTCAACCCATCATTAAGAGCTACTAGGTGCAAAGCACTGTGTTAGATGGTAGGAATACAAAGACACAATTTTTTTAAAAGTCCCTGCCCTCAAGGCTCTTACATTCTGCAGTGGGAAGACCACATTTACATAGATATGGACAAGATAATTGCAAGGAGAGAGTACAAACAACTGTGGGGAAGGTGGGGAGTGGGAAGGAGGACACAGAAGGAGATAATGGCCAAGTTAAGCCTTGAAAGAAACAAATAGAAATCCTAAAAGGTATAGGAGAATAGGAAGTGTCGACATTCCAGAGAGGGGGTACAGGAATGGTGGGAGTTGCAGGATGCTGACCTCCAAGAAAACTTCAAGTGGGACAATCTGGTTACAATGCAGAAAGCACAGAAAAAAATATTGACAGCTTAGAGTCATGGAACCACTTGAATGTTAGAAGAGGACAGGACTCTGGAAATCATCTAGACCAGTTCCACCATTTTATAGCGGAGGAAAGTGGAACTAAGTGTGACTCACTCAAAGTCCAAAAGCAAGTTAATGGACAGAGGAAGGCTAGAACCGAAGCCTTCCCATCCCAAGTCCAATCTCCTTTGTACCCTGCCATATGGCTCTGTTAGCACTGGAGCCCAGGCTTTTCCCTCTACTCCTAGTTCATGTTGCTTATAGAGCCTAAAAATTGGCAAGAATCTCCAGAATTCATAATGGACAATCTCCTGCCTCTTTCTCAGAAAGGCTGCTGCATTCCCCTCTCACCTATGGAAGAAGATGTTTGGCTGCTGTTATCCTCTTTCCCGTTATAGCACAGGCTCTAGGCTCATTCTTCCAATTCACATTCAAAATATCAGGGTTCTAGGAGTTGGAGATCTTCTAGTACTGTTGCCCATAAGCCCCTATCCACTGTGTTCCCCTTGTTATCAATCACCACTTACTATCTCCACAATATCATTTAATCACCTAACATCAATTAACTTTTACAAAAGGGTATTTACCAAGAAAGTATGGCAAGATCTTAAACACAACCAATTCTGACTCATTCTTTCAGTTTTGAGGGAGAATGGACTCAAACTTATCTCCCAGGTTCCATGTTCACTTCTAGGTATGCTGATGGTTGAATTGCTACTTTACTTTCAAGACCTGATGTCTTCATTGTGGGCTCCATTCATTGATATCAATGTAGGTTGTTCCTCAGGTATGACTCCTCACCAGCTTGGCTGCTATGGACTTGAAATGCCAGTGGCTCTCATGGTTATTCTGGCCTTTAGAGTATTACAAGATCATACCCTGGGTCCTTCTCTGCCCAAACCAATGTGCATTCCATAACACCACACTGCTATTTGGGTCATAGCTCTTGGCCTGTGCCCCTCTTTGTACTTACATCCTTTCTTTTGTAGTCTAGTTAGAAAGACTTGAACTTGGGTTTTGCCTCCCAGCCTGTCTCTTTCCACTGCATTCCACTGCCTCTCCAACCTAATAAAATTAATCATTTCTTCCCTATTGATGTGGCAACAGTGATTCCAAAAGTGTGGTAGCCTGTTTATAGGACGCATATCAGTCAATGAACAGGTATTTATTAAGCACTTATGGCAGTCACAGCATTGTACTAAACAAATGTAAAATAAAGACAAAGGTAGAACCATACCTGCCTTCAGGGGGCTTATATTCTAACAATGAAAACTTACAAAAAATATAAGGTGCTCTTTGTATTTTTTTTCTAGTCTACCCTCCCTCCTTTGTAACGAGAGAGGACACCTATGTTCCCTGATATGGTGTGCCTGACTTAGGGGCAGGTGAACCTGGGTTTGAATCCTGCCTCTCAAACTTAGTATTGCTAAGAATTTGTATTTTCCTAAGAATTTCATTTCTAAACTTCATTTCTAACAACCTCAGTTTTCTTATCCAAAACTAGGGCATTTCTACCTTTATAACCTTCATAAGGTTGTTATGAGGATGAAAAGAGAAAATGTTTCTTCTCCTTGAAATTGCCTTATGGACATTTGATATATATTTCTCTGGATACATACCATACATCCCCAGGAGAATATCACTGAAGATTTGAGGGCAGGGACTGGTAGAATTCTGTCTGCCTGACATAGTGCATTGCAGAAAGGAGGCCTTAATAAATATTGTATAATGGAGTCAATTTAATATTATCCCTAAAGTGATTCATTTATAAACATATAAATGCAACATCAGTCTTGTTCTGTCACTGTTAACATCATCATTATCATCATGTTAAGTTCCTTGGGTCCTCAGATCTTCAGGGAGATATATACAGATGTGAATTGCATCATTCATCCATCCAACAACCCATTCTTCTACCTATCTGCTGGTTAATTAATTAATCTATTTATTAAAAAAAAATCTAGCAGGCACCTTTATGTACAAAGTTTCTGCTTCATGAATTTCTCTGATGGTTTCTGGTATGTGTTTCATCTTGGGAGCATGCTTCCAATCTAGTCATGGCTGCAGCCTTACCTGGCCTAACTTTAATTAAATTTGTTTGTGTAAAGATTCCTGAACCTTTGTGTTGGGCCCATCCCTCTATTTCAGGGCCAAACTGGAGCTGGCAGGCTTTTGAAGAGGTTGCGAGTGGTCAATCTGTTGTCTCTATCACAAGCGTGTGTGTGTGTGTGTGTGTGTGTGTGTGTGTGTGTGTGTGTGTGTGTATGTGTGTATGTGTACATGTAGGTGTGGGAGAGTAAAGGGAGCCAAGCTCCCCAGTGAAACTTGCCCACATTCCAGTCATTGCACCTCTCAACTTTTCACAACTTTTTACCTTGTAATTAAATACCATGAGAGTCAGAAAGGATCTTCAACATTATGTAAGTCAACTCCCTCATTGGACACGAGGAAATGGAGACCAAGAGAGATGAATGATTCCTCCAAGGTCAAACAGGTAAGTGATGGAATTGGGACTAGAACCCAGGTGCTCAGGTCCCAGGTGAAGGCTGCTTTTCAAGACCTCATTGCTTTCATCTCCAGTAGCTTGTGGAACTCTGACTGTGGAACTTTGGAAAATGCAGTCCTCATGAATAGGGTTGCAGAGAAAGAGGGCGAATTTCTCTTTTAGAGGAAATACAGGCCTCCACTGTACAAATGATACCTGTGCCCATCCCAGGCAGCCAGACAAGCTTGGAGGATCCTCCTTGAGGTCAATTCTTTCCAGGGGCCACAGATGTTGCTTTGCTGCCATGCCTGGAATACCATGACCTGTCGGCACATGTGTATTTGAAGGGCCAAGGGGCCTAGGGTGAGGGGAAATGGAAGGGAAGGGGGCGAACAAGAATGCTTGTTCTTTTTAAGGTAAAACAATCCCTAGAGACTCCAGGGATCTAACTGCAGATTCCAGTTCTGGGGCCAGGCAAAGCCTCAGGCAGCAGCTAGACTTAGAGGGGCCAAGAGAGAAATTCACATGGAAGCCAGAAGCCAGAAGTAGAGGTACATGCCAAGGGACGAGTGAAATTGGAGGAACAGTGAGTTCCATCCATGGGAGATCAGACATGCTCTGGGAATGGGATTGTAGATGAGAGTGCTGTCTGCCTTAGAAATTTGCTAACTATGTGATCCCGAGCAGAGCTAACTAGCTCCTCTCAGTGTCAATTTCCTCATCTGTAAAATGGAGCTAATATGTGTATTATGTATGTGTGTATACATAGTGCTATTGTGAAGACTGAATCAAATGAAATAATATACGTAAGGTGCTATGTGAACCTTAAAGCTCTATTGTTGTTCAGTCATTTCAGTTACATCTGCCTCTTCATGACTCCCTTGGGGATTTTCTTGGCCAAGATACTAGAGTGGTTTTGTCATTTTCCTCTCCAACTCATTTTACAGATGAGGAAACTGAGGCAAATAGGGTGAAGGGACTTGCCCAAGGTCACACAACTCTTATTTTACAGATAAAGAGACCGAGTCCCAAAGAGGTTAAATGGTTTGCCAAAGGTCACACAGATCATAAGAAGCAGTCAGAATTTAAACTCTTGTCTTGTGACCCCAAGCTCAACATTTTTCCCACTGCCTCCTTGGTCATTCTAATCAAGTCTGATGCAGGAATCTCTTCTTCAGTAACCCCAGCAAAGGATCATCTAGAGTCTCCTTAAATTGCTCCAGCGAAAGGAAACTTAAAAGAGATCATTTTGTGACTTACCCAAGATCATCAAACAAATAAATGGCAGAGCCTGGGTGTTCTGAATTCCAATTCAAGAATCCTTCCACTGGATTTTGTACACATGTGCTCCAGGAGTGAGGGAGAAGACTGACATCTGTTTGGCTTGAGTGTGGAGAATCAAATGCTGCCTCCTGTTCAAGAGAAGTCCAGAGGAAAATGTTCCGAAATAACAATGAAGATAGTGACAATATTTCAACTCCTTTGCCTAGCATTTGTGACACTTTGTATTCTGGCTCCACCTTACCCTCCTTATACTTTATGCTCCAGACAAGTTAGACTGCTCTGACCCCCAAACACCCACTGACCTCTCTCCCTTTTCTGATTCTCCTCATGTTCTTCCCTAAATCTACATGGTTCTATTTCCCCATCCTTTACAATGATGGTGATATAGGCATCGTGTTCCTTTTTCTCTAAATAGTAAGTAGTGGTCAATTTTTTTTAACCTCTATTCAGCCTCAAAGGTGCAGCTAGGTAGTGCAGACACATAGAACACCAGACCTGGAGTCAGGAAGACCTATGTTCAAATCTAGCCTCAGATACTTCCTAGCTGTGTGACCCTGAGCAAGTCACTTAACCCTGCTTGCCTCAGTTTCTTCATCTGTAACATGAAGTGGGAAAGGAAATGGCAGAGCCTTCGAGTATCTTTCCCAAGAAAACTCCAAATTTGGTCATGAAGTGGACTATTCAATAAAGGGGAAGCTAGGTAAACAAGCAATAGAGTGCTGAGATTAGAGTCAAGAAAACTCATCTTCACGAGTTCACATCTGGCTTCAGACACTCACTAGCTGGGCAACCTTGGGCAAGTCACTTAACCCTGTTTGCCTCAGTTGCCTCATCTGTAACATGACCGGAGAAGGAAATGGCAAACCACTCCTGGATCTTTGCAGAGAAAACCCCAAATGAAGTCACCAAAAGTTAGACACAACTGAATAACAAAATCCAGCCTCAAATATGATCACCTGTAAAGAAAGAAGCAAGACTGGACTGGGGGCTATGGTAATGCATTTTCCTGATTGGACTCATAGGTCATCTCATGGCTGATTGGAAATGAGGAGCAAATGAAGGGCCATCAGAAGCTTGCCCTGTTCCCCTATCAAAATTCTTTTTATTAGCCACCCATTCTCATCCGTGGAATTGCCCTTGCAGATACCTTGCTATTAGTAACCCCTAGGTAGGCAAAGGAGGCAGGGCAATCAACACTGAGAGAAAGTATTGCCTAATTTAGTGCCTTGGGGTTAGGGCATTCATGGTTAGAAAATTTCATTTTCAGATTAGACCAGTGGCCACACCCTTGAGTCATCATACATTTACCAGAACAAATGAACAATATTTTAAAAGCTCTATGTGCCAAACGTTGTGCTAACCTCTGGGGATAAAAAGTAGAAATGGGACACAAGAAGCTCCACTCTGACCAGGAGAGGCAATATATAAAATAAAAATCAGCCAGTGAGCACATGGAAAGGCCAGGAAGTCTTAAGGGTAAGGTGTGGGAGTCCTCCTTCAGTTGTCCTCCCTCGATGGACTCTCCCAGTCCCCGACCACATCAAATTTCCCAATGCCTCCTGGTTCTCCCCAGCTACGAGTCACCAGCAGGAGCTGCTACCATGCTGTTATCTCCAGTATGACCCTGACCTCCCAGAAAAAGGAAACTTTTTAATTTTTTTTACTAAAGCACCTGCTGAAAATAGTCTTTATAACTCAGGAAGCCATGGAGCATAATATGGTGGAAAATTAATCCGATTTGGAATCAGGCCTAGCTTTCACTCCAAACACTCTACTCGCTACTTATTACTTTGGACAAGGCATCTCTCCTGACATTGACATCTTTCTCTGTGACTGAGGGGTGAGGCTAGATTCTCAATGGGGTCCCTCTTGGCCCTAAATGCTGGGATCCCTCACTTGTAGGGAAAAATCTTGCTTTCCCCAAAGAAGACATGGGGGTAAAATGTCATTTCCTAAGGAAGGAGTTGTGAGAGCATATTGAGGACCCTTCCTCATTTTAGGGTCACACCTGCTTTTGGACAGCACAGTGTTTCAGAGAATCAAACTGAGCTATTTATTGATCTTGGGCCATGCCTATTTCTTCACTCTGAGGAGTGATTTCACCCAGGTAGAAGACTGGCCACAACTTCAGAGGGTATTAGCTGCCGGCAACCTCAGAGGGGCAAGTCCCTGGAGATCCAAAGGGTCCAGGACTGAGGCTTGAAAGCATTTTGAAAGGATCCATCTGAGAGCTACTTTCAACTAAAAGTATGAGAAAATAGACAAGCAATACCATAATAGTCTTTGAGAGGGCAAAACCTCCACTAGCAGCTATTTGTTGACTAAGGATGGGAAGGGCTGAGCGTTCTCCTTTGAAGATTTCCTCCTAAGCAGGCTTTTTTTTTTTTTAACCAATAACAAAATAATGCACTGGAGTCAAATGGTTCAGCTAAGGTTGGGGATGGAGGGGGGTGGGGAAGGAGAGGAGAGAGGAAAGAAAGGAGAATGTTGTCCCCCAGCTCAGAGCTGGTACCTCTGTATTGTGAGATGTGAAGCAGTGGGCTCGCCAGGGGCTCCCCCTCTTCCTGACCTCTGAGATTGCAACTCCCTCCCCACAAAGCAATCTATGGCTGTGATGAACAGGATGGCAATGGGAAAGTGAGGAAAGGTTAGAACAACAAAGTTAAGAACAACCCCCCATACAGTTATTTTACTGAATTCAAACACGGTTGAGTTGGTTTTTTTTTAATTGCATTTGCATGAGCACTGAAGTAACCCAGGGCTATATGGGAAATGCCCTGGATTTGGAGTCCCCATGGCCTGGGTTCCAGTCCTGAGTCTGCCCATTCTATCTGCCTGATCTTGGGCAAATTTCATTTCTCTGGGCCTCACTCTACCCATCTGTACAATGAAGGGGTGGGACTAAATAGACATTCTCTAAGGTCACTTCCCTCTCTAAACCAATGTTTCCATGTACAATGGAGGTAAGGAATAAGAAACAGCATTCACCTGAAGTGAGCTATATTTATTTCCCACTGCTTCATTAATGAAGTTGGGATAATGACTTTTACATGTCCATCACTGTCTTAAAGAAATACTTTGTTTAAATGTTGATTGAAAGCCTCTGATCTTTGGCAGGAATGGAGTCTAATACCCCTAGAAGAAAGTTAAAATGAACCAGATTAGTACTTTGTCAGAGAAGGAATCTGGGTGGGGACACAAGCCATGTAGGAATCAAAGAATCTTCATTCTTTTAAATCCCCTCAAAAACAAACTTGGATTTGTATGGGTACGGAGTGGGTGGCTTTTAAATTTTTTAATTTAATTTCGGTAAACTAATCTGCAGGCTTTCTCTCCCTTCTCAACCAGAAATAGTCACTTCCCGGTGCTTGCACATTTCAGAGTATGGGCTCAGGACTAACAATATTCTGGAATCTCCCCTTCTGTTGGCCAGAAGTAAGGGGCATGCTGGGTTACATGTCTATAGTCCCTACTGCTGGGAGAGGCTGAGGTTGGTAGAGTGTTTGAGCCCAGGAGTTCTGAACTTCAGTAGGGCTAAAGCCAAATGGTTGTCTATAGTCAGTCAATAAACACCTTACAATGCGCTAGGTGCTGTGCGAAATGCTACAGATACCAACAAAGGCAAAAGACAATCCTTGCCTTCAAGAAGCTCACAGTTCACTGGAGGAGACAATATGTAAACAATTAAATACAAAACTATGTAGAGCATGAATTGGAATTATAAACAGAGGGACGACACCGGGATTAAGAAGAACTAGAAAAGGCTTTCTATGACACAGCAGGATTTTAGCTGGAATGCAAAGGACCCCAGGAGGCAGAAATGATGAAGAGGAAAACTCATGAAGGAAAATGAGGGAAAATGCATGGAGTAATGAGATGGAATGTCTTGTTCAAGGAACAGCAAGAAGGTTAAGGTCACTGAATCAAAGAGTATATCAAAACTGTAAAGTGTAAAAAGACAAAAAAGGTAGGGGCACATTAAGACCGGTATTAATATGGAAGAGCCCCTTGGAATAGGGAGATATGATCCAACAGGCTGATGAACAGAAGGCAAACCAGTCCTGGGAAAACAGCAGGTCAAGGTCTCCATGGCTCATTAGTAGTAGAGTTTGACCCTTGAATGGTCATTATAATTCTAGCCTGGTAGAGAGGTGATTATTTATCCTTCATACCTGAAGAGGGCCAATGGCATAATTTTGGGAATCAAGGTACAATGTGTTCAACTGAGAGTTCTGGAGGCTCTTATATACATTGGGCACAAATAGACTGTGTGAACATTTGGATAGAGATATGTCTGGATTTGCACATCTCATGTTTCCTTTGTGCTACTGTGATTCCACTTTGCTCATAGAGCAAAGCATACCCTTCTTTGAGGTGGGAATGCCATGCTTAGTCCTATACCAGCATCTTCCATGTTTTATCAATACTAAAGTTCTTCAGAGAGACTTCTAACCCTTATCCAAGAGCACTTGTCCTGTGTAAGTTCTCTGTAAAATAATCCTTTAGGTAAATGTACATTTGGCATTTGAACAACATGGCTAGCCCATCAGAGTTGCCTCCCTGAAGTAGAATTTGAATGCTTGACAGTTCGGCTCAAGAAAGACCTTATCTTGTCAGGTGATCAGAATCTTTCTAAGACCATTCAAATGGAAGCCGTTCAATTTACTAGCATTACTCTGGTAGACTGTCCAGGTTTCACAGGCAATGTAGACCTTCAGTCTGACAGACAGCCTGACACCCTTTCTCCCTCACACTTTCCTTTGAATCCTCCCAAACACTGAGCTAGATCTGGCAATACATGCATCAACCTCATCATCTCTGTGGACAGCCCTGGAAAGTACACTGCCACGCAGAATTCAGAATTTTTCCTTTTGCTGTAACTAATGTTCCATGTATGGATGGTGTGGTGCCAGCTGATAGAGAACCTCTATTTTCTTGATGTTAATTGTCAGGCCAAAATTAGCACAAGAGACAGAAAGATAGATAAAGGATGCATTGCTTCTCAGCCTTAGAGGCTATGTTGAGTACACAATTGTCTGCAAACAAAAAGTCATGCACCAACTCTCCTTCCAATTTGATCTTTGCTTGTAGCATTTCTAAGTTAAATAGTTTATTATGACTGTGGTAGCTGACTCTGATGCCATGTCCATCCTCATTGAAGGTGTCTGACAACATCACAGAAAACATGCTAAAAAGCATGAGAGCGAGTAAATAGCTCTGCTTTACTCCATTGGTGACTGGGAAAGCATGAGAGTGTTGTCCTTTATCTAGAACCCAGGGAAATATGTCATCATAAAGCTGGAGTACGATACTGATGAACTTCTCCAGGTAACCAAATTCCACCATGATTTTTCACAAGCCCTTATGGTTGAGAGAATATCAAAGGACATGGTCAGGTCAATGAATGTTGTATACAAGCCCCTATTCTACTCCTGGCATTTCTTCTGGAATTGTGGGGTAGCACACTTCAGCCCTTTCTGAAGCCACATGAGCTTTTAGTAGAAGACCATCTTCCAGGTGAAGGATCAACCTATTAAAGACTCTAGCAGAAACCTTGCTGGCAGTGACAAAGAGAGAGAAAGAGAGATCCCACTGTGATTGTCGCAGGACAATCTGTTTCTTTCTCCTTTAAAGAGATGGATAATAGAGGTATCCTTGATCAGGGGGAATAACCTCTGCTTGACATATAGGCCAGAAAGCTATATGTCAGCTTTTGTATGAGCAGTAGACTCTCTGACTTATAGATCTCTGTTGAAATAGAATCAGTACCAGGCATGCTGCCGCAAGAGAGGAGCCTAATGGTATTCAAAACCTCTTCTTCTGTTGGAAATTCAGCTAGAGAGAAATTGACTTCAACCTGAGGTATGCAGTCAATGGTTTTAACATTGATGATAGTCTGTTGAGAACACAATGTTCAGCCCATCTCTCCAGGATCACGTCTTTATCACTGATCAGTGAGGTTCCATTAGCACTGAGTTGTTGAAATTCACCAGAGGTCTTTGGCCCATGAATAGTCTTCAGGGCATCATAGATGCATTTTGGATTGATGTTATCAGCATAAAACTGAATCTCATCTGATAGGGAGATGAAGACAAATACAAAAATGAAGACAAAGGAGAAAGAGGAGGAGGGGAGGAGAAGAAGAAGAAAGGAGGAAGAGGAGGAGAGAGAAAAAGGACAAGGAGGAGGAGGAGAACTGTTCACATTTCTATAGCATTTTAAGATTTGCTAAACACATTGGTCATGATGACCCTATGAGGTAAGCAGCGCAGATGTGCCTATATTGTTATTACCTCTATATTATAGAAGAAAGAGTTCCATTTCCCTGCAAGTTAGGAATGAGGGCCCCAGGAAGGAAAGCCAAGGATGGCTATGATTCATGACAGGTGATATAGTGCATAGAGTGCCAGCCTGAAGTCAGGAAGACTCATCTTCCTGAGTTCAAATCTGGCCTCAGATTTGTGTGAACCTGGGCAAGTCACTTAACCCTGTTTGCCTCAGTTTCCTCATCTGCAAAATGAACTGGAGAAGGAAATGGCAAACCCCTCCAGTATCTCTGCCATTAAAACACCAAAAAGGGGTCATGGAGAGTCAGATACAACTGAAAATGATTGAACAACAACTGGCCAGTTCTGCCAGTGAGCAGCCCAAGAGGAATTCATGGATCTTCAAATCAATCCTCCCCTTCTGCACAGTTGGGTCTCAGACCAATCCTGGGGGAGGTCATTCACCTGTTGAGAACCTAAGGAAACTAGTCCTGGTTTGAAATGTGTATCAACAGTCATTCAACCGATACTAAAACCAGTTAGTGTTTCCTAGAGCAATCCTTTGTAGATCTTCCCATTTCTGATAACAATGTTCCTGTAATTAACTGATGAGTACTGTTGGCACATAAAATAGTGTTCAACTAATCCTAGATTTGCAAAGTAATAAATTACTCCAAGTTTATCTCATTTGTAACCAAAACTAATTTTTGGTTTGTTGTATCTGCGTGCATTGCTTCACCGGTCACTGTTGAACATTTTTAGATGTATAGAGAGAACGCCAAGCTTGAAGTCAAAAAGACTGAGTCCTTATAAATCCAAGAAGAACCAAGTCTTCTGCCTTTGACATTTATTAGCTGTATGACAATGAGCACATTTCCAAGCTATGCCATCTGAATTTTGACTATCTTCTGTATCCTTCTCCTTCAGGAACTTTGGCTCTGTACCTTGGACTTAGGGTTCTAATATGTTGCCAGAGCTACATATTAACAACCTCCCCAGAGCTAGTGGGGAGGTTGCTAAGCTATCTCCCCAATTTCTGACCATTTCTAAACCATGCCACCATATTTGTACCCTTCTCTCCTTTCTACCTCCCCTTTATGTGTTGCCTTTCTCCAATTGAAGGTAAGCTTCTTGAGGGGAGGGACTATTGTTCTTGCCTATATGTCTATATCTAGCACACAGGAAATACTTAATAAATCCTTTTTCATTCATTCCTTCACTTATTCATTCAAGTCTACTCTATTTGCATTAGGTAATTCCCTAGGATTTATTCACTGAGTCATAGATAGATTGTAATCTATTTGTCCTTGAAGGGAATTCCTATATCAGGAGTCCCTCAAGCTGGTGAAATCATAAATCCCCAACTATTCAGCACGGGCACTTAGTTATAATATATACAGGGATATATTTAGCTGTGTGACTTTCAGCAAGTCATGTAATCTCCCTTAGCCTGAGTGTTCTTCTCTACCAAATGCAAAGATTAATATGCTATTTAATTCATTAGGTCATTGTGAGGATCAAATTGAATGATAGATAATGTAAATACTTTGTACCTAGAGTGGGCTTTAGAAACATCAGTCTTTATTATTAACATGCAATTACATATGTTAGCATATATTCATTCATATACATCAATCTGGAATGGTATCTCTTACATTTTGATACAGATTTAAATCATCATTTTAAAAATGGAGAGAGAGGAGAAAAGAATTTCATGTATTCTTCAGTTTTCTTACTCTCCAAGTAGAAAACTAAGGTGGGTAAATTCATGTTTGAAAGAAACTGAATCCAAAGAGGATAGACGGGAAGGGAAAGGAAGGGGATAGCATTCTAAGCCAAGAGATATTGATTCAAGGAACCAGGAGGGTTCATTAGGGCCTGTGCCAAGAGATGAGGTCATCCAGTCTGTCCCAGTCAGAAGGAGGACGGGGTGACTCCTGAGAGAACACCACCCCAAGGAAAGATGACGTGATGAGGGGACATGAGGAATCACTCACCCAGCTCTATGAAGACAAGACTTTTTTCTCCCTTCTCTCTCCTTCCTGTCTCCGTCCTTGAAGGGTTGGACATGAGTGCTATCCCAATGGATGGTGGAAGGTGGCTTTATGGAATGGCACATCACATATGCTCTGATGCCCTTGGACTATGGGAAAGAGAAGGGGTAAGGTATTAGAATTTCCCTCCTAAAATAAAAGCAACAACAAAGGAGACCCTTGCTATGTCCACAGTTCAGATAACTTGTATTAGATAAAATCTGACCTTCCATCTAGTCATCATTGCTTTTCCCATGGTGGTATATCCTGGGATGTCAAGGTAGATAGAGATTAGAAGGAAGAAGGATAAGAATAGCTTGCCCAGTCCAGACTTTGTACCGTTATTATTTGGAAAATGAAGAAGTGGGTTCACCAGGGGCTTCCCTGTTTTCCCTGACTTCTGGCACTGGAACTCTCTCCCCACAAGACAATCTATGGCTGTGGCCAATAAAATGACGATGGAAAGGTTTGTTAATGACAAGGAAAGGGAAGAATCAGGAATGCATTGAGTGTTCCCTGAATTGTGCTTTGAAGGAAGGTAAGGATTCCATGAAACAGAAGTGAGGAGGGAATGTATTTTAGATTGTCTGTCCAAAGGGATCGAGGTGGGAGATGGAACATTATGAATGAGAAAGAGCCAACAGGACAGTTGGCCTAAATGCCAGTCTCAGGTGTTTTTAATTTTATCCCAGAGGCAACAGAGAAGCAACCATAGATTTTTAAGTGAGTAAGAAGGGAGTGGTGATATGGTCACATCCCGTTGTATCAAAACTACTTTGGCACCCCATTCAACAGAGTTTTCATGTGCTAAGAGCCCCAGAGGAAAGCTAATGTTCATTTTGAAAATAAATACTAACCTAATTAGAGTTGACATTTATATAGCTCTCTAAGGTTTTCAAAGAGCTTTGGGGATTAAATAGCATTACTATCTCCATTTTATGGGTGAAAGAAAGCGACCCAGGGGGTTGAGCCATATGCCCTGGGTCACACGGCTAAGAAGTGGCCGAGTTTGGGGTCCAGCCCAGTTTTTGGGACTCTCAGTGAATATTCCTTCCACTGGGATGGCAACTATGGCACAGCTTGAGGCAACCTATAAAGTGTAAAATGCCTGACTGTGGTTTATCTGATGGACACTGTCTCCTTTAGAGGATTAACTGCTGTGGGGCTTCAGATTCCCAGTAGTAATATCACTCCTCAAGAGCCTTTCAAGATATCTCACAGGCTAATTTGCTTTTAATCATGTAAGTATGATAAAAGGAAATGAGCCCAGAACTGGGAGCCCACAGTCCTGGTTCTGTCACTTACTACCTGTAAGACCTTGTACAACTGATTTCCCTTCTATGTGCCTCAGTTTCCCCACCTGTAAAATGAGAGAGTTAAATCAAGAGGTCTCTAAATTTCTTTTCCTCTCTGACACTATGTTCTAAGACCTGCTTCTCACTCTAAATATTCTATATATCCAAAGTCATGGGACTTCTATTGCTAACATTCTATCTCAAAGATCCTTCCAGATCTTAACATTCTGTGTTCTAAGACCCCTTCCAGCTCTGTCATTCTATCCTGTTAAGGTCTGTCCCCTCCCCCCCCACTCCAACTATGACATTCTGCATTCTAAATGAGGGTTCATAATCTGAGGTCTGTGAACTTGTTTTAATATTTTGACAACTTTAATATAATTGGTTTCCTTTATAATCCTATTAATTTATTTAATATACTTAAAAACATTTTGAAAAGGGGGTCTCTAGGCTTCACTAGACTGCCTAAGAGGTTCATTACACACACACACACACATACACACAGACATACACACAGACACAGACACACACACATACGCATATACACAGACACATACACACAGACACACACAGACACAGACACACATACACACACACATACATACACATACACACACAAATATAAGAAGGACCCTTTTTCTAGGTTCTTTTCTAGTTCTGATATTTGTATTTTAACAGTCTCTTCTATTTCTCATTGTCTATGTATTATGAATTATTATGTTATCTGGGAGAGATATGGCATTAACAAATGCATTAACAAAGGTTAATTTATCAGCCTCATTCACCCAGATTTTGTCCCCCAACAGAGAACTAAGATTTATTGGGGTGGTGGGGAGGGGGACTAGAAAGTATGAGTGTGTGGCCTGGCTAAGAGGATGCTGACGGAGGATGACATTGAGGATGACATTTGGTCCAAGCCCAGACAGGTAATGCCATGGGGCAGTGGCAAGGGCTGGATGGCTAATATAGAGAGTATGAAGACCCTAAGTGGTGCTTTAAGGGGCAATGGGTCACATTAATGACAGTAAGAGCCAGTTCCAAAGACCAGATTCCTTACTTTCAAGGGTCTTGAGAAGAACATAGCTTAGCTCTTGTACCATGAGACTCATAGGATACTTGTAGAGACTAAATGAGATAATGTAGATAAAGCATTCTGTAAACTGCTCTACATGTAATGAGGATGAACATCTCCTCCATCTACTTGACCTTGGGCCATTTTCAGAGTCACGTGGGGCTCTGATCCATATTTTACTTTGGGATGACCCAGGATGACAAGGGAACTGAATGGTCCCTTGGTCCTCATGCTAGTGCCAGGGGAGTAGGGGTAGGGTGAGATAAGGTGCTGCATCAAAGAAGACTGGTCACTGAGATAAAACACTTTAAATGGAAAGAGGCCTTTTCTATCATTCTTCTTTACTGGGCATTTCAGTACCATTTGGTCATCTTCTCCTTTGGACTTCCATCAAAGTAGGGGAAGGAGAAATCTCCCCTTGACCTCATCTCTCCCACTGCTAAGATGGTGGCATGGATGTGACTTCTAAGACTTCTAAGCCCATGTTCCTTCCATCATATCACTCTTTCACGAGATAGCTTATCTTTTCAATGACATGTTTCTTAGCAAGGCTGGAGGTCCCAGGACTGTGTACTTTTACTATCTTCCCCTCTCCTCTCTTGTTTGATTCCTTCCTTCCTTTTACCTCACCTAAACTGGGGAGAACATTCTTTTGCTCTGGTCCATCCTTCTGGGCGTATGAGCTGTGATCCTTAGCAAACAGACTTTCGGTCATTTTCCATAGCTTTGTTCTCAACTGTTATTCACCTGCTCATTACTTTCCCTCAAACTTTAATTTACATGATTCCCAAAATGGAAAATTCACTAAGAACCATCTCAACTATCAAAGATGAGAGATTCACAGTAGCTTGAAAGTAGGAAAACAAAGAGAGGACTTGAAATGTGAAGGTGACCAGCAAAGGAATAAAGAATGTCAGGTGAGCCAGATTTGTAAGACAGATTCCAAAGTCAAAGAAGGAAAAAATATCATGAAGAGTTGAAGTGTAGCATAGTTATGGAAAGAACCCTGAGCTTGGAATTTGAGGACCTATAAATTAGTCCCTCAATCCATTAATCAAAAAGCATTTAATAAGTGGTGACTATGTGTCAAACATTCTTCCAGGGGCTAATTCCCCTTCCTTCAAAGAGCTTACATTCTACAGAGAATACAATATGTTCAGATATATTCCTGCCACTTAGTAGTTAAGTAATCATAGGTCAGTTACTTTCTCTCTTTAGGTCCCACTTTTCACAGTTTAAAATAAGGCTTGGTTGATGGCAAAGGCTCATTTCAGCTCTAAACTTACAGTCCAATGATTTCATGGGGCCAGCTTGACAAAGTCAGAGATGGCTGGTCATTTTTCAGTTGTGTCCAACTCTTTATGACCCCATTTGGGGTTTTCTTGGAAAAGATACTGGAGTGGTTTTTAATTTCCTTCTCCAGCTCATCTTGCAGATGAGGAAACTGAAGCAAACAGGGCTAAGACATTGAGGACTGATATTTTGAACTCATGAAGATGTTTTTCTAACTCCATGCCTGACACTATCCACCATGCCACCTAGCCGCCCAAAGACATTATTGGATGTTAAAAAAAAACTCTCAGGATTGTCTGTCTTGGCCTGGAGCAAAAAGACTCGCAGAAAAATTTTAACCATTTTGGAAAGTCATTTATGAGCATATAGAAGGATTCTATGAATCAGAAGATTTATTAGTGAAGGAACCAAAGGAATTTTCTACTGGAGTTCATCATATCTCTGTATTGTGAATGAAATTCCATTATCGTACATGACTAAAAAAAAAGTGAAGGGATAGATTCAACATGATAATATCAAAGAGTTAATTTTTTAGTTCATTTCTCTGCTGTCAAGGCCATGGAATACTTTCTGTAAGTCATAAATAATGCATTTTAATAAACGGAGACTTTGATTACTCTATGTGGTCTGAACTGTATTGTAATTCCGGAGACTGCTTGACATGGCTCCAACATTCAGTTTCTGTGGTGCATATTAAAAGTTCTACATATTTTGGCCATGTGTAGGTCTTCATGGTCTACTGGGAAGCAATATTGTTGAAAATGTATTTGACCTGGGGAAACTGGCTTTTCATGGAAAATGATTTTTCTAAACCTTATTGTTTACATGTTTTTACCCTTAATTTATGTTCCTTTGGTCAAGTCAATTTCCACCCCCCCAACCCACATTAGTTCCATAGTTCAAACAAGGCTCTGATTTTCTGGCCCATCCCTCCCCTCTCTCCTGCCCCCCAGCCAGTATCCTTGAATTTCTGTCTCTTAGGAATGCAACACCCAACTCCCAGAATATCCATCAAAGTCAAGCTTAGTTCCTCTAGGCTTGGCCCTGGTTCAGAATTTCTAGAGGCACAAAGGTGCCAAGATATCTCCTGTCCAATGTAAGTGGCACAGTGGATACAGCATTTAACTTTGAGTCAGGAAGACTTGAGTTCAAATCCCCTCTCAAACACTTACTAGCTGTGTGACCTTGGTCAAGTCACTAAACCTCTTTGTGTCTCAGTTTCTTCATCTATAAAAAAAAAGAGTTGGACTTGTTGGCCTCTAAGGCACTTTCTGCCTCTAAATCTATGAGTCTCGAATCATCAAATTGTCCTTGAGTTTAGTGAGTGGCTGCAGAAGATGGAAGACAGCTGGGAAAATACATGTCAGAATAGGAAGCCCTTTTCACAATGGTGGTAAGAAGAGTCTACTTAACATGACAAGTATATGTGGTTGATCTGCATTCTTCAGAATGCAGTGATTTCTCTCATGAAGGATGTCACTATAGCAACATTTAAATAGTGTTGTATAGTTACAACATGCAATCATACATATTAACTTTCCTAGAGATAGCTAACAGAAATAGTATCATCCCCATTTTTCAGATGAAGAAATTGAGTGTCAAATGGGGGTAAGTTGATTGTCCTAGGGTCATGCAGCTAGCTCATGGCAGAGAGGAACTAAGAACTTAGATCTGAGTCTGTTTAATCCTTTTTTTCTCTTCCGTGTGAAGAAACTAGTAGATACTTTTGATCAGATTAATCTTTGAGGCAAGCTAATAATTTTTTATTACTTGCCTGAAATGATGAGTTGTCCTGGTGCCATATTTCCCAGGTGTGTTGACAGAATTCAATGAACATGCTCCTCTTTCTTCAATCCTTCCAATAATAAACAGTAACAACTCACATCTAAATAATCCTTCAATATTTACAAAACACTTTCCTCAGGATGACCCAATGCCATAGGCATTTATTGTGCGCCCCACTTTAAAGAGGAGACAACTCAACAAAGTGGGCCTAAGTGACTTGCCCAGGGTCAACCAGCAAGTGTCAGAAGTAGAAATTTAGCCTGGGAAGTGAATCCAGGTAGTTTGTTCAAGGCCAGCAGTCTACACTAGATAGAACTTTTTAAATTGTCATTCATAATATTTGTTAAAATTGGTAAATTTAGCACTAGGAACATCTTGGAATGTTGCCTTCTACCTGTGAGCCTAAGACCTCCATAGGGTTAGGGGGTGTGTTAATCCATAGGTACACCCAGCATAGTCAGTTTTTAGCATTATTTAGCAAAGATATCTTCTATAGATGTTAAAATCCTTCTACATCAATGCGCAATATTTTTCTATGTATCAAGGTGCTGTGATTAATGGTCAGATTAATAATAAATATCAGATTAATTAATAATAAATACTACTACTAATAAATATCAGATTAATGATCAGGCATAATTAATAATTAAGTGGTTACCACGTGCCAGGCACTTTACTCAGTGTCAGAGATACAAAGGAAAAGGCAAAGCTGACTCTGCCCTCAAGGAGTTTACATTCTAATAAGAGAAATGACATGTAGATACTTACAGAGACGGGGGGGAGTCGGTTAGATTTTTAAGCTTATCCAGACAATAAAAAGTTAGGAGAAACTAATCATTTAGATCTTTGGAAAGACTTGTGATTGCAAGACTTTAGGCCCCATTCTGTCTGCCACACAGTTAAGAAAATGAGTCCAGTAGGCTCCACTTGTCAAATACGGATATGTGCCCCCTCCAGGTAAGATTTTAAAATTGCATACACACGCAGAGATATAGACACATACAGACATACACAGATACATACCCAGATATACACACAGACATGGACACACACAGATGCACACACAGACTTAGATACACCCAGACACACAAATACACACAAAGATACACACACATACACACACAATGCTGCTGTTTACCAGAGGCTTTGAACTTTCACTTTAATATATAACTAAAAAAAACCCCACAAACCAAGTGCTTTATATGCCATGAAAGGTGGAGTTTTCTGGCATTAAAATACCTGCATTTGTAACAAGTAACGTGGAGAAGTGTCTCCCATTCCAGTCCTTCCATGCAGGACTTCAGACAGCTGCCTGCATTCATTGTCTGCCAAGTTCTCATCCTTGGAATAGACTGAGGGAAGAGCTAAGTAGTCGTCTGACCCTCAGAGTCCTGGGTCTCTGGAGTCAACTGAGTGGTGTGAAATCTAGAAAGGTTATAGTTATGAATCTGGAAGGGACTTCAGAGACCATCTATTTCAAATCCCTTTGTTTTACAAATGAAGAAACTGAGGTTCAGAGGTGTTAAGTAATTTTCCCATAGTCATGCAGGATTTGAACCTATATCTTCCTGAACCTGAGTATGAATAGTGTGGGAAGTATGCTGAATTTAAAGTCAGGGGACCTGAGTTCAAATACCAGTTTTGTCACTTACTGTGTCCTTGAGCAAATCACCTAACTGCCCCTCTAGGCCCCAGATAGTTCTGTAAAATGAGATGTGTAGACTAGATGACTCATAAAGTCCCTCCCAGCTTGAAATCTCTGCTCCTACAATCCTATGTTGAAGTATGATGGTGCATCAGCTAACACTGGCCTCCAGAGAGAGGTGATGAGCCAATGGACAATGACCTCTGAATGTGACTGGAATCCTGGTCAAATGGCCCGTCTATGAGCAAACCATAATATCTTAGAAATTTTGACAGTTTGCTTATTGTCTCTCCCCATTATATTGTGAGCTCCTTAACTGTCTTTTGTCTGGTTTTTTTTATCCCCAGCACTTAACACAGTGCCTGGCACATAGTAGGTCTTAATAAATGGTTATTGACTAACTAGCTGACAGTGACTCTACAGAATGAGGTATTTGGAGGCCTATATTTGTCTTCTGACTTGAATGATCACCCCACGTGCCTCTACTGGGATCAAGGGAATCATAGCATCTTATGATCTCTGAGCTGGAAGGGACCTTAGAGATTATTTTTGCCCAAACCTCTCATGTCACAGAACAGGAAAGTGAGGCTTAGAGAAAAGTGATGTTTTCAGTACTGTGCACTGGGAAATGATAGGCCAAGGTTTTGAATTCAGGTC
>CM053772.1:56931930-56949059 GCA_028658325.1 Potorous gilbertii
GAGTTTAGAAAAGAGAGACTTGGACATAATTACTAGGCTGGCAGCTGAGGACAATGTCATAGGCATAGTGAGACTGGATTTCATCTGAACATTTAACAAAGGATCTCATGATAGAGAAGATGCAGTCTAGATGATAGTACAGGTCAGTGGATTGTGACCTAATTGAATGAATGAACTCAGAGATTAAGGAATTGATGTCAACCTGGAATAAGGTCTCTTGTGAGATGCCAGAGGCCTCCCTTCCTGGCCCTGTGCCATTCAATGTGTTTATCAATGACTTGGATGAAGAATTACATGGCATGCTTTTTGAGTTTTCAGATGACAGCCTTGGGAGGGACAATTTTGATGACAGTGTTAGCATTCAAATATGCCTTTATGTTCTAGAAAAATAAAGCAATGATGCAATTTAAAAGAGAGAAATATAAAGTCCCATACTTGGATTTTTTTTTCAATTGCAAAGGAACAGGATAGGGCTAGACATCTTCATGGGGTGAAGATCTAGGGGCTTTAGTGAACTGTAAATTCCACAGGTGTCAAATCTAGTAGTTCAGATTGTAGACAAGTAGACCTTTAACACTGTAGACATTTAACAAAGGGAAGTTTACTTGATAATAGAATGGAAAAGATGTTCAGCAAAGATTCAGTGTTCGTCCAGTTGCACACTGCTCCCCTCATCTCCACAATTATGATAATGTTGTAGCTGGTCAGAAGAGTGTGTTGACCCAAATGTCAATGGGAAGTCATAGAGAGCCCCAATTCCTTGTGTGCTAGATGTTTATGCCTTAGACAAATCAAAAGTTATGTCAGTGGTTTGAAAGCTAATCCTCTCAATGTATGAAGTAAATGCATTTTTCTAGCCCAGAATTGCACAAAGAGAGAATTCTTCAGCCAGTAAAAAAAAAAAAAAAAAAAAGAAGTCCAGTCAGAAAGTCCTTGGAGTACATACAGTATAAGGAACCCATCTGCTATGTGGACCAGTGATGATTCAAGTGCTGAGCAATTAAGAAGAGGGGAGTATAGATCACAGGTACACCTAGAGCATAGAGTTATGTTGCATTTATCCTAAACCAGGGTCAAGAAAACAAAAAATCAGATTGGAAAACCAGTAAACTTCAGGAGTCTGTAGCTCAATGAGGTCTTTGAAGAACATAGAACTCAGTCCTGAGAGGAAATCACAGAAGAACTTCAGATAAAAGATAGTAGGACCAAATAGAACTCCACCATTCTTTCCAGGAGGGAATAGCACCTGGCTCTGATACAACCTCTCAATTTAGTTAAGATTATAAAAATGAGTAAACTGAAACTGATGAGAAATAAATAGCCCTGGATACTCAAAACCCAAAAGAAGAAAATAACTCAAAAAGATCTACAAGCAAAGCCTTAAAGAAAAGCACTTGGTCACAAGATCTACCAGAATTTCTGGGGAAAATGAAGAATTTTAAAACAATATTACAAATGAAATCAGAGCTCTAGGGGTAAGAACTGTCAAGTCAATGAGAGCGGTAAAGGAAAAAATTGGAAAGAGAATAAACTGCTTGGTTCAGGAGATACAAAACTGTGCTCAAATAGTAGATTCACTGAGAATTAGGTCTGACCAAAGTCAATGACAGTAAAATGATAAGAAATACTGGAACAAATTCAAAAGACTGAAAAATAATTTTAAATGCAAGTTTAAAAAATAAGTGGAAAATAAGTCAAAGAGAGATAATCTAAGAATCATGAGACTATCTGAAAATGATAACAAAAGAAACCTTTTATTATATAGAGCCTACAGCACCATAGAAATGTGAATATGAACACTGGGTTATTATTGAAGGCAAGGCACTGGTATAGTGAAAACAGCAATGAATCTGGAGTTGGTGGATGGTTCATTCTGTCTTTAACTCCCTGTGTGACCTGAGGCATGACACTCTAACCTTAATTTCCTCATCTATAAAATGATCAGATCGGTTTCAATGGTCTCTAGTTCCAGTTTAAACCTACGATCATTAATCTCAGCCTTTCAGCTCACTGTTCCCCCTCTCTGCCCACAAACCTGCTTAGGTCTCTCCATCCCTCGACCCTACTGGACTCACTGTCTTCTAATCTCTCTCGATTACCTGCATTTTATGGTGGTTTTGACTTAGTGATCCTTACCCACAGCCCCCAGTTTCCTCACCACTCATTCACATGGAAGAATGAAGATTACCTGTCTCAAATCACAGATTTCAATCTTGAAAAGACTTTAGGGATCTTCTATTTCAATTCTCTTAGTTTATGGAACAGAAAAGTGAGACCCAGAAAGAGTCAGCAATCTGTTCATGATCCCCGAGGCAAGGACAAATGGAGGCAGGACCCAAACCCAAGTCTTCAGACTCCAAATCTAGTGCTCTTTCCCACAGGACACTGCCTAATTCCTGAAACCCTGGCTGCCCGACTGGCATCTGCTTCCCTGACTTCACTCAGATACCATCAGTTCAACAGATTTCTGAAAAACATCACTTCTTCAACAGACCCAAGTGGTGATGCAGCCTCTAGTATTATAATTACATCCATAAGCATAACTAACAACTATATAGCACTTCAAGGTTTACAAAGTACTTTATATATATAATTTCATTTGATCCCCACAACAATCCTGGATAACAGATGTTATCATTACCATTTCACAAATAAAGAAACTGAGGCTGAGAGGTTAATTGACTCACCCAGGGTTACATTGTTAGTAAATGACTGAGGCAGAATTTGAACTTAGAGCTTCTGACTCCAAGTCCAAAGCTATATCTACTATCCCATGCTATCTCACCTCTTCTTGCATTGGAGACTTCTAGTGAGGAGGAACCAATAATTCCCAAGGCAGCCCATTCATTCCACTTGGAGATGGTTGTCTTTGTCAGGAAGACTGTCCAAAATGGAACTAATTTGCAACTTCCTATCCATTAACCCTAGTTTTTCCCTCTGAGGCCAAATAGAATAAATCAATTTTCTCTTCCACAGGAGAGTCTCCAAATACTTGAAGACAGCTATCACATCTCCCCAAAGACTTGTCTTCTCTAGATTGAATATCCCAAGCTCCTTCACCCAGGCCTCATAGAACACAAATTCAAAGCCCTTTACCATCCAGATTCCCCTTGGAATGCTCTCGAACTCATCAATGTCTTTCCTAAACCTCAGTATTTGTCCTTCCTGTGATCTGACTAGGACAGACCATACAGAAATACATGTCACAGCAGATGTTGCTAGTGGCACCTGTTTTCCTTCAGTTATGCTATATTATGCTTATTTGTATTTGTCAAAACATGATTGCTTCCAAGAATGCAAAAAAAAAGTTAAAACAAACAACAAAAACCACTGGATCTGAAGTCAGAAGACCCAGATTTGGGTCATGTTCCACTAATATGGCTTCTTAACTCTTTTTCCTTGTTTTTCTTTCTTAGACTCAGTTTCCTCATCTGTAAACTGGTGATAAATATACTTAATTTGGTTTATCTTATAGGGATGGAAGTTGGAAGGACCAGATGAGAGAGTTTCAGTGGCTTGCCTGGGATCACACAGCTAGTGAGTGTCTAAGGCCAGATTTCAATTCAGAAAGTCAGTCTTTCTATCTCCTGGTTCAGTGCACTATCCACTGCACCACATAACTGAAATGAAATCTTTAGCTGCATTAAGAGAGGCAAGGATGTGACAGCATTCCTATATCATCAGATCAAAAACTGTCTTCAGTTCTGGATGCCACATTTTAGGAAGGACATTGATACGAGGATTGACTGAAGGAAGTTAACCAGGACATTGAAAGATCATTAGATGATCAGCTGAAGGAACTGGGGATGGTCAACCTGGAAAAGAGGAGATGGGGGGAGTGGGGAGAGAGGAAATTTGAAAACTGTTTCTGCTTGTCTCCAGAGAGCAGAATTGGGAGCAATGAATAGAAATTGGCAAAGAGGCAAAATCAAACCTGAGACGAAGAAAAATGTGCCCCTGATGAGAGCTATCTCCAAGGGGAATGGACTACCTTTGGAAGCAGTGGCAGATGTTTTGTCAGTGATTGTGATTGATTCAAGCAAAAGTCAGGTGGCCATTTGTTAGAGATATTGTAGAGAGGATTCGTGCTCCAATATAAGTTGGACTATATGGCCTTCTAACTTTGAATTTCTCTGACTTCTCTGTAACTCAAACTCATGTTGTGAGTCATCGAAGTACTGGGGTTACCTATTTCATTGACAACTCAAGAGAATAAAAGGAGCATTGGAGTCAGATGATCTGGTTTCTCTTTGTAGATATCCCCATCTGAAAAATAGAGATAAAAATCCCTACCCTGCCCACATCTCATAACTATTAAGGTCAAATGAGACAATGCTTATGAAAGTGCTGTATTAATTATAATATGTTATGAAAACATAAAGAATTATCACAATGATTATATTCTGGTAAAATCTAGAGAAGCATAGAGAATAGAAGTATAGCATGTATAGAAGGAATCTGGGGGCTAGGGTAAGTTGGACTAAATGTCATTTAAGGGCATTGAAGGGAATCAAAAGACCAATGAATCTGGGGTCTGAGGACCTAGGTTTGATTTCATATTCTACCACCTGTATAAATATGGGCAGGTCACTTAGGTGGTTTGGGCCTCAGTTTCCTCATATGTAAAATGAGAGGTTTGGACCATTTGGCCTGTAAACTTCTTTTCAGTTCTAAATCTATGGTCCTATGAACTCTGAGATGCCATGAATTCACATTTATGATTTTATGATGTACATGCTTTCCTTGTAACTCATACCTAGAAGGTGTATTTCCATTTTGCATATGAGGAACTGCGGCTCTGAGAGGTAAAAATGACTTTTCCATGGCCACACAGCTCTTATGTGTAAGAAACTGGATCTGAATCCATCTTCCAATGCCAAATCTGGTACTATTCTATTGCAAGACACTGCGTCATTAGCTGAACCTTGTGCCTGTGTACAACTAACTATCTCTCTGCAGAGATGCAGTGGATGGAAGGTGGCACAACAGATACATGGCTGGGCCTAGGATAAAGAAGACTTGATTTCAAATGTAGACTCTGACATTTCCTTGCTGTGTGACCTTAGGCAAGTCACTTAACTTGTGTTGGCCTCAGTTTCTTCATATGTAAAATGGGAAAGGGAAGAGTCCTAATAGCACCAACTCCCAGTGTTTCTGAGAATTAAATAAAATAATAGCTCTAAAACACTTAGCATAGTGCTCATCACATAGTAGGAACTTCTATCTTATTTACTACTGGCACATAGTAGATTTCCTTCCTTTGAGCATACACATATACATATTTTAAAGGTGTTAAGTTAAAATAACACAATTTGGAAGCCATTTGTGCATTATAAGTTTGAACATTTGCCATATCTCTTTTCTAGCTAAGGTTGGTATTAGCCAAAACTTACACTTTAGCCATGGCTTACACATCTGGAGCTGTCAGAAATGTGACACATCATAAGCTTTCAGTAGCTTCCTTAAAAGCCCATCATGAATACCTATAAATGGCAGATTAAAGTTACAATAGCTATCATTACATTGACCTTGAATCTGTCATGCCTATCATTTATTAATCCATGCACTTATTGAATAATTATTCAGCGAGTGCCTACGGAGAGGACAGTTAGCTCAGCTGGTTAGATCATGATGTTAATAACACCAAGGTCATAGGTTCAATCTCCATATGAGCTAGTCCCTTTGAGGTAGCTAGGTAGCCCAGTGAATAGTGCTCTGGGGCAGGAGTCAGGAAGATCTGCATTTAAATCTAATCTCAGACACTTAGTAGCTGTGTGACCTGGACAATTTGACCTCTATTTGCTTAGTTTCCTCAAGTGTAAAATGAGAATTATATAATAGCATCTACATTTTAGAACTATTGTGAGAATCCACTGAGATAGTATTTGTAAAGTACTAAGCATAGTGCCTGCCACACCGGAGGCACCATATAAAGGTTTGTTTCCTTTCTTTCTTCTTTTCTTCTTCCTTCTTTCCTTCCTCCATTCTTATTGTGTATGACAGCTATATTAGATGCTTTACAATCTCTAGAGATAAATGTAAATGAGATATAACTTCCAGGAGCTCACGGAGAAGTGGGGAATAAAATAAGTTAAAATATTAAAAAAAATACAAAACAGAAAGTGGTAAATATTACAAGGTAAGCAGAGATTAAGTGCTCTGGCAACATGGAGGGGAGAGAGAGAGAGACACAGAGAAAGAGACAGAGAGACAGAGACAGAGACAGAGAGAGAGATAGAGACAGAGACAGAGAGACAGAAGAGAGAGAGAGAGACAATGAGACAGAGACAGAGAGACAGAGACAGAGAGGAGAGAGATAGAGACAGAGAGACAGAGAGAGAGAGAAGAGAGAGAGATAGAGAGAGAGAAAGAGAGACAGAGAGAGAGACAGAGGGAGAGAGAAAGAGAGACAGAGAGAGACAGAGAGGAGAGACAGAGAGAGAACTCTTCTAGCTGATCTAGATTATAATTAATTATAATCTATCTTTCCACAAATAATTGGTTACCTAGTTTCATTCATCCATCTGTCCATTATTCCATCCATCCATTCATTTAACAAATATTTGGCAAATATCTACTATGTGCCTTCAAAATTTAGTTGGACTGAATTAACCAATTAGATTTTTTTTTTAAGTTAGCTTGGTTAATTTGTCTCTGAACTGAGTCGTGCCAGTGAACTGATCAATGTGTATCCATGTGTGTGTTTAAGTGTATGTTGTTATTGTCATTCATTCTTTCTTCTTAAAGAAGTCCAGTGATATGAGGAGGGTGGTATCTTGACATGCAAGGGAATTAGATATGTGAGGCAGGGCTGTGCAAAGTCTCCAGTTTCCCTCTCACCTCCAGAGTCATCAGAGTGTATGTATGGGTATATGTGTGTGTGAATTTGTGTGTACCTGTATACATATGCGGCTTTGTGTGTTGTGGGGAGTAGGGAAAAGTCTGCATATGCATGCATATATTTTGGTTATCTTGTGTGTGTATGTTGTGTTGTGTTGTGTGTTTTAACACAGCATTTTCCAAAACAGCACTTAAGAATTGAACACTCAAAGTATATAATAACTTACTTAACCATCCGGCTAGAGTCAAACTGGGCCCTGAAACTCAAGTTTTCTCTTCTTTTCAATGGACTACCATGTGTAAGGAAGTGTGTTTGTGTTGCTTTGGGTGGGTGTTTCTGTGAGCATATGTGTATTCATGTTGTAGGTGTGTCTGTTTCCATCTGTATGTCTTAAACCCATAGCTACCTTCTCCCACTCTTTCTTAAAGTCTAAAATGCATTAAAACTTTCCATAATTAAACAGTGCTGGAGGGACCCAATGATGGAGAAGACAATTGGCACGAATCCCAGTTCAGGCTGGAGAATGGAGACTCAGGATGGTAACTCTCCTAGAGAATGACAGTAATTAAAATTAATGAGAATTTGCTGCATTCCCTGCCTCCACCTTCTGTCATACATACACCCTTAGGGTATTGGTTGGTCTCAGGTTCAGAGGAATTTGGGGAGCCCTAAGACACTAAGCTAATATGCTATGAACCGTGTGATCAATCATGCCTTGGGGAGTTTCATTCCTAGAAACATAAGGGTGTGTTCATTCTCTCTTGTGAATCCTCACTCTGCCCTAGATGTTGAGAGCAGAGGAAAGAGAGGAAAGGAAGATTAGCCTATGGGGTAGCCCAGGGGAAACAGGATACAGTTAAATTTTTCTCTTAATACCCAAGTAGAATAGCCTACTAGTCAAGGAAGAGTAATTCTAGCTGTGATATTGGGGGAATCACCCAACCTCTATAGGTTTCCGCTTCTATAAAATGAAAGGATTAGATTATCTCTGAAATTCCTTCAGGCTCTTAAACCATATGATCCTTGAACTCCCGACAACCCTAAGTGTAGCCCAAAGCTACTCCTTCTTCCATTCTGAGGATGAGGTCAAGGACATAGGTAAAGGGGTTAGTATAAGGAAGAAGGGCCACCTCTTTCTTTGTGAAAAGAACGAAAGAGATAATTGGGGGGCAGGGAAAACAAATTCTGAAATAGAGAGGAGGGGTGCTCAAGGAATTTCCATCAACGAACTTCATAAGAATTGATAAAAACTTACTTTCTTCATGTCCTTAAGTCTTCATCCACATCCAAATCAGACCTTATTCTCTTTCCTCCTCAACTATCCCTTCTTGCTAACTTTTCTATTTCTGAGCAAGGCATCACCGCTCCTCTAGTTCATCAGGTTCAAAACCTAAGGACATCCTCCATTCTTTCCTCTCACTTCCCTCCCCTCCCCTCTTAACTAATCAGGTAAGCAATGAATCATTTGTCAAGTCTTATCAATCCTATCTTCATACCATTTCTCAAATCTCTTTCCTTTTCTCCATTGACAAAGTTATCCTGCCTTTCTAATTCCATTCCTCATCACCTCTTGCTTGAATTATTGCAATAGCCTCCTAATGGGTGTCCAGCTAATTAGGAGAGGCCACATCCAACCCCTTCAATCTGTCCTCCACGGAGGGAAAAATCACATTAGGATCCTGGTCAGAAAGCTCCAGTTGTCCCTTAGAAACCACTAAGAATCTCTAGAATAAAATACAAACTTTTCTTTTTGAAATTTAAAGTCCCTCATATTCTGACTCCAACCTGCCCCAGGGAGCAAACTAAAAAGGATTCACTCAGTCACTCAGCTAATGTTACATCCATGTCCTTGTCACTACACTCTACACTCACTCGACTTGCTTTTTCCTCAAGTACTAAATTCTACCTCCCACTCTTGTGCCTTTGTACAAACTATTTCCCATGCCTGGCATGCTCTTCTTCCTTAGTTTCACCCCTTGGAAACTTTACTTTTCTTCTAGGCTCAGCTCAAATGCCACCTCCCACAATAAGGCTTTCCTAATTTTCTATATCTGTTAATGCTCCATTGCCCCCTAACCATTTTGTACATTTTTGCGTTTAGGTTACCCAGAGTCCTTTTGCATAAGACTCTCCTTATTGGTGGAGAATGATTATTTGATGCACCATATAGGTGTATATGTTTTGGGGTTTTGTTGGGGTTTTTTTTTTGTCTTCAATAGAATGTAAGCTTTTTGAAAGCAAAGACAGCTACATTTCTTTTCCCTTGGCATGCCCTGTGCCTAACACATAATAGATGCTCAATAAGTTAAATAAAAATGAATCTGCACTCTTCCCCAAGCTCCAGACTACTCTGGGAGGTCTCAGAGAAGAGAATTACCACCAATAGCCAACAGAAGTCCAGTAATGTAATGGAGAAAGCATGGGACTTGGAATCAGAAGACCTTGTTCAACGCCAGGCTCTGTTACTTAACCAACTACGTGCACATGGATGAACCTCACTGCTCTGGGGCTCCACTGCCTCTTCTACAAAATGAGAGGACTGGACTAGGGGATTTATAAGCTCATCTCCAGGTCTAATGTCCTGTATTTCTGTAAAAGTCTAGACCAGAAAAAAATGGTGTCCAGAGGAATGGGCATCCAGTAGGACTATAAAGTAGGCTGTTTTTGCCAGATGTGAGGTCTCAAAGGTCATTAATTTCACTAGGTTAATGAAGATAAGATAACCACTTACTCTAATCTTAGGACAGTGGCTTTCACAATATCCATGGAACATATGAGGAAAATCAACACAACTGTATTGAACATTCACTATTATCTAGTCCTGTGCTAGGTAACACTATGGAGAATCCAAGCAAAAGGGAAGCCACAGTCTCCATAGGAGTCTCAACTTAAATAGGAAGCAGTAAGTGAATAATATGGGCACAGGCAGAGTGGTAGCACCTTAAGTCTTAGACAGCCAATAAAAGTTGGAAAAACAAAGTAGATACCAGGAGATCACGGAGGCAGGCAGCTTCCAAAGTCCAGGAAAGTCAGCAAAGACATCAAGGTATAAGCAGCATAGCACAATAGATGAGGGACAACATGGTATAGTTGAAAGTTTTTCCACTATCAGAATTCTAGATTTTATTTTATATAGACATATATTTATACATGCATGTATGTATATATATATGTATGTGTGTGTGTATACACACATTTTATATATATATAATATATATGTGTGTGTGTGTGTGTGTGTGTGTGTATGTGTATATAGATATATAAATTTACTAGTCATATGACCTTGGGCAAGTCACCCTTTCTAGACCTCAATTTCCTCATCTGTGAAATGAGGGAGTTGAACTTAGATGATCTCTAGAGTTCATAATTTCTAGAGTTCATCATCTCTAGAGCTATGTCATGTAGTAGACAGAACACTGGACTTTGAGTCAGGAAGATAAATATAAGTTCCAATCTTGCCTCAGATATTAGCTGTGAGACCTTGAAAAAGTCATTTAACTTCTGTCAGCTCCAGTGTCCTCATCTATAAAATGGGGCTAATAAGAGCATCTACCTCAAGGGTTGCTATGAGAAGGGCTTCTTAAACTTTTTCCAGTCATGACTTCTTTTCACCTAAGAAATTTTTACTCAACCCTGGGTATATAGGTATATAAAATAAATATTTAAAAAAATCAAGCATTTACTGCTAATCAATCATAAATTCTTTGATATACATAGAATTTTACCATTTATTAAAGATGAAAGCAAATTTGCATACTAATAAGATGGATGGGCTTATTTTTTTACATAAAGAGTTAAGTCTTGAAATATGTGATACTGCAGGATAAAGAGCATCTTCAACACTTTTCGGAGTTGATTGGTATTTTGATTTTATGATCATCAACGATGTGTTCAGAACCAAGACCTCAATGAAGTTGTACAACGCAACACAGCAAGTGCTACCAGGAACACCTCGGGTTTGTTACTTGTTTGATTTTGAATTAATTTTTGGTCCTTGAGCCTTCAGAAACCTTTTACCCTTGTCAAATTTTTCATGACCTCCGCATTCAGTTCTGCAACCCCATATGGGGTAGAGATCCACAGTCTAAGAAGCACTGGTTGTGAGGATCAAATGAAATGTGATATATAAGGCACTTTGCAAACCTTGAAGGACTGTTAAGATAGCCATCATCTTCCTCACCATTCAAAGCGATGGTCTGGCCATAGAAGTATGTGATTACACGAGACTGTCATAATATAGTGCAGGAAATTAAAATGATTGAATCTGCAGTTGTTACATAACATTTCTCACCTCTCAGCTCCTTTCACCACCTTTATGCCCCTCCCAAGTGATTGTTGACTAAGAAGGACCACAGACAGGGATCTAGGAATTCTCAAAGTCACAGAATCTTGGTGTTGGAAAGAGCATCATAGGATGATGGATGCTAAAACAGAACTTAGAAATCATCTAAACTCCTAGTGTCACAATTGAGGACACTGAAGTCTAGACTTACCTAACGCCACCCATTTGAAAGAGCCAGGATTCAAATTCGGCCCTTTTGATTCTGAATCAGGGCTCTTTCCCTTCTTGCTGAAGCTGGTCCTGCCCAAAATTGCCTTCTATAGCATCCCCACAAGTGATTTTCACTTGGAAAGCCCCAGTGATCCTATGACCTGCTGTAGCCATTCCCCTTGGATGCTCCATCTGTTTATTTCTATGCTAAAGTATGTAGACTTTTACACATTCCAAGCATTTAAAGGAATGCAGCTAAGAACTGTGTAGTTCATAGACTACTCAGCACCAGGATAGAAAGACTTGAAAGCACATCTGCATAGTAAGAGACAAACCCAACCTTCCAGAAGCCATTCCTATTGCCTTTCCTGGGTACTGAGGGACTTAGTAGCAATGGAAGACAATGGAGACTCTTCAGGGAAAGTGGTACTTATATTTAGCCCACAGATGTTCCTGGTACATCCCTGAAAGTGGATATTGTCAAGGGGAGATATCTCTGAACTACAATAGAGAAGAATGGAACCCAGGTGGTCTGATGACTTGAGTGAGGGGGCAGAGCTGGGCAGGGGGTGGAGCTGCAAAGAGCTAAGAAGGCCTGAAATAGGATAAAAATGACAAAAGGACTGAACAGCTTTGTCGCCTCTATAATCCCCTTTCAAAAGGCTGAGAGCTCTTCCGTTGTCTTGCTCACTGATGGGAGCAGAGCCCACACTCCAGCTGTGATAGGAGCTAATAAGATGAGACTGCGCCCTCTTGAGCTCAAAGTGCATGATCCTCCCAGTCTGACTGAGGATAGGTCTGGGGTGTGGAGGTTTGCCATTCTCATTGCTCCACTATTCCTAACCTTCCCTTCCCCCATCCCTTAGAATGGGCCTTTGGCCTTTTCCAAAATAAGATTGAACAACAATAGGGTACAACCAAAGCTTTTTCTTAGCAAAGGTATAAAATAATAGAGATAAAAAACTCAAACTAATCCCTAGCCAGAGAAGGATGACTTGGGAGGGGTGTTAGAAAGGAGTAAGTCAGATCTTTGCATCAGCAATAAGAAATTTGGAAGTCTGGGCCAGGCCAGTACCAGGGCTTTGAATAGGGCTGAAATTCAAGGGTTGTATTAGGATCTAAGCTGCAGGCAGTTGATTACTTCTCTGACTCAACCTATCTCCTCAATCTGCCTCAGTCACTGTAGACATTACTTAGTCACCCCTCCAACTTCACCTATATCCTTCTGTGTTGTATCATAGATCTGTCTCCCCTTTGCAGTCAGCCAAGAAACTCAATAAACTTTTAGCTTTTACCCAATAAACATTTAGTAAATGCTTACTATGTGCTAGACATTGTGCGAAGCATTGGAGGTACAAGAAAAGGCAAAAACATGGTCTCTGCCCTCAAGGGACTCATAGATCAATGGAAAAGCCACATCTAAATAACTAGGTAAGGAAGTGTATACAGGGTAAATTGAAGGTAATTTGAAAAGGAAGAGAATTAGCATCTGGGATGACCAGGACAAGTCTGCAAAAGATTTGAACTGAGTCTTGAAAGCTATAGATAAAGAGAGAGAGAGAGAAATGAGAGTGCCAGAGGATCACTTGAGGAAAAGCAAGATGGTAGAGACAAAGTACATCATCATGCAATATCCATGGGATAGCAACCTATGGCCTGAGGGCCAAATCCACAGCTTTATGAATGGCCCAGTGAACTAAGACTATACATACATACACAATATATATATATATATATATATATATATATACACACACATACATACATACATACATATATGTGTGTATATGTATGCATTTGTATTTTTTGTTAATTTAATATTAACAATTTCCAGCTTGCAGGCCATATAAAAGCAGATGGCAGGCTGTATTTGGTCCTTATGCCATAGTTTACCAAACCCTGGCAATCACCATGTTCCCTGAGAAGATCCTAGGAGTTCATTAACCATCATGCCCTCTTCCTGACTCCTCAGTAGGCTCATAAATTTGGAGCATAGAATAGGAAGAAACACACAATATTAGAACCAGAGGGGGTCTTAGAACAGAATGGCAAAACTGGAAGTCACTTTAGAATATCTCCTGTCAGAACTGAGAGGGAACTTAGAATGCTGAAAGTCAAAACTAGAAAGGACTTTCAAAATCATCTACCTGGTAGCTATTACCTAATTCCAGTCTCTTATAAACTGAGCACTCTCATTCCCATTCTGAATTTCCTCTGCTAAGATAAAGCAAGCAATTTTAATTTTAATTACTTGATAACACATTGTAATGGCTAAGCACACCAATTTCACTAAAAAGAGAACTTATATAAATTCCAGAAAACACATGCACAGCACACTTTTCAGCAATACTCACCTGCAGGGACAAAAAAATGTCAATTTCAGCCTGGTCCCAGCCCCACAACATCATACCAGGAGAGCCAGACACCATGGGTTACCCCTTGAATGATCACAAAAGGTACTGCTTCTTGACCTTTGGGTCATCATGGCTGCTCACCACAGGAATGCTGAGAGATGAGACATCTGCTACTTCTGTCCCCACTCTGGATGAGCAACAATCTCTAAAGGCTGGAAGAACATTTCCATATCAAGTCAGACAGCCACAAGAATGATGAAACTTTTAAGAACTGCACCAGTACTCAAAATTCAATCATGGCAAGGGTGAGAGAGAAAATCTCAATGTTCACAAATCCCTAGCAAGGCAGGGAATGACATTCCACTTTTCTTCTTTCCTCCAACTCTCTTCTCTTTTTTTTCTGGCATCCTCTGTGCCCCTGACTACTCCAACTTTCTCCTGTACAATGTATATGTCTTATTTGTATATATTTGTTAGCATGTCATTTCCTCCATTATACTGTGAGTTCCTTGAGAGCAAAGACTATTTTGTGGCTTTTCTTTGTATTCTCAGCTCTTAAAGCAGAACTTGGCACATAGTAGGTGCTTAATAAATGTCTTCTGAGTATATTTTAAAATCATGTTGGGATTTTTGTTGTTTTGTAGATGCCTTTTACTTTTACATTGCAATCTTTTATGTGTAAGTATATATATATCCATACATGTGTGCACATACTCACAGAAATACTCCTCTCTTCTAGTGAAACTTCCATTGCAAGTCAGAAAAAACAGTTACGCAGTACCAAATGACACCATGTTTGACAACATATTCAGTATTCTATCCTTTAGTCCTTAATCTCTTTGACAAAAGAAGTACAGTACATTTCCTCATTTCTGCTCCAGGACCAGGATCAATTAAAATTCAAAATATTGAGCTTCTCTTTATATGTCTAATTTAAATTATTAGACATTGTGCATATCATTTTCTTGGTTCTTCTTACTCCATCCTATCCCAGTTCATGCTCTTTTAAAAATTATTATTTCAGACTCATTCCTCAACAGCACATCCTTATTTGCTTCCTTTGGACCACACTTTCTTTGATCTCAAAGTTTCATGGAAATTCAGTAAAATAAATAAGCTCTCCCTCCCTTAAGCTTAGCATAGTGCCTGACACATAGTAGGTACCTAATAAATGTTTGTCCCCCACCCCTTCCCAAGGCTAGCCATCCCATTCTTGGGAAACCCTAGTTATTAGAAGCTTTTCTTGACACCAAGTTTACATTTCCCTCTCTGCAGTTTCTACCCTTTGCTCCTAATTCTATTCTGACTCTCAGAAGCATGAACATAATACCTCCTGAGTAGGAAGAAAAGGAGACCTAGACCAATAATTTATACATTCAATATGCAATAAACTTGCTGTGGGTCTAACTTGACCTTAACTTCATGTTCCCATAACTAACTTCTTGCCTCCACTTCATATACCTTTCATTAATTGTTTTGTGTTCCTGTGTCTGAGTCCCTAAATGGGTTCCCTGTTCAGTTTACTTCCATCCCCCTGGACTGTCCAGCTCTGTTCCACTAAGGGCTGTCCAGGATTAGAATCCTACCATTTAACTCTAATTCTTCACTGCTTATTCCTGGACCTCCCTTACGCCAGCTGTCAATGTACTGTCTACAGCTAGGACCTCTCATAATCACCCATCCTACCCCAAAGGTCCCCATGGTACTTGGGTCACATTGGTTCCCCACCAGCATTATCCTGTCATTGACAAGACTTGATCACTATCATTTCTTTTGCTTATAATTGCCTTCAAGGCCACATACCAAAGCTCCAAGGAATCATACCTGGTAACCACCCAGATAGTAACTCTTAGAGGAGGTAAAGCGTGCCCGGCAATCAGTCAGAGACAAAGGCAGGCTACGTAAGAAGCCAAATTCCCTGCCTGACCTTAGAGAGGCAGTGCTCTGCTTCTCATAGGTCAGAACAGGAAGTTCAGTCATCTCTTTGAAACAGACCTCTGTCCCAAATAGACACTTCTCAAAACCTTCCCACGCTCCTACATTATAGAAGCCAGACAGCCCCAGTGAGTGGTACCAATCCTTTGGCTCTTGGATCCCCACTGACTTTAGTGTGCCCTGTGCTAGTCAGGCTTTTCTGAGGCAGGGGCTAGGATGTCATTTCCTCTTTGGGGAAGTTGCTGGCTTTCCCCTCTATTAGAGCTTTTGTTGACAAAGGACTGGATGTTCTGGTAGCTCTGAATGCCTCATTGCTGCTATTTGAATGGAGTGTCTCAACTCACTTAACCTACTTCACACCACGTGGTGAAATCAATCCAGAAGATGAGCTCAAAAGCTATTCCTGCCCAGTGACATCACCGAGGGAGGAGGGGGCAGAGATACACCGAGTGACTGCCAATCACAACAGGAAGGGCACACCACACACACATACACACACACACACACACACACACACACACTCCCAGAACAAACCCTGGTATGTTCCTTTGCTCCTATTTCAAAACTCAAAGAGGTTTCATAAGATTTTAGAGCTGAAAAAGACCTTTGAGTTCCAACACCTTCATTTTACAAATGAGCAAACTAAAACCCAGAAATGATCATTTGTTCACCCGTTACAATAGTCATTTACTCAGTACCTACTATAAGTTGGGCACTATGCTAGGTGCTGGAGACTCAAAGACAAAAACTAAACAAATCCTCAAACTCTGTCCTCAAGGAGCTTATATTCTATTGTGGAGAAACAACATGTACACGGGTAAATACCAAAGATAGGCATTTAAGAACACATGCCTCACCATGCCTTCTCTGCTTGAAGGATCGCATCTCCACATCCTCCCCACTGGTGATCTGGGTCCCTCAGCTTTGATGGGTGAGATCTGATCAAGGCTCACACCTCCACAACACTGCATGGTCTGCTCCTCCCCGTGTCCAAGTTCTGGTGCCCACCTTGGCTCCCATCCTCCAACTCTGAATTAAAATTTAAGCTCCTTGAGGATAGGGACTATATTGCTTGCCTTCAATTTAGTATAGTTCATGGCACATAGTAAGCACTTAATAAATATTTTATCAAGCTATCACTTATGCATTTATTAGGGAGAAATGCCTTAGAGATGAGAAATAAATTATCTTATAGATAGTAAGGAGCAGGGCCAGGATTTATACCTGCTTCTCTTTCCACTATTCCATATATCCAACCTCTCTGGCCCTAGAATGGAAAGGGATAACTCAAGCCTACATCTACCTGAAGCATAAGCCTACTCTAGTATCCTCAGCAAGAGGTTTCCCTGCGTTTGCCTGAAGCCTTCCAGGAACAGGGATCCCCCACCCCATAAGACAGCCCCTTTCAGGTCATGTTTCACCAGCAGAATGGGTCTGGATGTGAATTGAAGGTATTTAGGGTTAGGCTTTTACCATAATTAGGAAGGTAGAAAAGTTGATCTGTGGA
>CM053772.1:56949559-56992022 GCA_028658325.1 Potorous gilbertii
ACAAATGGGGAGAAAATTTTGGAACCCAAAATCTTGTGAAAATGAATGTAAAAAGTTAAATAAATTTATTTTAAAAAAATAATAAATTATCGATTTGATCCTTGAATTTAGCCATGATTGGATGTCAGACTTACTGGTTCTTTTTATGAGAATTTATCTTCTTCCCCTTTGGAAAACTAGGACAATATTTGTTCAGCTAGATTTTCCTAGTAACTCTTCTGCTCTCTTTGATGCTTTGGAAATCATGAACAGTAACTCATCTGTGGTGACTATGTGGTGACTAATTTGTTTGATCAAGGAGACTTTAACTTAAAAGTCTCTTAATATCTTATTATCTGACATGGGCTCTAAGATATTCATTCTATCTTTTCTCATTTGTAGATCATTTTCCTTGATGAAAAAAGTCAAAATAAAATAGGATTTGAAGAGTTTTGTTTTCTCTCTAGTATCTGCTAACATCATGCTATCTGCCCCAAGAAAGGTACTTTTCTTCTTATAATAAAGAGAGCTCATATTTATATGACACCTTACCTATATTATCTCATGTATTTCTCAGAACAAACCCATGAAGTAGATTGTAGAAGTTTATTAACCACATTTTATAGATGAGGAAACTGAAACTCAGAATGGTTATGACCACAAAAGTCATATAATAAATGCTGGAGTTGGGACCGGAAGCAAAGTCTCTTCAGTACAAATTCATGGTCTGTCTTTCCCACCCTGTTCCCCCCCCCCCCCATTGAATCCTACTGTTTTGCTTTGAAAGTAGCAAAAATGATACTTTTAGTTGTCCTAGAATTCTCTACCTCTACACCTTGGCTCATCTTGACATTATTCTTTTAGTTTTATACCATTCTGTTATATTTGTAATTTGTTATATACCCTTTCTTCTCTCTTTTATTGCCTTTCAAATTTGAGCTCATTAGAGAGCTCCCTGTGCAGTCACATCAAGGTCCACAAAACTGAGCGGATTCTCTTTTCTTCCTCCCTGTCATCACTTGCAAATGTATTGTTAGAATTGGTCTTGTAAGACCCTCTGATTCCTTTTAAGCTATTTTCTTTTTAGAATCTCAGACCATCCTCTCTTTAAACTCTGAAATCTGACTTCCTGAAGTACAGGGTCTGACTGTGTCTATCATTCCTTGAGTCTATCATAAACTCTAAGATATCCTTGTCATTTTCTCCCATGGTTCCCATCATTTACATATCCCTTGTCCTCTCTTCTTTGTAAAAGAAAAAATTTTATATCATCAAGACTCTGTGTTGTCTTTTGGTTATTAATGCTTCCCATATGATTTGCTCTTGATGAAGCCACGCTGACTCTTAGTAATCTTTATTTCCCCCAGACATTCACTCATTAGTCCTCTAATATGTGTTCTAGAATATTTCACTGAACTGAAGTCAAGTTCACTGGTCTATAATGTGCAGTCTTCATTATCACCCTTTTTTAAAAAATGTGGACAACTCTTGCCTTTGTCCAGTTCTATGATGACTCTCCTCTATAATGTTTCAGAAGTCACTGCTAACAACAACTCAGAAATCACATTTACATATTCTTTTTTGGGTTCACAGAATGTGTTTCATCTGGGCCTGGTGACTTGAACTCACTGAGGGCAACTAAGTGCACTCTTAATATGGCATCTCATAAACTGAGTTTTGCTTTTCAATAAACTGTTACATTCTGTCCTGAGTTTGTTGTGAGAAAAGTGCTTAGTAAATCTTAAAGCACTATAGAAATGTGAATTCTTCTTTTTCATTTCTGTAGGGGGTGATCATAGGATCAACTCCTTAGTGGCAACAGGCAGGAGAACACTCTTTAGTCTTCTGTTGTACTGAGTGGTACTGTAAGGTTCCTCTTCCCTAAAATGAATATTTTCTCTTTCTCTGCTCTTTCACCCTTCAGGATTTTGACATGGTTTCATTGCACTTTATTCCTCTGATTTTTCCTTTCCTGTATTATTAATTCCACGCTTTCTAGAAAGCCATTATCTCTTTAATTAGCAAGGTCTAAAAGAACAAACATTGTGTTAAGAGATCTGAGACTGACACAAGTTTTTCACTGATTTGACATTTGATGAGTCATTTCCCATCTTTGTGTCTCAGTTTCCCCAAATGTAAAAGGAAGGGGTTGGTTTAAAATGATAGCAAGTTTCTCTTATATGTAATAATTTGATCTATATACTCATATATTTTGGGGGTGATTATTCATATTATAAAATGAGTTTTCTTGTACTAATGAGTTTGCTGAAAATGTTTCCGGTACATTTAAATATTTGTTTACAGATTAGTAAGTACCTGACAGATAGGAGAAATTTAAAAGTGTTTAGTAGCAGAAATTTAGAGCTGGAAGGGACTTCAGAGATTATCTAGTTCGAAGAGGAAACTGAGGCTGAGGAAATTGAGGTTTTTTTGTGATTTATTCAAGATCACATAGGTGACAGAACTGGAATTTGAACCCAGGGCCTCTGGCTCCATTTCCCATGTGCCATACTACTTCTCAGTATGAAAGAACTTGAAATCAGAATACCCATCTGCCAATCCTGACAATACCACTGACTTGCAGTATGAACATGAGAGAGTCACATCCATTCTCTGAGATTCAGCATGCTCCTCTATAAAAAAAAGACAGAGATAGAGAGTGTCTAAGGTCTCTTCCGATGCTTAACACTCTCAGATTATTAGATTCGAGAGAAGGCAAAGACACGTCTGCAAGCTGAAGACCCTTGATGTAGAGGCTGAGAGATAAAAGTCAAGTGGTGAATGATTTTGCCATGGGTGTGGTCTGGGAGAGGGCGGGTGCTGACACTGGAAGACACATTCTCCAAATTCCTTTGCAAATTCTGTCCCCCAAACCATCCTCTCAGACCCCATCAAATGATAGATGCTGTGATGAAGGATTGGGAAACCCCATGGTGGCGGATGAGCGCTTTGCCTCCAGTCTCCAGGAGTTCAATGCCAAGTTGAACTGAGCTGACTCACAAGTTCGAACAGGAGCCCTGAGGCCTGGCTCATCAGTAGAGCGGCTCTTTGAACAGGCTCAGCCAAAGGTCATTATCGGGCAGACTTGGCCTCGGCTCCCATTTTGCCTTGAAGCCTGTAATTTCCGGACTACCACAAGCAGGCTGAAAGCCCCCTGTCTCAATGGGAAGGATTTGAGGGAGCTTTGAAGCAGGGCAAGATGGATTTGCCCAAAGGGCCTGAATTTGAAGGGGGGAAATTCTCTGTGGCAGAGTAGTGGTGAAATAGAAAGATTACTGGCCTGGGTGGGATTCAGAAGACCTGGGGTTCTAGACCAAACTGACCTCCAACTCAGTGTTCCTTTGATTTTAGGTGTAGCGACTAGATCCATGATTTCATTGATAGTGGGAATTCCCAGGTGTGAAAACTCCTTTTAACAATACAGGTCAAATTTTTTTCAGTAATTTACAACCTTATGGTGTTGTGTAGAACACTAACAGGTTAAAAGACTTGCCTTAGGTCACAAAGTCCTCTGTTTCAGATGCAGGACTTGAACCCAGGTCTTTTTTGGCTCCAAGGTCATCTCTCTATCCACTAGGCCACATGGCCTCTCTGTTCCTCAGTATCCTTTTCTATTTTCCTTACTTAATAGTATTTTAGGTGCCTTCCAGCATCAATATTCTCTGTTCTCCCTCCACTAAAATATCCTAACAGTCCTACCAAGCTGGAAAGTTTGGTGTGATGTCCAGTCCAGGAAAATCTGGTGAGGTTAATAGCCAACTTGGCCACAGGTTGCTAACATTTTCAACCACAGCTGTTCTCGAAGACCGTCTACTAAGCTGGTCGTTAGGTGGTGCCGGTGAGAGAACGTTGGACCTCCAGTGAGGAAGATCTGAGTTCGAGTCTAAGATACTTTGTAGGTATGTGACCTCGGTCCGGTCAAGCCTCAGTTTCCTTATATAATAATAACACCTATTTCCCAGGCTGTCGTAAGGCTCTATTTTTGAAGTACTTTTCAAACCTTAAAATATTATATAAATATTGGCTATTACAATTATGGATATTATCACTCTTATTAAGTTGTGGGTTCCAAGAGTCTGAAAGGCAAAAAAGGAGTATATTTCAGGCACCTTACAAAAGCGTGAGGGTGAAACCATGTCAGGTTCGTGAAGCAGCCAGCGAGTAAGTCAGTTTGGTTGGAACACAGGGTTTATGAAGGGGAGAAATGTGAAATAAGATTGGAAAGGCAGATTAAGAACCAGACTGTGGGGTGATACATGCCAATCCAAAGAACTTCCATTTCATTCTAAAGGCGATAGGGAGCCATTGATGATTTTTGAGCTGAGGAGTAACATGCGTACACCTGTCTTTTAGAAATATTATTTTGACACCCGTGTGGAGGATGGATTAGAGAGGAGAGAGATGGTAAACAAGGATGAAATAATTCAGGGGAAAGGTGATAAATATTTGAGTTACATTGTTGAGTTGAAAGAAGAGGAGAGCATTACCAAAACCAGCTCTGTGAGATGTGCATTTGTAGGCAATTGTGGCTCTGCCCTTGAAGGTCTAGCTGTATCCAGAAAAGTATAGAGCAGAGGATCACACAACAATAAGAGCACTTATTAAGAGGCTGCCCTGTGCCAGGTATTGTGCTAAGTGCTTGGGGAATTCACATGCTCGAATGTATCTGTGATCTCATAGATGGAGGGATTCCTTCCAGCAGTGCAGATTGCAGCCCATCCATGGACCCATCTAGGGAATCGCTGGTTCATGCCTCTTGCCCATAAATTTGCTTCAGGGTCTAACTACACAATATGCTGAGGGCAGTGGGGTGAAGAACTGTTTGTTAAATTTTAAGTGTGAACATTTATACCTTGGAAATCTGCAATGGCTACAAATTGGGGATTGATTTATTGTTTTGTGGATTGTCTAGATATGAGAAAGTGCTATAATGACTGAAATTATGCTTAAAACTATGTGGTTCACACATTTATTTCTTTGGAAGCACTGCTGTAAAACATTGACCAGCTATGGACCTCCCTTTATTTCTCCTGACTTTGCAAGGATACCAGTAGAGTATGTGGACCGTCTGCTGTTTTCTACTAGTTCTTGACATATGACAAGTCCAGCACCTTTTTGGATTGCACAGTTCCCTGATGGCATTCTCCTTCTCTGCCCCATGAAATAAAGGCATTGGTAATACAAAGAAGAAAATGAGAAAGTCCCTGACCTCAAGGAGTTTACATTCTAGAGTGTTAAGAGGAAGGCAGGGGAATGATATGCAGGTGGATAATTAAATACAAATAAACATAGTAATTTTGAGAAGGAAATGGGAGAACTGACACCGGATGAACCCCTTAAAAAGTGACATTCGGGCTGAACTTTGAGGGAACCGGAGATACTCAGATGTCTAAGCCTATGGAATTGGACAGGGGTGAGAAATGTGAATATCCAATATGGGGGACATCAATAAGCCAGTTTGGAGAGAATGTGGAATGAATGGGAGTAAATACAGTTATCCCTTCCACATCATGGGGGTTAGAGGTACAGGACCCCCACAATCTGGAAAATTTGTATAAAAGTTTTATGTATTTCTGAGTTTCTAAGCTTTTTCTGTGTTGTCTGCTGGTTTTTATGTGTCACCTGTGGCTTCTGCAAAACTTCTGATAAATTCCCATTTCATTTCTTCTACCGACCTCACAACATGTTGAAATCATGAAAGGGAAAAATCGTGATATGGAAGATACAAGTATTCTGTGAAACTGGTCTGGAAAAATGTATTGGAGCCAGATTCAAATCAAGTCTTTGCTGAACCTCTTTGAGTACCCAGTCCTATGCTTAGCTAGGCTTTGGGGGAGATAAGAAGGAAGATAAGATATAGGTCTTATTTTGGGAGCTCATCATCTAGTGGAGAGATGGCTAAGACACTGGAAACAATGACCTCTTTTTCCTCTAACTTGAGTTTAATTGAAGTTTAAACATTCACTTTAAATATCTGTCATCTTATGACCTGGCTATTGAGTGACTTCTCTTTCTGTTCATTCCCCAGTTTTTCCCGATGTTTAAACTTTGAAGGTATGTCTGAAGCTTGAGGACTGGTGCCCCCCTCTTCATTTGGATACCTGTATAGTTGGGAACCTGCCACTCTCCCAGAGAGTCACCCAAAAGACCCAGGGCCAGGGAGCTGGGATCCAGGTAGGGGTAGAACTCCAAGCTCAGACTCTTCTAAAAGTATCCTGGCCAGACAGGATAGAAAGTCACTTCCCTTTTGAATCTCCTTTCTAAAGTGAGGGGAAGGGTTGGAGAGGTCTAGTTAATCAGTCAACAAGCATTTATTAAGCATTATGTGGCAGGTCCTCTGTGAAGTAATGGAGCTCCGAATAAAAGCAAAATACAGTAAAAAGAAAACCCAAATACCTAAAAAACTTAAACCAGGAGTACTCAAGTATCTGAGAGCGAGGCACTGAATCATGGAATTTGAGAGCTGAAGGGATTTTAGTGGCCAACTGGTCCAAGCCACATATGAAAAGGAATCTCATTAAAACACATCTGTCAGAAGGTCAGCCTGTCCCTTGCATAAAGACCTTCAAGGAGGGAGGGGAGACCCCATCACCTCTTGGGACAGCCCATTCCACCTTTGAACAACTCTGCTAGTTAGGAAGTTTTCCCTGACATCAAGCCTATACTGGCTCCTTTGAAACTTTGACCCACTGTTCCTACTCTGCCCTCTAGGGTCAAACAGAATAGGTCTACTTACCTCACACAAGAGACGTGCAAATACTTGAAGACTCTTCTCTGTCCTCAGAATCTTCCGTTCTCCAGGGCAGACACCTCCAGTCCTTTCAACTCACTGATAGGGCATGGACTCTTCATCATCCTGGTTGCCCATTTCTGGGTATTCAATTTATGATGGTATCTATTGGTATGATGGTATGATATTCAATTTATCTGGTATCTACAACTGAACATAGAACTTCATTTGAGGTCAAAACATCACTACCCTATTCCTGGAAATCATGCTTTGTTTAAAGGAGAGCAAGATCTCATTACCTCAAAGTTTACAAAGCACATTGCAACTCATTTGGTCTTCATAACAATATTGTCAGACACTCTTATTAACCCAATTTTATCAAAGAGGCAACAAGCAATCAAAGCTTGTGAAGGTTAAGTGATTTGACCTTGGTCATACAGCTATCAGTACAGAATTTGAACTCAAGTCCTCCTGCCTCTTGATCTATCACTCTTTTTCCCTAGCCCATGCTGCTTCTCTAAGGTACTTTCTAACCTTCAAGTCTGATGTTGATACTGGCTGGCTTCAACAGATGTGATCAGTAGGATGTATGAGTCAGAGCAGCAGACATAATAGTCCTTCCATTTGCTTTTCCCACTGTACATCTCTGAACAATGGATGTTGAAATTAAATATTTTCCAGGTTATTCACCATTTATGCAAAAACCCAAGTTCCTTGAAGCCACCATTTTCCAGCAACTTCTTCCGTGACAGAAACAGGGAAATGTGTCAGCTCCATGTAACCCTCGACTCATCTCCCCTGGGTCATATGGCTCATTCTTACCTGGTCTTGAATAGGCCAACCTCCTCCAATGAACAATATGCTAGTGTGGTGCCTATCACCCTTCACCCAAATTTGGGTTGAGCACCTCAGCCCTCTTCTTCCTGTCCAGTACTTGACCCTTGGTAGGTGAGTCCTTTCCTGGGCCTCTACCACCTTCCAAGCACAAGCACTTTTTGGTGGCTTAGAAACAATAATTCTTTACATCAGTAGCATGGTGTAGTTCACAAGAAATCAAATTAGGATTGCATGTGAAAGGAGAGAGAGAGACAGAGACAGAGACAAAGAGACAGAGAGGCAGAGACTGACACACAAAGAAGCCGTGAGACAGACAGAGGCACACACATACACACAGACAGAAGGACAGTCAGAGACAGCCAGAGAAACAGAGACAGAGAGCCAATAACACAGAGCTAATAAGTCCCTGGGGTGGGATTGGAACCCAGGTCTTCCCGACATCCAAATCAGTACTCTCTCCTTCATCCCACATTGCCTGTGAAGAAACAGTCTGAAAATAGAAGCAAACATTTCTGTGCATTTATTGTACTCATGATTGTCTGTGCTTTTTGGCTTCCTGGTTATTTGTCTATTCTGACATCTGTTTTTCTAACCCCTCATTCAGGAACATGTGTGGGCCAGCAGGTTCACAGCCATGAATTGCAAACTCTTCAAAAGTCAATGTTCCCTGTGAGTTAGATCTTCTGCCTGCAACATCCAGGACCCTCCTGGTAAATGAGACACCTGTGAAGTGTCCTTACTTCCCCCTTCCCCCTCATTCTTTTGTCCTTTTCCTACCTTTCTAACCTTAAGCACTGTTCTTATCCCTACCCACCCCTTAAACCATTGGAGCACCTACTTTATTGTTCTTGAAGGTGACTTACTCTTCCTTTGCTGTATTCCAGTCATGAGTCTTACCCAAGTTCACCCAGTGTCTTACATTGACCAAAGCTGGTCATAGGCAGACAAACAAAAGGAAAGGGTTGTTTGAAATGATGTTTTCATTTTTCATCCCTGGGTTGGTGTTGTTCTGAGCTGAAACATGAGTCAACTCAGCTGACCAGGTGGTTGAATTATGTGGCCAACTGCATTAACCCAATGTAGCTGAGCCAGCTTCTGCTATAGAAACTGAAAATGTGCAGGCTACAAACTCTTCCTCAGTTGACTTGTAGAGTGGAAGTCCAGGAGACCTAGGTTATAATCCTTACTTTAAAAGTGTGAACATTGGTTAAATCACTTCCCTTCTCTGAAACTCACTTTTCTCATTGATAAAATGGAAAGGTGTAAGTTAGATTAGATGACTTTTATGGTCTCTTCTGGCTCTGGAATTTAACATTCAATCTAGTGTGAAAGTGACTTCCTGGTGTTTCAAAGTCCAGTGCCAGTGCTTCAAAGAACTAAGAACTGAACCTTTGATTCGGTCCATTGGTATCAAGAACTCTCCAACAAGGAAAGTACCTCTGCCAAGGCAGGTCAACACCTTCTTTGCAACTAGGGGCTTCTTGGAGAGTGGCCTAGAGCACTGAGAAGTAAAATAGATTTTCCAGAATCACATATCTAGTAAGTATCAAAAATGAGATCAGAAGTCCAGTACCCTTTACTGTATCCACTGCACAACACTACCTCTTGGGGATTATGAATTAAAATGTATAATCACAGAATTGTCAAGTTGGAAGGGAGCTCAGAGGCAGGTCATCCAATCCAACCCCTACCAGAACATGGCTCCCATAAACCATGGCTGACAAGTGGTTATATGACTTGTGTTTAAATACCACCAGGGGGTTGACAGAGAGTTATCCCCATTGTTATTTGGGTTAGTTCAGTCTACTTTCAAATAGCTCTAATTGTTAGGAAGTTTTCCCTTATGTCAAGGCTAAATCTAGCTCTTTGTTTGGTCTACCCATTGCTCCTACTTCTTCCTGGTAGAGCCAAGCAGAGAAAGTCTCTTCCTCTTCTCTGACAATTCTTTAGATTCTTGAAGATAGTCATTGGCTCTCCCCCTAAGGCTGGGGTTCTTAACCTGGGTTCTGTGCACTTACTTAAAAAAATTTATAACTGTTTCTGATATATAGAAACATATATAAACATATATAGAAATATGTTTAGAATATACATACATGCATAGCACACACATATATATGTATATATATTTATGCCTATTTGTGTCTAATGCTAGCCATCTCTGAAGGGGGGAGGGGAGAGGGAAGAAAAAAGGAAAAAGAAAAGAAATTTACACAGTAACTGTTGCATATTTGGAGGGAATAAATTTGTAGTTTTGTGTGCAATCATCTTTTTTTATTGTACTGTTATAGAAATGCTTGTTTTGTTCCATGAATTGAAAATGAAATAAATTTGTAATATAAAAAACTGTATTTCAATATAATTAGTTTTTGTAATCCTATGTATTTTTTATATATTTAAATAGGTTTTTCTGAGAAAGGCTGTACCAGACTGCCAAAGGGTACCATGAGTCTTAAAAATGTTAAGAACTATTGCTTTAAATCTTCTTGTTTCCAGGCTAAATAACCCCAGTTTTTTCCATTTGGACTTTCAGCCTGATGGTTTTGAAAACCCAGCTTTATTTCTTTTAGGGCCTCTGATAATTTGTGGTGGGCTTAATCCTCATGACATACTCAGAAGGTAGAAGATCATCTCGTTTATCTCAAAGAGAAAACTAGATTAGAGAGGAGAAAAGTGATTGACCCAAGACCACGCAGTCAGTCAGAACATCAGAGCAGGGGACACAAAAACATGGTGGACATGTTTCTTGAACAAGATTATATCCATATGGAAAATTAGAGCTCTGGTACAGAACACCTTTCAGTAGTAAGGTGAAAGTTAGGTAAAACTTCATGGAAGAGGAGAAACTTTAGCTAGACCTTGAAATAAGATTTAGATTGGCTGAGAAGATGGTGGCAGTCACCCTGGGTAGAAGAAACAGTATGAGAAAAAGAATGAAGTCAGTGAGTACAACATGTGTAGTTATAGGGAAGAAACTGACCTTGTTGGAGCAGAAAATACATTTTGGAACCCTGGACTGACTTAGGCAAGCTGTTTCCTCCTTAGACTACAGTTTCCTCATCTGTAAAATAAGGGGATTGAACTAGAGAGTGTTTGAGGTTCCTCTCCCTTCTAAATCTATAATGCTGTGATGTTCTAGGATCTTCAGTTAGAGATTATTTTATCAAAGAGGTTTTGATAGTGGGAAACCCCACAGTTGTATAAATTCCTCAATAATAGGCCAAGAAAAATTCTCCAGGGAGAACTCTAGCCAAACAGGAAATGTCTCAGTGGATAGAATCCTCATGGGACATCTCAGAAATATCCCCACTTTTTCCTTATGGGTACTGACTACACTGGGGCTTCAATGATGAGTGTGGCTCCTTCACTGACAATTTGTGGACAATGTTGGGGACAACTTCCTTGACCTCTATAGGTAGGAAAAAACCCAGTGGTTTTCCTGCAGTCCCCTGGGAGCAAGGCCTGTGAAATCCGGCTGGGAAATGGAGGGAGAATTAGATGCATTCCCAATAAGTGTTTTTATTTGTTCCCAGATGTTGGGAGGCTAATGTGCTAATTTATGCAGATGAGCGGAAGTAGAGTGCAGAGTGGCTTCTATGGAGAGAGGGGAGTGTGTGTTTGGGAGGGGAATTCATTCCAACAAATATCTGGAGCCCCAGAGATCCAGCAGCCTTCTCTACAGCTGGCAACCCCCACAAACCAAAGCAAACAGTGTGGAGGGAAGGATGTTTCCGTGGCTGAGGCAAAGAAAACAAGGCCACTTCCTTCCACCCCACGTTCCAAGGTGGCGGCAAGCTTTCCCAGGGTTGTTCCTTGTGAATTCTTCTTGGGCCCCCCCGCGAGTGTTTGGACAGCTTGAAGCAGTGGCCGAGAAGACGAAGCAGAGATGCTGGCCCCTACCCTTGATGCCGGCTCCGGCCCTGGATATTGGCAGCCATGGCCCCAAGCTCTCCTTGGGTCTGGTCTTCACAGCAAGGATGCTCCTACTGGAGGAAACCTGAGGCTTTACCATAGAAAGTCAAGAACTTTCCTGGCCTTGGACCTAGCACCTGCAAGGACAATCAATCCAACAGGTGAGTAGCCAGGAACCTGCAAGGTACATTGGAAAACCACTGGATTTGGTATTGTGTAGGTGTTGCTGCTTGGTTATATCAGTTGTATCTGACTCTTTGTGACCCTATTTGGGGTTTTCTTGGCAAAGCTACTGGAGTGGTTTGCCATTTTCTTCTCCAGCTCATTTTACAGATGAGAAAATTGAGGCAAAGAAGGTGAAGTAACTTGCCCAGGGTCACACAGCTAATAAGTGTCTGAGTCAGGTCTTCAGGATTCCAGGCCTGGCACTCTATCCACTGATTTCCAAAATTCCAAATATGGCCACTTACAACCTGTGTCACCTTGGGCAAGTCTTTTAACTTCTCTGGGCTTCAGTTTCCTTATGTGTAAAATAAGGGAGTTTAATTAGATAGTTTCTAAAGTTCCTGCCAGCTCTAAATCTATGGTGTTATAATCCTCTGACTAGATCAATTCATCAACAAACATTTATAGGATCCAAAGCAGTTTCTTGAACTTTCTAACTTCCTGGACCTTCCAGTCTAATGGGAGAGTCAGTACACATTCCAGTCACTCTGTTTCCTCTAGGTTTTCGTTCTCCTACCTGTCTGACTGTTCCTTCCCAGTCTTCTTTGCTAACTCTTCATCCAGGTCACCCCCACAACTATGTGTGTCCCTCTGTTCTGGACCCTCTTCTCTTCTTCCTGTATGCTATTTCTCTTAGTGATCTCATTAGCTCTCATGGATTAATTTATCACCTTTATATAGATGATTCTCAGATCTGTTTGTTCAGCTGGACCTCTCTCCTGACCTCCACTGTCCCATTTCCTACTGTCTGTTGGACAGCTCTAACTGGATATCTTAAACTCAACACATTCCAAACTGAATTCATTATCTTCCCCCCTCAAAAAAAAAAAGGCTTCTCCCTTTCTGCAGTTGAATATTATTGAGGAAACCATGATCTTCCCAGTCATTTAAGCTCACAACTCAGGTATCACAGTGCACTCCTCACTGTCTTTCCTAACCCATATCCAACCATTTAGCAGTTCTGCCATTTTGATTTTCATGGTTTCTCTCATACATGACCCTTTATCTCCTCTGGTACAGGCTTTCATCACATAGTCTTGGTTCATTGCAATAACTTACTGACTTGTTTCCCAGTCGCTTGTTTCTCTGACTCCAGTCTATCCGCCATTCAACTCCCTAAGCTTAGATCTGACTATGTCAACCCTATTCAACCAACTCTACTGGTTCCTTATTACCTCCAGGATTCAATATAAAATCCTCTTTGGTTTTGAAGTCCTTCATATCTTGGTCCTTTCCTACCTTTTCAGTTTTCTTACATTGTACTCCTTTCCCCATACTCTATGATCCAGTGACATTGGTCAACTTACTGTTTCTTACACATGACACTCTTCCCAACTCAGCATTTTCACTGGCTATCCTTGAGGTCTAGAACTCTCTCCCTCCTCATCTTCACCTCCTACCTTCCCTGGCTTCCTTCAAGGCTCAGATAAAATCCCACCTTCTGCAAGAAGCCTTTCCCAGTCAATTTATCCTCTGTGTATCTTGTTTGTATAGAGTTATTTACATGTTGTATTCCTCCATCAGTCCCCCCCTCCCGCCACTGCTCATATTATATATGAGGAAACTGAGAGCAAGAGAGATTGTGACTTTCCCAAGGTCACATAAGGAATAAACAACAGAAACAAGACTTGAAACCACATCCTCTGACTCCAGAGCCAGTGCTCTTTCCATTACGGTGTGTTTGTTGTTAATATCATCAATATTAATATCACTCAACTGTTGCTGATCAATCAATCAGCAACTCAAAGGGAGTCCAAGAAGGACTCACTTGGTAGAGATTTTTGCCCTGTAGTGAATATAGTCAGAGTGAGACCAGCATGGTTGTCTCTAATCTCTTTTTTCAGGAGAATCTGTTTCCTTCAACAATCCTTCAAGTTATGTAAGAAGTTGATCTTGTCTCCCTAGGTTTTCTCCACTCCAGGCTGTACATGCACACTTCTTTCAGTTCATCCTCATATAACACAGCTCCTCTCATTCCTTCCATCTCCTGTGAATAGTCCACAGAGTTCTGCCCTAGGTCCATTTCTCTTCTGGCACTATATTCTTTCCCTTGGAGATGTCATCTACTCCCACAGTTACTAAAAATCACCTCTCCGTAGATAATTTCCAAATTTCAATCTTCAAACTCGACCTAATTTCCAGTTCTAGCCCTGCTTCTCCATTTGCCTGCAGGACATCCCCACTTGGATGCCTCCTAGTTCAAACTCCTCCAAATATGACTTCTGACTTCGTCACTTCCCCTCAACAAGCAATTTATCCCTACCACTTTCATGTATCTCTTAACCAGAACCATCCTTCTTCCAGTCATCTAAGGTAAGTCCTCATAAACATCTTTGACTCCCCTATGTCCTTCACCTATTGGATTAGATTTATTAGAAATTCTTCTTCTCTAATGTTTTTCACATCTATTCTTCTGTGGGTATATCCTCTGTGCCTCTGCTGCTATCTGAATCTCAGCCTGCCTTTCTCCATGCCTAACATTTTGTGAAAGCTCCTTCTAGCCAGTCTCTGTTTCCAGACTCTTTCCTCTTATCCATCTGGCACATCATTGTCAGTATTCTCCTGCTACAAGTCAATTTGTGTCACTCCAATTCTATTTAACAAACATTTATTAAGCACCTACTGTGTGCCATATGTTGCGCTAGCAGTTGACAAAAGACAAATATATTCTGTCATCAAGGATTTTATATTCTAATGGATTATATTCTAATATAATAATAATTATATTCTAATTCTAATTTTATATTCTAATGTATATTCTAAAGAAGATACAAGATAATTATATGAAGACCACTAGTGATAGTGGTGACCAAGAAGATGCCTCACACTTGAGCTGAGTCTTGAAGAAAATCAGAATTTCTGAGAAGTAAAAGTGTGGAGGGAGCCCATTTGAGGTATGGGAGATAGCAGAGAAAAGGCTAGGATATGGAGGATTATGTGTGAGATACATGAAGAATACCAATAAAGTTGGATTGTAGAGTTTATGGAGTTAAGACATATTGTGTTCGTCCTTTGTTGCAGAAAAACACTGTGACATCAGAGAAATGATGACATGACTTGCACTTGACTTTGTTTTGAGTGAGGGAGGGCTGTACAAGGTTGCCAGCCACACTTTCTCCTCCTGAGCCATCTGGATCCAGTGACCAGATATTCATCAGGATGACTGGAGATGACTCAGGATGCACTGGGAGACCCTGGCCCCTTTAGGCCAAGGTCTTTGCAGGTACTCACTTAAGGTGAGGCAATGCCCATTCATTGGATAGGCCTGTTAAAGAAATAGCCAGGGTATAGCCCCTTTAATGAGGCCAAAAAAAAAGAAAGACATCAGCCTGGGAGGGAAACAGCAATAGTTACTATTGATAATCACTCTAAAGCCAAGAGGGTCCAGAAGAGCCCTTAGGTGGGACGCATTGGCATCCCAGCTGCAGAGTGCAGTAGGTTTAAGGTTTTGTGAAAGGACAAGACAGGACAGGACAGGAAAGGAGACGAGTCAGTAAAACCCAAGTCAACTGGGCATCTTTTGACCATCCAAATTTGCCTTCGTTTGGAGAGGAGAAGGAAGGGCAAGGGGAGGAAGACAGGAGAGAAGGAGCTGAGTTACCCAGCTAGCTGGGTCCCCATTCAATCAGCTGCATCTACTCACAGGATTGTCCTTTGTTGCCGAAGAAGACCATGCCATCAGAGAAATGATGATGTGACCTGCACTTGACTGTTTTGAGTGAGGGAGGGCTGTGCAAGGTCGCCAGCCTCACTTCTCCTTGGGAAGATGTATATGATAAGATTGGAAAGGTAAGTTGAGGCAAGGATATGAAAAGCTTTAAATTCCAAACAGAGGAAGCTATTTTTAATTTTAAGTGTAATTGGGAGTGAGTAAGGGGTAACATGGTAGGACCTTTACTTTGGGAAAATCACTTTGGCAGCTATAGGGAGGATGAATTTAAGGAGAGACTTGAATCAGGAAGACCAACTAGGAAATTATTGTAATAGTCCAGGCAAGACATGATAGGGGCTTAGATCAGGGTGGTGGTTGAGTAAGTGGAGGGATGTGAGAAATGTTATGGATATGGAAATGACAAGATTTGGTAACTAATTGGCAATATGGGGTAAATGAGAGGAAGGAGTCAAGAATGACACTGCTTACCTGTCAGGAGCAGTGTGACCTTGACAGAAATAGGGAAACTCAGAAGAGATATTGGCTTGGAGGGAAAGATAACAATTTGTACATGGTGAATTTGAGATATATCAAAATGTCTGCCTGATAGTTTGAGACGTTCAAAAGGCAGTTAATGACATAATCAGAGCACAGGAGAAAGATCACGGCTGGCTGGAGATGCATGCACATGACTAGAGAAGATGACCGAGTTCACAGGAATTGATGAGGACAAAAGCATTGAGGAACATCTGGGGATTGCTGGAACCAGCTTGAACTGGCTCTAGAGAAATGATTGTCAAATTGTCAAAATTTCAAATCTCCACCTGGGACATATCTAGATATCAGGGCTTGATTTAGTGTTCTGTTGATTATGTAGACTTGAGAAAGTTATGGAGAAAATGGTGATAATGGTGATGTGTGTCTTATATTTTTGGAGAGCTGGTTGTTAAACAATTAGTAGCACACCATTGACAGCACTTAGTGGATGAAGATCCAACATAGGAGGCAGAGGAATGACTGGACATTTAGGAGGAGAACCATGAGAAAGCAGTGTTATGAAAACCGAGAGGGGAGACAGTACCAGGAAGAGAGGATGTCAATGGTGTCAAATGCAGCAGAGAGTTCAATAAGGATGAGCTCAAGTCCTATTTCTTCCATGAAGCCTTTGCTTATCACTTCAGCCCATATTGATCTCATCCTCCACCACTTATAGTCTGGCACTTACAGTCTGGCACTTAGCATATACTTTGTGATATCTCATATTGTTGCTAACTTTTAATGTATTACTGCCTACGTAACCTTGAGCAAGTCATGTGACCTCAGTCTGGGTCTAAGTGTCTTCATTTGTCAAATGAGGCAATTGGATACCATGATCACTGAGGTTTTTTCTAGCTTCAAATCTATGACCCTGTGATCTATGTCTTATTCCTGGCAACAAAATCCTCTTATGACAGAAGCATAGAAGGGTTCCTGGCTTCTTGAAGTTTCAGCTGGTGGTTCTGTCGTGTTGGCATTGTCCTGAATATGCATTCAGTGTTAGCACCTATGCCTACTTGAACATCAGGGAAGCTTGGGAGCCCAGTGGATAGTGCCAGGAACTTCCATCTTCCTGAGTTCAACTCTGGTCTCAGATATTAGCCGTGTGACCTTGGGCAAGTTGCTTCATCCTGCTTGCCTCAATTTTCTCATCTGTAAAAATGAGTTGGAGAAGGAAATGGCAAACCACTCCAGTACCTTTGCCAAGAAAATCCCAAATAGGGTCACAAAGAGTTAAACAGAACTGACAAATGACTGAACAAACCAACAAATTCTTGAGCACCTAAGTTGAATGAGCACTAGGTTGACCTCAAGGTGAAGACTTTTTTAGCCACAACCAATATGTGAATATCATCTGCTTTGAGGATGTAGGGATTGGTTATTAGTGTCCATGGAGGTTGTTTCAATGCCAACAAATGTATTGATTCTATAACTGCTCATGTATGTTTTGTGTTCCCAACTAGTTTGTCAGGTGATATTGGTATCTTGCCTAATGCCTGTCTTCTATGTACCTTGGATATGCCTCCAGAATACCTGTCACAATCCAAGACTCAGCAAACACTTAAAAATTGAATTGAAATAGGGGGCCTTCCAGACTAATTTCCATCAATTAACCCCCTGCCTTTCCTTTTCAGAGAAAAGTGAGATCACCTGACTCTCCCTTTTCTATGCCCCTAAACTACCCTTATGAATATTTTCCTTTTGTATAGTCCATCAGGCCTGGTCTCAGGGTAGAGCGTAATGGGGAAGGCATTTATATGTGACAGAAGCATCCAATCCTAGCCTGCAAGAATGGGTTATGATATGGTGTCAACATGCTGTAGGGCAATTTGAAATTACACAAGAAAAGTTACTATACAGTTTATAACATTCATCCCAGAAATTCCACTATTGAATATATACCAAAAGAAGGAGGGAAAGAGAGAAAAAAATATCCTATATATACCAAAATATTTACAACAATAGTTTTGTGGTAGCAAAAGCTCTAAATATAGTGGGTACCCATTAAGTGTGGAGGAGGGTATATCTTGTTTATATATAATTATTGGCATGTTGTTCTCTAAATTCCATTGTAAACTCCTTGAGAGTAGGGCTTGTCTTTTGTCTTTCTTTACAGTTCCAGTACTTAGCACAGTGTCTTGTATATAGGAGGCACTTAATAATTGCTGATGGATTGAATTCCTGGGAAAAGGCTGAACAAACTGTGATACATGAATGTAATGTAATTTTATTGTACTATAAGGAATGAGGAATTCAGAGAAATGAAGGAAGGCTTGTAGGACATTTTACAGAGTGAAGAAATAATAAACAAATGAGCAAAATGGACAACGACTAAATAATGTGAGTGAAACACACAGAAAAAGGCATCAGCATTTGTGTTAAATGTGAAGAACAGTTGTGGTTTTGGAGGAGTTCTGATGAAGGACATTTCATCCTCTCAGTCAAAAGGTGGGAGACAACAGGTACAGAATGTTGCATGCATACAGTTGTATAAACTGTACAGTAACTTTTCTTGCATAATTTCAAATTGCCCTACAGAATGTTGCATGAATGCACTGACAAATGTAGTTCCTGTGACAGTTTGCTTTCATTAACTATTTTTTTTTTTGTTACAAGGAAGGGTTCTGTTTGGGGGGGGAGTTGCTTATTGGGCAATGATAGCAGCTTAAAAATGAAAAGCACGAATAAAAATCTATTAAAAAGATTATATTTGGAACATTTAGGCTGTGAGTTCCCAGAGGTCAGGCCTTGAGATCTATTTCCCTGACTTTGTTCAAGGTCTGCTGAGCATCAAGGGCCTGTGAGTTTTTAATTGGGATGATAGTGTTGAGAAGGATGACAATGGTGACTTGTCTTTTATTGACCATGAATGACTTAAATGATAAACCATTTGTCAAGTACTTATTATATGTAAAGCACTAAGCTTAATTCAAAGATTACAAGTAGAAAGGTAAGAGAGTCCCAGATCTTATTTTTGCTCATATGGGACGACACATATATTTTTCAGTTACAAATCTGATAGAAAGTTTCCATGGTTCTGAAGGGAAAGAGGTAAAGAAGTTGGTGATGCATTTTCTTCAGTGTTATTTCCTTTTATAAAGCCATATCATTTTCTGATATTGAACCATTTGATGGTGCCAAAGACTTGGGTGGCCAGAACTTTTCATGATTCCTGGAAGAATTGAGGCAAAGCTCCTAACTCTGCAAAGTGTTATATATGGTGAAGCTATCACCATCAGTGACATGAATACTATTATTTCATTATTACTGCCAAATTAAACTAGACAGGGACTTTTGCTGTAGAGATTAAATGGGTATAATCCTCTTGAGTATCTAGTATAAGCCCTAGGATTTCACAGAAGCAATGAATCTGTAGGGAAAGGGGCATCAAGTGAAAGAAGCAGAGGGGACCAGAGGGAGAAAATTACCAAATAGTTGTTTGTCCTATCTTAGACCCAGAAGCTGCAGTGGGGAACCAAGAGCCTGTAGATCCAGTGCCCCCAGAAAAGAGGGGAGGTAGGAGAGGGGCAATGTAAAAGAACAGTGGTCTATGAAACTGAAATCTTAAATTCTAGTTGGGATCATCATCTCAATTTTCATCTCTGTAAAATAAAGGGATGAAGTTCAGATATAGCTCTAAGGCAAAGATTCTTTTAAAACATTTAAAAAATAAATTTTGAAAGCTTTTGTTTTTACATTTCCTAAATTTCCTTTGGTATCCTTCTCCTCCCCCCTCTCTTTCCCTGAGAGCAATCCCATATGATAAAGAATTATTTTTTAAAAGGGAAAGAAAGAGGAAGAGGTGGGGGAGGAGGAACGGTCCACAGAACAAATCAATACAGTGAAAAAAACCCAGAAAATATGCACACCTGTGTGGAAAATATCCACACCTGTGGATCTCTCTCTGACCTCTTCAAAATTAGATACATGTGGGAGGATAGCTTACCATATTTCTTCTTTAGGGTAAAGCTTTTCTTAAAGAAATAATTTTGCAACATTTGTGGTTGTTATTCTTTCTATGTATATTATGCATATGGCCCTGCTTGCTTCACTCTGGATCGGTTCATATAAATCTTTCCATGCTTCTCTGTGCTCATTACATTCATTATTTCTTATAGCATAGTCAGGTTCCGTTACATTCATTTTTTTTACCTGTTCTCCAACCAATGGGTATCTGCTTTGTTCCAGTTTCATAACCTGAGATCTGTGAACTTAAAATTTTTAATAGTTGCATATTTTTATAGCCAGTATAATTAATTTCCTTTATAATCCTATGTATTTTATTTAAATACATTTAGAAACATTGTTATGAGAAGAGATTCCTAGGCTGCTGAGGGGTCTATGATACGAAAAAGGTTAAGAATTCCTGGTCTAAGGTCTCACTTCACTTAGCCTTGAAATTATATAAATTAGGGGCTAGCGGTAAGGAGCAAGCATCGCAGCTTGCTGGATGCCTCTAACTACAAGCCAATCATTTACTTGGCAAATGCCACACCCCAACTCAGCTCAGTGCCAGCTCCCAACCCTGGTTTCACTTGGAGCTGCTAAACAAAAGGCTTTCATGGGCAGTGTAATCGAGGCCACTGGGGGAAGAGTGATCAGGTGCAGAAAGGGGGCTCAGAAGCAAATTCACATGGATGGATGGAAGGAGTGAGAGAGGGCGAGTTGGGGAATGAGGCCCTTGGCTGGTGGGCACAGGTTCCGGAGTCTATTCCCAGGGCAGCAGACAATCTCAATCTCTGGCAGGTAATGAAGGACGCATTTATGCGATATGTCAGCGGTTAGTGCAAAGCTTGAAAGAAATGAGATCATGTGGCCAGATAGTATTCTGGGCCTCTCCCCGAGGGGGAAGGAGTATTTCTGGGAGGACTATCAGCCATTGTTACTGCTCCTTCGTTGAAATACAACGGGACACAGTACCGTCAGCTGATACTTGTGCGATCTGGGGCTATCATAAATTGTGGCTTCACAGAATATTAATCTCTGGTTACACGAGGTGGTTAACACACAGACAGGCAATAAGGCAGGGATGCTGAGAAAGGCCTGCAATGGACTACCTGTTCTTTGAGATCCCCACAAGTGGAAAGAGCCCTGCAAGCAGGAGGATGGGAGAGAAAGGCCATAGCAATTCTTCCTTGGCAGGGAAGACTGGCCCAGTTTACATCTGGTAATTTTATCACATCAGCCTTTAGGAGGCCTCACCTCCTACATGGAACTAAGTCAGAGATAGGGTAAGGTGGGGGGAGTAGAAGGTGAGGAAATTAGGGCAGCGGTCCATTTAGTGCCTAGTGAAAATGCCAACAATTGGGCACACTCTAAGGGGCCATTGCCACCTTTCTGTGGCCCTGAGGGATGGTCTGTCTTTTAGCTTTTCATGCTTTTTCTAGGGGCTGAGAATGGGTCACAGGTGAAGAATTCCTGGTGGAAGGTCTAAAGGCAAGTATTATGTTCAAGAGAAAAGAACCCTTTACAGGAAGGTCTTGCCCTACTCTTCCCCTTACAGGTTGTGCCACCTGGAACAAATTCTTTCTTCTTTCTATGCCTCAGTTTCCTCCTCTATTATATTAGGGAGGAGGGTGTGGACCTGCTGTCCAATCTATGAGCTCCAGAGGGAGTTAGGTTTAAGGCTTGGTCTTTGAGTAAGAAATCTAGCTAGTAAACCCAAAGGAGAAAAGGCAGCTTTTGGCAGAGGAGAGGAGAAGAGAGGAGGGGTGAACCAGATGATCCCTAAAGTCTTCTTCAGACTCCTTTCTTAACCAATCTAAGGTGTTAATGAATGATGATGGCTGAATGGATTCCCATTCCAAGTTATATTATATACATTATAATATTATATTCCAGGAGCCATGATGCCTTGCTAAAAGAATAAGCTTCCAACTGTAAGAATTATTGTCCCAGAGTCAAGTTGGAAGGTGGAAGAAATTGAATGATTGGAGGTGCCAATGAGGTTTAAGAGAAAAAAAAGAGCTAGTTCAGTAGATATCAGGCAATGGGAAAATTTCCTGATAAAGAGGATATGACCAGAGAGGAGGAATGATGGGCCTTAAGATCTTGGAGCTGCTTCTAGTACCGCTGAGACCCTTCTTAGTTGTGCTTATTACTGTGGGATACTGATAGAACTAAAACGGAAGTCTACGCAGTCATGATCCAGGAACTTTAAAGATGTCAGAGGTTCCTAGAATGATAACAGCAGATCCAGGGAAAAGGAATAAAGAGAGACAGTATAGTGTGATCCATAGGGCACTGACTTTGGAGTCAGGAGGACCTAGGTTTAAATCATACCTCAGGTTCTGTGTGACCCGAGGCAGGTCACTAACCTCTCTGTGTCTAAGTTGTCTGCTCATCTGTAAAGTGTTGGACTTGATAACTGCCCAAGTCTCTTTTAAATCTACGATCCTCAGACTGGGAATGCTGCGTTCCACCAAGATAGTGAAAGTAGTTCTTTAGGGTTGATAAAAAAAAAATCAGTAGAGATTTGAAGAGCATGATGTAGATAAATGGAGAGAAGCTGAGAGAAGGTTCAGGAGCAGCAAAGAAAGGGCAGGAAAGCTCCCTTCTTTCTCATTAAAATAGGGGAATAGAGAAAGGCAAGCCCTCAAGGGCAAAATGCAACAGGACACATAGAATCTTTTGGGGAGAGCTGAATATGACCACTGAATTGAATTAAAGATCATCTCATATCAGACTTTTATTTTCCAGAGGAAGAAACCAAGGCACGGAGAAGGGATGAGATTTGCTCACTATCAGAGAATAGCAGGAGTTTTCTTTGTTTCCCTTATTTATTTATAGTATTCTTTTCCTTTTCAATTTTGATTTCCAGATTCTTGCTCTCCCTCCCAATTCTCTTACACCCACTGAGAAGGCAAGACAATATTAATTATACATGTGAAATAATGCAAAACATATTTTCATATGAGCCACTTCACAATACAAAGCAAAATAAAAATAAAGCTAGAAAATTATACTTCAGTTTGCACTAAAAATTCATCAGCTCTCTCTCTAGAGGTGGATGACATTCTTTAAATTCATGAGTTCCTTGGAACTGACTTGGATCATTGTATTGATCAGAGTAACCAGGTCTTTCACAGTTAATCGTCATTACAACCTTGCCATTTTTGCGCACAGTGATGTCCAGTTATTCTCATTTAACTTTGTACTGGTTCATATAGGTCTTGCCCTGTTTTTCTGAAACCCCCTCATTATTTCTTATAACAGAATAGTACTCTATCACAATTACATGCCACAACTTTCTTCAGTCATTCCCCAATTGATATACATCCCCTCAATTTCCAATTCTTTATTGCTATAGAAAGAGTTGCTACAGATAATTTTTTACATATAGATTCTTTTCTTTTTCTTTGTTATCTTTAGGGGACACACCTAATAGTGGTATTGCTGGGAAAAAAAGAGTATGTGAAATTTTATAGTCCTTTGGGCATAGTTCTAAATTATTCTTCAGAATGATTGGACCAGTTCATGACTTCACCAACCATACATTAGTATACCTATTTTCCCTTATCCCCTCCAGCATTTCTTATTTCTTATAGGTATGAGGTAGTAACTAAGAATTGTTTTAATTTCCATTTTTCTAATCATTAGGGATTTTAGAGCATTTTTTATATGACCGCGGATAGCTTTGATTTCTTCTTCTAAAAATTGCTTGTTCATATCTCTTGACCATTTATTTATCAATTGGGGAATGGCTCTTGTTTTTGTAAATTTAGCTCAGCTCTCTATATGTTTGAGAAATGAGGACTTTATCAGAGAAACTTGCTGTAATTTTTTCCTCCAATATTACTTCATTGTCTATGGTACTCTCTTAATTAGGCCTGTTTTTGCTTTTGTTTCATGATTGAGATCATGATTGCTACCCCTGCCCTTTTAACTTCAGTTGAAGCATAATAGATTCTACTCTAGCCCTACATTTTATCTGTGTGTCTTTGTGTTTCAAGTGTATCTCATGTACACAATATATTGTTGTATTCTTTGAATTCATTCTGTTATCTGCTTCCATTTTATGAGTTAGTTCATTCCATTCATATTCACAGTTGCGATTACTATATATTTTCCTCTCCACCCTATTTTCTTTTATTTCTTCTCTCTTTTTATCCTATCTCTCCTCAAAAGTCTGTTTTGCTTCTGACCACTGCCTTCTTTAATCTGTTCTTTCTTTCATTCCTCTCTCTCCCCATAGCGTTTATTTTATTCCCTTCCTATTTCCCTTTAGGGTTAAGATTGAATTCTATACTCAGATGAGTGTCTGTGTGTGTGTGTGTGTGTGTGTGTTTGTGTGTGTATTTTTCCCTTTTCCTTGTGTGCTTCTTTTATTTTAAGAATTTTTCTCATTCTACCTTTCTCTTCTTCTTCCCAGTGTATTTCTCTTTCTCACCCCTTCATTTTTTTAGATCATCCCAATATATTTGATTCATACTTGTACCCTCTGTCTATGGAGACTCCTTCTAACTGCAATAATAAATGATAAAGTTCCTAGGAGTTACATGCATTATATTCCCATAGAGGAATGTAAGCAGTTTGATTTCATTGAGTCCCTTACAATTAATCTTTCATGTTTACCTTTATATGCTTCTCTTGAGTCTTCTGTTTGAATGTCAAATTTTCTATTGAGCTCTGTTCTTTTTATCAGGCATACTTGGAAATCTCATATTTCACCAAAAATCCATTCACTCCACTCCTTCACAGCCCCCACTGAAGGATTATACTCAGTTTTTCTGGATAGGTTATTCTTGGTTGTAATCCATTTTCTTCTGTAATATCACATTCTAAGCTCTCTTTAATGTAGAAGCTGTTAAATCTTGGATGATATGACTGTGGCTCCATGATATTTGAATTGTTTCTCTTTGCTTATAATACTTTCCCCTTGACCAGGAAGTTCTGGAATTTGGCTATCATATTCCTAGGAGTTTTCATTTTGGGACTGTTTTTGGCACGTGATCAATGGATTCTTTCCATTTCTATTTTACCCTCTGGATCTAAGATATCAGAGCAATTTTCCTTGACAATTTCTTGAACTATGATATTTAGGCTCTTTTTTTCATCATGGCTTTCAGGTAGTCCAATAATTTTTCAGTTATGTCTCCTCAATCCATTTTCAGGTCAGTGGTTTTTCCAGTGGGATATTTAACATTGTTTTCTATTTTTTCATTCCTTTTTATTTTGTTTGATTATTTCTTCATCTCTCATGGAATCAACTAGCTTTCACTTGACCCATTCTAATTTTTAAGGAATTATTTTCTTCAGTGATCTTTTGAATCTCTTTTCCTATTCTACTTTTTAAGGAGTTTTTCTTTTCAGTGAATTTTTGGGTCCCTCTTAGATTAATTCCGTTTTTTTAAGGAGTTATTTCTTCTGTATTTTTTGTACTTCTTTTACCAAGATATTAATTCTCTTTTCATAATTTTCTTACATTAATCTTATTTCTTGTCGTAATTTTTCCTCAGCTATTCTTATCTCTTTCTTTAACTCTTGTAGGAATTTTTGCTGGCCTTGGGTGCAATTAGTATTTTTCTTTGAGGCTTTGCTTGTAAATACTTTCTCATTGTTGTCCTTGAAGTTTAATTTTTGGTCTCCTTTGCCACTATAGAAGTTTTTTATGGTCAAGTTATTTTTTTTTAATTATTATTTGCTCATTCTCTCAGACGATTTTTAAATTTTGAACTTTTTCTTAAAGTTGGGCTCTACTCACCTGGGGTTGGGGAGGCAGGTTCCAAGCTTCAGGCTTCTTTGTACTGCTATTTTTAGAGCTAGTATTGGGGTTTTTAATGCTTCCAAGGTGCTGTGATTCAGGGAGAGGTGTGGTTACTGCTCTCCTGGTCTGTGCTCTGCTATTTTTCTTTTTTTGTTATGTTTTGTCATGTTTTGTTTTTCTTATGGTTTCACCCATTTGTTATAATTTTTCTATGCAACATGACTGTTGTGTAAATATATATAATAGGAATGTATGTGTAGAGACCGTATAAGATTGCATGTTGTCTTGGGGAGGGAGGGAGAAAGGAGGAGGAGAAAAATTAAAATTTATGGAAATGGATGTTAAAAACTGAAAATAAATAAATTTGGGGAAAAAAGAAATGATGTCATTGAATTTCAGTCTTAATATGGAAAAATATATTCGACTTTCTTATGTGGAAAACCCTGAGTTAGGGGGTCTGGGTTCTAATCCTATCTCCTTCCCTGCTTTGCTGTATGACCTTGGGTGAGTCAAATCCATGTTCATCTATAAAATGGGGAAGATAGTTATTGCCCTGCCAATTTCACCAAGTTGATTTGAGGATGAGGTGAGATAATGAATAAGAAAGCACTTTGAAGAATAGTAAATGCTGTATCACTGTGAGAGATTCTTAAAACTTTGATGGTGTTGGTGGTTGATTTGGAGGTGGGGGTGGGCAGAGAGTGGCCAGTCACACTCTCTGTCTCCTTTGCTGAGGGCTCTGCTGACCTTGACTTCCATTACCCACGTGACAGTCTCTCTTGGGCAACATAACTCACTTTGTGGTCCATTATCTCACAGCTGAACCCCCAGCAGAGGCGTCAATGCAGAGCTGTGGTGGAAGAGAGAGGACTGTAGACAATTGGGGCTCAGGTCTTGAAAAGGCCTGGAAAACAACCAACTCCAAATGGAAGGGATGGAGGCCAGGAACACCGCAAGTTCCTGTGAGCTGGAGGATGCAGGCTGGTCTCTGGATCAATCTGGGGAAGGGGCAGATGAGGTAGAGGGATGGTGAGATGGGTGTTGGGGTGGAGTGTGTATACCTCTCCCATCTCATCCCCAATCCCATGGACAACATCTCTTCTCCTTTGTCACTTATATGCTTCTCTACAAAGGTATAGAATTTTCACTTTTTAGTGACAGAATTTCTAGTCTTCTATCCCTATTTCCTTCTACCATCAGCTTATCCCTAATCTCAGTGTGTGCGTTAATGGGAAAACCATGATACCTAATGACATGTAGGTACACTATGACTTTAGCCATCAACTAGGAGTTGTTCTATGCTTGGGGGATGTTGGGCTTGGGGCTTGGGAGAAGTACTATGTGCCCTGTTGGATCAGACAAGTCATGTGACAGACAAGTTATCTGTTAAATGAAAGGACTTGATAGCTTCTAGCTCTAAGTCTAGGAGCCTGAGATCCTAGGTATAGGGGGAGGTTCCAGAAGGTCATACAATTCTCTCTAATCTCCCCAAACTTCCAGTCTCTACATTACCATTGACTATTCAGCTTTATTTTCCTTTTAAAACCCCCTATAAACCAAAAGGGTAAATTTACAAGAAGAGAATAGAGTTGAGAATTCATAGAACTCCAGAGCTATCTGAGCAGTAAACAACAGCCCATAAGCTAGCTTTTGATCCAGGCAAAGTGGCCCCTACCATTGGTGTCTGGGCTCTGAGTAACTCATGGTAGACACTTGGTGGCAATAATGGATCCCACTAGTGGTTTGCTTAGCAAAAGCATCTGGCTGGCCCCCACTTGGGTCCTTCCTCAGGGTGGGCTAGTGGAAAGAGGACTGCTCTTGAGTTAGAAAAAGATGCATTTCCATGGTACCTTAACTTTGTCACATGATCCTGGGCAAGTCACCAGCTTCTTCAACTTGAAAATGGTGATAGTTAATATTGGTTAATGTTATATTGCCTACCTCACAGGGTTGTTATAAAGACCAGAGGAATGTGTTAAATGTTTTTCAACATAAAGCATTATATAAATATGAGCTTAGTACATTGCTATTACTAGGATTTGAGCTGAAGTCCCACCTTATCCATTAAGTCTTCCTTGACCTCTTCACTCTCACAATGACCTTCAATAACCTCTAAACTTAGACCCTCTAAAATATGTTCTCCCACTTGAAATACCGAGCATCCTTTGCTTGCTCCCCTTCTCAGCTACACTGAGACCCATGATGTTTGTTGGGGACGAATTGTCTATTCAAATGAATTGTTTACAAACCTCATTGATGCATCTTTTACCAGATCAAATCCAAGGGACATGAATTCAAAGCTATGATATCTAATGAAACAGAATGACTAGGCAAAATCTGGGAATTGAAGTGATCATTGAAAACTCTTGTACCCATTCCTTAATGACTTCTTCCACATGGATACCATTTTTTGTTGCTCAATCACTTCAGTCATGTCTAACTCTTTGTGAACCTTTCTGGGTGTTCTTGGCAAAGATACTGGGTTGGTTTGCCATTTCCTTTTCTGGCTCATTTTACAGATGAGGAAACCAAGACAGACAGGGTTAAGTGACTTGCCCAGGATCACACAGCTAGTAGACATCTGAAGCCAGATTTGAGAACTTGAGTCTATCTGACTCCGGCACCCTATCCATTTTGCCACCTAGCTATCCCTTGGGTACTCTGGGGAACACTTCTCAACTTTCAGTTGAGCTCTTTTTCTCCAGTACATCAAGAGGGGAACACATGGGTCACTCATGAAAAGTGGCTGGAGAAATGACTTGTAACTCCAGGATAATAGATAGGAAGAAAGTAACTATGCCTCCTGCTTCTACTACTACTGCAACTACAACTACTACTACTAACTACTACTACTACTACTAACTACTACTACTACTAACTACTACTACTACTACTACTAATATTACTGGTGTTGCTACTACTATTTCTGCTACTACTGCTGCTGCTGCTATGTCTACTAGTACTACTATTAATGTTATTGCTGCTGCTGCATTTTCTCCTACTACTACTACTAGCCAACATTTATGTAGTGCGTACCATGGCCAGGCACTGTGCTAAGTACTTTACAATTATCTTCTCATCTGATCTTTACAATAACCCCAGGAGGTTGGTGCCACTGTTATCCGCATTTCATAAATGAGGAGACTGAGGCATACAGAGGTTAAGTGACTTGCCCAAGATCACTTGGGTATGTAATAGGTGGTAGCAGAGTTAAAGTTTGAACCCAATTCCTCTGATTTAAAATTCAGCATTCTTCAGGGAACTTGGGGCTTCTCTTTCCAGGATTCAGAGAGACAATCTCTAAGAACACAGCTCTTCAGAGTCCTGCTTCCTGTCATGGGAATCAGATGAGATGCAGAAACTCCCAGCACAAGTCTCCCATCTCTTCCCATTTGGGCTTCTCCCATTCTGTGTCTCCTTTGGAAGATGTCCTTTCTGTTGCCTTACACACTCCTCAGACATCTACCTAGTCACAACAACCCATCTTGTATTGCTCCCTAATTACATCATGTATATGAATACCATCTCCCTAATTAGACTCTGACCTCTCTGGAGGGAGGGGGTCACCTCTTTTCCTCTGTTTTTCTCGTGGAAACTGTCTCTAATAGGGCCAGGCACAGCGATGCCTGGTTGGCTCAAGGCTTAGTAAACATATGTTACCTCAACTTGAATTGTAGGGACAGTAAAAGATGAACCCTTCCAGTGATGCTGCTGCTGCTGCTGATGTGTGTGTGTGTGTGTGTGTGTGTGTGTGTGTGTGTGTGTGTGTGTGTAGGAAACCTCCTCTCTCAGGAACTGACCTGTGCTTTCCCCCTGCAGGCTAGAAAGCATCTAAACCATTTGAGTCTGTATCTGTATGGCATACTCAGTTTTAGTGTTCAGGCATCACATTACAGTGAAAATGATTATACACACCTTCCCTGTTTTTGGTCAGAGCAGAAGGAATGCTAGGGTTGGAGCCCAACCATTTTACAGAGAAGGACACAGGTTCAGAAATAAAGTAACTCTCCCAAGGTCACAAAGATAGCCAAAGGCAGGGCTGGGACATAACACCCCGGGCTTTTGATATTTAAGTCTGAAGGTTTTCTTTCTATTATGCTGGGCCGCTTCGAGCCATCATAGGCCCCTAGGAGCAGTTCTGGGGCACATTTGTACCAATGGGCATGTCCATATGGCACTGTCTTGTCTATTCCATGGCACTGGACAAAAGGCTAGAATGCTGGATGGTTCAGTTCCCTATGAGCAAATACTGTTGGAGTACTTGAGGTAAATTAACTTCCCCTACCCTGTCTCCTAGAGGCTCCCCTTTTTCTCTCCATCCCACAGGACCTTGATTTCATCCCCTAGAGAAAAGCCATCAAGAAGACAGTGAAGAGGATAAGAAGGGGCCTTGACACTATGCCATAAACTTCAGTCAAACTGACCCACTTACGGTTCCCCATATGTGATATTCCATCTCCATCCCCCTGCTCTTTGTTCAGGCTGTTATCCCTGCCTGAAATGCCTTCCCTTGGCATCCCTGCTTCTTGAAAACTTTCACTCCTTCTAAGTCTTAGCTAAATGTCACCTACTTCCAGAAGTCATAGTCTCAGTTGTCCATCCCTTTATATTTGTTTTGTATATAACCTGTGTTTACTTATGTGTGAACAGGTTGTCAGTAGAATGATAGTTCTTTAAAAGCAAGACCTGCCTCATTTGTGTGTATGTATCTCCAGGGCCTTGAATACGCTAGGAGCTTAATAAATGCTTGTTTATATATTGATTGACTGGTTGAAGGAGTTATTTAGCTTCTAGAAATGACTTGGGGGAGGGCCAGGAATATGAGTAGTCTTTAAGTATTTGAAAGGCAAGATGTATAGTAGAACTTGGGAGTCAGGAAAATGAGTCTAAATTCTGCCTTAGACTTGTGCTAGCTATGTGGTCCTGGGCAAGATTGTGCTTCCTCAGTTTCCTCATTTGTAGAATGAGGAAGTTGGAGGGGAAGGTCTCTGGGAGTACCTTTCAGCTCTGATCTATGAACTTTCTGCAATTCAAGTCAGCTCAAGGTTCACGTCTGACTGATTTGCTAATATGTCCTCAACACCCTGCCCACCCTAAGTGTCCACTAATAGTTTTTCTGGGGGCAACTTTAATGGTGACATTCCTGGGACCTTAGAGAAAGCATGCATTTAGGGATCAGGAGTTGGAGAGGGTTTCATTATGGGAGCTAAAGGATGTCTGTTCCCCACCCAAATAAATTTCCTTCAGTCTCTCCTAGAGAGGCCAGACTCACCGAGAGGTGTGCCTTGCCCTCCCCGCTTCCCACGCCAAGTGAGACAGCCCATGTTTAAGCAGTGATTGTGCAGATGAGGCTTCTGGGACCTTGTTCTTTAGTTGGCCTTTGAATCCTCTTAGGGAAAGCAGATACCCCCAAACAATAGAATTAAAGGCCAGCCTTTGGGCTCAGGCCCTCATGGCCAGAGCTGTCTAGCTGCTTAGCATCGGCGGGCCTAGAAGGCGTCCTTGGGAGAATGGATTCCAAAGGGGCCATCATTTTCCGATTGTGGGCCACAATGCGGTGATAAAGTTCCCTGTCACATTTTTCTTCCCAGTTACTGAAACCCCCATTCAAGCAGACTGTCACAGCCGTCTTCAGGCCAAACAAGCCCCCTTCCGGCCTTCTTTGCATTAAAATGTGATAAAAAACTCAAAGGTGACCTTCAGCCCAGCTGGGCAGAAAACGAGATTAGGTCAAAGTGACAGTTTGTTAAGACCTGTCACAAGGGGAACTGGGCATGTGTCTATGGTGCTAATGTGGGAGAAGGACCCCTCCCAGGAGCAGCCATTTGTAATCTGTTCTCCTCCCCTCATCCCCAAGGAAGACAAAACCCCCCCAGTGCTTTCAGCCTGCCTACCCCACCCCCTGTGCCTAGAGGCCCCAGGCCAGAGCACTGACCCTCCCTCAGAAAAACTCTGGAGCAGCCCAGGGTTAGCGTAGTCTGTGCTGCTTGTTCTTTCTTTTGGACCAGAAGCCTGAGGTCTCTGTTGGTGGGCGGGCAGCTGCAGGGTTGAGGGAGAAGAAATAAGAATCCAGAGGAGATAGGACTAAAAAGGAGAGAGAGACTTGGTGGGGAGGGATAAGTAAAAGTGGATCTGGGGGGATCTTGGAAATGGACATTGGGATCCAGTAAGTGAAGGGAGATTTTCTTCGGACTTCTCAATTTCTGTCTTTGCGTCACCAGTCTAACACAGAGCCTTACACACAGTAGGCATACTTGTTGAATTGATTTGGATGGAACTGAACCAAGTTATCATGGCAGGAGGGGTAGAGGGGTGGCTTTCAATCCATCCACTCATTCCCTGGCTTACAGATCTGGGGCCCAATCTGGGTAGGATCCATGGCACCTTTGCATGCCACCTGCTGGCAATGTTTTGTATCTGGTCCTAGAGGAGGGCACCTAAGACCATTACAGCTTCTTCCATTCTCGATTCCACATTGAGGTGTACATGTTGGTGAGTGTAAATGGGTAGGGGCTCATAGCATCTTCAGATGGCAGCGATCTCCAGAGGCCATTTCATCTATGCCCTTATCTCTGGGTAGCACATTCAGTCACCCCTGACAGGTGATGGCTTTCCATAGCTGGGGACAGAGACACTATAGTTTCCCTTTCTAAATGATTACAGGAAATAACTCACCACTACCAGGAATAGTCTTTTGGGAGTCCACTTTAATTCTCTCATGCAGCAATTCCAGTCCATGTCCTGAGAAGAGATAGAAGACAGATAGCAAACCCGTTCCTCCGTAAACAAAACTGGCATTCCACATTAAGGTATATAGTGCTCTCTTTTGTGGTGACTATAGCCTTGGAAACCCATTGGATACCTTGGATGAAAGTTTAAAGGAGGGAGGGCAAAAACAGCGGTCTCTTGCTAACTCAGAAAGTGAAAATAGGACTAATATCTTTATGAAATCTATTTTCCATGCAATTTACTACCTATGGAAAAATCATTTAACTTCTCAGAGCCTCAGTTTCTTAATTTGCAAAATGGAGATAATGATGCTTGGATTATAAACCTCATTGGGATATTATATATCCATATATACACACATAAAAACACATATATCCACACATCTACATGTGTGTATATATATATACATATACACATATGAACATATATTAGAGTCCCATATTAGTATAATATCCTATGTTAATTAATATTAATATGATGATGATGTTTACCAAAAGAGGTGAGATGGCACAGTGAACAGTTGGTCTTAGAGCTAGGAAGACCTGGGTTCAAATCCTACTCTGCTGCTATGTGACCCTAGGCAAGTTGCTTCACTAATTTCTCAGTACTCTAGTGTGCCAATTCACCAAGTCTATAAGTTACAGAAAAGGTATTGACCCACATTGGTTGAGGGAGCTTCCTCATACCAATTAAATTGTAGGTCTATTTTTATCCCCTCTCTCATTTCTGCCAGACTGTCCTGCTGCAGTGCTTTTAAGAGAAAATAATTCAATCTGCTTGCTTGGCAGTACTTTACCCCGTAGCTTGATATGAGATACAATGTAGCTAAGTTAGAAGGGAGTTATTATTGCTATTTTGATGAGACAATTGGAGTTAAATGACTTGCCCAAGGTCACATAGCTAGTAAGTGTCAAGTGTCAGAGGTTGGATTTGAACTCAGATCCTCCTGACTCCAGGGCTGGTGCACTGGGCCACCCAGATGCCCTGGTTATTTCCTTTTGAAAGAGTTCCTTTAATTAGGAGATTCTCCAGTGAATATAAGTGGGTGTATCTTCCCCTAGAAGAAGGCAGAAAGATGAGTATTAAGTGACTCTGACCAGTAAGTAGCCTCAGAATTGAGCATTTAAGTTGAGATGGGAGTAGTTGGAGTTGGATTTGAGTCAAAAACTCAGATTCCATTTTCATAGCCAGTCAGTCATGTCATAAAACTGGGCTTGTCTGTTTCCACACTTTCACCCCAAGCTTCGGTAGGTTGTATCAGTTGTTGGTTGGTTGTCCTGCATTCTTGAGGAGGACCAAGATGACATCACGATGCTAGAGTCAAGTCCAGTGTGTCCTTCTGAGGCAGATCAGATCAATATGAGCTTGGAAATCTCTATCACAGGTTGGGGCATTTGGAGTGGAGCTGTGTCAGTCAACTTTCCTTTGGTAGACTGCATCACCAGTGGTCCCAATGAGACCGCAGGTCAAAGAATGTTAGAGCAGAAAGTGATGTTAATTAAAGGTTCAACAAGTCAAGTCCCTATAAGTGATTTGATCAAAGTCACAACATGTGTCAGAACCAATATTCAAACCCAGGGTCTCTGACTTTAAGGGCAAAACTCTTTTAGAAAACTAGTGATCATGGATCCTTTTGTGTACTGTCTCTTCCCACCAGATTGTAAGGTCTTTAAGGACAGGGACTGTCTTTCCTTTTATTAATTCTGTCCTCAGTGCTGTCTCCATCACAGTGCCTGGCATATAGTTGTCATTGCTCCTGTTCAGTCATTTCAGCCCTGTCTGACTTTTCCTGACTGCATTTGGGGTTTTCTTGGCAAAGATCCTGGAGCGGTTTGCCATTTCCTTCTCTAGATCATTTTATAGATGAGGAACTGAGGCAAACAGGGTGAAGGGACTTGCCCAGGATCACACAGCTAGTTCTGAACTCTGGAATATGAGACTTTCTGACTCCAGGTCTCACCCTCTATCCACTGAGCCACCTAGCTACTCTCTGGTCCAGTGCATGTACTTAATAAATGTTTCTTGGATTATTGAATTGGATTGGATCCATTGCAACAGAGGAAAGAGAGAGCGTCAATGTCCCACTCCACTCCTACCTACATATCTGGGACCTCAACTTTCTCAGGAATTTGATCCCATGTCAAAGAATAAAGCACTTCAGTGTCATTCTATAAAGTTTTATAAACTTAGGGCACTTAGTGAGGCTTCAGACAGGGCTATGTTGTGGCAAGAATATTGGACTAGAAATAAAAAAGATTTTGTTTCTTGCCCTTGTCGTGCTTCTGATTGGCTGTACAATCTTGCACAAATTATTTCCTTTTCCTTGACTTCTTCATCTGCAAAATGCATAGGATGGATCATATGGTCTCTAAAATCTCTTACAAGTCCAAAGTTGCTATGTTACCTTGGGTAAATCATTCATCTTCCCAGAATCCTGTTCCTAACCAATAAACTGGAAATTAGAATACTTACTCTAGATATAATATACCCTATATATATATATATATATGAAATATAAATTTTATAACATAATATATATCATATAAATTTTTTAATACATACTTATACTTTACAGTATTATTGTGATAAATACTTTGTAAACTGTAAAGTATCATATGAATATGAGTTGTTAAAATCCTCTAAGTCTGGATTCTATGAGTGTACTGCTTTGGGCAGAGTACTGCTTTGGTAATTCCCAGACCTTAGTTCTGGTCTAAGGGATCTTTCATGCTGAGGACTGAAAGATAGGGGTAACAATACAAATATGCCAATTGTTAGCAGGAGATAATATTGATAGATTACTTTCAAGTCTACAAAGCACTTTATATGCATTGATTCATTTGACAGCACTGTGAAGTAGATACTTTATATCTCCACTTTATAGATAAGGGAACTGAGGCAAGCTGGGTTAAATGACTTGATCAGGATCACACAGCTAATAAGTGTCTGAGGACAGATTTGAATCCAGGTCTTCCTGACTTCAGGCCTGGCACTTTATCTGGTGTGTCACCTAGCTGTCCCTTTTGATAGCGGTGCAAAATGCCATAAAGATGAGGTTAGGAAGTGGAAGGCATGCCACTCTTGACCTGAGCCAGTCTCTTGTACACTGTCTTCCAAGGCATCATCAGTATTCAGGAAGAATTCTTTGGAATGGTGAACATTCAGAGCCTTCCCGCTCTCTGGGCCCCCAGGATGGGAAGGCCTTAGGTCTCATTCCTTGGGCTGGGGACCCTTCTCATTTCTCCCAACCTCTTAGACCAGAGAGATTCTTTGCATTTTTATATCATGGACCCTTTTGGCAGCATAGTGAAGCTTAGTGTTTGTGGCCTATATCCTATGATTGAAGGAAATGCTAAATTTTCGTAAAATTTAGTAAATTTTAACGAAAATAAAGATATAAATTTTTTCCACTCCAAGATCATAGTCTTAAGTTCCCTTGCCTTAGACAGGTCCATTTCCTCAAGTTCTGTCCTGTAGGACTGATTCAGAAGCTGCTGCCTCTACCATCTTGGAGAGGGGCGATGTGATGACAGAACTCCCCTCCTGGGTTATGTTCACAACCTTTGAGTCAACCCTCCCTTTGTCTGAGGATCCCAGTGGCAGCGTGAGTGGGTTGAGTGGTTTTTATTAATGATGTCTTATAATAATAATAACTTATTTATAAAAGTATTTATAAATATAAATACAAATATAAAAAATAAATATAATGTATTTATAAAATACTTTACAAAGTGCTTTCACATGATCTTTATAACAGGCCTTGTTAGTATGCCCATTCTACTGATGAGAATACTGAGGACCAGAGAAATAAAAGGATTTACCAAAGTCTCTCGATTAGTAAGTATTGGAACCGGGACCAGGAACCCAGCTCTTCTGACACTCATTCCAGGAATCTTCCAAAGCTTCTTCCTACAGTTTCACATCTCCGGGGGCCATGTTGGGTAAGGACTAAGTCATGTGTGCGTGCTTAGGAAATCTTACCTCTTTCTAATAACAAGTGTCTGTCCTCTCTTCTTTCTTCAAATTATTGAGTATTTATGAGTGTTCATCCTCTGTTCTATTTACTTCTTTCTTACATGTTATATCTCCCAGAAGAATGTAAACTCTTGGAATGCAATGCAAGTTGGCAGTTTCTCTAGGACACAGCTAGGTGGCACTGCAGTAGATAGAGCACTGGGCCTGAAGTCAGAAAGATTCATCTTCCTGAGTTCAAATCTAGCTTCAGATACTTATTAACTGTATGACCCTGGACCAGTCTCTTAGTCCTGTTTGCCTCAGTTGCCTCGTCTATGAAATGAGCTGGAAAAGGAAATGTTAAACCAGTCTAATAGCTTTGCCAAGAAAACCCCAAATGGGGTCACAAAGAGTCAAACGTGACTAAAACAACTGGGCAACAACACAAAACAACCACTACTACCTTCTCTACAACCTATAATTTTAGAGTTGCCTAGAGCCCTGAGAGGTTTAAGGACTTGGTAGTGGTCATGGAGTTAATGCATGTCAGAAATGGGTCTTGAACCTAGGAACTTGTCGCTTCAAAGGTAGTTCTTGATATACATTATGCTACCTCTCACTCTTTACATATGATAGGTGCTTCATAAAAGTTTGTTAAATTGAATCAAACTGAATTTACCCTAAACCTGAACCTGAGATACAAAGTGTTAAGGGCCGGTCTTTTCCCACTCTCTCCCATGCCCACCCTGCCTTCCCTGTCCCACTTCTGGTAACCTTGTTTGCTGTGGATATAGCTAGTAACCTTTCCCCTTTTCTCATCTTTCACCTCACTGGAATCTGGAATAATGCATCAGGTCTAGTCACAGAGAAGGATATTAATTGCACAGTGCCATCTTCTCCTGAAGATACATCCTTGCTCTGAGTATAAGGAATGAAAAAAATGATGCCCAAAGAGACACTGGTTTTGAAGCTACACATCAGATCAAATGGCATTAAAGATGCCATAACCACAGTTTAGTTAATTACCCTATAATTTGTATGCAGTTGCAGGTAGTTACAGAAAATTGCAATTAAATCTGCAAACTATATAATTACATGTTTTTATGAATTAGGTCCCAAAATATTAATGTCAAATTTGTAATGGCTTCTCCTCCTCCTCCCTGTCCCATGCATTGTGCTTTCCTAAGTTGTACTCTGAGTAGAAGCTGTTGGGGGAAGAACTGAGCCATCATAAAAAGGAACCACCCTTAGCTCCCTGAGCTTTGGGTAGAGACCATGAACCCTTTGGGAGCCAGGAAGCTCCTCAGACCTACCTGCTTAGCTAAAATCCTGGAAGGAACATGGCTACCTCAGAATATTGAGATTCCAGTTCAAATGCTGGGGGTCCTGCATGCTTTTTTCCCAGCCTAAAGCTCTCATTCTCCTCTTCTCTGTAACCTGCCCCTTACCTATCCTTAACAGCCCAGCCAAGTCTGTCTGTCTATCTCTCTATCCTTATATGATCCTGGACAAGTTGCTTCCCCTTCTCTGGGCCTCAGTTTCTTCAGTTGTAAGATTCTGGGGTTTGAACGATATGATCTCTGAGTTTCTTTCCAGCTCTTTTGCTTAGAAACTTATATTTGACTTTTGCTTTTTAAATATTTGCTATGTTGGCTTCCTAACTTGACTGGGAACTCCCCCAGGCCTGAGACTGTTTACTTCTTTCCCTGTTTCCTTCCTCATTCTAAGCCCAAGCCAGAGCACATAGTAGGTATTCCATATAGACCAGCTGAGGAGGATGGAACGGAATTTCTTGGAGTCACAATAGCCTAGCTAAGCATTTATATGGCATTTTGAGGTTTACAAAGTCTTGCATAGATTATCTAATCTGATATCATGACAACCCTACCAGCTAGATGCCATTATCGTCCCCATTTTGTAATTGAGGAAACTGAGGCTTAGGGACATAAAATAACTTGTTTAAGTTCTTACAGCTAATAAGTGTTTGAGATGGAATTGGAATTTGAGTCTTCCTGCCTCTAAGTCTAGGGCTCTATCCATTACACCAGGCTGCTTTTCTCTGTGGTCCTAGGATGGAGGAGCTTTAACTAGTTGGATGCTAGTATTGAGAACAACTGCTAAAAACCCGGAAGAGCCAGTTTGAACCCCAAGGCTGTGAGTACAAAGACAGGGCTTTATTCTAGAAAGATGCTTGGGGAGTAAGCCTGAGCGATCCCAGACGACCAGAGATACCTGGGCATGAACAGTTTTTAAGGTCCTGAGCCATAGTAAGGAAATAAAGGTGTAGGAAAACTAAAGCAAGAGCACACACTAAAAGCAGTAAGATCAAACTTGAATTCCTTTTCTTTTCTTTATTTGAACAGATACCTTTTTCTTATCTGTACAAATGCACAGAAAGCTAGGATGAAATCTACTTTTTGTACTGTCACACATCATGTTATATATGGGAAAGCCCTGGCTCTGCTAAATTGGAAGTTTCCTTTGACCTTAATTCACAGCACAGATGGGCTTCCTAGTTCCCTTCTGATTGGACCTGGATAGTGGAGTAGGAAGATAGCCCCATATCCTCGTGCCACACACACACCAAACCATCTCCCTGGGAGCTGGCATCCCACCCCCAGTTATTACCTTGACTTAGCCTTTCCACAAAGATTTCCCCCTTCAGTTCCCACTGTCCCGGGAGACAGTGAATGAGGGCATTGTGTCTTTCCCTCTGGCTTGTTGCTGCATGCCCTGGTCGGCTGGCCCTCCATGGAGGCTAAGACAACACAGCTTCTTTCTCCTTCCCCCCACCCTAAGGCAAATGCTTTTTCTATCTCCCAGAGCCAAGGTGCCTGCCAGCTGAGGCCCAGTGGAGTTCCCAGTGGGAGCGGACAAGTCTTTGAAGGACCCGGTTGGCCAAAGTATGAGAAGGAGGAGAGGCAGACAGATCCTGGGCTCCCTTCTCCAACCTCCAAACAACCTTACCCAACTTGGTAAAGAACTCAGGGCTCTTTAATTTGAAGATGACACAGCACGGGATTAGTAGAAAAGGCAGTGGATTTGGACTCTCAATACTTGGATTGGAGTTGTACCTCTGAAACTAGTTAGTCATTTTATTTCTCTGGGTTTCAGATCTGTGAAATTGGGGGAGGTGGGTTCGGTTCTATGACCTAAGGATCTTTCTAGCTCCAGAAATCTAGATTCTCTTAGGAGCCTCTGGAACCAAAACGTACTGGCTGGCATGAATGGTATAAAAAGTCTTTGGGGGTCATAGTCATAGAATTTACAGGTGGAAGATACCTTAGAGGTCATTATTTTACAGAGAAGGAAACTGAAATTGAGGTCCAAAGACAGATGATTTGTGCAAGTGACTTAGTAAATAGCAGAGTTTGGTTCTCTGTCCTGTTCGCACCCCACTAGTATGATTGTCACACTGTAATCAACATCAGCATTGGTTAGGGTACTGGACATTAAGTTAGGAAGACCTGAATAAAAATCTCGCCTCCAATATTTGGTGGTTATATGGCCAAAGTCAAATAACAACTTCATAAGCTTCAGTAAAATAGAGGAAATAACATGTAATACCTACCTAACAGGGTTGTTATAAAGTCCATTGTGATCATGTATGTAAATTGTTTTACAAGCTCATGTAAATGCCAGTTATTATTTTTTTGACCTAGACTGGGAAAAGGAACAGGGTCACTTACCAGACACTTACTAGTTGTGTGACCCTGGGCCTGTTTGCCTCAGTTTCCTCATCTGTAAAATGGACTGGAGAAGGAAATGGCAAGCCACTCTAGTATTTTCACCAAGAAAATCCCAAATGAGGCCATGAAGAATTGGACACAACTGAAAAACGGCTGAATAACAACAGAAAAATGGATGGTGACTTCCTAGTAATTAGAACTCTCCAAAAATGGAATGAATTGGCTTCTTTGTGGGGTAGTGGATTCCTCTTCATTGGTTGGGTGACCACTGGTCACAAATTTGACAATAGACATCAGCAAACACTGGGCAGCAACATGAACAGTAGAGATAGTGGAGAGTGGCTCCCCATGGCAGTGGCAGCAGAGTGGCAGAAGAATGAATACTGTCCTGGGCCACTGGAGTCTACTGCTTGAAGCAGTGCAGAACTTGTGGCTCCTTCAAGTATAATATTCAATTATCACTGCATAATTCCTCCCCAGGAAAGACTTGGAGGATCAAGAGGTGGTATTTTTGAGAAGTGGCTTGCTTTCAGGTAATTTGGGAGAGGTGAAACTGTCTCTCCATCCCATACTGAAGAAGGTAGTTCTTCAGAAACCTCTCATGGAACAAATATTTTATATTTCCCCATCCCTTTCCCACCATTAGGCCCTCAAGGAAGGGGATGCCCTAGAGCAGGGGTAGGAAATCTGCAGCCTCAAGGTCACATGTGGCCTTCTAGGTCCTTGGGTGTGGTTTTTTGACTGAGTCCAAGCTTTGCAGAACAAATTCTTTTATTAAGGGCATTTGTTCTGTGAAGTTTGGATTCAGTCAAAGGGCTGTACTTGAGGACCTAGAGGGCCACATGTGGTCTCTAGGCCACAGATTCCTCATCCTTGTCCTAGATCTGGGACACTATGTCCGGGGCAACTTTCCTTGGGTAAGGATTGGTGACTATGCAGAAATGGTTACCATCCTTGCTACAGACCTGATATTCCCACTGCTGCTTGTACGTAGGGTTGAGGCACCCTCTGTGACTGGCAAAAGTTTGTTGTCATCTGCCACATGGTCCTGATCATTTAAAGTCTGGACTCAATACTTCCAAAGAAGGTGAGGGGAATGAAGTCCCAAATTTCTGACTTCTATTCTGCCATACTCAGTGACTCCTCCAGGGAGCTGTCACATGGTTTGCTTTGCTATATTTTTTGCTGCGCTTCTGTTTCCATTTTTTTTCCTCCTTTAGTGCTGCCTGTATCAAGTTTCTCACATACTGAAGGTCAGAGCTGACCAATAACAGTCCTAAAATCATTTAAGTGGTGGAAGATCTTCTAGAACAGGGTAGTCCAACACACAACCTGATATAACATTCTCAATGTAACCCAAACCAGATTAAAATGTAATTGGGAAACAGATACCCATCAACTGGGGAATGGATGAACAAGTTATGGTATATGATTGTGATGGAATACTACTGTGCCATAAGAACTGATGAGCTCCATGATCTTGGAAAAAAAAATGAAAAGACTTGCATGAAGTAGGGACGAGCGAAATGGGCAGAACCAAGAGAATATTGTATATAGTAACATCAATGTTCTATGAAGGACAACTTTGAATGAATAAGTTATTTTGTCTATTATAAATATGAAAATTAATTATAAAGGACATGGGAGGAAAGATACCATCTGCATCCAGAGAAAGAACTGATAAATAGATGTATAGAATACTTTTACACACACACACACACATACACACCTATTTGTGTCTAATGGTAGCCATCTCTATGGATGGAGGGGAGAAAAAATGTCTGTGACATTTTTACTGTATGTTTGAAAAAATAGCAACTTGTGCAGAGAAGATCAGTTTCATGTACAATTGTCTTTTTATTGTACTGTTATGAAAATATTTGCTTTATTCCATAACTTAAAGAGAAAATTAAAAACATAAAAAACCCTAAAAATACAAATAACATGGTTTTCTAAGTCAGTGTGCAGCCTGCAAAGATCCGTACGTACGGTTTTGTGACTCTGTTTCTACATGAGTTTGACGTTACTGATCTAGGCTAATGAGGCATGTACTGGTAAATGTTTAACAACTAACTCCCTCACAAACAAAGCATTCACATGACCCTTCTAAGTGAAATTTGCATTATTACTATTTTCTTCATCACTTTCTCCAATCTCAGTAAATGAAACAACAAATCAAGCCTTGATTTGTAGCATTTGTCCATTTCCAAGTTCACACTGAAGATTTAGCAACTGGCTCTATCAAGTCTGTTGGAACTGGCTCTAGCACATCCCTGAGTCCATTTTACAGAACAGAAAACTAAGGTTCCGAAAAGTGAAAGTAACTTGGTTTAGGTCACACAAGTAAGAGGCAAAGCAGGACTTTGCTGATTCTCAGATCATTGCTCTTTCCACTGCACATGCCTAAGGGCTTCCTGTTTGGATCTTGGAAGCTGAATGTTCTGAAACATCCCATGGGGAGGCAGTCACTGAAATACCTGGAACTGAAACAGAATTCCCTATTTTTAGGGCAG
>CM053772.1:56992522-57054717 GCA_028658325.1 Potorous gilbertii
TTTTTTTCCCTTTTCTGGGCATTTTCCCAGCCAGTTACTTGACTTCTGAGAGTCCTCTCCACCCCAGCCTAGGTCCGCCCAGCTAGTGGGTTGGGGTCTGAGATTCAAATGCTGCTCCCCAGCTTCATGGCTTTTGGTGGCAGGTCTGACTGCTCAATGGGAGCTTATCTGTTGGTTCTCAGGTGGGGGCAGGGCCGCCTCTCAGGCTCAGTTCCCTCAGGGGGTTTATGCAGAGATCTTTTGTAATGGAGCTGTGGTGGAGCTCCTGCCTGCTCTGGGAGTCTCTGGCCAAGCTCCCTCTGCCTCTGCCATGGCCGCCGCCTCCTGAGGGGGTCCGAGTCCTGGAGATACCCTGCTCCCCTCTCAGCCTGTCTGTGGGTGGAGGGACCTTCGCAGCTGCCGGAGATTCTGGTCCCTGAAGCCTGCTTGGGTCTGCTTGCTCCCCTCAGTGCCGCGCGGCCGGGGCAGGGGGAGGGGAGGGCTCCACAGGGCAGGGCTTCGCTCCCGTCCGGAGTACCTTTGCAGTCGGTTTTTCAGGGCTCTCTGCAACGGAAATCTCCTTCACTGTGTTGCTGCGCAGCTTCCACTGTTCCAGAATTTGTCAGGAGTTCTTTTTACAGGAAATCTATGAGCTGTGGGTTCAGACCTAGCAAATGTGAGTCTTTCTACTCTGCCATCTTGGCTCCGCCCCCCTCAAATCGATAATTTAGAAGCACTTCCAAAAAAAGGAAGGTTATCACAAGGAACCAGCATGGGTTCACTAAAAATAAATTATATTTCCTTTTTATAAGGGGTTACCAAGCTGGTTGTGGTGACACACACCTATAATCCCTGCTACCTGGAGAGAAGAGCTAGGGAAAGAGATTGAAGCTAACATATGTCTTGAATTCCATAAATCTGAGCTAGAGTAGGGCTAAAGTTGATTGAGTTTCTGCACTGAGTGCAGAAGCTGGTGGATCAAGAAAAATTAACAAATGACAAACATTTATTAAGTACCTATAGTTCCATATAGAGCACTGTGCAAGATTCTGGGGAGAAAATAAATTTTAGATAAGATATAGCCTTGACTTCTTTGGAGGTGAATAGGACATATACACTAGAAATTATAATACAAATATAGTACATGATAAAACTTACATAAGGCACAAGGTGAGGTATAGGAGTAAGGTTATACTAACTGAGATGATCAAGCAAGACTACCTGGAGAAAAGGATTGTTTTAATTGACCTTTAAAGAATAGAAAATATTGAAATTGACCTTTAAAGGATAGAAAATACAGTAACCAAGATAAAGAATTCTGCAGATATTGGATACTTGGATTTCATCAAGGTATTTGATAAAATTTCTCATACTATCCTTGTTAAAAAGGGAGAGAATTATGCCTGAACGGTATTACAGTTAGCTTAAGCAATTTAATGTGCCCCAAGTATGTTGCTTAAAGGGTAATGGAGAGTAGAAGCAGCATAAGGCTGTCATTGGCATGATTCTACTGAATATTTTTATCAGTGATTTGACTGAACATATAGAAAGCAAGCTCATTAGATTTGCAAATGGTACGAAGGGCAGGAGAACTAATATACTGGGAGACTAAATCAAAATTGACCTAATTAGCTTTTCAGTGTCTAGGTTCAGTCCTGACTTTGCTATATCTCATTTCTTTGGTACACTCACTGTCAATCTCTCCATCAACACCTGCTGGCAGCCAAAGCCTAGAGGAATCCATTTGTAACACTCACTTCTCCCAACAAAGGCAGAGAAGAAAGCTCTTCTCAGAGCTTACAATTAAACCCTTCATCTGTGCTTGTCCGGATCCTGGGGTTTTTGATCATAATCAACATCTTGAAATAACCTGAGCTTTCAGTACAAACCAATCAGTCACAGAGGGTGTCAGGCACTCACATTCACTGAGTAGAATCTCTTCTGTTTATATGGAAAAAGCCCAACTTGAGAAGCAGATAAATTAATCATAATAACTGCATTTATATAGAGCTAAGCAATTTGCCTGGTGCTTTGCAGACATTATAACTGCCCATATTTTGACTCTGTGACACTAGTTGTATTAATATCATCACCCCCATTTTATAGATAAGTTGCTTAAGGCTCAGAGGGGTTAAGTGTTTTCTAGACTCAAAGATTCTCAGGTTGTTAGAGATTAGAGAGAATGTAGAGGTCATCTGATCCAAACTGCTCGTCCTTCTGATGAGGTAACCAAGGCCCATAGAAGGGAGGGGTTATCCAGCTATTCTAAGGCTCACCCCAGTTGTTAAGTGGTAGAAGAGGGTGAGAAAGTAGGTCTCCTAATTCCAAGCTCAGCACCTATCTCCTGCATGACATCAACTCATTGCTGTGGTTGTTCCTCAGAACTGTTCTTCTTGTGAGAATAAGCTAAAAGAATCGAGCATGTTCAGCCTAGAAAAGAGAAGATTTAGAGAGAATGTGCTATCTGTCTTCAAGGATTTGAAGAGCTGTCATGTGGAAGGAGGTTTAGGCTTTTCTGTTTTGGCCTCAGAGGACAGTAGCAGTGGGTGGAAGGCGGATACAGGCAAATTTAACTTTGATTCCAAAATGATGGGGACAACCTGGGAGCAAAGTTGGGTGACGACCTACTAGGTTCTTTTTACAGTATAGATTAGACTCCATGGCCACTTAGATGCCTTCTAACTGGATTCTGTGATTCAGTAGGCAATAGGGCGGTATTCAAGATTTCTGAGCAATGCAGTGACATGATAATGGCCAGCATTTATATATAGCTTTGAAGTTTGCAAAGTGTCTTACAGTTATCTTTCATTTCATTATCATAACAACCCTGGAAGGTAGGTGCTACTATTACCTCCATATCACGTTAGGCAAATATAGATTAAGGGACTTGCCCAGGGTCACTAGCTAGGACGAGTCTGAGGCTGGATTTGAACTTAGGTCTTCCTGACTCCAGACCCATCACATACGATGACTGACAGAAGTTTGAAGAATAGATTGAAAGAGGAAGAGAGTGGAGATGGGAAGGCCTAACAGAAAAATATTGTGACAGTTTAGTCAGTAGCTATGGAAATCAAGTGGAAAGAAAGGAAGGCAAAGATGGAGAGCCAAAAGGACCTGGTCAATGGAGAAAAGGGAGAAGAAAGAGACAGAGATAGCAGGGTCAATATTGGCACTAATAAGAAAGAGAAATAGGATTAAGGGGAAAGACATTCAGTTCCTCATTTTACAGGTGAGGAACCTGAGGCTCAGAGTGGTTAAATAATTTGTCTAAGGCTACATCCTTCTCAAGTAGCCACATCAGTACTTGAACTCAGATTTCTTGACTCCACATTCATTGTTCTTTCCACTACTCTACTGCTGCCATCTGCTTTAGGCCATATGTTTGCAATCATATAAAAGATTTCCTTATTAGTCATTTTGTATAAGAAGACTTGAATGTGAAAGAAAGAAAGAAGGAAAGAAAGAAAGAAAGAAAGAAGAAAGAAAGAAAGAAAAAGGAAGGAAGGAAGGAGGAAAAATAGCATGCTTCAATCTGTATTCAGATAATATAAGTTCCTTGGAAGTGGACAGCTTGTTTCATCATGAGTTCTTTGGTATTGTCTTGGATAATTGTATGGCTGAGAACAGATAAGGCCTTTAAAATTCTTCATTGCACAATGTTACTGTGTACAATATTTTCCCGGTTCTGCTCATTTCACTTTGCAGCAGTTCATGTGAGCCTTTCCAGGTTTTTCTGAAGTCACCCTGCTTGTCATTTCTTATAGCACAATAATATTTCATCAAAATTATATACCACATTACTGAGTCAGACCAGATCTAAAACTATATTATAAAGCAGCAATCATCAAAACTACTTGATACTGGCTAAGAAATAAAGTGGTAGATCAAAGTTAAATACATAAGATCAATAGTCAATGACTATAGTAATCCCAGCTTCTGGAATAAGAACTCACTAAAAAATTCTGAGAAAACTGGAAAATAGTATAGCAGAAACTAAGCATGGATCAATGTCTTATACCACATCCCAAGAAAAGGTCAAAATAGGCATATGATTCAGACATAAGGGAGACACTATAAGCAAATTAGGAGAGGAAGGAATAGTCTACTCATCAGATTTATGGAGAAGGGAAAAATTTGTGGCCACATAAAAGATAGAGAACATTTATGAAGTGGAAAATGGATAATTTTGATTACATTGAATTAAAAAGATTTTGCATAAAGCCAGTGTACCCAAAATTAGAAAAAAAGCAGAAAGCTGACAAATAGCTTTTATAGTCAGTATCTCTGATAAAGGCTTCATCTCTAAAATATAGAGAGCTGAGTCAGATTTGTAAGAATACAACTTATTCCCCAATTGATAAATGTTTTCAGACGAAGAAATTAAAGCTATCTATAGTCATATTAAAAATGCTCTAAATCACTATTGATTAGAGAAATGCAAATTAAAACATCTCTGAAGGACCACCTCACACCTATCAGATTGGCTAACATGACAAAAGAAGAAAATGATAAATATTGGAGAAGATGTGGGAAAATTGGAACACTAATGCATTATTGGTAGAATAGAACTGGTTCAACCATTCTGGGGAGCAATTTGGAACTATGCCCAAAGGGCTATAAAACTGGGTATACCTTTTGATCCAGCAATAGCACTACTAGGTCTGTATCCCTCAGAGACCAGGAAAAAGGGAAAAGGACCCACATGTATAAAAATATTTATAGCACTACCCTAATGCCACTTCCCACTCATTGGATCAATGGATTATAGATTTTTGAACTAGAAAGGGCTTGGGGCAGGAGGGAGGGGAGAAGTGGGGTGGAGATTTAATATAACCTCCTAAGTTTATCATTGGGGAAACTGAGGCCCAGAAAGATTAAATGAATTACCCAAAGTCTCACAGGAAGTAAGTGGGCAGAGACAGGATTTGATCCCAGGTCCTCTTTGCCCTCCTATGATAGCTTAGGGATTAAAGACTTAAGTAACTTTCTGGTCCTAAACTTCCCCATGTACCAAGTTCCTGAGATATCCTGACCCTCCACCCTTAAACCAGAGAAGACTATTTTGATCCTAACAGTAAACAAAGGGCCATTGGCTTCAAATTCTTTTTGGACCCACCAGAAACCTTCATAAATGACAGCCTCATTGAAGACAGATGGACGTCTGATCCAGCCCCCAGAGCCCCCGCTCCCTTTGATCTGGGGAAACTCCGGCCCCTTGAAATTAGAGCTGAGGTCATGCCCAGGACATGGGGAAGGTGTTCCATGCAGCTGTCTTAAGGTGCCCTGAAGCTACTGTGTCATTTTTCCGGCACCCCTGGCCTTTGAAATTGAGCAACGCCCCTCCAAAAGCCCCAAAGGTTAAGGAAGGAAAAACTTGTTGCTCCACTGTATAGAGAAAGAAAGCTAGGCTTGGGACTATAAAGTGTAGTTCTGATGTTGGTCCTGCCATTTAGAACTGTGGGATGGATGTTCAACAAGTCATAGCCTCATAAAACCACAGATTTAGAGGTAAATGTAACATGTAAGTGCCATCTAGTCTATTTGATAGTGGAGGAAACTGAAGCACTGAAAGTTACATGATTTGTCTGATGTCTGAAATCTGTATGTGGCAGATGCATGCTCTGGACCTGGATCTCCTGACTCCAAATCCCTTGTCCTCTCCACAGTACCAAGCTGCCATCCTCCAAATTCTTTCATTTTTCTGGGCCTTGATCTCTTCTTCTGCAAAGCAGATATTACACCTGTTCTGCCTACCTCCCAGGGCTAGTGGGAGACAAATTAGGTAATGCTTGTGAGAGTGTTTTGTTATAGCTGCAGAGTATCTTGCAAGTAGGACATTATTAAACTGTTTATCAGTCTGCAATATTAAGCTTCAACCTAACCCTTATGCAAATTTTCACAAGTTTTGAGTTAATGGACTTTGAATTCATGAGTTTCATTCAATTCCTTTCTGAAATGCTGGAGCCTGGTTCCTTGTAACCCTCTGTTTTCACTGGGCCTGAGGCTCTGAGGATGTGGAAACCTGAAGGAAAAAAAGGCAATTCTCAGAATTATAGACTCAGCAAGGGAACCTTAGAACACACAATAGCAGAGCTGGAAAAAACCTTGGAACGTAGAGTGGTAGAGCTGGAAAGGGACCTGACAACATAGAAAGTCAAGAACTGAAAAGAACCTTAGAACATGGATCACCAAAGCTAAAAAGAGGCCAATAGGACGAAAAAGACCTTGAGTACAGAGTAAAGAGTACATCCAGCCCAATGCCCACATCGCTTTACAGCTGCAAGAGAATCTCAAGAGATTATATGGTCCAGGGCTCTTAACTGGGGGCCACAGGCTCCTAAAGGGTCTATGGATAGATTCCATAAGGCCTGTGATGGGGGGAAAAAAGCACATCTTTGTTTTCACTAACCTCTAACATTTCCTTCATGTATATATGAATATTCATATGAATATATATACATATATATACACACACATATATATATAATTTATTTGTGTGTTCATATATATATGTATATGTACACACACACACACACACACAATTCTGAGAAGGTTTCACCAGATTGCCAAAGTGGTTCATGACAAAATAATTTAATTTAGTTCAGAGAACTCTGAGTCCTTCCATTGCCCCACACTCCTTCCCCCAGAAGACTCAGAATTCCACCACTAGTGTTCCTCCATAGCCACTTTCTCCCATCTCTAAGGGCCAGGGGATTGGCTCACTGACTCAATTTCCTTATTTCTCTCTGCATAGGATGAAATGGAGGAGAGCTGTTCAGAAAAACACATGCTGGGAAATCAGTCCTAAAGAAAGAAGGGGTAGGGGAAATCCACGGATGGTGGAAAAGGCCAGAGGAGGTTTCCCCTCACAATATTAAGTTAAATGTTTTGTATTTATGTAGATTCCTGAGGGAGGAAGGGAAAAAGGAAGGAAGGAAGGAAGGAAGGAAGGAAGGAGGAAGGAGCACCTAATCCAATCTCTTGCTGTTTGCTGTTCATTCTTGAAGAGGACTATGACATCGGGAAGGTGATACTATGACATGCAAATGAGTTGGATTTAAGTGAGGCAGGGCTGTTCAAAGTCACCAGCCTCATTCTATCCTCTGGAGCCATCTGCTTCTAATGGCAAGACATAGATCAGGATGTCTGGAAATAGCCCCGAATGTGGTGGGAGACCTTGGCCTTTTGATGATAAGGTCTCAGCTTGATGAGGACCCAGTACAAAATTTCCCTGAATAGCATCCTGGGCAGCCATTCAAACAGCAATGGCTGCAAAGATCTCTAAAGGCAATGAGGCTCTACCTGAATTGGGGTAATGTCACTCAGCTGTTAAGTGAAGGAATTTTTACTTGAACCTAGTTCCTCTGATTGTAAGCTCATTAATCTTTCTACTGAATAAACTAAAGCTTATAATAACCTATTTATGAATAACCTACTCATTTCCTTATGAAAACGGTCACTCTCTGTGGTCTCAAGAGAGGACAGCAAAGATACCAGCAACTTAGTTAGTTCCTGATTCTTAGACATTTCTAAACAATGGAGTGTGTCTTTCTCCTTAAACTCATATATGCTGCCCAGAATATTCCCTGGAATTTTTATGAAGAGTTCAGCATGTTCTAGCAATAATTTTCAGACACTACAACTTAAGATAACACTGAACAGAAGAAAAGGAAACAGGTCATCAGCTTACCCACGGCCTGCCCCTGAGGTTTTCATGGTTCTTTGCTTGAACCTAAGGAGAATCACATTCCACAATCAGGTCTCAAACTATATTTCCAGTAGGATCTTCTATTGTTCCCCTACATGCACCTGCAATTCTAGCTAAACTGGACTAGGCACTGTTCTTCACTTTCCCACCCCTGAGACTTTGCCGACACTAATTCCTATGCTTGGCATGCCTTCCCTGTTGCTGAAATCCTGTTCATTCCTCGATGCCCAGTTCAAATGCCAAAGGCATTTCCTGATCCCTTCTCTGCCCCAATAGAATTAAAGCTGGAAGAGATTATCTAGTCCAGGGATGGGGAATCTACAGCCTTGAGACCACACGTGGCCTTCTAAGTCCTTGAGTTTGGTCTTTTGACTGAGTTCAACTTTTACAGAACAAATCCTGTTATTAAGAGGATTGTTCTATGAAGTTTGGATTCCATCAAAGGGCCACATTTGAGGACCTAAAGAGCCACACGGGGTCTTGAAGCTACAGGTTCCCCACCCCTATGATTCTAGTCCAACACCATGTGCCCATTTTATGGAAGAGATCACTGAGACCCAGAGGGGTAGAATTCTCCCTTTGTACCTCTTCTTATTACACTCTCACCTATACTTTGTTTTACAACTGTGGTGTAGACCACTTGTTACTAGACTATAAATTCCTTGGGACCAACAACTACTTAATAAATATCTGGTGAATGAATTCACTCTTATTTCAACCCCTCTCCCATAGTCTTGAGTGAAGTGCCCAGAGGGTAGCTTTTGCTGGGATTGAGATGGAGAGGGAGAATTGAGTAGAGCAGCTGAAAGTCAGATATGCAGTTCTAGGCTGAATGTGGGAAATGTATCATCATCATCATCGCTCAGACTCCCCTTTTGGTACATTTTGTACCCACACTCTGGGATGGTACAGGATACAGTTCCAGACCCACACAAATAACCCAACATGAAATCTTCATTACATTCCCCAGAAGTCAAATTATAAACATTACACAAGACAAGACAGTGGGAAATTCAATGGAATCTCAAGACCACTGAAGTACAAGCACCACTGAAGGACAAGCTGGAGATTCACTCCTCTTCACCTACACAAACTCTCAAAGACTGCACAATGACTAACCCCAAAGATTGGCTAGTGTGATTTCTGTACCCCAGCACTGTTCTGCCTACATGAGGACAGGGACTTGGAAGGCTTAGTCAAGATTGCAGCTGTCCCTGCCCTTGTGACATAATTGCCCTTATGCAACTCTATCAGTGCCCTCCATAGGTCCACTGGCAACAGCTGTTGCCCTTCTACAACTAACAGCTTAGCCTCCCTACCACCCTGACTATGCTTGTGTCCTAAATACCTTGGCTAACTGCAATCCTGGGGGAACATCAATGGAGCCCAGCTGTTCTTTGCACTCCCAACATGGGAACATACCAAGAAACATACCAAGAACAGCTCTGGTATGTACCATACCTAATATTGCCTCCCTACCACCACCATGTTTTCCTTCACCATAAAATTGTGCTACACAGTTCTCTATTAGAAACATGGAACCCTTCACTACATTTCTGAAGGTGTGCTGTTTTTCCTCTTTAGTTCTCCCTGTTGATGCTTCTCATTCACTTTATCAATGTCTTCACTGAACACCCAATGCCCTTCTAAGCATTTTGAGGAATTCAGAAAAGGCATGGGTCCTATCAATAATGAGCTTATAGTCTAGATGCAATGTAAAGACACAGAGGAAAGAGCTAAGAGCATCAACAAATCCATAGCTCCGATTTTGTTTCCTTTGTAACACCAAGGTCTCCGTTGGACCCAGTTCTGGAGATACAGGCTATAAAACCAGGCCAAATTTCAGCAGATGACTTTAAGTCTTAGACATAGAGTCAGTCACTGAAGAATTCTGTAACTTGGGCTACCCAAGAAAATGACCATCAGGAAACAGCAGCTGACATCTTTTATTGTTACAAAGTCCCTATTTCCACTCGCTTGTTTGCTCCTCACAACAACCCTATGAAATATGTAGGACCATGGTTCTTCTTCCCATTTTACAGGGCAGGGACACTGAGACTCAGAGAAAGGAAATGATTTGCCTAAAATTACACTAGTAAGTAAGGACTAGTAAATCCTTATCAAACGGCACCTGCGGCAGCTAGGTGACATTGTAGATGGAGTGCAAGTGTCTAGAAGCCAGGAAGATCTGAATTCAAATTTGGCCTCAGATACTAGCTGTTTGACCTTGGGTAAGCCACTTAACCTCTGCCTGCCTCAGTTTCCTCAAATGTCAAGTGGGAATTATAATAGCAACTCCCTCCCAGAGTGGTATTGAGGATCCAATTCTATAATATTTATGAAATATTTAACACAGTGCCTGGCACATAATATGTACTTACTAAGTGCTTATTTTCTTCCTTCCTAGTAGAGCATTCTTTCTACTCCCCCACAACTGGGAGAGATCAGTGTATTCTGCAGGGTCTAAGTCCAATTCCTGGACCTAGTTCCCCTCCTCACCCCCTTCCCTCCTTGCCCCCTGGGACTAGTCCACTCATACCCAGTCAATACGACCTTTTCGATAGGAACACCAGCATCCTAGGCTGGTGATGTCAGGGAAAGTATTTTGCTCAAGGAAGTAATTACATATTAAGTGAAAAAGTCAATTTAAGTGCTCAATAATTTACTTAAGTGGCTTCCTTGACTGATATGTTGCCGTGACCCAGTGGGGCCAAGCAGCAGACACTCGGTGATGGCACAATTCCAACAAAAACAGACGTCGTCAAGACGTCCGCCATAAATCATCAGCCACTGTCGCATTCCAGGTGTATGGAGGGGCTGAGAGAAGGAGGTGATAAAATTTATGTTGGTAAACATAACTCTGTCAGAACTAATCCTGCCGCTGGCAGATGAAGATGTTATCCACCTCACTCTGGGTAAGTGGATACCCATATTTTCAGGAAATAATGCCCTGGCTACAGTGTATAATTAGCTCTAAATGACAAGCCCAGGGAGCCCATGGTGGGTTTGGAAATTGTTTTCGTAAGTCTCCAGTTGTCAATCCTGGGCATTCCATTGGTGCATTGGTGTAGATTCTCAGAGAAGCACCACAACACTGTGCACAGATAGGCAACTGGTCTCTGGAAGACCCGGGTTCAAATTCTACCTCCGATGCCTACTGTTTGACCATGGTCAAGTCATCTGATGTCACTGAGCCGCAATTTCTCATCTGTGAAATGGAGACAGTAGTACCACTAGAATCTACCTCGCAGGGTAGCTGGAAGACTCAAATAAAATAACGTAAAGTATTTTGTAAACTTTGAAGCATTATAGAAGTGACAACTCTTATTACTCTCAGTAGGAACAGAGGCTCATCCACTCACAGAAGGATAAGAAACACAGATAGAAAAACAATACTTCCATGCTTCAAGGATCTATGACACCATTGGTGTTAAGTATTTCTTCTCTCCTTCATCTCTTCAGTGATGAAAGAAGCCAGTCAGTCAACAATCATTTACTAAGCTCCTACCAAGTGCCAGGTACTGTGCTAAGTGATAAGGATACAAAGAAAGGCAAAAGACCATCCCTGCCCTGGAGGAGCTTACAATCTAATGATTTCCATTGTGGCTTTCCTGATGATGATTACCTCTCCAAATGCAGCTAGTCTGATCATCACATGACAGACACAGAGGTTTTCATCAGACCTATACCAGATTTTTTTTCCCAGACCAGTTTGTGCCCCCCTTGCAACCCTTTAAGGATTCAGATAATATGGTAGAGACAGTGACCTATTAGGTGTTAGAAGACCTCAAAGACGTTCAGTGACAGAGTGTAGACCACCTTCTCTCAAAGTGGCCAGATTAATTAAGAGTGGGAAAAGAACCTTAATAGTCATCTAGTCCAATTCCTTTATTAACAGATGAGAAACTGAGGCCCAGAAAAGGGAAATGATTTACCTAAGGTTGCACAGAGAGTAGTCTGTCAATAAACATTTACTAAGTCCCTACTATGTGCCAGACATTGTGCCAAGCTCTAGAGATACCAAAAGAAGCAAAAGTCAGGCCCTGTTCTCAAAGATTTCACAGTCTAATGGGAAAGACAACAGGCAAATAAATATGTACAAGCAAGCTATATACAGGAATATAGTAAATAATTAATATATACAGGAATATACTATATACATGAATATAGTAAATAATTAACAGAGAGAAGGTGCTAAAATGAAAAGGGATTGGGAATGTCTTTCTGCAGCAGGTGGGATGTTAGGATAGTGATACCCCAGCTTCTCTGGCTCCAAATCCAACATTCTTTTCATTGTGCCACACTGACTCACTAACATAAAAGGCATGGATCTTTGAAGTCTCCAACAAAAATGATAAATTCCAAATGATTTACAATTTGCTAAATTGAATATATATATATATATATATATGTACTTTAACAAATTAATAACTATAATGCCTTATTTTCTCCATGCCTTTTTCTGATCTCTTTTCTGTCAGTGATCATCTATAGCTGACAAACCATCTCAACCATGCTGCTGGAACTCCTGAGTTTACAGGTCAGGACTAACTATTGACTAGTTGGTACCTTGGGAGTGATCACAAGTGTAAAGACCTCTCATTGGAAGTTGTTCTTGACATATTTTTCTTTGTTTTTATGAATATAATTACTCTAGACAGTTCAATTCTCCTAGGATGATTGAACAAAAAGCAGCACAAAGAGGGTAGGGCAGAATTTTCTAGTTGATGAGGGCTGAGCCAATAGAATAATTGGATATATCCAAACAAATCACACTACTAGACTAAGGAAGCAAGCATTCCCAATCACAAAAGGTACAAAGTTAAGAAAAGAGGTGGCCAGCTCTCTGAGAACTATAAAGAGCTTGACTTCTCTCTTAATTATACTCTGGCAACCCATGGGATAATTAGAACTGCTAAATGCTTAGTCTTTACTGTTGACAGCAAGTGGCCAGTAGTGCCCTCTGGTGACTAAATCTGTGAAGTGAGAATAATGGTCCTTAGACTACCTACCCCACAGCATTGTTATGAAGAAAGTGCTTTATAAAATTCAAAATTCTTTAGGAAAATGAATTATGATAGTTAAAGACTAAGTGAAATTGTCCAAGAAAGGGATATGAACCTTTTCAATAGGCAGAACCAGAAATCATCCCAGTCATTTAGCCAGCTCAGAGTGGAATGAAGAAAGGTAAAATTAGAAAGGGCTTCTCTTGGGATGCCCAACCAGAGAGCCCCTCCTTCACTTCACTGAGAAGACAGCATGGTGTGACCCTCACAGGTCCTCAAACAGGAAATGCTAAGTTTAGGAAAAATTCATTTGAGAAAAGAGGTAAAGAGTGAGCCCAGGTCTCTTGAGTGACTTCCAAAGCTATTTAGTTGATGAATCGCTGTCATCAATGTAATCTTGACATAAGAAGGAAGCAGTTGACAGTTTGTTACCTAGGTGGAAGTGTACATCTCATCTTGCATTCATTCATTCATTCCTCAAGATAGCAAATCACTGTGCTCCTTTATCATCAAATCTCATGCTCCAGAAGATGATGGTGGTGGTGGACAAAAACAAAATCTCAAATATCAGTTATTTCATCAGTTTAGGAACAGATCACAATCCCTCTCCAACTTACTAAATGGTCTTTTCAAGTTTCATTTCCCAGTTACCAACCTAGCAATGAGCCTCTCTTAGCTTTGCTAGGCTGGTCCTCAGACAACAGTTATACTATATCACTAGGAGCACATTCAAAAATCTTTCCAACTTGGCAATCATGTGACACAAATATTGCTTAAAGCTTTGTGAAGTTTTACATTTCTCTTCTTCTTAGACTCTCACAACCCTGGGTGGAAGGCATTGCTGTCTACACTTTTCAGATAAGGAAACCATGGCACATAAAATTTAAAGTGACTTGCCCAGGATCATTCAGCTGGTAAATGTCAAAGATTGAATTTAAACACAGGTCTTCCAGATGCCAATTCCATCATTTTGTCATCTATTTCATATTGCCTCATCTAGGACCTCTGCCTTTGAGAATCCAGGTTCAAGTTTATATCAGAATCAGAGTAAGAATTTGATGGATGAATTGCAATATTGAAAACTGCAAGGTTTTCTCAGAACAACCACGTGAGGCTGGTACTTATACTAATAGTATTATCTTTATTTTTCAAATGGGGAAATTGTCAAAAAGGGAAATGACTTGCCATGGTCATATACCAGGACATCCAGTCCCTCTGTCCCTGGGTCACAAAAGCAGTGGATGAGGCCCCATCTCCCTCCCCTTCCCACTGCAAGAGTGCTACCCAGCCCCCAACCCCTTGTGACAAGTTTCAAGAGACTCAGGATTTATGGCCTCAGATTCATTGAAGTCCATGACTCCACTCAGAGGACCCTCATTTCATAGAAGTAGGGATCTTGACCTGGGGAAAAAAAACTCTTGTTTAGTTGTTTTTTATTCATATCCAACTCTTTGTGACCCCATTTGGGATTTTCTTGGGAAAGATATGAGATTGGTTCACCATTTCCTTCTGCAGCTCATTTTATGGATGAAGAAATGGAGGCAAGAAGGGGAAAGTGACTTGCCCGGGATTACCCAGCTAGTAAGTGTCTGAGGCCAGATTTGAACTCAAGTCTTGGTGACTCCAGATCCTGCAGCACTTAGAAATGATGTAATCCAACCTCTTCATTTTACAGATGAGGGATTGAAGCCTGTGAAAACATTTGCTATCACACAAGGAGTGAGAGGCAGAACAAGGGTTTGAACCCAGGTCCTCTGATTTCCAAATTCAGTATTCTTTCCAGTATAGCATGCTGCCTCCAAGGCTCTGAATTTGCAACTCTGAGGAACTGAGAAGTCTTTGGATTCAGAGGAATTCAAACCTAGGGATTGATGGATCTTTCAGGTTCATTATGACTTAAACTGGCCCTCGTGGGATGGCCAAAATCTAAGCATGGCTCCTAATACTATTGTTAGGAGAAAGTGTCCTGTGAGCTCCATAGTCCTGACTTAACCCATGAGCTTCTGGGAACCAACCCAGGCGTGTCTGTGAGCATGCCAAGATGTGTTAGGTAGGTGGGTCTCTGTCCTTGCATGCGCCTGGATACAATCATACATGACTACATATGTTTGTGAACATGTAGAGGTACATATGTCTGTGAACATGTAGAGGTACATATGTGAAGATATCGACATGGTTGCTAAGGGCACATGGATCTTGTGCTTGCTCATGTGTTCACTTTCATGTATACCTATTTCTACGACAAACCCAGTAATGAAGAATACTAAACTGTGTGAGTGAAGAGACCCCCAGTTTGAATCCCACTCTGTAACTTACTATCTTGGGCAAGTGACCTCTCTCACCTCTGTGAGGCTCCATTTCTTCATCTTTAAAATGGAGATTATACCTCTAGTATCTATTGTGCTTGGTCGCTGTGGTGAATTTAAATGCTACTGAGACAGAAAGGTGCTGTGGGGAGTAGATGGGGCAGAAAGAGAGACAAAGAAAGACGAAGAAGCTCTTTGGACTTTATCTCACTTCACAGTTGAACAGACTTCGTGACCTAGGGAACGTCATGCAACCTTTCCTTATTTGCAAAATGGGGATAAAAGAAATAATGTTTCTTTCCCTGGGCTGTAGCAGAGGATTAAATGCTTTTTTTGATTTGTCTGTATTTGTGAGATGGGTCTCCTTCTCTTGCCCCTGCAGGAAGGGCACCTGACACTAACAGAACAATTTCACTGCCGGTTATCATGGAAGCTTGGGGATTCATATGTCCTCAGGCAGCCGAGAGGCTCGCCATATTGGTGCCAGACTTAGTAGACGCCTAACGGGTTTAGTCCCACTGAAACTCAGAACTCCCAAATCAAGCAATTCACCAGTCTCAGCCTCAGGGGGTGGGGGTTCTAGACATGTACCATCACGCCTGGCAAGATAATTCATGTCAAATGATTTGCAAATCTTACAGTGATATACGAATGTTAGCTATTATATATCATATATATACATAATATCCTATTATATATTATACACATATAAACATGTGTGTATATAGGTATACATACACTATTAGATATATATACAGACACACAAAAAAAATATATGTATATAAATACATTTTACACACAAAGAGATGAGGGTGAGGCAGTCTTGGCATACTGGATAGAGTCTGGAGTTAGAAAGACCTGAGTTTCAGTCCTGCCTCCGACAGGTTTCTAGCCATGTCACTTAAATCTCACAATGTTCTCAGACAAATGTCTAAGAATTTAAGGTGCATTAATAGAGGTGCATTAATGCTTTTTCAGCCTGGAGTTGCCCCCAAATGGTTGAAATCACAGCTGGATTCCCTCTAGATGAGAGGGCAATGGCTAAAGAGCCAACCTCAGAGCCTACTTTGAGTTGTACCTCTGATACTCCATGTCATGTAACCCTGGGAAATTCACTTACCTATGCCCTAAACCACTATCTAAGACTGAAAAGCAAAGACAAGCCACCAATCATTGTCAGAACAGAGTTTCCATCAGAGATTCAGACTATTTTCCATATATATGTGATGGCTATGTTGCTGGGTTTGCATAGATAAGTTGTGATCTGGAATGGTGGAAAGAACTTTCATACCCACAAATTCACAGGCCCTGATGAGTTGGCAGATGGCAAGAAGGGTTGTGTGTCCATGCGCCTATGTACATGCAAGGAGATGTAAGTGCAGATAAGAGATATCTCTGTATCCTTGTGTGCATCTGCATGAGCAGGCTGACAATCCCCCTAGGCTATGGTTTGCATCTCTAGCTCTCTGCTAACCCGTTAAGTGGATACCCCACTTCTCCACTCCTTGTGAGATTCAATTCTTGAACTAGGCTCCACCAAGACACTGCAGCCTGACTGGTAACTCTCCAGTTTGCCTTAACTTTTTTCTTTTCCACAAACTCTTCTGCTCCAGCCAAATGGTTTACTAGATGCTCTCTGAATCTGTCATTCCACTTCTGTTCTGTTCGTTCACATGAACTGTCCTCCATGACTGAAATGCCACACATCTGCCCATCAGAATCTTCCCATCCTTCCTTCAAAGCACAATTCAAATGTCACCTCCTCTGGGAAGCCTTCCCTGACATTCCCCTCAATTATTCTTCTCTCCCTCCTCAAATTACCTTGTTTTTATTTACTTTTTCTGGATCCTGTTTTACACAAGTAGAATATAAGTTCCTTTTTGTCTTTGTATATAAATCCACAAGGATTTACTAAAAATGTCTTCTAAATGCCAGACACTGTATATGTAGTATGTCCCTAAGCTCAGTCCAGTACCTGGAACACATGAGATTCTTAATAAATGTTTGTGGAATTGGAAATCAGTGGTGGTGGTAGTGGTGGTAGTGGCAGCACTGAGGTTAGCCATGCTGGTAATTCAATTGAACAACCCTCTATCAAACTTCCACTATGGGTTCTGCACTGGACAAAGCACTAGAGATAAAAATTTGAAAAGATGGCATTGTTCTTGATCTCAAGGGACTTATGGTCTCAAGGTGGAGGGAGGATGTGGGGGGAGGGTATATGACAGGTGCACAAATAATGAATGATGCAAAGTAGACAACGGCAATAGTATAGAAAGACTGCTGAAGAGTCAGAAGACCATTGGGATTCAAATCTTAGGCCTGATGTCACCTGGCTGGGTGACCATGGGTGATGGTGACAGAGGAGAAAGACCCAGGGTACTATAGGAAATAGGAGGAGGGATCAGAGATTGGTGAAAATGATGTTGATGACAATTCTGAAAATTCCTCCTTGCTTCAACATTCCACGAATGGAGGCTGGGCCATGAGTAGGAGGGAAGTTTCTCTATTGGCATTTCCCTTGGGGTCTCTGAATGGGGATCCTTTGCAGAATTTTATCTTGGGCTAGTCTGTGTGTGTCACACACACACACACACACACACACACACACACACTACATAAACAGTAAACACAAAACCAAACACTGTTGGGTTTCGTGATGATTTTGCTAAGGGAGGAGGAAGGTTCTCCGAGCAGCTTGACAGCATTCTCTGCTGGCTGTTGAAGTTGTCGTAGCAACTGGTGGCTGCCCTGTCAATGGAAGAGATGCCTTTGTGCCCGGAGAAAGGGAGAACAATGACTCAGGTCCAGTCTCTGCAAGGCACCTCCTTGACAGACTGGGGGGCTGGGTCCCTACCAGGTGCAGTGGCACCTCTGCTCTCTGTCAGCAGCCAGAGACCTAAGAGGTTCCTTGCAAAGGCTTCCCATTTACCCTGGAGTGAATTTGGTTCCAGCCCTGGCCTCCTGTAAGCCAGGGTTCTGTTCTTTCAATTTCCAGCCTGCATTCTCAGGGTTGTTTGTTGGCTGGACTTTTAGCTTTCATGAGATCACATCCTAATTCAGTCCATTCAGCAGATTAGAAAAGGGCAAGTATTGTATGGTATAGCAGAAAGACTCTTGGGTTCAAGTCTGAGCTCTGACATTTGGAAACTGTGTGACCCATGGGTAAGTCACTAAACTTCTTTAAGGATCTGTTTCTTCCTCTGTGAAATGGAGATTTTGCCTTGGAGACACACTGATTGTGTGATTCTGAGAGTCTCTTAAGCTCTCAATTTTCCTAGGCAATTCTTTGACACTGCAAGCTGCAGAAAAGATACAGATCTGACTCTTGGGAGTTTCTCAACAGGGATGTTTTGTGCCCATGAAATCATAGATCTATTAGTATTAGTAGTGTATAAATGTGGGGGTTAGTGAGATTGAAGTTTGGAGAAAACTGTGTTCAAATTTCAGCTAGCTGTGGGTCCTTGGACAATTCAAGATGCTTCTTAGAACCTCATTTTGTTCATCATTAAATTGGGCCCAATAACACAGTACTGTTGTGAGGAAGGTGTTTTATCAGCCTAAAACCCTGCCACCCAAATGGGAGTTATCACTGTGATCCCCAAGCAGAGAATAGGCAGGATGCATGAGAGAGTGGTGAGTGGTAGGGCTCAGTAACTGTATCATCCTCCACTTCCATCAACCTTCCTTAGGAAGCAAGGGACGAAAGAAGGAAAGGAGAGAGGAAGGAAGGAAGGAAGGAAGGAAGGAAGGAAGGAAGGAAGGAAGGAAGGAAGGAAGGAAGGAAGGAAGGAAGGAAAGAAGGAAGGAAGGAAGGAAGGAAAAATGGAAGAATGGGAGGAATTTATTAAGCTTGTACTCTGTGTAGGCACTGTGCTGAACACAGCGCATATTATCTCTTGTAGCTAGGGGGCACAGTGAATAGTGATGGAGTCAAAAAGACCTGCATTCAACATCTGACACTTAGCTGTCTGACCTGGGCAAGTCACAGAGCTGTTGAAAGGATCAAACGAGATAACGTATGGAAAGTACTTTGCCGACCTTAAAGTGCTCTGTAAATGCTAACTGTTGTTATGATTCCACACCATTGGTGTCTGGGAGTCCTAAAACTGAGGGCACTCTGCTGGGGCTCTCTCTGTTACCTCATTCATAAAATATGAAGTGTGTGGGAAAGATAATCACAGAATTTAAAGTTGGAAGGGAGTTTAAGATTATCTCAACCAACCAAAAAGACTGGCTTGTCCTATGTCACACAGGTGCTAAGTAGCAAAGTCAAAATTCAGACCCAAAGTTCTTCTAATCATGGATCTAGGGCCAAATAGACCATCTGGTCAAATCCCTCATTTTTACGAGGAAACTGAAGCTAAGTGACTTGTGCAAAGTAATATAGGTAGTAAATATCAGACGTAGGATTTGAACTCAGGTCCTCTAGCTCCAAAGCCATACCTCTTTCTACTAGGTCATTTGTTTCCTGGGTGTAATGTACTATTCCTCTGGGGTCTGCCAAGGACTATCAGGTATAGAGTGAGGTAACTGGATTCTCTTTGTAGAAAACAGGCTTTTGCCCCTACTCAACCGCGACTTCCTAAAGTAGAAGATGACTCTGGAATACCAGCCCCATCTGGGCTGGGAATGAGACTGAAGCTCATGATGGGAGTGGTTGTCAGTAGAGATGGCCCAGTCACATTACGTGCTATTTTCCTATTGGGACTAACCTGGCACCTTTGCCCCAAAAGAGATAGGGCCTTAAAGCAAAGAGAAGGGAATGGCATAAAGCCTTGACTTGGGAGAGCCTCCATTAGGGATCCATCTGTCTCCTTTCATGGATGACTGATACCTTCTCCCACCCCTACTGAAATGGAGAAATAAATCCTCCCCTAGCACCTCAGGTCAGCCTTGATTACCCAAAGGCAACATGATAACATAGAAATAGCAGTATGGCATAGGTTGTAGAACTGGAGACATCTAGTCCAACCCCTTAAGTTTACAGATAAAGAAACTGAGACCCAGGAAGATGAAGTGAACTGCCCAAGGTCACATAGGTAGTGTGGGGGATAGGTTATACAGTTAAAGGATATGAGTTCAAATCCCAGCACCTTTGGACCCTGGATACATTTCTTCATTTTTCCAGACCTCACTTAACTCACCTGTAAAATGAAGGAGTCACTACATGGTCCTGTAGGTCCTTTCCAGCTCTGAGTCTATGATCTTACAGAATTTTATTCACCAAAGCTAGGCCCAGCCTGAATGGGGAGACTGCATCCTTAGCATTTCTCCAGCTTTAGTCTACCCAAGGGTGGGGAACCTGTGACCTCAGAGCCACGTGACCCTCTAGGTTTTCAATTAAGCACACTTGAGGACCTAGAGGGCCACATGTGGCCTCAAGGTCAGACCCCCTAAACAGCTTTTCCCCTATCTCAGGCTTACAGTATATTCAGGGAAAGAAGCCTTTCAGACATCCCTTGGTTCACAGCTTGCTCATTCTGCCATCTTTGCCTTTTATTGCCATCTTTTAAAAGACATTTGGTCTGTTGAATGAAACAAGAACCACTCACGTTCTATGGTACTTTAAAATTTGTACTCTACTCCTCTCTCAACAACTCTTCAAAGGAAGTTAGTTTAAGTACTCAGAATGCCCATCCTCCTGACCCATGGCACAGATGCTTTTCTTGAAAATATTCCATCTTCAATCTTTATTTTTCAAGGTTTCAAAGTTTAGTCAAAGTCAGAGGCCTGAAGTACATCTAAAGGGTAATGTGGGCAACTTCCTAATAGAAATTTCATACAATGTTCAAGCTGGAAGAGATCAGCCTCTAATCCAACCATTTCATTTTCACGGTGGAGGCCCACAGATAGGAATCATCTTGTTCAAAGTGACATAGTAAATGAGTGGCAGATTGGGGCTGGAACACAAGTCTTTGTTTTCTCTCCCTTCTCACCACAGTCTCCTTAGACAGGACCTTTTTTGGAACCTTTTTTGGAACTTCCAAATATTGACTGATGACTGAAGTTGTCAATTTTTGTTTTGTGATGGCGCTGTTGTTTGGTGGGGATAGAGGGCAGGAAAGAAGCCACTTCAGAAAACCAAAGGAAAAAGAAAACTCTCATCATCCAGAGATCCAAATGTTTATTACTGAGTAAAAGTGTTTGAAGAAGGGTGTCTTTAAGGAGTTTATAATAATACTTAGCGCCCATCATCACTTTGCAGTTTAAAAGTGCCATACAAGCATTAATGAGAGGATCCTCACAACAGCCCTGTGAGGTAGGGAACTATGATTATCTCTGTTTTACAGATGGAGAAACTGAAGCCCCAGGCACAAACAAGGGCCAGGATCCAAGATTACAGTCACTCTCGGTGCAGAGATGGGACATCTATCTCCCTGATCCTAACTCCAAAAGTGGAAGAGATAAACTAATTCTGGATAGGGGAGGCCATATGTATATCAGAGGAAGAGAGGGTGGGGGTCCATGTTAGGAGGAAGGCTGGAGGCTCAGGACTGTGCTCCAAGGAGACGTCCTCAGTGTTTGGGGGTACAGGAGGAAATGGGCCTCACTGCACAAGTCTCCAAGGGCAGTGTCTGCCATATGTCTCCAAAGCCAAACCCAAAGCAAGAATTGCCTGTGATGTTTTTGTATGAAAATAACCAAGCTGACAAGATAACAACTTTCTTATTACCAAAAATACTTTCATTCTTTTAATTATATGCTCAGCTGGGGCCCCACTCCCCACTGTGAAAGTAAATGACAATTTGATAGGGGTCACCTGGGGCTGAATGGTAGGGAAAAGGCCTCCTAAGAGGGTGGAGGTGGCAGGTGTGCAGAGGAACGCCGGGCTCAGGGGTTAATTACACTCTGTGTGAAGCACAATCTGTTTTCCAAAAAGAAGTTTACCCCCAAATCCCAGCTAACCAGATGACCAAACCTGGAAAGGCATTTGATTTGGAGACCCCATGCCTCCTTCCTACGTGGCCCTTTCCTGGTGCCATGATCACAGGGGTATGTGAATCAATCAGTAGCCCCAAAGAGTGAGTTCTAAAGCCCCCTGCTCCCCCGTCACTCAATTACTCCCTCAGCATGTTTTTCTTCTAAAGACAGTTCCTTCTCCAGCAGGGGCTGGAAAGAGTTCCCAAATCTCAAGAGGAAAGATTGGGTATACAAAAAGAACAGGATACCAATGACTTCTATCACTAGGTAGAAAAATAAAAGTGACATATGGAACACACAGAAAAAAACAAGGAGACATGACTACATAAACACGTACGCAGAGATGGTGTGGTGACACGGAAGGAGCAATGGATCTATAGAATCAGTATACCTGAGTTCAAATCCTATATGGTCCTGGGTAAATCAATTTCTCTCTGGACTTCTTTGTGTCATTTTTCCAACAATGGGGATGGATTAGACAAAACAGAAAGGGGGACCACTAAATAGCATATAAAAGTCGTTGTGGGAGTATACTTCTTAGAAAATCACATAATAACATTATCTATGTTCTACCGTATTTTATTGATTTTGTTAAATGTTTCCCAATTACATTTGAATCTCATTCAAGCCACCCCAGGTCCCAGTCAGCTCTAAATCCTATGCTCCAACACAAAAACACAGAGCTGTATATGGAAGCAGATGCACCTACAGAGACACATCAACTACTTGGCACTCAGTCCTCTAGAAATCACAGGATTTAAGAAAGGAGGAAGCTGAAAGATCATCTAATCCGGGGGTTCTTAACCTGGGGTCCATGAACTTGCATTTTAAATAGAACTTGTATAGTTTTTCAATATGGTTTTTATTCCTGGTAATCTTACGTTTTATACTGTATGCATTTAAAAACTCTATTCTGAGAAGGGATCCAGTCTTCACCAGCTTACCAAAGGAGGTCATGATACAAAAATGATTAAGAATAATTCAGAATGAAGAAACCGAGGCCCAGATAAGTTAAGCAACATGGACAAGGAAGGTAACTTACACAAGAGCTAAGTAGGAGGGTCAGGATTCACATCTAGGTATCCAAATTCAAGGTTCTTTTCATTGCGCCATGTACACACTCCCCGAAATGAGACCTCCCTGGCCTGGGATGCAATGGGTCTGAGAGGCTGGAGATTCAGGCTAGATTGGGGAGAAAAGAGCTTCCATGATTTAGAAACTTTCTCTTACTAACTCCTAAGTGCCTCTCTCTACCTATCCCCCCAGAGAAAGAAAGGAAAAGGGGACAGGAGCGGATGGGAAAGAGAGAGCCAACTTTTTCTCAGTTTGCCTTGGGTGCCTTGCACTTTCAGTCTTGGACAGTCCACTGGTCACTCTGGAGCTGCAGCTGTTTGGTAATGAATAGACTGTGGAATCCAAGGATTGACTGGATGAATGTCCTATTTTCTGATATTTTGGTGTCGTGTGGAAAAAGTCCTTTAAGAAAATGTTGGTGGGAACTGGGGAACTCAAAAGGCATCTCCTCAAACCCATTTCATCATTAAAACAGGGTTCTGGTGTAACCACTATCTGTGGGAGGCGAGTGTGTGCACGCGCGTATATGTGTGTGTGTGTGTGTGTGTGTGTGTGTGTGTTCGTCTGGTCGGCATCGTCCAAGCCTGCTGATCTTGGCTGATCCAATCCATTGTGACAGTACCACAATGTGGGGATTTCAGGGCCAATACACCCACTGCCTTTGCTAATCACAGGGCCACAGTTGACTGATCCAGGCCACAAGGGGGAGGGAGCTTAAATTTGTTGGGGTTGGCTTTTTTTTTCTTTCTCCAAATGGGTTCAGAGAGTATCCCGCTAATACCAATCACGCCTTTGAACCATGTGACTGAAGGATCTTTTGCACGCTTGGCAAATTGGATCCCAAGAGGGGGTTTGTGTGATATGAGGGAAGAGACCCATTTGGGGCTCTCTCTGAGTTCCATCCTTCTCCATCCCAAGGCCTCACGGGCCTTCCTCTGACAAACAGCATGAGATGGCTGCCTGGTTTGAGAAGTAGAACAGGTTATAGCATGATACAGGCAAACATAGTATAAATAAAATATTCATATAAAAATAGTCTCTTACAAAATATACTCTCTTATCCTATGGGTCATTTTCCAAAAGATGGAAATTGTCTGGAGTTAATTTCTGTTTCTCTTTATAGGCATCTCAAACTCGATTTTCAGGATGGTGAGTCTTACCTGGCAGGGAATAGGGGAAAAGAGGGTATTGGTATGTACTGGTAAAGATCTCAAGATCAATGCCAACTTGAGTTTCCAGACAACTAGCAGCAAACAGCAAAAAATATATATATAATATGTAAAAAGATGCCTGCTTTTATACTTAAACATCTAGAACTGCAAGGAATAACTTGCGAAATCAACTAGTAGAAATATCTGCATAAAGAATAACTATATACAATTCCAGTTGTTCCTTGCTCAGTTGACAAAATTATTCCACAAAGAAAGCAAGGAGCCCACTTGGATTGCAGAATCTTTTCCAGTGATGGTAGAGTTCTTTTAATTAAATAAATTAATATTATTTTTATCTGAATAAATTGTTAAATATTGCTATTAGTAAGCCCAGGCGCCTGACGTCCCTGCTTAAAAAAAATGGCAGCTCAAAGGAAGGCCATCTCACATCTAGCCAAAGTACAGCAGCAGGAGAGAGCAGAGTTTGCTGAAGTGACTTGAGTGAGATGAAAACCAGCTGAGAGTTTGCATTTCCACGAGTGCTGAGGCTCAAATGGGCCTGGTGGTAGCACTCTACAGGAATAATCACCCTGGAGTACTGACACCACCCCCCCATGCAAAGATTTTCCCATCGTTCCAGTGCTTCTTGTCATGTTGGATTTCTGGTGAACAAACAGTCTCTGTGCAGATTGAACCATTTGTTCCCAGGGGGAGGCTGACCCCTTGAGTCATAGGGGCCTAGCCTGGCCCAGCCTGGTGGTCTGCCTAAGGCCACCTGGTCCTGCAGTGACTCCAATGACTTAGTGGCTGAGTGTATGTGTGGAGGGGGTTGGATTGGCTGCTCTCTGCTTTTCTCTCAGGTCTAACATGGAACATCCCAGCTTCCCCATAAGAAGCCAGGAAAAAACCTTTTCCCAAGGTTGGTCTTTTGGAAGAGGCCTGGTAGATCTTGGCTACAGCCCGGAGGTCAGGCTAGATCATGTGCAAACATCTTTCTCGGTTTTTTCCATCTTTTTCCTTTCTCAATAGGCAGTGGGATGGTGAGGGGGAGAATGGATGGGCGGTCCAGCCCTTGCTGTCACCTCCCCCTTTCCGTCCACATCCCCCTCACCCACCAGGTCCCCCCAGTATCTCCCCAAACCACATGGCTCACTTACAGGTGTACACTTCTGTTCGTTCACTACACGTGTTACATTTCACGTAACAACACCAGTGAAATTTGCAATTACACTGCCACACACGAGCATATTGGTGGGTGTTGTAGCCGCGACCACAGCACATGAGGTCACAGCCACTGGCCTGCGGGGCCGTCTTGTTGCACATGCGGCCCTGGGTCCCCACGCTGCCCGTGGCGGGGTCTTCCTCGCAGTAGTTGGGTGACTTCTCGATGTACACCAGATCTGTGTCCATAGGCTTGCGGTAGGACAGAGGCTTCTTGATCTTGAGGAAGGTGGGCCGCTTGTTGCGGCTGGCCCGCACGGGCTCCACGTGCACTGCCTCGTTGTACTTGTCCTTCAGGATGTAGCCCAGCTCTCGGAACTTGGGCAGCGTCGTCCAGCACGTTTTGGTGGTGCACGAGCCAGACACCCCGTGGCATTTACACTCCAGCTTCATATTTTCCTCTAGTATCTGCAGGAAGAAAAAGGAAGAGAGAAAGAGAGAGACAGACACAGAGACAGAGAGAGAGAAACATAGCACAGAGTCATTTAAATGAAGCCATGGGACCAGACCCTCCTCCTGCAATCTTTCCCTGCCCTCCCACTTCATAGGGACTGTTCTCCATCTTTTAATTCTAAATTTATCCTAAAAGCATTGATTACAAATATGAGAGCTCAGAGGAGTGTAGCATATTAAACCTTGGGACAGAGATCATCAGAGCAGCAAGGGAGCCGAGAACATAAATGTTAGGGCTAAAAAAAAGGCCATGAGGGAGGTGAGGAGTCAATTATCTAGTCCAGTCCACTTGTTTTATAGAGAAACTGAGGCATAGAGACACTAAAGTGACAAATCTGAGTTCCACAGCTAGTTGGTAACAAAATTGTGTGGGATGGCTTCCAGGGACCGAGTCAGGCCAGTTCCATTCTGCTTTTGGATCCTGTCAAAAAAGTCTTTGTCTAGACAGGACCTGCACATGTCAACTAACCCATTACTCTTTCCCTAGACAGGAATAAACAGAAGCCTTCCCAGATACTTTATTTTCAGACTTTTTCTGTGAAACTTTCAAAAGTGTGGGATCTTTGGCTAAACATGGCCACAGTCAATCAGTCAATAAATATTAACTATTAAGTGCCTACCATGTGTATAGGATACAAAAAGAGGCAAAGGACAGCTTCTGCCCAGAGAGATGACAGCATTATAGAATTATAAGATTTCAAACCAGAAGAGACTTTTCACATCATCTAATCCAAGGGTTTTTAACCTATTGTTTGAGATTCTATTTTGACTTCTTGTTTTTAAGAAGCATATATTTTGATGACTATTCCACTACAACTGGTTTCCCTTGTAATCCTGTATATTTTATTTTATGCATTTAAAATGTTATTCTGATAAAGAGTGCATAAGATTCCTCAGACTGCCAGGAGTCCATGACACAAAAAAGATGAAGAATCCCTGCTCTGGTCCAACCCTTCCACTTCACAAATAAGGAAAACGAAGCCTAGATGGGTGAAGATATTTAATCAAGACCACACACATAGCAAAAGGCAGAGCTGAGATTTGAACCAATTCCAAAGAGCCAAATCTAGAGTTCTTTCCACTAGATGACTTGACCCTATGCCATGTTCACTTTTTTTTTCAACCCAGATATCCAACACCAAATCATACTAGTTGTTGTGGAGTCATTTCAGTCATGTTCAACTCTTCGTGACCCCATCAAGAAAACCATGAGGTTTTCTTGGCAAAGATACTGGAGTGGTTTGCCATTTCCTTCTCCAGGTCCTCTTACAGATGAGGAAACTAAGGCAAAGAGGGTAAAGTGCCCTGCCCAGGGTCACACAGCTAGGAAGTGTCAGAGGTTAGATTTGAACTCAGAAAGATGGGTTTTCCTGACTTCAGGCTCCTTACTCTATCCACTGTGCCACCTAGCTGCCCCTTAGTAGACTCTCAACTAAATGGAATGGTCAGGAAATGGGCTCTGATTAATTTAACATTCTGGTTAATTTGTATAACCAGAGAACCCTTTTTCAGCTCAATACTTGTTAAAAATTCTTGTAAAAATGTCTGAGTCCTAATTTTGTCTACAAAATCTAGCTGTATGTGAATGAGTTAACTAAGGATGTGGGAATGTGAAAGCGAGTGATACAGGATCACAGAATGTCAAAGGTAGAATGGACCTCAGCATCCATCAAGTAGAATGTGTACACAAAAAAGATTTTCCCCTATAAGATGCCCAACAAGTGATCATTCAGCCTTTGCTCACAGATCTTCAACACCTGGGGATCTCTTCCTCCTCCTTCTTCTCTCCGCCCCGCCCCCCACCCTTTAGAGCTGACCCATTTCAGCTGTAATCATCAAGAAATTTTACATTGACCTCTTTGCCTGTGACCTTTCACCCAGTGTCTTCCCTCCTGTTTTCTGAAGCCAATCTAGAGCATCCTATGGGTGAAGCCAAGTTAACAAACATTTATTAAGCACCTACTGTGTGTGTGTGTCAGGCACTCTGCTAATATGCACATATGTGTTGTCTATTTCTTTTCCTGTGATCTGCCCTTTCTCCTAACACCTAACTAAAGATGCTGGTAAGTTGGGTTCTGGTTAATTAGAGTTTAGTTAGTACAGCACAGTAGACTTATGAGTGATCTCTTAATTTACAAATCTATCTTTTCTCAATCCTAACCCTTCTCCACCTATTTGCTACATTTGACCCACCCTTTATCCTCCCGGATCTTGTCTCTTTTCAAGTATTCGGTAACACAACTCTCTCTTGCTCTGCTTCCTACCTATGGACCTGCTTCCTTCAGTCAGGTTGTATGACTGTTCATCATTCTCTTCACTCATCCTACCTATGGATATTCCCCAAGCCTATGTCCTAGGCTCTCTTCTCTTCTCAGTCTGCTCTCTCTCATCAGCTCCCATGAGTTTAACTATTATATTTATGTAGATGACTCCAATACCTATACATTCAGCCCTCAGCTTCAGTGTAACACCTCCAATTAAGTACCTGGTGGAAATATCAAGCCGGACGTCCACCTAAACTCAACATGCTCAAAATTGAGATGCTTACTTTTCTTCCAGTCTCACCTATCTTCCAAACTTCCCTGTCTCTGTGGAAAGCACCACCTTCCTTCCAGTCTCCCAGGTTCAGTGCAGATAGGATGCTATCCTCCTGACTCTCTCCCTCCACCCATATATCCAATCAGTTGCCAGATTTTACCTTTTCTCTCTACCACCTCTCACATCAACGGCATTCTCTTTAGTCACACAGCTACCACCTTAGTTCAAGCCCTTTCATCTAGATTATTACAACATCCTTCTAATTAGTCTGGTTGTCTTAAATCTCTCCCCACTCCAATTCAGCCTACACAATGCTAGGAAAATAATTTTCCATAAACGTGGATCTGATCATGTAATTCCCCAATCAACTCAAGTAGTTTCTTATTGCCCCAGGATCAACTAGAAAATACTCTGTTCAGCTTGTAAAGCCTGTGTTCTAGCCTACCTTTCCAGCCTTGTCAGACTTTTCTCCCCATCCTGCTCTCGGTGAACTGGGCAAACTGACCCAAAGATCTTTCTGTTCCTCACACTCAACTTCCCAACTCCACACCTTTGCACTAACCATCCCATATGCTTGGAATGTACCTCCTCCTAACCCCTACTTCATAGAGTTCCTCTCTTCCTTTAAGACAAACCTCAAGCCCAGCACCATCATCTGTGTGAAGTCCTTCCTGGTCACCGTAACTGCTAGTGCCCTACCTCCCAAACTACCTTGCATTTAATGACGTTGTATATATTTGTATTTATTAACTTTATGTTTGTTATATGTACACAAATATATACATGTGTATACACACATACACTATACATACACACATATGTGTACATGTACATATATATACACATATACATACACACACTCACTTGTTACCTCCCCAATTAGAATGTAAGTCCCTTGATGGTAGGTATTATTTCATTCTTTGAACTTGTGCCAGGTCCTAGCATAGTACTTAGTACACAGGACTAAGTATATAGTAAATACTTAATGAATATCTGCTGATGCGTTGACTGTAATATTTCAGAAATAGTCTATAATTTCATCAGTATGATTGTTCCCTCCAATGACACAGCTCACAACCCCTGTCCTCACCAGACACTCTTTGTGAGTTGCCATGGCCTCGTACAATCCATCACTTGCCACTGCCTTTTTTTGATGACAATAGTATTATTAAGGCCGGAGGAGTCCTGAGAGGTCACCAAGTTCAATCATCTCATTTTGTGGATGAGAAAACTATGGCCCAGAGAAGTAATGACCTGTCCATCATCATACAGGTAGTAAACAATAAAGTCATCATTCCAACCACGGCCTTCTAACTATTTCTTTCCACTTTTCCGCTGTCTAATCCTTCCTCTTTCCAGATTTAGCCAAGCTTGGTTATAGATTCATGAATTAAAAACTGCAGGAGGCCTTAGAAGTCATTAGGTCTACCTCTCCCTTTTTACAGAGGAGAAAAGTCAGAGTCAAGGATGCTGAGCAGCTGGCACAAAGGCATACAGGTCAGAGGCATCAAAGGGAAGACAATTCATGTTCTCAGACTCTTAGAGGAAGTGCTCTTCCCCTCCAACATACTTCCTGCTGCAATCTATGGAGTTTGTCACTGGGTCCATAGTCATAAGCTCTGCCTTGATAGGCTTGTGTAGACTGGTACAAGCTTCAAGAATCCAGGGTCATCTCTATATGGGGTAGAACTAGATTGGAGGTGTCGGATACAGCAATGTTGGCACTGACTACCTCATGGCGCTGTTCAATTCCATTCCACAAGCATTTATTAATTATCTAGTATGGGCAAAATACTGTGCTAAGGTGTTAGCGATACAGAAACACAGCAATCAAACAAACAAATTATAAAAAGTCCTTGTGTACAAGGCATATACATATCTCTTATTCTGGGAATCAAGTAAGATGGTGTTTCAAAAGTACTGTAAAAAAATGTGAGTTGTTGTTTTTACTGAATTAGGGACTTCAACAGGCTGACTTCAGTTGATGTTTTCATTTCACATAGTCCTTGACTTGAACCTACTCTTATGCCTGTATCTTTTGTAATATATAACATCTTTAAGAGTACTATCTTATCTATTTTTCCATTGCTATACAGAGGGCTAGTAAAGGACTTCACATCACTAAGTGAAACATCAGATAGAGGGCCTGGAGTCAGAAAGACTCCTCTCCCTGAATTCAAATCCAGCCTCAGACACTTACTAGCTATGTGACCCTGGGCAAGTCACTTAACCTTGTTGGCCTCTGTTTCCTCATCTGTAAAATGAGCTAGAGAAGAAAAATGGCAAACCACTCTAGTACCTTTGTCAAGAAAACCCCAAATGGGGTCACCAAGATTTGGACATGACTGAAAGCAACTGGACAACAACATAATAAATATCTGTTGAATTAATTCTCTTAATATCTGCTGAATTAAATTGCATGTCATATTGTATTAAATGAAAGACAGAAGGGCACAATGGGTAAAGACTAACTTAGGGAGAGAAAGACATAGGTTCAAGTCCTCTCTGTGGCACATACTAGTTGTGTGGGACCCTGGGTAAATCATATAGCTACTCAGTGCCCCCAGGCAACTCTCCAAGACTCTTAATTGGTGCCAATCTGCATTGGTAGAGGAAGTTCTGCATAAAAGTCACTGCACCAAATAAAGCAAAAGAAAAAAAATATTATTGTGCATGTGCCATATTCCCTTACTAGATTTTAAGCTCTGTGAGGGCAGGAATAATATATTATCTAAACTTCTGTCTCCATCAGACTGAATGGAATGCCCTTGAAGATTGACTCTCAGCTTTCATTCTGGATAAGCAGTAAGAGTGCTTCTTGTTAATGATTCCACTGACAGGAAGAGGAAATAGAACTATTAGTTCATTAGACACAGTGAGCTCCTGGGTAAAGAAACTCCCTTTAACAAGGGCCTACCCCCACCCCTTCACCTTCTCTGCAAGGTACAGTAATAGAGCTGCCTGAAGAGCCTAAAGGATAAGTCAGCCCCTTAGCATTCCATAGTCGGTGTGTTTCAGAGGAAATGAGAGATGTCCTGGCTTCCATCCACCGTGTCATGCTGACGCTCAAGTTTCATTCTGAGTAAGCAGTAAAGGTCAATGATTTTACTGATACCTACCTATAAAAAGATAAATTGCCTAAGCCTATTTAGGAACTGCTAATCCTTGGATCCTAATCTACAAGCCTGTTTTAGCTACACACACATACACACATACACACACTCACACACACTCACACACACACGCTCACATTCACACTCACACACACTCACATACACACACACTCACTCACACACACACTCACACTCACACACACACACTAACACACACTCTTACTCACACACACAATCTTACTTTGGAATTTCTGTGCTTTATAACTTGCATGAAGTGACCAACTCCTCCTTAAACACTTGTCTTCCACAAGGGCTTTCACCTGATGTCCCAGGAGGCCTGGAGCTGGTGAGCTCCAACCCACCTTGTTCCCACCCCCACCCCAGCCAGGCAGCCTCCTCTCTCTGTTGCCATGATCAGCATGCAGCAGGCATTTCAGGGAAAACAGGGCGATGGGTACTATAATCAGATTGGCCTCACCAGCCTTAATCCTACAAACTGTGCTTTTGGGAAGCCTCCGTAGTCTCATTGGGTTGACATTAAACTGGATGTAATCTAGGCCAGGCCCAGGGCTGGTCACTCAGCAGGTTTCTCCCCAGGTCCTCCTTCCGATCGAAAGAGCAAAGGAGGCCTGGGTCCAAAAAAATCTCATGCTAAACTGTGTTCCATCTTCAAGATCCCCCAAAAAAACACAGGCTCTGGGCTGGCTCAAAATGTGTTTCATCCATCTGGGAAGTTTCTGGGCTCAGTGATATTGGTACCCCCCTTATCTGGGACTTCTCTGCTTGCTCCACTCACTGTGCACCCCAGCATAGCAGAAAGCCCCCCACACTTGGGAGTGCGAACATAGGAATTCAAGCCCTGATTCTGCAGTCCCTTACTAGAGTAAGGGAGGCTTTGGTTAAGGCACTTCTGTCTGAGCTCAGTTTCCTCATCCAAACAATGGGGATGATCATCCTCCTACTTCCTACCTCTGAGGCTGACTGTGGCCAGTGAAAGAGCGCCCATGAAAGCCCTTAGTAACCATCAGGCAAGCCAGTATTAATGTCATCATTATCCTTCTTTTAAATTATGACACCCAAGCTTCTCCTTTCTTTTCAGCGTCAGTGTCACAAGGGGAGCAAAGTACGCTACAACTGTAAATAACTTAAAGGGAGATGCCTGAAGAATAATGAGGGGAAGTGATTTGCTTCATGTCACCCAGAAATAAATGTGCCTTTCTGTCAATCCCAGGTCTTAGCAAGCTGCTGGACTTGTCCAAGGTATCGGGGGCTGTGCCAACTCAAAGCACATTGCTGCAGCCTCCACACCACACTGCCTCTTACATTTGTAGAGAACAGTCATGTTTCTTGGGTTCGGACAAAGAGTTGGCATAATATCCAATTGTTTCTTTTCTCACTATTGTTAATACCCACAACTGTTGTTCAGTCTCGCTGGAATAAAACATTAATAATACGCAACTAGCATTTCTATAGTGCTTTAAGGTTTACAAAATACTTTTATATGTTGATTCATTTGCTCCTTGAAACTACCCTAAGAGGTGAGTTTATGATGATCCCCTTTCTACAGATGAAGGAAGTGAGAAACAGAGAGAATTCATTGCCCATGTCAAGTCACAACTTCTCTGAGCCTCAGTTTCTTGATCTGTAAAATAAAGAAATTGAAATGTTACCTCGAAGTTCCCTTTCAGTTCAATTAATCAATTTCCTCACTCTTCACCTATGTGACCTTGGGTAAGTCACTTATCTCAACTGGGCTTCTATTATCTCACCTGCAAAATGGGACGATGATCCTTACCTGGGCGCCTGCTCTCCAAACGCCTTCCTCCCTGCCTGAACTTGGGGCAAAATGCCACATTCTGATCTTTTCCCTCCATGCTGACCCCTGCTCCCAGGCCTCACCCTGCAGTTGGCCAGCTTTTGAGTCTCTAATTTACTTGGCCCTCTCTGCCTTGCTTGTGCTCACAGCTGGCCCAGTTCTTGCCCCAAGTCTCACTGAGTGAACATAGTTCTTTATCCCTTCAGCCCCTCTCAGAGCTGGCTCACTCATACACTCATACACAGTGAAGCACTCACTGAAGTGTTTGGAGAATCAAAAAAGCAGCCTAAGGGCCTCAGAAACACAAGATCAAGGTTCTCATTTCACCTCTGCTCTTCACTGTGTGACTTTGGAAGTGACTTTATCACCCTAAGCCTCAGTTTCATCATCTGTAAAATGAGAGAGTCAGTCTAGACACTCAAGGTTCCTTCCAACTCTGAAAAATTCCATGACTCTGTACACTTAATGGTATCCCTGAACTCAGCTCCCCACCTCTCTGTCCACTTCTGCCCAGTACCAGGAACAGAGGAAGTGGAAGGAGGGAGTTTTCACACCCTTGGAAGGAAGGAGGAAACTGTCCTCCCCTTGACATTTCACCTAGGGAGGACCAACAATGAACCAGAGTGAGCCCCAGGCATCCTCCATGCCGAGAGCCGAGGAGGGGCCTTGAGAAACACTTGGCTGCCAGATAACTTCCTGGCTCATCCCCAGAATAGATACTATCACACTTTAGTTGGTTTTCTCCTTTTTCCCAACAGCCGATCTTTCAGAATCTAACCAATGGGTTATGTGTCCCAAACCAGAGAAATGTAAGTGGTCCTGAATTGGAAGGGGGCTGGGGGTGGGAGGACGCAGATTACTCTACCAGCTTGGAGCGCATCCCTGGACTAGAGGGCCCTTAGAGCACAGAAACCCCTCACTTTCCACAACAGCCACAGGCCTATCAAGTTCTGGGGAAATCAGATTCATGTAAATTAAATTCTGCCTCACAGTACACATGTATTTTCATTTCAGATTCAGTAAGTAGGCTGGTTATGAAATGTGCTCAAGCCTTAAAACTGTCTTTGCCCCGTACTCCACCCTTGCACCTAGCCCCTTTGTCAAAGAGCCAATCGATTAACAAGCATTTATTAAGCACCTACCATGAGAAGCTCTGGGGATACAAAGTAAGGCTAAAAAAAAAAAAACAACAACAACCAGCCCCCACTCTCAAGGAGCTCACAGACTAATAGGAGGGACAGTTTGCAAACAGCTCAGCAAAAATAAGATACACGCAGGATAAACGGGGGTCAGCGTCAGCAGGAAGGTATGAAGATTATGGAGGATGGGGAGAGGCTTTTAGCCAAAAGAAACCCAGGGATCGATCATTTCCATATTCTGGGCACTTCAAGATTTACAATGTGCTTTTCTCACAGGGGTTTCAGAATCCTTAGCATTTTACCATTTAACAGAAGTAGAAACTAAGACTCAAAGCAATGGGACAACTTGTCCACACTCTCATAGCTCTTGTAAGTCTTCTGACTCCAAGTCCAGGATGCATTTTACTCTAGACCGGTACTCTTCCTCAAATATTTTCCCAAATGCCTTTTAATTCCAGTGCTTTCCCTCTCTTGTTTCCCATTTCTCCTGTATGTATCTTGTTTTGTGTATATTTGTTTGCAGGTTATGAGATTGTAAGCTCCTCAAGGGGAGGGACTGTGTTTTGGGGGTTTTTTTGTATCCCCAGCACTTAGCAGAGTGCCAGTAAACTTGAATACTCAGATGCACTGGGACGACTTTTATTTAAAGGGACTTTGCAGGGACACCAATATCTCTGGGGTCAGAGAACCTGGATTCAAAATCTTGCCTCTAACACTCATCATGTCACCTTGGACAAACCACAACCTCCCTGGGCCTCAGTTTCTTCAAGATCTGTAAAAGGAAAGGGTTGGATCAAAGAGCCTCTGACATCATCTCTAGATCTGGGATCTCTGAGCTCATCTGTGAGGTCATAAAGTTAATCATCTCCCCCTTAATTTCTTGGTTTTGTACTTCGGGTTACATGCCAAATACGGTGTGTTCTTCCTGAGATTTTTTTATCAAGGGATTTGAGTAAGAACAGGTCAACTTTTCTAAGGAGGTAGCCTGCCAGAGATTTAGAGACCTTGTTGGCCATGGGGTCCATCCTATTTATCTCACAAATGAGAAAACTGATGCTAAGTGAATTGCCCCAGGAAGACACAACTAGTCAATGTCTGAGGCAGGATTTGCACTCAGGGATCCTGTGACTTAGCCACTATATCAGACTGCTTCTCACTGAACATGGGAACCAGAAAGGTAGAAGTTGGAATTCTGCCTCTGACACTTGCTATGTGACCATCAACACATCTCTCAGCTTCTAGAGAGCTTCAGTTCTCTCATCTGTAACAGAAGAATATCTACAGAATAGAATATCTACTTCCCAAGGTGATCAACTGAGACAATCTTTACGAAGCAGTGCTCTCAAAATGAATGGTGGCCATTCATGAGGGTAAGAATTATTTGGGCCCTCCAGCTCCTTTTTCCCTTTGTGCTCTCCACCTTGTAGTATGCCCACTTCCAGCGGGTCAGAAGCAGAGCTAGGAGAATAGGCAGATAAAGTTCTTAGCAGCAGCTCCAGTAAGAGGCTACCAGGGACAGAGTCCCATTGCAATGGGTTTAGTAATCATTAAACACAATTTGGAAAGGGATGGGAATAAGAGACTTAAACATTGTTCAGAGGTCACCCCAAACTTCAATTATATGCAAGAACTGGGCCCACTGGATGAGAAAACTCCCTCCACCAATAGGAGTTGGCATCTTTCCCCCAATCCTTAGTCCTAGAGAATTGCTTAGAGAGATTAAGCATCTTGCCCACAATCACACAGTGAGTTGAGACTTGAACCCAGGACTTGCTGACCCATGATGCCTTAATAATGATGATGCTAGTGATAAAAATAAAGGGTGCTCCACGTTTTCCTCTAAGAGTTAATAAAGCTGAAGTCTTTCTTCCTTGGAGTCACAAAAGTCCTACGAGGCAAACGGGAATTACTGCCTCCTATTTATACACGGGGCCATCTGAACAAGTGAGATTAATTGGCTTGCCCCACGTCATGCACAGCACGGAGGCTCTGGACTCTTTACTCCAAGCTGAGTGTTCACTTTCATCCAGTCACCAGTAATGGGGACACTAAGGAAGGGAGGGGTCCTCACTACCCACTCCCGGACCATGTTGGTTGTTAGGAGACTTGATGGTAGGAAGACAGTAAACAGAAGGAGATTGAGGACAGGGGAGGAAGAATGGGGAGGGGGTCCCAGCTGAGGAGGGAAGTGGGCTAAAGACCGCTGGATGACCAGAGAGGAGAGAATTCTGAGTGGATTCACTGTGGTCAGACTTGGCTATATCAGAGAAAGTCAGAGGACCGTGGGATTCAGAAATGATCTGGTCCAAAGCCTTGATTTTACAGATGAAGAAGATGAAGTTCGGAGGAGAAACGTGATTTTTTCACACAGTTATGAGCAGCAGAGTCAGGATTCCTCTAAGTTCAAATCCAGGGTTCTTTCCACTATACAACTAAACTAGAAAGAAAAGAGGCCAGGGACCAGTCGTCCCATGGTGATCATCTTTAAATACTCAAACTCGACTAAAACAAGGTCTGAGTATTGCAGATGACATCCCTACCTCCCCAGTCTATGCAATTCTTGTCTATGTCCTTCCCAAAAGCCTGCCACCAAGCGTCTGCCCGCCATGCTAGAGGCCTGCCTTTCTTGAAGGTACCAGGGGAACACTCTGGCTATCTGCTTCTTTTCCTGTTGTACAATCCCTTGATGTCATCCTGTACTTCAGAATTACTTATGGGCTATGGGCCACAATCTGCTCACACCCACCATGCCCCTTGCCACTGTCCTTTCTATAATGCACACTTGAGTTCTTTGGAAGCAGTGGTGCTCTAGCAAAATGGTAAAATGTTGGTATTGAAAAGATTGATCTTACTTTTATGAGAGGCTTGAAGTGAGTAAAAAAACTTTATACCTTTGCCAAGAAGGGAGGAAAAAACATTGGAAGGAAGGCTATAGGTGATCAGGCTGGACGTCAAGGATTTAGAAGCCTGAGAAAATCTAGAAAAGACCTAGATATTATTGCTTTGGGACACAGAGGCCTCATGCTTGGGCTCAAAGATGGTTATGGGCATGCCCTTGGGAAGACCAATGTCCAAATGCCTTTGTCACTCAGAGGGTTGAAAAGTGAGTTGTGTGAAACTCCAACTGAACTTTAAAGATTATCTAGCATCTAGCCTCTTCATTTTTCAAATAGGAAAACTGAGGCTCTAACACAGGAAACGCTTTGCCCAAAGTCATGCCCTGGACTGCCATATTTTAATCGGGAAGGAACTTCAGTAATCATCTAATCCAACCTTTTCATTTTACAACTGAAGAAACTCAAACCCACAGAGGTGAGAAGGATAGCCTTACTCAAAATCACCAGGCAGTAACTAGTACAGACACAGCTCAAACCTGGGCTTTTGTGGTCTTCTGGCCTGGCACTTTTTTCACTGTCCTGCCCTGCTTCTATGTGGGCAGCAGACCCTGGGGCCACAGCCCAGCAGATAAGACCTCACTTAGGTCACAAGTGTGTGTCCCTGGGCTGCTCCCACATGCTTTAGGCTCAGAGCAGCAAAGCCTTGGGTCAAAAGATCAAGTTGAAGTTCCAGCCTGGGACAAATTCCCTAGACTTCAGTCTTCCTGGCTCTACCTGCTCCTTGGGGCCAGTGAAAAGAAAGTTCCTGAAACCTGGATACCCGGCTGAAATGGGAGCCGCTCTGGTCATTATCCTGCATCTCCCAGACCATCCCCATTGCATGTTGATCCCTCCCCACCCAAAGCTGCACCTCATTCAGATGTAGCTGTGTTCCTTCTGGACAACTCAAATGAAAGCAAGAGAAGGGGAAAGAATGCTTCACTAAATAGTTCAAGTTTTTCTTTCTGGTCACATTCTTCTAGTCATAATGTACTTTGTGGCTTCTGCCGAATATTCCTGTTTGACTGAGCTGGGAACGGGTGCTATCCCCAAACACGGAGGTTGGAATGCAAGAGAAATTGCCTGGAGTCAGACAGCTTCACTTCGGGTCTGTTCGTCAACACCAACTGGAGAGTGATACCTCATGGCCCAAATCTGTCCTCTTCGGAAGCTCAAGTTTCATCATGCCATTGGCGGCTGGAAAATATTCACCAACTCTCCCATCCCCACCATCTATAGGATCAAATCCTAACTAGTCTATATGGCCTTCAAGACCATCCACAGGCTTGCCCCAACCCACCCATCCCAATTGGCTCCCATAATCCCCCAGTATGTATATGCACAGCTCCAACAGGATCTCCACCCTCACTGATGTCCAGACACTCCAGCCTTGGAGTCCCCACTCTACGCTCACACGCAGTTCTCTACTCCTCCTTTTTCCCCCTTCCTCTCTACCTATCCAAATTCAACCTACTTCCTTCTCTAGTTTTTCTTCCCACTTTCAGGTTCCTTTAGCACTTATGATCTGTACCATATAAATCAATAATTATACCTAGCTTTCATATAGCACTATGGGCAAAGCACTGCGGTAAGCACTTCACAAATATATCATTTGATCCTCTCAATAAACCTAGGATGTAGGTGCTTTTATCATCTCCATTTTTCTCATGAAGAAACTGAGTCAAACAGGGTTAAATGACTTGCCCAGAGTCATACAACTAGTAAGTGTCTGAGGCTGGATTTGAACTCTGGTTTCCCTGACTCCAGCTTTATCCCCTGTACCATCCAGCTGCCTGTATCAGACAGATACTGCACTTATTATAGCATCCTAGGGTTCAGAAATAGAAAGAGCCCTAGATAAGGTAATCTGGGCCAATCATATCATTTTACAAATGGGGAAACTGAGGCCCAGAGAAAGGAACTACTCATTCTTCCTTTCATGATAATTTAACTGTTTCATGTATAAAGGTATTCTAGCCTCAGTGAGACTTTAAGCTTCTTAAGGTCAGAGCATTTGTCTTGTAAGTCTCAAGTAGCCTGGCACAGGGCTGAAGATATAATAGCTGTTCAGCAAAAACTTAGTGAAAGGAAGTGAATTGAGTTGAATTGGAGGCAAGGCTTTCAGCTGTCACAGAGGCCCTAGCTGTCAGGGCAGGGAAGCCAGAAAGTTGTGAGGTTTTTGATACATCCTCTTTTTGCCTCAAAGGACTTAGAGAAATCCAGACCAAATTCTCTTCTGGCACTAAATGCCTGGCACAACTCCTGGGGGGTACCCTAAGAGAATCCTCCAAAGAAAAGTACTATCTATGTTTGGAGAACTGAGTCAATCAGTGCAGGTGGCCAGTCTGGATCATTTAGATTGGAGGAATTCTCTGGCTTTTGTCCCAGTGGCTGGGGATTCCCACCCATCCCCCACCCCTCACTCCCCTTTTGTCCCACCATGGGTCCTCTCCCTCTCCCTCTCTCTCTGTTGCCCGTTTTGCTAGGTCTTGATTCTGGTAGGATCATGGGCTGTACCCTCTTTTAGCCACCTTAATAACTGATTTTTGCACCTGAGTAATTGACCCAATTCAGTCATAATTGCCAAATGGCATGTTCTTAATCCAATCTCAGTACATGAGAATCCTCAACCCCTTGATTTTTCACCGATCCTGGCCAGAGACTGATTCTGAGAAGCTCAAAGGAAAAATGGGACAAGAAACATTTTTCTCTCCTTGTCCAGAGTGGAATCCTGGCTCATCTATGTGGCCCCCTCAGCAGCGAGCTCAAGGTTTTACATACCAAAGGCACTCAATTACTATTTGTTGAATAAATGAATGAATGAGTGAAGGCCCAGTGGTGCTGGCCAGTTGTAAGAGCGGAGTTCTTAATCCTCCCAGTTCTGACCCCTCATTTCTTTCCCTCCACAAAGGCCAAATGGCTCCCAAATCAGAATTCAGCCCCTCCCTCCTTTCCAAAGGATCCAAATCCTCTTTTCTATTACATATCTGGAGAAAGGAAGCTGGTATCCCAGTGACCAGTCTAGTCATTCTGGGAGCTGGGCTCAGCTTCCATCCTGCTCCCCACCCCCACCCTGGACCCACAGGAGTCAGGCTCCCAGAGGCCATATATTTCCTAATATCATCTTTCCTGTTTCTGGCCCAGTCCTTTTACTTTCCACCAGTTTGGGAACCACCCTCAGTTATCTCCCTCCTTCCTCCTCATTTCCAGCTAAGTGTTGGGTGGGGACTGAGAGGTGGGGTAGAGAGAGAGGGGAGAATCTTGATGAACCACTACCCCTTTACCCTGAGGTAATGATGGTGAGTGTGTGTGTCAGGGGAGGCTGCTGAGTAGTCTGCCCCTCACCCTTTTGGCTAGAGAACCTTCATTCCAGGAGGAGGCTGGAGGCCCATGGGCCCCACTCTTTCAGGAGACTAAAAAAGGACTGAGTTGTGGGGGAGTCTCCATTCAGATCTGACTGTTTTAGTTGACTGCCATGAGAGGATCCGAACGCAGAGAGTTAGCTCAAGTTTCCAAACCCAGAGAGAATCAGCTCCAGAAGAAATTGGACTGAACATCCTAGTAAACCTCTCTGATCAACTAATAAATTGATCCTGGAGCTACTCCAGTTAAAAACACAGCCCAAGGGGGTAAGGAGCACTCGCAAATAGTAATTTGCAAAAATAAATTGCAAAAAAATCTTGCAAATATACCAATTATGAGGAGAGATGGCACCTTCTCCCAACAAAGGGATAACCAGCTAACATAGTCTCTAAGAAAGCAAGTTCTGCACTTTGGGTCAGAGGATCTGGATTTCAATCTTTAGGTCTCTGACCTGTGTGACTCTGGGCAAATCACTAAACTCCTCTGTGTCTCCATTTACTTATTTATTTGAGAAGATGGGGGATTAAATGATCTCTGAGGTTCCTTCTAAAGTACAGGGTCATCTTAAGTTTTTTTTAACCTTTGTGGAATTTTTCTTAACCATAGAAATATATCTCCCCCTCAAAAAAATTACTTGAAAATCTATCCATTCTAAAAACCCTAAAAATGACTCTTTTCCTTTGATTCTGAAAAGTTGGCCACTGTGTTTTCAATGGCACCAAATATAGAAATGAGCACAGGAGTAAATCACTCACAGGTGCCAAGTTTTAGCTCAGGGCACATTTTTACGGTTGAGTTGTAAACCATTGAAAGGAGGGAGCTGTAATTAAAATGCTGACAGACTCACAACTGTGAAAAGGCAGAAAGAGCATGGCTAGAATCCCCAACAGAGGAGCCCAGGAAGAAAGGCACGACCCCCACCCCCTGTCCTCCTGCCCTAGCCCACCCACCCCCAACCATAGCAGGGCTAACTGGGAGACTCTGGCAAAGGCCCAGCGGCTAAAGTCAGCCAGCCTGAAGGTGGAGCACAGGACTGTGGAGTGGCCTGGGACCCGAGGTACATTTCACGGATGGGGAACCTGAGGACCAGAAGAGAGGAAAGGATTTCCCAAAGGTTCCCCCACGGCAAGTGAGCGATAAAGCCCAGAGTAGACTCCTGCTCTACTGCAATGAGTTGTAGAAACAAACTGGAAAGACTAGATGTGGGGACACTGCCTGGGTGTGTCTGCCATCAAAATACAAAAAGCTCAGCTAAAATACACCTGCACCCCCTCACCTCATGCCCCCACATACTCCACCAAGAAATTGCCCTACTGTCATGAAGGCAATCAGAGACCGTCCATCTCAGGGTTACAGATGTCTTGGAATATAAGTTGACTGGTCAGCTTCTGCCTTTCACCAGCCTCATTGTTGGGGGTAATTAAATTAAACTGGGCCCAACCTTCTGAGTCCGGCATTCAAGGTCTATCACCTGGCCTCATTTTTCCTTTCCAACCTTCACTCCTCAGAGTTAATCATTAACTCTAGAAAGGCCCCAGTCTCTACCACCTTCATTTCATCTCTATGCCTCTAATCAAGCTATTCCCCTCCTCCCCCCAAGACCCCTTTTCTCATAGAGAAGTCCTGTACATCCTTAAAGTCCCAAAGAGAATCCCTCTTCTTCTAGAGACAGCTGGTGGCAAATCCAATAAAATGGCCTGGAATGAGACAGACCTGAGTTCAAGTCTGGCCTTACTACAGGGAGGACTCTGGGTGAGTCATTTCACTACTGCCTGCCTCAGTTCCCCTTACTGTAAAATGGGAATAGGAATAGTGCCTGCCCCCCAGGGTGGCTGTGAGGACCCAAGGAGAGGTTGTGCGTGCAAACACAACAGAGCTCTCATCTGTATCTGTCTTACCTTCCAAAACAGGTTGTATGCCCAAATAGGGGCTGGCTCATGATGACCACATTCACACATCGGGGATCAGGTCTTTCTCTCTCTCAACAGTTATCAAAAGAGGCAGAGGAGCACCCCAGGTACAGCCTGGGTGTTCCATCCTGCTTCTGACACTAGCTGTGTGGGATTTCTTCATCTGTAAAATGGAACTAAATAAGGGTTGCTATAAGACCCAAAAGAAATGATCTCTGTAGAGATGTGATTTACAAACTTAAAAGCACTATCTTTAAAAATCAGCTACTGCTATTACCACAAGTCCGAGCACATGTGCCCAGAAAGACTTCTAAGTAGTTGAGCTGCAGGGAAGAAAAGTCTATTCTGAAATCCAATGCTTTAACCTGAGTTTGAGAATCAGTTCTTATATTTATCAATTTGTGACCTTGGGTATGTCATTAACCTTCTATGGGCCTCAGTGTCCTCCTCTTGAAATTGGGGATAACAATACTTGAGTTGTTATGTGAGGTAACAATACTTGGAGTTGTTATAAGTAAAGTACTACACAAATTCCCATAAGCTGAGTACCCCAAGGCCAATGGACTCTGTCAGTGTGCTCATCTGAAATAGCACTTTTGGCTTGCTATGGACTCCAAGTACTTTGGAATGACTCCAGTTAAGAGGAGGCTTACTCTTCTTTACTCAAAGCAAAGGGGTTAAGCAGCCACCTCCCAGCGGACAAGACTTTCCCCTTCTTCTACATCAATGCTTTTAACAAGAGCCAATGGGATTCATTCCCCTAACTCCTCCTTTACCCTTTTCTGAGGGGTTTCACCTATGAGTAGTGAAATGACCCAGAGTCAGGTAGAGGCAACAGAGAAAGGCCAGAATTTAGGTCAAAATCATCTCTTTTTACAACAAGAAAAGACTACTGAAAAACCTTTAAAATGTAAAAGAATACTATGTTGGAGTGACAGAAACCACCTTCATGTATTTTCTTTTTCATTCATTCTATTATTGCCCAAATATTCTCTAGGCACCTTCTGTGCACGGGGTTCATTGTAAGGTACTATAGTCAGCACAGCATGGAGGAAGGCAATCCGACCATAGAGTAAGTGCTGAATACATGTGTTTTCCTTTATCCATTTCATTTATTCAGGGAATCTCATTCTCCAAAGAAGTTAAGAGTGAACTTTGCTTTATACAAAAGTTACATTTCCCCTAAACTCTGTGGCAATGAATGAAAAATGTGCTTCATACAGAATGTGCCAAATCTGTTCTACTGAATTAGTTCATCAGTGTCCAGGAGAGGCACTCAAGAACCCAGAGAGCTGACTAGGATGAAGAAAGCCAACTAAATTGTATTTTGGAAGTATGCATGCATTTTTGATCCCAAGTTACTTTCTAATATGCAAAAAACTCTGAAAAATAAAAGATCTTTAAAGTATCCCTTGGCTCCTATTAAAAGCTTTGGTGTGGAAAAGGTGGAAAATATTGTCTCCAGGGAGTCTGCCGTTTATCCCCATTGCTTTGAATAAGTCAAATTTTTGTAAATCAAATTCCATTTTAAATGTCCTAGGAGAAGTGGTCAGCTATTGTGATAAATTATCACATTTCCTGGATGATTCCCCTTAAGTCACTTGTTCTGTATAGGTCATTATTAGAAATATTTCCTCTTCGCCCACCTATAATTTTGAGCCTTTGGTAAAGACTCAAAGACTCCATGATTCACAGCATCACCAGGAGAAAAATGATCTTTAATTTTTAAGGGGTTTTTGATGTGTTAGAGATCAGCTTGGGGTCTAAAGAACACTCAAACTTTCCAAAATACAGTCTGGTCGCTGTCCATCCTGAGCACCTCTCTTAGATGCTGATGGACTACCTCAGTGGAGTAGACATTCATCTCTATGTCATATTGTGTACAAGGGGCATTTTTCATTCACTGAACTTCTATGAGAATTCTTGAATCATTTGGTTGGTTATTTGGCAAAAGTTTGGGAGAACAATGGACACAGCCTGAGTCTGGTCCCAGCAACACCTTAAAAAGACCAAGAGAAAGGTCATCAGTATCTTGGATACACTCTTGGTGGAAAGTTTACGTGAAAACCTTAAACAAAAATCACACAGGAGCAGAAGGTTTTGATGAAGGGTTTTTAACTGCTTTCTTAATATATATTTTCATATATACTAGCTATATTTCCATGTAATTGGTTTTCTTTGGAACCCTACATATTTCATTTTAAGCATTTAAAGTCATGGTTGTGAGAAGGGGTCCAAAGGTTTCACCAGAGACTGCACAAGGGACTCACGAGATGCACAAAAAGTTTAAGAAGCCTGATTTGAATACAGACCAATAGAGAGAATACCCACATCTACATGGAAGAGACTGAAGAGCCATCACAATTTTATGGCTTTGAGTTTGGGGGGGGGTTCGTTTTTTTTCTCTCCTGGAGGTGTGGGGAACTCAAGGCTTTGAAGTGGCATCTACCAATGTAGACTGGCACCTGATGCCTAACATACAATCTTAGTATGTACGGGCAAAATAAGAATCCAGGTCTTCCAGATTCCAAGACCAGTCCTCTATCCACCATGCCACAATGCCTCTATAAAATACTGTTAATTATATTATTACATCAATAATAATATTTGCATAATGCTACAGTTTTCAAGTATTTTCACATAATTATCTTGTTTAGACTTCTCATTAGCTACAAGGAAATGGAAGCCCAGAGAGGTTAATGGATTTGCCCTGGGTCATGCAGACAGTAAATACCAGTTCTGCGGACTCAACCCAGGTTTTCTGATTTTTAAGTCTAGAATTCTTTCCACTATTTAAGTATGCCCTGTGATGAAGCTTTTTCTTAAATGAATTATTAGCCCCTAATATTAGCTGGAATGTCATAGATTGAGTTTTCTTAAAAGAGGTGAAGCTATCCATGTCAGTGATTTCGACTCCAACCCCCTGTATGCCCACCCCAAATACTACCCTTCTGGAAACCAATTCTGTGTCTTTGATTCTCTGCCCCCTCCTTGCCCCCACTCCTTGCCCCTTCAGATTTGATAACATACAGAGCATTGTGGGTCCCCAGCAACTGGAGAGCTCCACCCCTAAGGAACAAAGACGCGATTGTCACCAGTGAGTGGCGTTTGACTCAGGGCTCAGTGGAACGTAAACTGAGACTCAAGAGTTCATCTCACTTAAGACTGGACCCCTGAAACTAATGACTCTAGCCCCTCCAGGGTGGGCTGGATTTCAAACCTGTTCCTGAGTGAATGACCATCAGCTAAACTTTCCATATCCTAGGTGAAATCGAGTGGCCGATGTTTGAGGTCCCAAAGGGAAAGGTTTCGCCAGTGGACACCTGAGCCTTTTGCCAGGATGGAGTCTGTTCCCTAGCACCTCATTGAAATCAAACAGTAAAGGAATTGCAAACTACTGCTCCCTAAAATGTAGTATATAGGGACAGGGACCTCTGGTTTGCTTGAGAGACAAGGCATGAGCTTATTCTTTTAGGTTGTGTCCAAAATCTTAATGACACAGGTCCAAGCTAAGGTCACAGTCTCTTGGAGACAGGAAGGTCTAGGGAAGAAAGTTGTAAGCAACTAGGCCATAGTAAGGATCTTAGAGAGGGTAGAGAGTTAGGAACATTGAATGCCTGAGCTGGAGGGGATCTTAGAGGAATGAGGTCAAACTCAAACAGAAATGTAGCCCATTAATCCATATGCAAAGATCCTGGGGGGAGGGGGCAAATAGTGAAAGTTTTGAAATGTAAAATTTGTATTTTTATTTATCTTGTTCAAGATGTCCCAAATATATTTTAATCTGGTTCAGGCTGATGGGAGTGTTGGTGGTCCCATGTTTGACATCTCAACCTTAAAAAATAAAATCTCAGAGTGTGGAACATCAGAGCCAAAAGGGACCTTGGTAAATAGAATTTCAGAACATAGAATGTTAGACCTAGAAGAGATCTTAGATTAAGGAATTCTGGAACACGGAATGTCAGAACCAGAAGGGACTTCAGAACACAAAATATCAAAACAAAATATAAGACCTAGAAGAGACCTTAGAACTTAAGAGTTTTGAAACATAAAATGTCGGAAGAAAAGTCAAAACATTAAATTTTTAAACATAGAATGTCAGAGCTGGAAGACACCTTAGAACATGAAATGTTATCACATTGAATGCCAGATACAAAAGGCCTTAGTAAATGGAATTTCTGAATACTGAATGTTACAGTTGGCTGTGGGAGGGGGGGTGGGAGGGCAGAGAACTTTAAAACAAAAAAAGGTGAAAACTGGAAGCAAATTTTGAGGTCAGTTTGAGATCCAATCTCTAAGTGTTTCCTTCCATGAGTTGAAAATTTTTGTTTAAGAATTTGAGATTTACAATGATAAATCCCCAAGGAAAAAACCTTTACAAGTCCTCTTCCAGCTGATTTTCTAAAAGGAAGCTGGCTAAATAGCAAACTGTGAGGGGCTAAAAAGAAGAGGAAAAGGAACTTTCCCCCCAGTGCCACATCTATAGCAGCCAACATCACCCTCATCTTCAACAGCCTACATTCATTGAACCTCCTCTGTCTACACTGGCTGTGTTTCTCTTGTGGTACTGACAGTCCAAGAGGAGGATCATTGTCCAAGACCAGAGTAATGCATCTCCTTGATAAAGAGGCTCTGGGGACTGCTGCTACAGTTGGCCATTTTCTTTTCTCTGTGGGAAATGGAATCCTGAAGTTCTCCCTGGAGGCTCCTTCCCTCCCAGCTTCCCAGGAACCCCTCTTATCTCAGCTACACCCTTCCTGACACTGCCGTAATTTTGCTATCAAGGTCCCATCACAAGCTTCTTAGACCCTGGAGATGCCTTCTTGCTGTGTCATCTCAGGAAACTGGAAAACCCCAGTCTCCAGCTGGTGACCATCTCCACTGCTCCAGCTGTCCCCCACGTAGGAGCCACCCTGTTGGCTCCTCACCAGTTTCCGTTTCCATGAGTAGGGGCCCTGGGGCGTGACAGGTTTCGTGGAGTGGGGCCCAGCCTCCTTCTCTGGGCCTGCTCTGCCCAGCCTATCCTCCTATGCTTCCATTACTCCAAGGGCAGTCCTTCCTCCCCACTCATCCCTTCTCCTTGTCTCCCACCCTAACAGCCCCTGGGAGCTATTTAAGCAGAGAGGAGTCCCCATGCTCATTCTTGGGAGGCCTTAGCTGCCCCTAACCCATAGTCCAGTCCCTCCAGCTACCTCTCCCCAGAAGGGGAAAGAAGAGTGTCCTGTGAAAGAACTTAACCATGCAGAGGAGAAAGGAGCCTGGAGCTAAAGAGTCCACCAGAGTGGCAGCCTTCTCCAGGTACCACCCCAGACATGCACTCACCCCCACCCCTGTGGGAGGAGTTGGAAACTGCCTCACCCTCCTAGACTCAGGGAACTTGGAGCCAACTCATGCCTCAGAGAAGGGAAATGCGGAGAGTTTCCCAGTGGGGTGGTGACTGACTCCCAAGCTGAGCCCCTGCCTCTGTCCCAGGGTGGGTGCGGAATCTATAAGCCTCAGTCTCTCTTGCTAGGCCCTTGTCATGCTTCCTGGCCCTTAAAAGGGGGCAAATATGTAAGTGGCCCTTGTGGCTGAAAGGGCCGCATTGTGGGGAGATCTTTATCTCCAGCCACTCCCCTGACTTGCTCTGTCCTGGTAGTCATGGAGATGGGTCCTTGGAAGACCTCCTGGGTCCCTGACTCACTATACAGTGAAGCAGGGGTGGGAATTCACCTCTCACTGACGCCATGAGCACCCGGACAGGGGCAGGAAACTACACGACCAAAATCCCTCCACCAAGTGCCTGGTGGGTTGACTCCCTCACTCTCTTGCTAGGGTGAAATTCCATCCCCCTGAGCTCACCTCCCTGGAGCTGCACATTCCAATCAGGCTGAGCCCCAGCCACCCCTGCCCTTCCTGTCCCCCACCCTGGGGGCTGCAGGGAGTGGGAAGCAAAATGGAGTCAGCCTTGGTCCAGCCCTCATCTACCTGGTCTAGCTGTAGCCTAGTCTGGAGCGGTATGGACATCTCTGCTTTTTCATTCTAAATATAATAAGGGATTAGCTCAGAGATCTACTCCCATCTAAGATTGATGGGGCCTTATTTGGGGGTTTGGTGGGGGGTTTAGGGGAAAGAATCCTAGCAATAAGAAAGAAGACATAGTTTGACCTTACAGAGAAAATGTCTACAAGATGCTCCACCTGGCTACTTTTAGTGTCTCCATATATGCAGTAATCACATGAGGCCCCATTTGAGGAGGTAATTAGTATTGACCCACAAAAGTTCCTATAACTGGTACCATTCCACTCTGGACCTAAGGTACTAAAACAGAGTAGAAACAGTGGCCCAAACAGGTATGGGCGGGGGGTCCCCAGAGGCTCTGAAAGATTACTGTTGGGAGATGGAACCATCTAGAATTGGGTCCAGTGTTCTTCCTTCTCATACGCTTTGAACTGACCTGCTGCTTCCTAGAGCTTAAAACAATCATCTCATGCTGTCTCCATGTCCCTAAGATGATAGTACTTAGAATGGAAGGGCCTGTGAAGATCATTTAGTCCAACCTTCTCAATTTACAGATGGGGAAGCTTCAGGCCATAAGGCAAATGACTTGCCCAAGGTTGAACAGAGCCAAGTTCCAAATTCTCTTTGCTTCCTCTCCTAAACTATATGATGCCTTAGGTCAGAATGAGGGCCAGACATCTTCGAAACAAGGCAACGGGAGAACCCAATCACAAGCCCCCAAAACAGGGAAAACAACCAAACTTCAATACTTATACATACTCTAAGTGGCACCACCCCCACATCCAAGCTGGGTGTGGGCACCACACACACTGGGCTCCCAGGCTTCGAGTCTCTAAAACAGAGTGCAGGTGAGCAAGCAAATTCATCATCCCTTAATCTGCAGAATGAATCAAGAAGCCTCTCCTCCACCCCTAGAGATGGAGCAGCCAGCTGATAGTCAAGGTCGCTTGGGCAGAAGGGTCAGAATCTCACATTAGCAGTAGAAAGAGAGCTCCTCCGCACCCACCTTGACTCCGGTGCAGCCTGATGCCATCTCATAATTCAGAACGACATTAATATCCCCTTTATCTCTCACTCCTGCTGCTGACAAGACACAGAGCCTGTCTGTCAGGTTGGGTCTTGCCCAAGGACGACTATCTCCAAGGCAAGAGTGCATGAATGAGTGATAAAAATACATCTTTGATCCTTCCAAATATCGTCCAACCCAAGGGTAGTGAGGCAGCCAGACCCCAGGCACATTTTTCCTTTCTTATTTCCTAGAGATGGTGCCCATATGTTTGGACTGGAGGACCAGTCTGGGCAAGAGATGAGTGTCTGCTTGGGGCAGCTCATGGGGGATACCAAGGTGAGTCACTAAGCTCTTGGAGAAATGGACAGGGAGATACCACCATGGTGGGATAGAGAAACTCCACTAATACCTGCTGAGTCAAACTCAACCATTAGAACTTGCAAGATCCCAAGAGACCAAGAAGTCCAAATGCTGAGGAGAGTGAGTTACGGAAAATCACAGGCTTAGAGCTAAAAGATGACGTTAGAGGCCATCTGCTTTAACCTTCTCATCTTACAGAAGAGAAAAGGAAACCCAGAAAGGGAAAGCAATTTACCCAAGACCAGGATTTGAACTCAGACCCTCTAACTGCTAAATCTATGTCTTCAATTTACCCCAAGATCACAGGGTACTAAGTAGCACAGATAACATCTGAACCCTCTGACTCCGGCTTATGGAATCTGACCACTGAGCCACAGTGCTAGTCTCATGAGCAAACCAACCGAGGTCACTGCAGCAAGGGCAGTGAAGGCTGAGAGAAGACAAAGAAAGGAAAAGAGGCAGCAGAGAGGAATGGAAAGGACATTGACTCTGGAATCTGGAAGACCCAGGTTCAAATCCTACCTCCCATGCTTATAGAGGTGTTTAATTTCCTCAAGCCTCAGTTTCCTTATCTGTTAAAAACAAAACAAAACAAAAACAAAACCTGTAGTATAGAGCTCATCAGAGCACGATGCTTCAAGGATCCAATGAAGGAATAATGCTTTGCAAACTCAAAAACACTATAAATAATAACAGTCCATTTTTACGCAGTGCTTTGAGGTCTACAAAACATTGTACACATCATCTCCCTTGATACAACAGCCTAGTGAGCAAGGTGCTAAAAATGTCTGCTGACAGAATTAAAGAGAGAGGAGGGTGGGCAGAGGCAGCTGGGCCTACCAAAGCAGAACTAAAGCTGAGCTTTTATCTGGAGAATTAAAAGGGTGAATAAAATCTGGAATCTCTGTGCCCTGACCCCTAATAACAAGCTCCTGTTGGCCACCTGGACAAGGCAAGTGCCATGATCACCTTTGCCCAGACCCTGACTTGTTGGAGAGCTGCTTAGCAAAACCACTAATGGGTATGGGCTAGGTGAGGTGGGAGTCCTGCCTGCCCTGTCCTTGAGAAACAAAAACCCAGGGGATCCTCAGCTAGCTTCATTACACACACACACACACACACACACACACACACACATGATATCACTATCTCACCTCTGCCTAATGGTCTATACTCTCTACCAGTTGGTCTAAGGTAAAGGACCCTTCTCAAGACTAGCCATACCTTGAAAAGGGGCTTGCCCTGAGACCATGATTGCTCTAAAGTTAGGGGCACCCTGAGGCCAGCCTTCAACAATATTTTTAAAAATCAGTTTCACTGACAGAGAGGTTCCAGTACTTTCTATGAGGATTAAACAGCCTCATGGGATGAAGGAAAGAACACTGGACTTGGAATCCTGGTACCTACCTTTGTCATTAACCAGCTGAGTGACTGTGTACAAGTCATTTGATATCTCAGAGACTCAGCTTCCACAAACTGTAAAGTGAAGGGGCTGGAATCATCCCTCCCAGCAGTAACTCCATGACCTGAAGGTCTCATTCAATCCTCACATTTGTGGGTGTAACTACTATTATACCCAATCTGTTAATGAGAAGACTGAGTCTGGAGAGTCATACTCAACTGACCCCAGTCACAAATTCAAAACTCGGGAGGCATGACCCGAAATTCCTTCTTTTATTTTTTTCTACCATATCATGCTAGATTCCTAAAATTAAAGACATCACAAGGCCAAGGGCACCCAATGCAAAGAGAAGTGTTGTACAAATTTGGGGAAGAGGTCACTGGAGCTTGGGGAGGGTAGGGACAGCAACCTTGACTTAAAGAAGAAATGGCTCTCAAGGCTTGGCTCAAAAAGCTCTGCTTCATTCGGTCTGTTAAGAGAGTAACTGAGAGGTTAGAAGGGAGAGACACACTGCTCTGGGAGGAAAAGGCTTCTCTTTCTAAATGAGTTCAGATGCGTGGTCCCTCTAAACCAGCTTATGGGTTTTTGGCCATGAGAGCTCAGGCCAGCTAAGCTTAGGTCAAGAAGAGGGACAAGTCTAGATTTTACTTCCTTCTGTGCCCCCTCCCAACACTGAGATCCCTCAAATATCCCTCAGGGATACACTTCATCCCTTCTTGACCCTGCTCCCTTCCTTCCTCCTTCTCTGTCCACTCCTTACTCCATGAGTGTCCAGTATACTTGCAAACTATACCCTTTGCATTTCTTCCTTCCAAGGAAATTCTCCACCCTTTCAATCCTTCCCTCCATTCCTAGAGTCATCCTCTCTGTGGTCATGCTCATCTTCCCTTTAGTTATGGAAATGAAGAGAGTGAATTTTCTCTTCTAAAGAAGAATGATTCATGAACTTTGTGGGGGTGTTTTAACTAGAAAACCATTATTGTAGAAAATAATAAATTGTACCTGTGGTTAAGTTTAAAGGAAAGGAGGAAACTAATCATCACTTGGGTATGTATGTGAGAAGAGAGCACCACAAGCCTAACCAGTTAGCCATTTATGACTGGCTGATCTTTTAAATGAACTGATACTCTGATGGTGTGCTATAAAGATAACCTTTGGTTCTTAAAGGTAATGGAAAGAGAATGACTTCTTGGTTGATCCAGCCAACCAAACTAGAAAAGACTTTAAGTAGGGGCCCCATCATGGACTGTGTATCTTTCATCTGAGAACCACATTGGCTAAATCTCAAAAGGTTCATCACCAGACCATGGACCTTCTCCCCTCTAAAGAGACCAGATGGATCTGTGAATACAGGTCTGGATTCTTTGCTCGACTCAACACTTTTTCTTTTGCATTTTAGGTGAAAGGATTGGAGATACTGGCGTTCCAGCATCTGGGTTTGCTTATAGTTCGGCATCAGTGCTCCCAAGGAGCAAAGAGTGACCTTTTGGGACCTAAGCCAGCAGTAGGTTAGACAAGGGCTCATCCAACAGTAATGCTGTATTTGAATGTGAACTTGATGGAACCAAAGCTAGGTAGAAACTACTTAGAGCCCACTGTTCCCAGAGACAGAATTGGAAGAGGGGAAAGAAAATGTTTGTATTTTTGTCACTGTCATTTCTTTGAAATAAATATCCATTTGTAAAAACTAATTGATGTTTTAAATTTCCTTTGAAAAATAGATCTCATTATTTACGTTTCTACCATTAGAATGTGAACTCCTTGAAGGAAGAGACTTTTTTTTGGTTTGTTTCGGGGGGATTATTTTTTCTTTGTATCCTCAGCACTTAGCACAGAGCCTGAAAAATGGTAAGTGCTATTAATAAATGCCTGTTGACTAACTGACTGGTAGGTTGGCCACAGGCAATAAATGTTTTGGCCACAGCATCTCTCGAAGACATCTACTATGTCATAAAGATAAGTCCGTCTGTATATTTATTTCTACATCAAGACTTACAAAGTCATGAAGAACTGGAGCCTGCAGAAACAGGAAGTGGGTGGGGTCGAACCAACACAGAGGGAGTCAGCAGGGACAATATTAATGAGGAAGGAGTTCAAGGCTTTAGGTCCCTGCCTTAGAGATAATGATGGATCCAACATGCCAAGTTTGCTGATAGAGTCTGAGCCATTTACACTTGCCAGTCACTCAAAGGAGGATGCTAGCACATACTAGTGGGTCAATCGGGCACCCACAGATCCAATTTCTAATCCCAGCTTTCTGACTTACAACCTGCATGATGTTGGGCAAGCTGTTTCTCCTCTCTGAGCCTCAGGAACTGGACTAAATTATTTTAAAGGGCCCTTCCCACTCTAAAATCTTTCCATCCTATTGATTTTTTACAGATTCAGCCTTCCCTTCTAAATACTATAAACTCTTAAAACAGATACAAGCACAAGAGAATACATGCAAAGGGTATAGGTACTCAGCAAGAAGTCAGAAAAACTGGTCCCAACCAACCTTCCTAGCTTTTCTTTCCACTGCTAGCCTAACATAGGCAAACTGTTGTTCCCCGCCCCCTCCCTCCACCAATGTTCCAGTCTGATTAGCTCCAGCTTAACTGCATCTGTGGTCAGACTATCTTCTGCACTACCACAACTCCCCATTCTCCCCCAACACCTTCTGCCCCGGGTGAAAAAATGTCTGCTTATAGCTGTGCTCACTCCAACTGTTTGTTTATGCCTGTTCTCTACCTGAAATAGTCACCCCGATTCAGCCTGCCTGCATTCATTCTTCGAGGACCCGTTTAAGCTCTGCCTCCTCCGTGAAGCCCTCCCTGAGCCCACCTGCCCACAGGGACCTCTCTCTTCTCAGTGCTCATCTAGAGTGCAATGTCTGTTCCTTCCCTTTAACACACAGGACAATCTTCCTTACATTGTCAGAAAGCTTTTGTGGAATTGAGTTTTCAATATAATCAATCCAATAAGCATTTCTTAAATGCCTGCTATGTCAGGCTGTGAGTATACAATGGCAAAACCATTCTTCAAGTAACTTTCATTCTCCTGGAAAGAAATAGCAAGAAAATCAAGATATGTGAACACACACACACACACACACACACACACATATATATACACACATACACACATCCATACACATCCACACACTTACACACATACACGCATACACACATACATATATAACACACATACACACAGATACACACACATACACACACATACACACACACACACACACACACACACACACACACACACACACACCTTGAGGTGGAAGAACTGACGACTGTCCTTATCTCCCCAGCTCAGCTCTAGCTCCATGTAAGCACACACTGGTTCTGGTTCTGCTCCAGTACATCCCAGTCAGTGCTTTGTCCCTAGGCAGAGCACATTTATCAATTGCTTGGTAGTCATAGAACTGTAGATTTTCTAACCGAAAGCTCCAATGCACTTATTTTACAGACAAGGAAAGCCAAGCCTTGACAGTTACTCACCCCAAAATCAGATAAGGATCAGGGTGGAATTTGAATTTAGGTCTTCTGGACTTTTAGCCTAGCGCTCTACCCACTATGTCACACTGCCTTCATAGAAGTGGGATGGTGTTATGTCCGGCAGGGCGATTCCTTTCCTTAGCAGCGACCGCTTCCTAGATTATTTTCCTACCGTTGAACCATCCTTGCGTCCTTGGTAAAAATATCACTTGGTCATAAGTGAAGAATATTTGCTGAAGTCTTTTTTACTAGTGTAACAGGACTTTGATGGAGACTGGGTACTAGAAACGACTTCCTAACCTGGCCTCAAGGCAATTCTCAGCCCCTTACAGGAGATTCCTGGGAGAGAAAGCATGTCTCATCGTCACATTCCCCCAGAGCTCTCCTCATTCCAGACAGCCCCAGACAAGACCCCACAACTTAAGAAAGTATCCCCACGAGCTCTCTCTCTCTCTCCCACAAATGACTGTGGCTGCTCTGTCCCTGGTCTAGTGAGACAGCCAATCAGAAACCAGCTTGAGGTATTCTTGCTCTCCGGTCTCAGCCACCGAGGTAACAATGGATCATGGTGACTCACAAGACAGCATGAGGTAGCCCTAACACACAGGCTTGCTGTTCAAGGAAGAGGACCGGGGGAGGAGGGAGAGAGAAAGGGCAGCCGAAAGGGAAAAAAGCAATTTGATCTTGTCCTCACCACCCACACAGAGCAAGCAAGTGACACAGGATGACAGGACCTAGAAACAATAGAAGTGTCTCTGGCTCCTTTCCCCTTCATCTCAATCCTTAATAGTCACTGACAGAGACACAGTCCTCTGGAGTGGCTCTTCCTCCACTTTGAGAGCATGAAGGACAGAGGCATACACTCTCACTTCTCAAACACAATCACCCCCTCGATCCTTAGAGACACAACAACCCCAACTCCTTGGGGATCAGGGGGTGATAAGAGCAGCCAGCCAGATTTGGGTCAGTCCCAAAAAGGGCCATCCTACAGCTTTATTCTGGACCCTACAGCTGGTCCAACCTAGAGCAAAGTGGACTTTGCCCATAGGTCTGAGTACTTCAGTCCTATTCTGGGAACTGCTGATCAACTTATCCTGTCCCCATGTCTGGGATACCCATAGAAAAGATCCATCTCTCATATGGTCACACACACACTCATAAATATACTCAGACTAACACAAATATTCAAAATTAAGGAAAAGGAATAATTCACATCTAGAATGATGTAGTAAGAGCATAGTGTAGTGGATAAGTCAAGATCTATGTTCAAATCTTATCTTTGGTACTAACCAGCTGAGAGGCCAAACTCAAGGATTTTATTTTCTGTACCTTTTTATATTCCTTATTTGTAAAACAGGGGCAATAATATTTGTAGTGTATGTGCATACATATACATATATACACATATATGTGCACATACACTACATATACATGTGTGCAATAGATGTCACGTAATAATATATGTAGTTGCCCTACATGATATTAATCATGATATTAAGATCTGTAATATCAATTTCATAGAGTTGATAAGACTCAAAAAAGTCTGTAAAGCTTTCTAATATATAATACATAAACATGCATTTATATGCATATATGTATGTATATATACTATGTAAGCACTATACAAATATTAAATATTATTATTAATGGAAAGGTCTTGAAGTTAGAGGGCCTAGGTTCAAATCCCTACTCCATTTTTTTAAAATACCTGTACAACTACAGGCAAGTCCCATAATCTCTGTTAAGTGAGCTCTGGAGTTTTAATTCTTCATCTGTAAAATGAAGGGTTGGCCTTGATGACCCCCAAGGTGCCTTCCAAGCCCATGACCTATGATCCCACAAGCCCAGGAAGCAGAACTGGAGAAGCAGTGGCCAACTGGGGTTAGAGCCTAAGACTGTAGATTTAAATCCAGCAAGGTCCTGGAAGGTCATTGAGTCCAGATGGTGCCAACAGGCAAGGACCCAGAAGGGAAAGAAGAATACACAGCTCTCTCATGGTTGACTGTCAGCCTGTAGATGAGCTGTGAAGGGAGCATCGAGAAAGCTGGGAAAGGATGAATTAGGCATTGGCTTCTCATAGCTGCCCAGTCATCCCAGAAGATGGTGATGCTTAGACCCCTAGCTCATTCTCCTTCCAGTTCCATTCTGGGATATAGAAGGACTGGATAGGATCAGTCCTCACTGCACAGTGTGATGGAGAGGGCCAATGGGAAGGTCCAAAATATCATCCCCACCAGTAGGTCCTTAAATGTACAATTAGAGATTCATTTCTTTGGACTAATGTATTATGTCTTCAAAACACCACCATTAAATGAAAATGTTCCCTCAACAGAGTAACATAGTGGTTTATCACCATTTATTTCCTAGTTCAAATAGGTTTATCAGATAAATGGAGAGGGAAGAAGAAAGGATAGGGCACAAGACTGATCAGTTTTTATAGTAGGAGGAGGAAGGGAAGGGAAGGTCCTAAGCATGGAACACTATAGGGAAGGATGGGCCTGGGGAGGTCTGCAAGTCAGGGGTCTTAGGACAGTGTGGAAAAGAAACAAGGGAACACAGAAAAGTGATATAGGAAGGCACAAAAGAGAAACTGCTCAGGCTTCACCTTTGGACCAAATATCACCCCTTACTACATCCTAACATGTAAGTACCTTAATAGTGCCACATTCTGCCTTAACATGTACACAGCATGCCCTAACATGGCCAAGCCAAGCCTTAACATTAGTATATCCATACTACCCTCTAACATGCCTACATCCAGAATCAGCAAGGTATCACAGTGGATAGAGCCTTGGACCCAGTCTCACACATTTACTGGCTGTGCGACATTGTTCAAGTTACTAAGGAACTATCAGCCTCAGTGGCCTCAAAGCTTCCTTCCAACTCTAAATCTGGGATCCAATGATCTTGCCTAATGGAAATGACTCTGGGCTAGAAGTCAGTAGACCTGAGTTATAAACCTTAAATTTCTTAAGTCTCCGTTTCCTCCACTGTAAAATGACCTCAAAGATTCCTTCCAGATGTGGTACTTTGGGATTATAATCAACAAGTATCACTGAGTACCTACTACACCCAAGGTCCTGTGTAAGTCACAGAGGAGGATACCAAGATGACCAGGACCCAGTCCCTACTTAGCAGGAACTGACTTACATTCTTGTAGGGAAGATCAGACATATATATACACAGAGAACTCTAGTGCAAGACAGAATGTGAGAAGTGTCACAAATAAGAGACCAACAAAATTACTATGGGAAGGAAGTTACCAAGTTTGGATTCAGTCAAAGGACTGCACTTAAGGATCTAGAGGGCCACATGTGGCCCTAAGACCGCAGGTTCCTGACTCGTGGTGTAGACCCTGATCAGAGAGTAAAGGAAAGAAGATTACCCTAATTGGGTGACAACAGCAGGTAAATCTGGAAAGATATGTTGGGGCCTTAAATAGCTGGAAGGGGAGTTTGAACTTCATTCAATAAGGACTGGAGAGTCATTGAAGGTTTTTTACCAGAATCAATCCTTTAGGAAGATTCTCTAATTCAATAATATGTGCCCTGTCATCCCCAATGTGACTGCACCCCATTCTCACATGTTTCTAGTTTGCTTTCACATCAGATAACTGTGGTCAGTGTGTTTTCTATTCTACCAGAGGAGAGAGGGAGGGAAAGAGAGAAAGAAAGAGAGAGAGAGAGAGAGAGAGAGGTACTCTGGGATCTCCTGCCAACCCATGACTTCTCGAAGTGTCAGGGGAGCCAGCCAGCCGGGTGGAAAGTGATCCCTATAGCAATTACTGTGCTGATGAGGAGGCATGTTGGAGCCTGAAGGGAATCCAATTCAGCTGCACAGTAGCTGAGGCTGCTATCACCAGCTCCCAATCCTCAGACATAGGGGCCTTACAGTCTTTTTTTCTTGAATCTGTACAATCTTTTTATTTTTTTCCTTTTTAAAGTACGTTTACACGCATCTGAACATTGAATCTAGCCAACAATCTGCTTACGGGAGGCAGGGCAGGGATGCCCATCCCAATTGATGAATAAGGAAACTGATGTACAAGGTCGCCTAGTTTGTGAATGGCCCCCTGTTTCCTGACTCTCTACCCCTGATTCTTCCTATCAGCTCATGCTTCCTTTCTTTAGGAAAGAGGATACAACAGTCTAAAGGCTGTGCTGTGCCCGTTATGATCTCACAGATGGATAGACTGATAGTTTATGGAGAAGGAAGAGAATTTAAAGATTGTCTAATCTGGGAATTCCTTATCTTTTTGTGTGTTATAAACCCCTGTGGCAGTCTGGGGAAGCCTAGGGACCTTGTCTAATCTTTTTAAAGGCATAAAATAAAATGTATAGGATTACAAGGGAAACTAATTATATTGAAGTAGTTATTGAGATATTAAAAAAAAACAAATTCATGAGCTATTGGTTAAGAACTCCATCTAACCAAACCCCTCAGTTTTCAGTTACTTTTGTATTTGTATCCCCACCACCTAGCAAAGTGTCTGGAGCGTGGTGAGCACTTTGTGCTTGTTCTACTGAACTGAATCTCCCCAATGAGGAAACTGAGGCCCAGAGAGGTTAAATGACTTCCAAGACTAGAACCCAAGTCTTTTAAATCTGTCTGGTCCTCTACACCAGTGGTGTCAAACTCAAATAAAAACAGATCCCTGCTAGTCTCCTACTGACTTGGAAAACCACAGATTAACACTATTTATGCAGCATTGTATTTTTATTTTGTTAAATATTCTCTAATTATATTTTAATCTGGCTCAGGCATTACTTGGGAATATTATAGGTTGCTTAGTTTGACAGCACAGCTACCTCTAACCATATATCCCTGTCTCCTCAATCCCCAAATCTCAGTAATCAGAGAGTGAAGAGACCTTAGAGCCCATCCAGTGTAATCTGTACCTGAAGAAGAGTCCACCCTACAATATATCCATCAATAAACATGTATTAAGTTTCTACCATGTACCAGGCATTGTGCTTTGCTCCCTGAGTGCTCATTCTGCCTTTGTTGGAAGATCTTGGTGGAGGAGAGGCATAGGGTAGGGGCTATAACCCACTACTCCCCTAAGGCTGCCCGTTCCACTTTGGGACAATTCTAATTATTAAGAAGTTTCTCCTTACATCAAACCTAACCTAAATTTGCCTCTTTGTAACCCATCGCTCCCAGTTCTCCCCTCTGGGCCTATGAAAAACAAATCTAATCCCTCTTCCATGTGACAGCCGTTCAAATACCTGAAAATAGCTATCCTGCCCCACCCCTAGACCCAAGTCATCTTTTCTCCAGGCTAAACATTTCCAGATCCCTCTGCCAACCATATGGCAAGATCTCAAGTCCCTTCTCCTTCCCAATAACCTTCTTCTGGATGATCTTCTGCCTATCAATGTCCCTTCTAGAGTAGGGCACTGGTAACCAAACATAATTATCTGGATGTGATCTAATGAGGGCAGGAGACAGAAGGATTATCAATCGCCTTATTCCTAGATGCTATATTCCTTTTTTAATGCATTTTAGCTTTCTTAGCTGTTATATCATCCTGTTTGCTCCTATTATTAAGCTTCTAACTCATTAAACACCTGAACATTTTCGCAAACTGCTGCCTAGTCACATATCATACTTGTGATTTTTTTTAACCCAACAATATGACTGCTCCTATCCTTATTCAATTTTATCTTCTCACATTCACCTGGACATCCACATCTCATGATCTTTTCCTTTGTGTACATTATTACTGCTCGGAAACTCTGATATCCTGCCTAGACAATCACTTTCTCTGTTCCTCACAAAGGATACTCCATTTTTAGAGTGATAAAGCAACAGAATAGATTAGGTACACAATACACAGTAGTAAATGACTACTGTAACCTAATGTTTGGTAAGCCCAAAGAGCCAAGTTGGATTAAAAAGTGACTATTTGACAAAAATTTCTGGGATAATTGGAAAGCAGTTTGACAGAAACTAGGGATATATCAACATCTCACAGCGTATAGCAAAATAAGGTTAAAATGAGTAAATGATTTAAGATGCAAAGGAGAAAATCACAAGTAAATTACAGGAGCATGAAAAAATGTACCTGTCAGATTTATGGATAAAGGAAGAGTTTAGAAACAAACAAGAGATGGGGGGCAAAGCCAAGATAGTGGAGTAGAAAGACTCATATATGCTAGCTCCAAACCCACAGCCCATAATTATCTATAAAAAGAACTCCCAACAAATTTTGGAACAGTAGAAGCCATGCAGCAACGGGGTGAAGGAGATTTCCGTTCCAGAGAGCCCTGAAAAACTGACTGCAAAGGTCCATCGTGCACCGGACGGGAGTGGAGCCCAGCCCTGCCCTGGCCACACGGCACAGAGAGGAACAGATCCAGCAGATCCAAGCAGTGTTCAGGGACAGAATCTCCAGTGGCCACAAAGGTCCCTCCACCCACAGACGCACAGGTTAGTGAGAGAGACATCTGGACGGGCTGAGAGGGGAGCGGGGTGTCTCCATGACTCAGGCCCCCTTGGGAGGCAGCTTCAGAGGCAGCGAGGGCCAGAGGCTCCCAGAGCAGGCAGGAGCTCAGCAGCAGCTCCATTCCTGAAGGTCTCTGCATAAACCCCCTGAGGGAACTGAGCCTGGGAGGCAGCCCTGCCCCCACCTGAGAAGCTGATTTAATCTTACCCTGAATAGCAGCCAGGCCTGCTGCCAAAAGCCCTGGGGCTGGGGAGCAGCATTTGAATCTCAGACCACAAGCACTAGCTGGGTGAACCTAGGTGGGGGTGGAGAGGAATCTCAGAAGTCAAGTAACTGGCTGGGAAAATGCCCAGAAAATGGAAAAAAAATAAGACCATAGAAGTTTCCTTTCTTGGTGACCAGATGATTCCTCCCTTCCTCTCTGTCGAAGAAGAACAATGCTTACCATCAGGTAAAGACATAGGAGTCAAGGCCTCTGTATCCCAAACATCTGAAATAGATATCCAATGGGCTCAGGCCATGGAACAGCTCAAAAAGGATTTTGAAAATCAAGTTAGACAGGTGGAGGAAAAACTGGGAAGAGAAATGAGAGAGATGCAAGAAAAACATGAAAAACAGGTCAATATCTTGATAAAGGAAACCCAAAAAAATACTGAAGAAAATAACACCTTGAACAATAGGTTAACTTAATTGGCAAAAGAGATTCAAAAAGTCAATGAGGAGAAGAATGCTTTCAAAAGCAGAATTAGTCAAGTGGAAAAAGAGGTGCAAAAGCTCACTGAAGAAAATAGTTCTCTCAAAATTAGAATGGAACAGATGGAGGCTAATAACTTTCTGAGAAACCAAGAAATCACAAAACAAAACCAAAAGAATGAAAAAATGGAAGATAATGTGAAATATCTCATGGGAAA
>CM053772.1:57055217-57122309 GCA_028658325.1 Potorous gilbertii
AGAGAGGGCAGATTGGTGATAGGGGAAATTAGAATGCTCAGTGTACTGGGCTGTGGGGAGGGGACAAATGGGGAGAAAAATTTGGAACCCAAAATCTTGTGAAAATGAATGTAAAAAGTTAAATAAATAAATTTATAATAAAAAATAAAATAAAATAACCACTTCAGAATAATCAGAAAAAAAAGAAACAAACAAACAAGAGATAGAAAGGCTTACAGGAAGTAAAATAGATAATTTTCATTACATGAATTTTAAAAGTTTGCACACACAAGACCAATGCAGCCAAAATTAGAAGGAAAGAAGGAAACTGGGAGAAAATTTTACAGCAAGTTTCTCTGATAAAGGCCTGATTTCTCAAATATATAGGGAATTGAGACCTTTATAAAAATAAGAGCACTGTCCCCAGTTGATAAATGGTCAAAGAATATGAACAAGTAGCTTTCAAAAGAAGAAATCAGAGCTATCAAAAATGCTTTAAATCACTATCAATTAGAGGAATGCAAATTAAACAACTCTAAGGTACCAACCCACACCAATCAGAATGACTAATATGACAGAAAAGAAAATTGATAATTGCTGGAGGAGATATAGAAAAATTAGGAACATTAATATTAGAACTGTTGATGGAGTTGTGAACTGGTTCAACCCATTTTCGAGAACAACTTGGAACTATGCTATAAAATTGTGCATTCCCTTTGAACCAGCAATATCACTACTACCTCTGTGTCCCAAAGAGATGAAAGAAAATGGAAAAGGACCTATGTATACAAATATATTTATAGCAGCTCTTTTTGTGGTGGCAAAGAATTGGAAACTCAGGGGATGTCCACCAAATGGAGAATAGCTGAACAAATTGTGGTATATGATTGTGATGAAATATTACTGTATAAGAAATGATGAGCAGGATGATTTTAGAAAAATCTGAGAAGATTTATATGAACTGATGTAAAGTGAAATGAGAAGAACCAAGAAAACATCATAGATAGCAAGTACAATATTGGAAGAATGATCAACTCTGAAAGATTTGGCTACTCTGATCGATGAAATTATCAAGGACAATTCCAAAGAACCCTGATAAAAAATACTATCCACCCCCAGAGAAAGAACTGGTGAAATCTGAGTGCAGATTGAAGCATACTTTTTTCCCTTTATGTTTCTTACTTTTTTCTTTTTTGCAACATAGCTAACATGGAAATATGTTTTGTATGACTTCACACGTATAGTTGACATTGTATTGCTTGACTTCTCAGGATGAGAGGAAAGGGAAAGAATTTGCAACTAATTTTTTTAAATGAATGTTTAAAAATAAATAAGTTGAAATTTTTAAAAATAAGACAAAAACTTAATGATATTCCATTTCCCATCTCCATACCTTTGCATTGACAGTAATCCATGGCTGGAATGTACTCTCTCCTCCTCTCTCTCATACAATCCTCTTCCTTTATGACACAGCTTTATGGTACTACCTTATACATAAAGGCTTTTCTCATCCTCCAACTGCTAACACCCTCCCTCCCTAACTTCATTCCATTTAACTACCTTGTATTTATTTATTTACTTGCTTTCTCTCCTGTCGGAATGTGAACTCCTTGAGAACAAGGATTGTTTCATTCTTTGTGCTTGTGTCACCAGTGCCTACCATCATGCAAGGAATATAGTAAGTAATTAATAAATGATTTATATTAATAATATAAGTAATTAATAAATGCTTGTTGACCTTGGATCCTATTTTTGCCATCTAATGTGCCAACTATCCTTCCTAGTGTCTTGGCATTGACAGATCTGATGGGCATGTCATAGATGCCTTTAGCCAAATCACGGATTAATAAAAAGTTAAGCAGCACAGGCTTATACAGAGATCCCTAGTAAACTATGCCTACAGTAGTCCTCTGACTTTTCAGTGGACTAATCCTGTCAAAAATTGAGGTTAAGTTGGCATGACCTGTTCTTGGTTTAATCATGATAGATCTTTGGGAGCACAGCTCCCTTTTCTAAATATTCACTAACCCTCCCTTTACTGTGTTCTAGAATCTTTCCAGAAATGAAAAGTCAAGCTCATAGTCCAATTGTTGGTATATTTCATTCTAATTTAACAAAAATTGGGGTGTCATTTGTTCTATTTCAGCTTGGGGGCACTTCTGTTCCCTGGTCTTTCAAAAGACAGTGACAGTGATTCAGCAACTGTATCCAGTCTTTATCTTGTAATAACAATCACACACACACACACACACACACACACACACATGCAAAATGCACAATGGGGGCCAGAACATCATGATTTAGAATCACACAATCCTAGAATTGCAAGGCACTTTAGAAAGCATTCAATTTAATCTCAACCCAGAGTGTGAGTTCCATTCACAACATCCTGACACATGTTGTCATTCAGCCTGTGTTTGGACTCCTCCATTGGCCTAGAATTCATAGAGCAGATGATGCCATTTCATTGGCAACGAGTTCATCTCTCCAGCCAAAATCTGTCTCTCTGTATCTTTTACTCCTTGGTCTTGGTTGACCCTTCTACAGTCCAAGCAGAAAAGACTTTCACAAGAAAGCCCTTTGGATATTTGAAGATGGCAAATGGGTGCTCCCAAACCCTCCAAGCATTCTCTTATTTTTTGACAAAGGTTCCAGATCTCTCACCAACCTGGTCATTCTCCATCAAATACACTTCTATTTGTCAATCCTTCTTAAGATACAGTCCCTAGAACTTAACACCATCTTTCAGATGTAGTCTAATCAGGGCACCTCCTAGTCAGACAATCAATCATTGGCTCTGTCTTGGATACCAGGATTCCATGAACACTGCTCAAGTTCACATGAGCTTTCTCAGTAGCTGCTGACTCATGTTAAAGTCAACTAAAATACTTTAGGAGTGTACAGAGGTCTCAAGCAACTCTAGACTTCTAAGCAAACACGTTGTACTTTATCTTCTTTTTGTTTCATTGATGAAGGGGAGACACGAACTAACAATAGGATAGATCTATAACCAATGTATGTGGGTGTATAGACAGACAGCATGGTGGGAATTGGGATGAGACCCTTCCTCTGACACATATGAACTGTGTGACCAAGAGCAGGTCACTTAGCCCTTCTCAGGGCCCTCCAGCAACTCTCAAAGACTGGAAGTTAGAGACAAAACACAGATCTGCTTCAGGGGAGTAATTTTGCACACCAGAAGTTCTCCCACACTGATAAAATCATATTTTCAGACAACATACACACACATACAAAAAAAACTATTATTTGCATTATTTGCAGTTTTTTAAACAGTGAAGTGTATTTAAGCCCATATTAAATACACATATATATAACTACATAAATGTCCTATTTCCACATTTTTCATCTCGCCTGCCTACCTTGCGTCCAGCCTCGTTGTTGTGTAAGTTCATAAGTGTCCTAGCATTCTGCTTGATCTCCCTCGCATCCACGAAGACCTTGGCAAAGCCGATACCATAGCGGATGTCGGCAGAGCAGCCACCCCACTTCCAGCCTTCATCCCGGTGATATTGGCCCTGCTTCTCCTTGTCACAGCCACAGTCACTCAGGTTACCCTGCGTACAGGCGGCTGTGATGGCATGGGCCACTCCCGCAGCAATGACCGCATAGGTGAATGCAGCTTCTCGGCTCCCTGAAAGAAAAAAGATATCATGTCACTGTGGTAGAAACCATAGTGAGGAAAAAGGAATTGGGAACCCAGACTACAGTCTCCACTCTGGTAGGCACTTGTCACCCATCACAGAACTCTGTATATTGTAATTGGCACAGAGGGGTAAGCTAGAACCATGAGGTAAGGTGATGGTTAAATCTGTAATGTGACTATTTCCCCTTAGAAATCTATAAACTACAATTCAAGATTTGATTTACTGTTTTGTAGATTGTCTAGACTTATAAAAATAATGAAGAAAATGTAGAATAAATTTAAAAGTGTCAGGCTTATATTGTCTTTTGAGAGTCTGTTGTTAAACATTTACCAGCAGATTCCCACAAGGGTTAGTGAGGAGAACTCCTGGTGGGGGAATTTCCTTGACTAATGATTAATCAGAACTCACCTCTAGCCATTAGAGACTCGTCCAAGGCCACAGTACTCCCAAGCATCAGATCTACATCTGATGTACATCAATACTACAATTTCAGCCTAAATCTGCCTGACACTGAGCCCAGCACTGTATCTTCTAACCACATTGCCTCTAAAGTCTTTAATAAGAATTCTTTTTTAACTGAATTAAATTGAGACTAAAGGAAAGATGATCAATTTTACCTAGAGAAAGAGAACACCTAGAACCCTACTTCCCATGTTTTCCTTCCAAGATACTTGTGAACTTTTGCCAGAACAGAAATAAGAGAGAAGGTCATGTCTCTCATCCAGTTGTCTGTCAGCTATGAGTTTAGTCCATAAATCTTATTATTATTATATTAGTAAATGATATTATAACATATAATAAACCCACCATCACCCCTCCATATACTCACATATAAAGATAGCTTCTCCACTTATTAACTATATAATACAAATTATGACCTACATAGGTGCGGCTGGTAGCAACAACAATGAGAACCAGATTGACTAAAGTATTTTGGGTAACGACAGATCATTTAGTTCCTCTGGGCCTCAGTTTCCCTGTCATGTGGGCTAATAATTCTGGCATCACTTGCCTTACAAGGTTATGGGAGGCAAAGCATCCTTATAAACTTTAAACCAACTGCTACCAAGGCCCCACTTGTCCCTAACTAGAACGGTACCATTGGACTGTAAATACCAAAACCATGGTCTCGGTCAATAGGAGAATTAATCAATTCATCCTTGGGATGCCTGCCCAGGAGTTCAGCCTCCTTGATCAGTGACTGATCAAAAATGATCACTGAACAAACACAAACTTTTCCAGTCCCACGGTGTGTAGATATGCTCTGCCAGTCTTCTTTCCTTCCCTACTTCTCTGTTCTTGTTGAGGTTACCACCAACCCCTCTATTCTCCTAGATTCAGTCTTAATGTCATCACTCCCTCCTCTCTCTCTCAAATTGACATTGCCAAATCTTGCCATTTCTGCCTTCAGAACATCTCTCATATGCATCCCCCTTCTCTCTACTCTTTCAACCACAAAGTACGAGCTATCATCATCTTCTCACCTGGGCTATCCCAATAGCTTTATCTATCTCCTGACCTCAATCTCTCCCCACTCCAGTCTCAGCTACAGAAATGATTTTTCTGAAGGACAGGTCTGATAATGTCACTCTCCTTTGCTCAATGAGTTTCAGTGACTATTATCCTCAGGACTAAATATAAAGTCCTCTTTTTGGCATTTAAATCTCTTCCCTGCCCAACCCCTTCCTATCTTTCTGATAGTCTTATACCTTATTCCCCTCCACAAACTCAACAATCCAACTCCAGTTTCATACTTTTACCTCCTCCAATACAATATTTCACCTCCTTCCTCCTCCTCCCAGACTTCTTTCAAGATTCAGCTTAAAGCCCACCTTCTGTAGGAGGGACCTAGGAAAGGTCCCCTTCCCTCAGCTACAAATGCCCTCGCCATTCAGATTGTGTCTGTTGTTCAGTCTGATTCTTCATGACTCCATTTGGGGTTTTCTTGACAGAGAAACTGGAACAATCTGGCATTTCCTTCTCTGGCTCATTTTATAGATGAGGAAACTGAGGCAGACGGGGTTCAGTGACTTGTGCAAGATTACATAGCTAATAAGTGTCTATGGCTGGATTTGAACTCCTTAATACCTGATGCTGCATCCACTGTGCCACCTAGCTGTGCACATCTTGTGCGCGCCTAGTTATTTACAGGTTTTCTCCTCCACTGAAATGTGAGCTCTCTAAGGGCAGGGGACTGTTTTTCTCTGTATCTCCAGTGATTAGCACAGTGCCTAGCACATAGAACTTTGATAAATGCTTATTGATTGACCAAGTCAAACATTTATTAAGTACCTACTATGTGTCAGGTGCTCTACTAAGCACTGGAGATATAAAAAGAGACAAAAGACTGTTCTTGTTCTCAAGGAACTTAAAATATACAAATATGTACAAGTAAGCCATACACAGTATAAATAGGAATTAAGATCTAATAGGGTAAACAACAAACAAAGCCATACACAGTATATAAAAGAATGAGAGAGAGAAGATGCCAGAATTGAGGTGTTGGGAAAAGCTTTCGGTAGAAGCCAGGATATTAGTTAAAATTTTAAAAAGTCAGTAAAGTCAGTAGGAGGAGATGAGGAGGAAGAGAGTTCTGAGAGTGGGAGACAGAAAATGCCCAGAGCTGAGAGCTGGAGGGTCTTCATCCTGGACTGAAGAGGACGTGTCACAGGGAGGAAGGTTTTAGAAGATTGGGAAGGTAGTATGGGGTTAGGTTATGAAGGGCTTTGAATGTCAAACAGAGCATTTTCTATCTGATCCTGGAGGCAAAGAAATTTATGGAGAAAGTTGGGGGAGGAGGTGCTGTGACATGATCAGACCTGCGCTTCAGGAAAATCACTTTAGTAGTTGAATGGATTGGAGTGGGGAGAGACTCGAGGCAGGTAGACCCCCCAGAAGTTATTGCAGTCATCCAGGTGTGAGGTGACAAGGTTCTGCACCAGAATGATGGCAGTGTCAGAGGGGAGAAGGGGGCAGATTCGAGACATGGGGCAAAGGTGAAATCAACAGGCCTTGGCAACAGCTTGGGTATGGGAGTGAGAGATAGTGAGGAGTCCGGGATGACACCCTAGATTGTGAGCCTGAGAGACTGGGAGGATGGTGTTGCCCTGGACTGCAACAGGGAAAGTGTGGGCTGGGGGTCGAGGGACTCCAGCCAGGCCTAAATCACACCTCATATCTATACACCTCTGTCATCTTGTCATCTGTCTTTCCACCAGGAACCTTTCCTCAATCAGTTTTCTGCCTCTTGTGTAGGGAACCATGAGCAAATTGATAGTGCCATTGCTTCTGGAAAGGGTGTGTCCTATGTGCGGATTAACTCACCATTGTAACTGCACAGATCAAAACTCCTTTCTCTGGGAAGCCTTCTTCCCCATCGGAATGTAAATTTGGAATGTTTCCTCCATCTATTAGACAGTAACCTCTGGGAAGGCAGGAATTTTTGTATTTGTATCCCCAGAACTCAGCCTTGCTTGGAACATACTAAGTAAATAAATGGTTTGTTTATTTGTTTGTTTTTACTCATTCATTCAAGGGCTATTTAAACATACTCACATGTGTACCCGTACTCAACCACAAACATATGCCTATGCAGATGTACCCGTTTGGCCAACATAAACAAACCTGTCCATACATGCATTTTTAGGACAGAGGAACACAAATGGATAATTAAAATAATGGTGTCTATTTAGAGCCTACTATGGGCCAGGCACCACGCTAAGTACTTTATAAATGGTATCTCATCTGGTCCTCATGTAACTTTATCATCCTCATGTCACCCAGATAGTAAGTATCTAAAGTCAAATTGGAGTGCAGGTCTTCTTGACTCCATAGCTAGCACTCCATCCCACTGCACCACCTAGCTGAGGCAACTCCTGTAGAGAAGGGGCCAGGCATCCATCCCTACCAACTGCCACTGTTGGCCATTCACAGAGCAGGCAGGAAGTGTGTGAGGAAGTATGGCATTCTGGGGAAGAGACAGGAGGCACCATGTACTAAGCGAGTTAAACCACCACCACCACGTCTTGACCACAATCTCCCCTCAGATCCTGATGGAAACAGCCCAAGAAGCTTTGGATCTGGTTCCAGGTATGTGCCTTTGGCCATCATTCCCAGAAGCAGACCCTATGGAGATGCAGCCTGGCAGCTAACTATTCCCTGGCACTGTTAAATGATTCAACATCAGAAACTGACAGGATTTTATCTGTTGCAATGGCATTAAAGAAGACGTACTGTCATCCACTTTGTTGGTGTCCCCCCCTCAAGGATCTTCTATCTGACTTCCATCTGATCCACTGAAGATTTTTAAGCAGAAGAATGACATCACTGGATCAAAGGGTAAGAGATATGGCAATGGTATGTACTAGAAAAAGAGCCCAAAGGCAGATAAAGAGCCTGTTACAATAATACACATGGGTGGTAAAGAGGGCATGGACTACTAAGTGGATGGCAGTGGAAATCAAGAAGAATTTATCCTTACAAATATATTTGGAATATATATAATATCCTTATATATTTTTGTATTTATGGATATAGACAGACATATATACAACATGAGCACTGGCCTTTTTTCCCTGTAGATGTCAAAAACCATTAAATATCTACGTACCCCTCCATTGGTCATTTCCCCACATTGAGTCTCAGTTTCCTAACCTCTATGAGTTTTCTATAGAAATCTGTGTAGGTCTATCAACTAACCTCTTCCCTTTTCATGAAGGATCCTATTGGTCAAAAATCAGCAAAGAGGAATGAAAAATTTCAGAACCAGCTAAATACAACTTTTTATGTATGAATGCATCTCAGTGCCCTGATTCAGCGATTGTAACCTAGGAAATAGCAATTAGTATTCAAGTCCATTACAAAACAGATAACAATCAGCTATTCTCCTTCTCCAAGAGGGCTGGCCAAAGAAAATAAGCTGTAATTACTTCCTGCATCAGGAGGGCTTCAAGTTAGACTTAAGGAAGAATTTTTTTTGACAGTGAACAATATCATATAGGGAAATTCTTGGGGGGGAGGGGAATGATTGGAGAGGTAGGATGTGAGAGATGGCCGAGACAAAAGAAAGTGAAAAGTCTACTTTTCAGGAGATCTTTGGAAGGTCAGTTCTCTTCCATATAACATGGCTTAAGGATGATCCCACCTGGAGAAAGGGGGTATACCAGGTGACCTCTTTAGATATGTCCTGCTCCCAGGATTTCAATGATAAGACCAAGTACCCCCAAGGCAGACACTCAACATTCCAAAAGGCTCTTGGCAGGTGCTACAGTCAGCCTCCTGCAGACACACCTTCTGGCCATTGGTGGGTCTGGGCACAAGGCTTTTAAAATTCTTTGAGGCATAGCCAAAAGCTACCATGGCTTAGAAGAAACTTAAAGGATATAGAAACCAATAATTAATCCCCTCATATTCTAAAAGGCACATTACCCCCCCCAAATTCTTCCCTCAGTCCCTATTTCTAACTTGGGGCTGAGTCCAAACTACCCCCCAACACAGTGAAGGTTCCCCTTTGTCACCACGGGAGAGAATGATCTCAGATCTCTCCAACCCAGCAGGCCATGGGCCATTATTATTGACCTCCTGAGTATTGCTTGACTTGCTTTCCATTTTTTGTAAAATGAGAATTAACAGGCACTACCTACTTCATAAGCTTCAAAGCATTAAAGAATTAGGAGGCATTTTCATTATTGAATTCTAAATTGCATCATCTGTGAATGTATCAAAACAGTGAGTATTGCCACAATAACTATGAATGACTAAATACAACAAGTATGGTGGGGGTGGAAAAACTGTACAGTGACTTCAACTCAACATTTATTCATCATCAATTCTGAACAAAGCACTAGGCTGTGCCCTCAAAAAGGTTACAGTTTTCTGGGGGTAGGGCTAGCAGTGGAATACGACAGCAGTGAGTGTGCTCCATGGGCATACGAAGAGGGAGAGGACACTTGAAGCTAGGGGAGGTGGGGCATGAGGCAAGTCTTCCTAGAGAAGATGGCATTTGAGCCGACAGTCTAAGGAGCAGACCAGGAGAAGGAAGAGGGAAGGAAGTCCATGCTGGGCATGAGGGCAGCCTATGGCATCCAGGAGTGCCAAGTGTGGTCAGTTTCAGCCCACTTGGATTAAGGTATAGGATGAAGTAGAATAACATGAAATAAAGCAAGAAAGGCAGGCTGGAGCCAAATTTTGATTATTTAGAGATGACCACTAGGATCCCTTCCCACTCTCCATCAAAGATCCTAAATTCCAAGCTAGACATTTTCCATTTTATACTGGAAGCAACACTAAAGATCTCTGAGCAAGGAAATGATATGGTCAGACCCATTCCTTAGGGAAATTGTTTTGGCAGCTCTTTGTAAGATACACTGGAAAAGGGAGAGAATTAAGGCAGGGAGATAAATTAGGAAGTTATTACCATATTCCATAGCTGAAAGGTGATGAGGCCCTGAAATAGAATACTGGAAGTATGAGTAGGAGTGGGTAGTTAGGTGGTGCAGTGGATAGAACACTGGGCCCAGACTCAAGAAGACCCATCTTTCTGAGTTCAAATCTAGCCTCAGACATTAGCTATGGGCAAGTCACTTAGCTCTGCTTGCCTCAGTTTCTTCATCTGTAAAATGAGCTGGAGAAGGAAATGGAAAAATCACTTCAATATCTTTGCCAAGAAAACCCCAAATGGGGTCACAAATCTTCAGACATGACTGAAAAATGACTCAACAGTAACAGTGTGAGTACCAAGAAGGGGACAGAGGCATGTGATTCAAGGCTCTGAAGATCTGGCAACTCACTTGAAGAAGGGGGAGGGAGGGAGGAGCTAAGTGTGACTAACACCATAAGGTTGAGTCACTGGGAGGTCTGTGGTGTCCTCAGCAGAAATAAGGAAGTTTGGGAAAGAGGTAAATTTAAGGGAGAAGAGAAACAGAATAACCAAGTGTTGGCCATGTTGAGTTTCAATTGGCAACAGAACTTTAAGGTATATGGCAAATGGTTAGCCTCAGGGGACTACAATTTAAAAGGGCATCTAAGGCTAGATATGTAAATCTCAAAGTCATCGCCCTAGAGATTATAACTGAGTAAACATACTATAGTGCAAAGAGTACTGGATTTAAGTCAGAGAGCCTGAATTCAAATCTTTTCTGTATCATTTACTCTCTGCACAACCTCTCTTGATCTGTTTCCTCATTTGTTTAAAAAAAAAAAGGGAACTTTACCAGGAGGCCTCTAAATGTCCTTCCATATCTAAATTTCTTGATCCATAATCTACGAACCCATGGGAACAGCTGAGATCAACAGGAGAAAGAGAGACAAGAAAAGCCAGGATGGAACCCTAGGGGTCGCCCACTCTTGGGGACGTGAGATGATGCTGAATCAACGAAATGAGAATGGTCAGATACATAAAAGAACAAGTAGACATCAGTGCTCATTAAAGTCAAGAGAGGAAAGAATCTATCAACCACAAGGAGATGGTAGACGATGTCAAAAGCTGCAAAGAAGATTTGGGGGGAGGAGAGGAGAATTTGAATATATTGTACATTGTTTATCTTTTATCTAAGGCCAGGCTGGTCTACCTCCTGGAAAGGAAGGGAAAAGGGAGAAAAAGAATGCCTCCCCACTCTTGATGTTATCAGGGAGAATTAAATATTCAAAAAGATCTTCAGTAGCTAGAACACTGAGTCAGATGACCAAAGATGAAATTTAATAGGGATACTTATAAATTCTTGAGTTCAAAAAAATCAACATCACAAGTAAAAGAGAAGCCAAGGCTCCCAAGCAAATTCATCTGAAAGAGACCTGGGGGTTTTAATGGGGAGTCAGCTAAATGAGTTCACAGTACAATATGGCAGCCAAAAAAAAAAAAATGAATGAGGATTAATGTTCAAAATACAGGAGGTAACCATCTAGGCTATACTTTTGCCTGATTAGACTATATTTGCAATATTGCCTCAGTTGAATGTGTGATTATTAGTATAAACATAAATAGTAACAATTCCATTAACATTGTATATATCCAGCACCATATTCTAGGAAGGAAATTGATGAGGTGGAAAGCACCCAGAGAAGTTTATTTACTGCCCTGGGATAATATCATACGAGGACTGGTTCAAAGACCAGGGAAGTTTAGCCTTGAAAACATGAGGTTTCAGAGGAACATGATAAACATTTTCAAGAATTTGAAGCACTCTCAGATGGAATGAAAATTTGACTTCTATTTCTTAGCCTCAAAGGGTAGAATTGGGAGCAGCGGGTAGAAGTCATAGAGGCAGATTTGAGCTTGATTTAAATAAAATTTAAATAAAAACTTCCTAAGGACTAGAGATCTCCCAAAGTGAAATTTGCCTTGGGAGATAGTGGATTCCCCTCCCCCCACATTAGGGGTCTTCTGTGAAGAATGAATGGGGGCTTGTAGGGCATTTTGTAGAGGAGACTCTCAGTCAGATATAGGTTGGACTGGGCAGCCTCAATATCCTTTCCAACTCTGAGATTCCTTGATACTAGACTATACGGTCCCCGAGGATAGGACCGGGTTCTTATTCCAGTTTGTATTATCTAGAGCAGATATCACACAAATGTTTGCTGAATCAATATAATAAGAATAATTGGAATTATTGATTAAAACAAAAAACAATTTGTTGTTCAGTTGTTTCAGTTGCGTCTGACTCTTTGTGACCCCATTTGGGGTTTTCTTAGTAAAGATACTGGAGTGGTTTGCCATTCCTTCTCCAATTCATTTTATAGATGAAGAAACTGAGGCAAACAGGGTTAAGTGACTTGCCCAGGTTCATACAACTAGTAAGTGTCTGAGGCTGGACTTAGATGGTGGTCTTCCTGACTTCAGGTCCAGTACTCTATACACTGCACCATCCATCACCGTCCACTGCACATATAAGAACAACAGTTCCAGTCATGGATATGCATCCCTGGCTGGCTAAGAAGGCTACTGAGAGACACCATTGTCCTATTATTAAAACAAGCACAGGGCCCATGGATATTCCTGGCATGAAGTAAGCTGTGAGTAGGGGAACAGGTGGAGAGAGGTGCTCCCTTGTTCCAGGAGGTGCCACCTCTGGGCAGCCAAGTCCTAGTCGCCTCCTGAAGCCCTGGCCAAAAACCCTCCCGATTCCTATGAGAAGAAAACAAGCTACGTGGGGTCTTTAGAGATGGCAGTTATAAAAGAGGGCCACCACCATACTATAGGATGGGGAAAGCTTATTTCTCAGATTGTCTTTAAAAAATTACTCTTTGAACTGTTTGAACGTAATGTTTAAGAAGTGGTTTTTGAACTGAGTCTCCCTGATTGCCTAAGTAAGGAACCAGAGAAGAATTGGGGAACCTTCCCAGGTTCCAGAGCACTTGGTGCTTCCCGGACCTAACAGGTGCAATATGGAGGACCAGTAAGATATCAGTCTTAAAATTAAAAAACATAGGCCTGAGCCCCAACTTTGCCTGTTGTTAGCCATGTGACTTTGGGCAAGATACCTTACCCCTCCAGGCTTCGGTTTCCTCATCTGTAAAATGGAGGAATTTGATGGGACAGTTCCTTCTAGTTCTAAGATTCAATGAATTGTGCTGGACCCACGAAGAAGTGGGAAGCTGAGAAAATCTGGCAGCCAAGGACTGCCCTCAAGTTACTGTTGATCTCTAGGGAATGGCTAGATATTGATAAGAAAGACCCATGGATATTATGGGAACACATCATCAACAGTCTTAGGGAGTTGCCTGGGAGCACAGAGAGGTTAAGAGAATTGCCCAGAGTCAGACAACCAATAGATGTCAGAAGCAGGACCTGAACCTAGGACTCCAAGAAGCTGGTTCTCTTTCTGGTATGCTGGGCTGCCTCCCAAATGCTTGAAGTTATCAAAAAGGTGCCCATGTGGGCAATGGGAGCTCCTCAACAGGAACTCTCTAAACCAGTAAAATCAAACTCAGGTTATTTGGTTCCAAATGCCCTGAGATCCAAGACCCTATGAAGAGGGAAGGTAAAGGCTCCCCCAAGCGTAGCTTTGGGGTCTCACTCTGGGGGAGCCCCAAGACCCTTGCAGGGGATCTACAAGACCAAATCATGTTCATGAGAATAAAGGCAATTTATCTCTTTTTCTACAAAATCATTTTCTATTAGAATGATGATCTCCTTCAGAACAGAGACTGTTTTTGCCTTTCTTTGTATCACTAGAATTCAGCATAATTTCTGGTATATAGTAGGTGCTTAATAAATGCTCAATGATTTGACTTGACTGGGAAAGTCCTTCTTGAACTTCCAAGAACATGGCAATTTCAGGATGGGGTCCCAAAACATTATTCCAAATCCTGTGAAATTGTGGGGCCTATTTAAAGGAATTTATTAAAATATTATTGTTAATTGTTTTATTCTATTAATTCTAAAATATTATATTATATATTATTACATATTTATTATTAAATAAATAATATTGAAATAAAATTATAAAAATTATTAAAAGAATAACCTTTATTTTCAATCTGCAAATATTTTTAACTTAATTTTTTTAAACAAAAATTTACCTTCAATCCCTCACATTCCCCAATTGAGAAAGCAGGAAAAACAAAACCTCTGTTCCACATATGTATAAATCAAGCAAACAAATTCTCACATTGATCATGCCCCCCAAAGCTGTCTCTCCTCTGCATGCTAAGTCCTTCCCCTCTCTCTGAGAAGGTGAGCAGCATGTTTCATGAGTCCTCTAGAGTCTGTGTCAGTCATGATGTTGATCAGTGTTCCTAAGTCTTTCAACATTTGCTTAAATGCTTAACATTTTTTGTATATTATGAATTCCATGTCGGTGAAACTTATGGACGCTATTTCTGAATAATGTTTTAAAAGGCTAAAATAAAATACAAAGGAGACCAATTACATTGAAAAAGTTACCAAAGTATTTTTAAACAATTAAAAAAAAAAGTTCCTATACTCCGGGTTACCCCTGTGTAAAGGGTCTGTGTTCCAGGGATCTATAGCCACTCTTAGAGCAAGAGAACATCTATTTAATTAGGCTAAATGGTCTTTTGAGCCTCTCCATTCCTTTGTGACCAGACCCATGTTAAATGCTATGGGAGAAATGAGAAATAGAAGATGGTTTCTGTTCTGATGGTATTTTTTGCTTATCACTTCCAAGCCAAGATTAACGAGTGTTAACTAATTAAGTATTCAAGAAAACCCAGGTGTTGTTCAATGCCCTTCCCCCACACTCTCTTCTGCATGCTAAAATCTACCCATCCTCCAAATGCCAGTCTTCTATCAACCAATTAAAATTATTTATTAAGCACCTACTAAGTGCCAGATAGCCTATTCCTTGAACAGCATGGGTCCCTGCCACTGGGAAAGCAGACTGACTTTAATGGAAAGGCACAGGATCTGGGTAGGCAGCTAGGTGGCACAGTGGCCTAAAGTAAAGAAGACTCACTTGCCTGAGTTCAAATCCAGTCTTAGATACTTACTAGCTGTGTGACCCTGTTTGCCCCAGTTCCTCAACTCTAAAATGAGCTGAAAAAGAAAATTGCCAACCACTCTAGTATCTCTGTCAAGAAAACCCCAAATGGGGTCACACAAAGTCAGACACGATTGAAAAATGACAACAGCACAGGATCTGGGTTCAACTTCCATCTCTGTTATTTACTGGTGGAATAATCTTGGGCAAGTCATTTAACATTAGTTTCCACATCTGCAAAATGAAGAGTGACGATATTTATATAACATTTTCAAGTTCGAAATGTATTTACCTGTATTACCTCATTTGGGTTTGTTTCACAACGCTGTGAAGTAGATGCTATTATTTTCCCCAGTTTACAGGTGGGAAAACTGAGGCTCAGTGTGTCTTGCCTAAGGTCCCACTGCTAGGAAGTGTTACAGGTGAAAGCCAAACTCGTCCTTTCCCCACTTCTCACCATACCATACTAGCTGCTTCACAAGGTGTTGGGAGGAAACGAGAGAAACGCAAATTATTTTCATCATCCAATGAGATGACCTTTGTAAAGAACTCTGTAAATCTTAGAACTGTATACAAAGACTAGCTATTATCTACCATTAGCATCCTTTTCTATACTACTCTGCCCCAAAATGGCATTATTCTTCCTTGGGTCTCCCACAGTACTTTTATTTCTCCCTCTTTGACGTCCTTGTATCACTTTACTTGTCCAACAGTCATTTGTCTGAGAGTCTATCTGGGCTGGTGGACTGAAGTGGCCTCACAATTGAAAAGACCTGGATTCAAACTCACCTCTAATACCTATGGATTTTGTGACCTTTAGCCTTCAGGGTCCTAAACAACCTTTTTCAGACTAGAAATTACACAACTGGTGCCAATCTGCCTTGCTAGAGGGAGTTCCCTTTATCAGTCAAATAAAAGGTCTGGTTACAGAAGAAAAAAAGGCATTTCTACAGATGTGGCAACTTTGTCCGTCTAGACCACAGATTTGGAATCTTTTTTTGTCACAGACCCCTTTGGCAGTCTGGTAGAGCCTAAGCCACCATGCTCTGTGGCCTACGTTCCTCATTGAAGAGAATACTAAATTGTAGTTGTTCAGTTGGGTCCAATTCTTCATGACCCTGTTTGAGGTTTTCTTGGCAAAAAAAAACCCACTAGAGGGGTTTGTCATTTCCTTCTCCAAAATTGCAGTTAGAAATTAGTAAAAATAAAATGTAATTTCTTTTCCATCCACCTTCACAAACTCCCTGAAATCCATGGACTACCCACTACTCCCAGGGTTAGCTCCTCGAAGGCAAGTTTTATATCTTATTGAACCTCCCCCAGCACACACTACGGAGCTCTGCTTGTAGTAAGCACTAACTCAATGTTCATTAGATTGAAAGAAATATGGTATACAGACAATAAGTCCTGGGGGGCTGAGGAGAAAGGAGAGAAAAATGAGATATCAGGGGCAGATCACAGTTATGATGTCAGGAGAATAAGGAAATCAATTTCCAAAGCATCAACATAGCACCTTTCACATAGTAGGCCCTCCATAAATATTTGCTAACTGATGTTCCCAAGTGGTAACTGATAAGAAAATCCAGATACTCTGAGTCACTTGTTGACATTCCTACCAAGGTGTGGAGTGCTATTATAAAGTATGGTATGGGGCTGGCCTCTGCAAACCTTATTCAGCAGGAAGGAGAAGGAATCTTTAAGAAAAAATGGTGAAAGAAAGAGCTGGTCTTCCAAAGGAATGAAGAAAAACATCTTTTCCCAACCAAGGGTTAGATACTTGAACAACAAAGGGAGTAGAGGGTAAAAGCATTAAGGAGAGGAGAGGCTGGTCTGGCCCAGAGAGTTTGGAAACAAAAACTTGATAGCATCTCTATTTTCTTAGGAAACAGGGAGATTTGAAAAGGGAAATGTGTTTAATATATATATGTTGGTAGATAGATAACATTTCTCTGAAAATAAAGTGATCAGATGGGAAAAGTGGGAGGGTTTCTGCCAGGGTACAAGAGAAGAATGAAGAATCTGTAGACTTCCAAAAACAAAATTGGGTTTATAGAAGAAACATGGTAGAATGGATGAACTGATTTTTAGGTTTTCCTGATTCTGAATAAAGCCTAAACTAAAGATTTCTCTTTTTCTTCATCCAAATGGCAGTGTTGAGATGGAAGTTAACTTAAACCCCTTTATAAAAAATTATGACTGAGTCAAGAGACTCAAATTCAAACCCTGATTCCACCACAAACTGGTTGTCACTTAAACTCTACTAAGTTTCAATTTCCTTATCTGGGAAAAAAGGAAGGGGGGAGAGAGGAAATGGAATAAATATTTATAAAGTACCTATTATATAATAGGTTTAGGGCAGCTAAGTGACAAAGTACATAGACGCAGGCTTGAAGTTAGAACACTCATCTTCCTGAATTCAAATCCAGCCTCAGACACTTACTAGCTGTGTGACCTAGGTCAAGTCACTTAACCCTTTTGGTTCAGTTTCCTTATCTGCAAAATAAGATGAGGAAGAAAAACCACTCTAGTACATATCTGACAAGAAAACTCCAAATGGAGTCACAAAAATAGGATGGACATGACAAAAATGATGAAATAATAAAAATGCACTAGTCACTGTGCTAAGCACTTTACAAATATCATTCCATTTAATCCTCATAACAATCCTGAGAGGTGGATGTTGTAATTATCCTCATTTTACAGGGGAGGAAACTGAGGCAAACATGTTTGAGTGACTTGACTAAGGTCATGAAGCAATGTGTCTAAATTCACATTTGAACACACGTCTTCCTGATTCCCAGCACAGTGCTCTGTTTACACAACATGGACTCAGGAATTGCAAGGGTCCTAGAAGTCATACAGTCCTAGAACTTAAACCTAGAAAGGACCATAAATGCCATCCTGTCCACTAAATCCAGGCCAGAAGACCACTTGCTGGTATTCTCTCTTGGTGACTATCTCTACATCATCCATCACAGGTCTCTCTACTTGAGCCCTGCTAGTGACCAAGAATTCACTGCTGTAACAAGGAAGACTACTCCATTATTGGACAGCTTTAATTGTTTAGAAAGACATTCTGTGTAACTTTTACTCGTATGGTCTAGCTCTAGTTCCTGGAATCAGTGTCTGCAGCTTCTCGATCATTTCATTGATGTCTGCTGAACTTTCTCTTCTCTAAGTTAAACAGTTTGTTACCTTTTCGTTATATATAGCATTGTTTTTAGAGCCCTTACCATCACGGTCACCTGTCTCTGGACACATCTCATTTGGTTAATGTGTTTCTCGACATGTAGGATGAGAACAAATCCAGTGAGACCATTCATTGCCTCTTTCTTTTTCAGGGAAAGGGGTGAGGGGAAGTGGAGATCTTGATCGGTGATTTTATTGGTGTAAGGAACTCCCAGAGAGGAAACTCCCTCCGCCAACATAGGTCTACAATTTAACCATCTTCAAAAGTTACTCAGGGATATTAAAAGATTAAATTCTTTGTCCAGGGTCACAAAACTACTATATATCAAAAGTAGGACTTGAATTTAGGTTTTCCTGATTCTGAATAAAGCCTAAACTAAAGATTTCTCTTTTTCTTCATCCAAATGGCAGTGTTGAGATGGAAGTTAACTTAAACCCCTTTAAAATTCCCAATGTCTCTTCCACAAAACTTGAAGTCAACCTATACCTCCCCAATTCTACATTTGAACAGTTCACTTCCTGAGCTCAAGGGTAAGATTTTACATTGAACTCTGAAGTTTCCTCTTGATTTCGGCCCATCTCTTCAGTTTGTCAAAAATCATTCTTAACCTTCATCCTGTGATACATTAACCATCCCCACCCCCAGCTCTGTGTAATCTGCAGAAGTAATGAGAACAATAGCTAGAATTCATGGAAAAAAAATATTAAACAAAATAAACCTATGGATGGAGCCACTATGAGAGAGTACCTTACTCAGTCATAGATTTAGAGCTGCAAGGTACCTTAGTGGTCATCTAGTCCAACTGCCTTATCTTACATATGAGGAAACTAAGGCTCGGAGTCATGAAATAACTTATGCAAAGTCACACAGAGAGAGTAAGTGGTAGAGTTGATATTTAAATCCTTGTCCTCTATTTACTCCACCATTTTACTCGCTAACCAGTGTTTTTTGGATACAGCTCTTCAGTTGGCTTCCAATTCACCTAACAGGGCTATTAACCAGCCCACATTTCTATATGTCTTTCACAAGGATATCATAAGGGCATTGTTAAATGCTTTACCAAATCAAGATACATTTACTCTAAAATATTCTATCCATCTTTTAAGCAAACAACAATAAAAGGAAATCAGTTTAAGTTGGCATGATTTGTTCTTAGTGAACCCATTATGCCTTCTATGACTCACTCATTTCCTTTCCCTACCTATCTACATTAAAGAGATACTATAAGAACAAATGAAACAATAATAACAGCATTGATAGTGTTACTCTATATCAGGCACTATGCTAAGCACCTTATAGATATTATCTCCTTTGATCCTCACAATCCTGGGAGGGAGGTGCTACCATGGTCACCCTTTTACAGCTGAGAGAAACTGAGACAAGTAGAGGTTAAGTGACTTGCTCAGGGTCACACTGCTAGAAAGTGTCTGAGACCAGATTTGAACTCAAGTCTTCCCTATTCCAGGCCCAGTGCTTATCCACTGAGTCACCCAGCTGCCTAAATAATATGTCTGAAAAACATTGTAAAAGGATAAATTATTGCACATATTAAAGCATTCTTCTTTTTTAAAGGTCAAAATGTATCTCTTTTCATACTGGGACTCAGTTTTCACTGTCATAAGCTGCATGCATACTCTGCCAGCCTCTTTTCTGTGATTCTGGTTGGAACCTAGTGAATGAAGGGCAACACAGAAAGAAAAAGACATCCAGCACTCGGTAGTGGGGTGAGCTTGGGTAATTGAACTCCTCCCGTATAAAAAGGTGATCATAGCACCTCTCTCACAGCGTGGTTGGGAAGAGCAAATGAGTCCATGTAGGTAGAAGGCCATGAAAACCATAAGTACCCTATAAATGTCAGCTGCTGTTTTTATAGTGTGGTACAATTGTTTCCATCAGCAATTTGGGGAGAGGGAGGGAAGGAGTAGATAGGGTGTGTTCAGGCTATGAGCCACTTGGGAATTCTCTCAAGATGTTCTATGAAAAGTGTCTAGAACTCATAGGAAGAAGAAAATAATTCTAGCTATGGCATTGCCCTCACTGCTGTCATTAGCAGGGATGAAGGCGTAAGACATGAGAACAGGAACCTGTCAGCTCATTGGCTGTTATCCCACTCTAGACTAACTTTTGAAACATCTGCTCTGGACCATGGGGCAGGAAGGTGTCCTAAGTTCTCATAAAGCAAGGTACCTTTTATTTCAGATCACCTGACTCCAAAATGCCTGGTACATAATAAATGCTTAATAAATTCTTGTTAATGAAATGACTATCTCTGTAAGCTCTGAGATGTTAAGGTAAAGACTATAGGGAGAAATTAAATTATGGAGAGGGTAAGGATGAAGGTTAGGGAACACATCTGTGATTTCATTGGTAGTGGTTACCAAACTTTTTGGCATCAGGACTCCTTAAACACTCTTGAAAATTTTAGAAGGCCCCAAAAAGCCTTTGTTTATGTGAGTTGTATCTATTGATATTAGTGTATTAGAAATTAAATTTAATTAATATCATTTTATTATATATAAGTATTAATAATTGATTAAATTAATAATAAATTACTTAATTATTTAATTTTAATAAAAATATTTAATTTAAAAATTAAATAAAAGAAATGAATGTGGTAATAAAAAAAGTTTTGATTCCATGGGTCCCTGAAAGAGTCTCAGGGACCACTAGGGGTCCATGGACCAGATTTTGAGAATCACTAGTCTCAGAAACTTCCATAGGATAAAACTCACTTTACTAGAACAGGTTGGCACCTCCTATGTAACTTACTGTCTTAGAAAGTTGCCTAGAGCAGTCCACGGTTAAGAGACTTGCTCAGGGTCACCCAGTCAGTACTTGCCAGAGACAGGTGTTCCTGACTTCAAGGCCTTCTCTCATCTGATACCTCTTTAAATCTCCAAATTGGAAATGAAAACCAGAAGCTCAGTGCTCATGTGGAAGACACAGGGGAGCCAACAACAGGCTGGGAGAAAGGGAGACAGAAAGGTGGTTTCAGCTGCGGCGTGTGGTCCATCTACCCAAAAAAGCATACGAGAGGGCAATTCCACAGCCAGGAAACCAAGGTCTCGGTGACCTTGGCAACAACGCTGCAGCTACAGCCTGGGCAGAGAAAGAATTATTCTTGGACAGTTTCTTCTGCTCTTTTAGACTGCACTTCAACACTGCGCAAAAGAAGAGAAAAGGTCTGGTTCTGGAAAGGGGATAGGAGGATTGGTGAAAATCCAGCCCCTCTCCTAACCAGTCTTCTTCTCTATTTATATATATTCAAACGGCTGAGATCTCTCCCTTAGCAAAGGACCTCCATAACATGTCCTGGGATGTGAGAGGGCAGAGCACAGAGAACAGGATGGAGTAGGAAGGAGGCATGGTGATGTAATGGGAAACACTCTAAGTGTGGTGTCAAGAGACCTAAGTTCAAATCCCAGCTCTAACACTTTGCTGTGTGACCTTGACCAAGTCACTCTACTAGATAAACCTCAGTTCCCTCCTCCTCTTATATGAGGAAAGTAATCCTTCCACTACTACCCCGACAGAGTGGCTGGAAAAAAAGAAAGCACTGTCATTCTTAAAATGTCAAATAAATGAGACAGGTAAGTATCTGCATATATGGTGGAATTTTAGGACTGCCAAGGAACACCCTTTCCCCCCAAATTTCCCCTAAAAAAAGGAAAGTGTCTCCCACTCCCAAAGTGTCATGCCTGGACATGAGAGAATTTTTTTTTTTTTTACTTAAGTCACTGGGCTTTGAGAAAATGCAAAAGATCTATTTAGTCATTAACAACTTTTGGTGGATTCACTCATCAGATCCTATCCCAGGTCATAGCTAGTGGAACAGGATTTCCTGAGGATGAGAGTAGGGAAGGGGGCTAGTGCTCAGATCTATATGTAACTCAGGTGGGACACCCCAGACAGCCAGAGGTCAGTCTGAGGGCCCCTTGGTACCTGATGCTAAAGCTGAGGTTCTTCATGTGAGTGGGATGTCCAAGAATTTGTGTGTTCTTTTAATATTTTGATAGTTGTATTTCAATATAATTGTTTTCCTTTGTAATCCCATTTATTTCATGAATTTAAAAGCCTTATTCTGAAAAGAGATCTATGGCTTCTCTAGACTATCAAAAGGGTCCATAACACACAAAAGGGGACAGATCCTTGCATTAGAGCATCCTGAGAGAGGAGTGTCAAAGGCAAGCTTCTTAAATGCATAATTTTGCCTTGACCCAATCTGCTCTATTTGGAAAAATCTCAGTGATCGATCAAGTCAGTTTAAGATCACAAATTTAGTACTAAAAGAGACCTCAGAAGACAGTAAGACAGAGGATCACAGATCTGGTGTTGGGGGCAACCTCGAAGGCCACTAGTCTAACCCTGTTCTTTTACAAATGAGGAAACTTGCCCTAGATCATAGAAGTATTACTTGGCAGAAGCAGAATTTGAACACAGGCCCCATAACAGAGCTGATTTCTCTTTCCACTATAACATATTTACCCCTAAGGTTTAACAGAAGAACTAAGACTAGCAAAAATATGAGCCCCAGTTCTCTGACTCCAAATTTAGCATGCTTTCTGCTCTGCCAAACTGCCTCCAAGCTTCTTATATCTCTGAGTGTAACAGCAAAGCAAGGAATTTGGGGTCCTAAAGCAAAAAAAATGCCCAAAAAAACTCCTTGCTCTCTGGGAGTTGCCAAGTGTTCACTTCTCTGCCATGTGGCGGCTGTTTGGGTGGTTTTCGTCCCCACTGAAAGAGGGATATTGCTACTGTAATGCCGTAAGTCTCTATATTAGCTCTCTGCTATTTAATGATCAAGTGGTGACTTGTATGTGCTGTCTTGTGAATATTCTTTGAATTGGGATACAAAAAAAGATCTCAAGTTCCAAGGATGGGCACCATCATTTAATGGGTTTCGGAACATCACAGAATTTCAGTGCTAGAAGAAACCTAGAAAGTGGGATTCCAGGACTGGAAGAGCCCTTACAGATTATTCAAGTCCAGTTGCCTTGTTGTATAGATGATACAACTGAGGCACAGAGAGACAAGCCTGTCTAGCAGAGTTGAGCCCAGTATCCAGGGCTGCTAACTCTATGTTCACTAAGGCTGCTTCCCCACTGAGGACAATGGAAGTACCTTTTCAGTTATTCTTCTCCTAGAGACTGCCATACACAGGTAGGAAGATGCTACATGATGAGAAGGAAGCCCTTCCCTTCCCCAACACCCTCTCTCTAGCCAAGGCTGGGACATTCAGGAAAGCAGAAACTTCTCACTCAACCCCTGAGTTTCTGTGACCAGCTCATGCCCCAGAGACTGGAGGGGTAGTCAAGCCCACAGAGCAAGCCCCGGGGTAAACAGGAAGGTTCCTGTCTCTAGAGCCCCGGGATGCTGACAGGCCCAGTCATCATCCAGAGTTAAAACACCAGCTTGAAGATGAGGTCTTGCCATGGGGGGTAAAGACAGATTGACTTCAAAGTTATTTTGTTTTAAAACTGACTCTGAATATTGAACACCTGTGTTGACAACTTGTGAATTCTCAAAACAGACTTTTCTCTCTGTTAGTGGGGGCCAGAGCCTGTCACTTCTAGTTCATTTAAATGAAAACAGGGAGGATGGTTAAACTCCCTCTTTGCATTTCAGCAAGATAACAATCCAGGACAGCTTGCTGTGACAGAGGAAACAAAGTTGTATCCAGACCTGCCTAATAGATTCCATTCCACCACCCTGTAGACTTGCTATAAATGGTCTGCACCGGAATATTATCAGGGTGTATTTACAGTATCTTACTGGAAACCACAAAGTGCATTGTATTTTTTTTTTTGGCTATTTAAAGGCAATGGGTCAGAAAGGGAGTTATCTGCAGTGACATGAGCTGAAATATATGATGATTAGGAAAATATACAGATGGAAAACACAGTCCATCTTGCCAGTCCTGTGGGATGGTTAGCTTTTGTTCAAGGCTCCTCTGAGCTCATGCTTCCCACTGTAAATGGTCCAGTAAAGGCAAACTAATTCTTGCCCTACTTCCTGGGATCCAACTTTTCCTGCCTAGGTACATGGCTATAAATCAAGATGAAATGAAAGGCAGAAACTCAGGAAGGGTACCTGGCTATTGATGAGGAGTATTGAGGTTCAGGGGGTCAAAGTCTAGAGAGAATGGATTAAACATTTATATGAGTGTAGGAGCTCTGTGTGTGTGTATAAAAAATGGAAGGAAAGACACATAACCAAAATCTAATGGAAAATAGTCATCCAAAGCTATTGGTGGAGTGGAAAGTTCACTTGACTGGGGGTCTTCTATCTCTTTTACTAAGTCACTATAAGACCTTGGACAAGTGACTTCTATTTTCTGGGTCTTAGTTTCATCCAAAGAATAAAGAGAGGAAAAGATTAGAGGAGTTTTTTTATTTCTTTCTATCTTTAACAATGCAGAGACAGCAGATCTCTCAGGTCACAGACATTAAATGGTAGACATCAATGAATTCAAACTCTTCATTTGGCACAGAAGAAAAGAGAAGCTCAGGGAGTTAATTGACCTGAGGTCACTTAACCTAAGGTTAAGTAGAGAGTGAGGATTTGAATCTAAGGCCTCAAACTCCAAATAGCAAGCTCTTTCCACCATGCCATACTTTCTCTTGCTCCTATCTAAGTCATGAACCCCATTTATACCATCCAAGATGAGATTTACCATACTGATAGCAATTCATGTGGGGGAAAAAGTCAGGATTTTGGAAGATTCCAGACTTAATACAAGTTAAAAATATGGTTCAGATTAAAAAAAAAAAAAAGCTAGTCCATCAGTCTGCATTAATAGAACATAGGAAGTCACAGTATCTCTGTATCCTGTACTAGGGAACCACATCTGGAAATGCCCTCATTTGAGGCACCCTATCATAAGAGGGCCACTACCAAACTAGAGAATACTGAGGGTAAGACAGAGGCATGAAGGTGGATCTGGAAACCAAATCATATGAGGTGATGTTGGAGGAACAAAGGATGTTTAATCTACAGAGTTGGAAGAGTCTTCAAACAGTTTATGGAACCTGAGATTTGAAAGGGATATTAGAAGGCATCTTTGCTAAGCTCCTCCCTAATTTGAGTCTCCTTTATCGTACCCTTCACAGTTTTACTTTCAATGATAGAGAACTCACTATCTCAAAAGGCAGCCCATTAGACAGTTTTCATCACTAGAAAGTTATTGAGCCAGTCTTCCTCCTTGGAATCTCTGCCCATTATTCCTTTCTTTATCCTCTAGTGTAACAATAAATTTCTACGTGGAATCCTTAACTGGGTTTTCAAACAAACAAGGAATGCCTCTCCTAAATTACTCATATAGCCAAGTTTATTGTAATACGAGCATCTAAGCATGGAAGAGAAGGTGATCATAGATTTAGTACAGAAGGGACCTTAGAGGCTCTTGAGTCCAATCAACTCATTGGGCAAACGAGGGGACTGAGGCTGAGAGAGCAGAATAGTGACTTGTCTAGGGTCACAGCTAAGAATTGTCCGAGGTGGGATTTGAACCTGGGTCTTCCTAAGTGCAACAAATGAGCTGCTCTATCCCCATAGATAGAGTACTTCAAACAAATCCATAGATCCAAGGTACTACAGATATGCTCCAACACAAACACACCCATAACCCCAAACTAACCTCACTATCACTGATATCTCCATTGTTACACACTCTCACAAAAAGATTATAATCACTCAGATGCAACCACAAGGCTATCCTTCCCCCCACATCCCTATAAACACACCCTCCACAGACAACATCATGGTACACCTTCACATAAACACACATTTGCAAAGACATACCCTACAGAAAAATCCCTCAGATATACCTTCCAGGACATCCCTTCCAGTGGTACACCAATAGAAATACTACAATACATATGCACATCTCATATACTATATTGGAGATGCCTCTACATACACACAGGTGTCGACCAATCACCAAGCATTTATTAAGTGTCTAAAATACATATCAGGCCCTGTGCTAAGCACTAGGGATACAAAGAGAAAAATTAAATAGTCTCTGCCTTCAAGAAATTTACATCATCCCCACAGACTCATCCCTACTGACACACTTCCATAGACCATGTACAAACTAACCCATAAATACCCCTTTCGTAAACACCTCATAGATAATCCCTATGATATTTTCCCCCAAAATCAAGACCTGTTCATATTCACACAGTTACCACCTAGATTCATGACCCTAAAGAGACACCTATTTTCACAAGTTCAGGCTGTTATCCTTCTGATCTCAGTTTCATGAGAAAGGTACTTTTTTCTGATTCTAAATGCTTTAAATAGCTTAACACATTTGCTTTAAGAAAGCAAATCTATAAACCCTCCCAACCTCTGTCACCTCTAACCATTTCCCAACTCTATTTCTGTGAGTTTAATTGGATTTCATGAACCCATTGATTATTTAACATTCTAATCAGAGGCTGAAAGGATTCTGCCAAGGAGAGGAAGAGATCCCAAAGGCAGAAACAATTTTGCCAAGTCCCTCTAGGAATGTGTGACTCATTCTTATCACTTGTTATTGGTCACCCCCTGGATGTGATAGTCTACGACAAAGGTTCACTAACTTGGGAAGAAATCTATCTCTTGTCCCAAGGAGGGGACGATATATGTGCTGGAGCCAACCTGGGACCTTATCAGGTTAGTTAATCTTTTTGTTTCTTTTCAGCTATGTACCTAGAGAAGATTAAACCCCAAGGCTATCATTAAAAGAGAGGTGAGGGGAAGAGACTTTCCACAGAAAAGTATTCATAACTGCCCTCTTTAGAATAGAAAAAAAACTAGAAACAAACCACTTATCCAACGGCAATGACTGAATGGTATATTATAGTAGGAAGAAATGTCTCCATGGTCTATGAATATAGTGGAAATATCCCCATAAAAATGACAAACATAAACAATACAAAATAGGGGAAAAGCTATGTCCAAGGTGATCCATAAGAGTTTAGCAGAATAGGAGACAAAATAAGGATGTCTGACTATATCCTTATAAATAAAGCTATGAAAGGCAACAGAACTTTATAGGTACACAGAGAGATCCAAAAGTGGACAGAGAACAGGAGAACTCATATACTGCAGACTGCTTAAAACTTTTTGGAAGAGCAATCTGGTTATACATAAGAAGATGGGAAAAAAAATATCCAGACTCTTTGACCCTAGGATTCTATTATTTGTTAAGTACTTGAAGAGCCATCATAAATGGAAGAGAGAAAAACCAATAGCATATGTTTAAAGGTAGTAACATGGGTTGCAATTCCAAAGAAATGGAAAACAACCTAAATATGTCCTACCATTGGTGGATGGATGAATAAATGATGGTTTATCAGTTTGAGCAATGAGTTAGCTGTAGGAGGACAAAGTTTTAGACCATACCAAGTCTTGAAGACTATCAACTATATTAGAGAAGTGTTATGTTCCATGTCAGAGGACCTAGTTCCCACATCAACAAATTCATGAACTTATCAACAAAAAAAATCAAATGTGATAGAGAGGAAGCTCATGAAAAAATTAGAGAGACACACAGAATGATGGAACTTGGAGAAAGCAAAACCGAAAATGTCACTTAATCTCTCGGGGTCTTGGTTTCTTCATCTGTAAAATGAGAAAGTTGGACAAGAGGATCTTTAAGCAGCTCTAAACCACACGGTCTTCTGAGTAATATAAATACAGGCAACCACTATGGCCCTCGCAGTTTTTTTTGTTTGTCTTCCCCTTTGTTCTTAAAACCTTAAGCGTTCTCCAGAAGCAGAGAGCTAATATGGATGAGGTCAAGTCTGAAAACTCCGTTCTCAACTCCAAGTCAAATATCTTCCCTGACTAGAGCTGGCCCAAGCCCTCCTAAAGTCATCTCCAAAACACATGTTGACAGGATAAGTTATGTAAAGCACTTTTTAATCCTTAAAGTGTGATATAAATGTCAACTATCATTAGTACAAGCAAAGACTTTATAGCTATTTGTTGGTGATGTTGTAGAATGGATTCATCCACTGGGCAGGGGGGTTGGGGTACATGACCAACGCTGTCCTTTGAATACTCACTAAGTGTCTGATCCTCCTCATCATCCAGTATTTCTTTAATCGTTCAAGGGTCTGAGATTTCCTTTGTTTGGGTTTTCCCTCCATTGCCAAACTTCTGAGGCAATGTGTTATTTGAAGTCAAAAGGTTTGAGCACTACATAGGTGATTTTGCTCAAGTCACTTCTACTCCATGACTTCAGTTTTCTCATCTGTGAAAAGAGGGAGCTGGACCAGGTAGTCTCCAAAGTCTCTTTTACTTTTTAAAAATCTATGGTCCTATGATCATAAGAAGGAACAGGTGAGAGAACGTGAATAATTCAACAAACAATCCTGTTGAATAAACAGACATTTAAAGTAAGTGCCTATTCTTCAGCCATGAGGCAACGAAAACGTCCCTGCCCTGAAAGACATTCTACTGGGTAGAAAAGATCTTGGAGTGAAAAGATTTGAGTTCAAATCCAGTCTCTGATACTGACAACTGTCCACATCTTGGACATCTCCAGAAATGCTATTTTCACTCACCTCCACTTGGACCATCACATCCACACCCTTCCCACAGGAAAACTGAACTCTGCCAACAGGGAACCACCCTAGGCTTTGATAGGCCAGCTTGGGGCCTTATCTTACTCCATTTCAGACCTCCCCAACACTTCCTGGACATCTTCACCCAACATAGCACGCAGTACAAGAACCCTTCAGCAGATCCCCTTTAGGGGTTGGCTTCCCTTATTACAACAGAAGCACAGACTTGGGTTACTTCCTTTTTAGTACTTACTACAGTTCCTGGCACACAATGAGCACTTAATCACTCTAGCTATTTGTGTGATTCTGGGAAAGTCACTTAACCTCTCTCTGGCTCAGTTTCCTCATTTGTAAAAGGAGGATAAGAATATTTGTATCACATTCCTCTTAGGGTTCTTCTGAGGGAAGCATTTTGTAAAGGTCAAAGTGCTAGAGGAACCTGGGCTGTCATGATTATTGTGACTCAGAACAACAGATCCCACCAGTGGAAAAAACTCCAATTTCATGTCCTCCCAATCATGGACAGGACACCATCACTAACATTATTGTAGAATATAAAGTTACTATTTCAAAACAGAGTGAGAGCCCCAGAATTTGTGAAAATCAGAAACAACCTGGTATGAATAAAATCAGCCAACAGAGTTTAAGTTCCTGGAAGGTAGAACCTCTATGTTTTTGATTTTGTATCCCCAAACTGGCACAATGCCTTACACATAGTAAGCACTAAAGACATGTCTATTGGGTTGAATTTAAATTGGATTGTTCACTGAGTGAACAAACATGACCCCAAAAAAAGCAGAAAACAATGTACCTCTCTCCTTTCCTATTGGAGAGTGGGGCTGTGTCCACCAATTTTGCTGAATTTTTTCTTTTTAATCTTTGTTACTAGTGAAAGTTCACTGAAAGCCCCTCCTAGTTTCAGTCTATCCTATTCCTTCCCTGTGGCTTTGAGGAAAAATGGGCAGTATGTCCTGTGCCATCTAACTGACATCATCCCATCCAGCATCTACTAGCAAAGCAGGGCCTGCTGAGCTCTTGTCCCCTAGTCCCTCCCTTCCCTAACCTTCCAGAACTGGGTCTCCAGAGACTAATCTTCCTCCAAGAGGAGCGGAGCCACTGTGATGTCAAGAGGGAAGCCCTGATCATGAGTCATCATAACATTCTCCACTGTAGGTTCACCAGGAAACTCTTACCACACTGGGGACCCTTATCACCTCCTATGTGAACAATCACAATGGCCCATCCCCACCCTGGTCTCTTTATCTCCAGGTTCTCTAACCTTCATTCCTTCCCGCCTCTTCCCTTGTGGCCAGAGACAATAATCTTCTCGAAATGCCTCTATCACTTAGATCATTCCCTTGCTTCAAAGCAGACAGAGATTCCACAAGCTCTATAAGGTAAATATCTAGGTCCTTAGGGATAACATTCAAGGACTTCCATAGTCTGATCTAACTCTATGATTCCTAGTTTCTTCACCTACTACCTTACAAAAAGTCACCCCTCCAGGCAAACTGATCTTACTCCAACCTGAATGTGCCCAATGTTTTCCCACCTGCTTTTTGATCACATCATTTCTTTAAAATTAAAAACAAAAACAAAGAAATAAGTTTTAGACACCTACTGCATTGAACTAGGAACTGGAGGAACCACAAGGTCTAGATCTCTTGCCCTCAAGGAACTTATGATGTAGTAGAGGGTTAAGATACAAACTTAGACACAAAATACATAATAAAACAAGACAAATGCATTAAAGGGTTACCAAACAAAGGGCTATGAGGTCAGAGGGGATCTCATCTAACAGGAAGGTCACTTTCAGACACCCTTTAAAGCCTTGTCTGACCTTCTTGGGACTTACTATCCACTATAACCCTCGTGTACACAGCCTTCCCTGTACATTGTGTCTCTCTAGCTAGAGTATAAGTTCTATGGGAGAATCTTGTCTCATAGTTGCTCACATTCCATAATATATCCTAGAAGGGCCTTGAACATAAGGGATACTCACTAAATATCTGTTGATTGAATGATTCATTCCATTTTTTTTTTCCAAGAAGTCCTGGTCTCCAATCTGAATGGGGCCCAAGGGAGCCCTTCACTGAAAATACCTTAGAAGAAGTCCTGGGAAGCCCAAGTTCAAGGTCAAGCCAATTTGACACCTTTTCCTTTTAAATTGGTAGGCATACTTGGAGGATGACTTCGGCAAATTTATTTTTAATTTACAGTAAATAAGGAATCACTGATCACAGAACAGGGAAAAACAGCAGCTTAACCACATCTTGGGAGGGATTCTGAGCTGCTTTCGCTCTGTGTTCCAAGCCTTAGGGGGGTTAGGATGAGAGAGAAAACACAAGCTGGCCAGGATTAGAGAGTGAGAGCTTGGATTCCCAGGGCCCAACAAGGCTGTTCTGGAGGAGAGCTCAAAGACCAATGTCTTGTCTGAGGGGTTCTATTTAGATCATGCATGACCATTGTAACTTTCCCCCTGACATCTGACTTCCTTGGGACTTTCTCTGTCTCTTCAAAGGGTCCTGTAGATTACAACTTGATTCAGGGACCACTAGTCCAAAATGCAAAACATTGGCAATAAACAAACTCCTTCAAAATCTGGGTGACCAGGACTGACCTTCTAAGACTCCAAAGGCCCACCTAGCCTGGCCTCCTGCCTCCTAGGGAGGCTAACTCCCATGAACACAGGAATGAACATCCCATAAACATTATCCTTTCCAGGGACTCCTTTCCATTTATATCTGATTCTGGGTCTTCTGCCATCTCTGGCATTTTATTGGCAGTTAGGTAAGACAGTGGATAGGGAAGAGGTGGGGAACCTACAACCTTGAGGCCACATGTAGCCCTCTAGGTCCTCAAGTGCAGCCTTTTGAGTCTATCCAAACTTCACAGAACAGATCCAAAGGACCACACTTGAGGACCTAGAGGGCCAATGTGGCCTCAAGGTCGCAAGTTCCCTACCCCTGGGATAGAGTATTGAAGTTGGAGCCAAGAAGACTCAAATTCAAATTCTAACGTACACACTTAGTAGCTGTGTGTCTCTGGGCAAGTCACTTAATGTCTCTCAGCCTCAGTTTTCTTGTCTGTCCAATGAAGATAAAGTCCTACAGGATAGCAAATGTAAAGTGCTTTGGAAACTGTAAAGCACCACATAAAGATTAGCTATTATTGGCCTCTGTGGATTCTCTTTCCCTAAAGTTTACCATGAATCACACAACACAGAATCAGAGTCGGAATGGACTTCAGAGGTCATGTAAGATCATAAATTTAGAGCTGCAAGGGACTTCATTTTACAGATAAGGAAACCAAGGCAAACAGAGATTATATGACTTACTCAGGATCACACAGCTAGTCAGTGTCTGAGGCAGGACGCAGTCTGTCTATCCAGTGCTCTATCCACCTCCCAGTCCTCTACACAGCTTAGGAAGGTAGTCATCTACTTCTTCTCCTCTCTTCTCCCCCTCCTCCCCAAAATAGCCTATTCCCCTATTGGAAAGCTCTCCTTGAGCAGAGGAGCCCAGATGGAGAGTTGAAAGGTCATCTACATTTTTCACAGAAGAGGACAGGGAAGCTCCTCAGAGAGGTTAAGGAGCATGCCCAGGATTACACAGGTAGTAGGCATGAAAGCTCTGTCTCCAACTATAGCTGAGGAAAGAGTCCCTGTCCCCCAACTCCAAATCCAGCGTTCTTTCTGCAGTATCACCAATTCTCCCTTCCCCCATTTTGTTTGAAAGTAAACCAAAATTTGTCTCCCACTAACTTCTCCTCCTTGCTACTAGGTGTGTCCTTTGAAGCCACATAAAAGAAATTTGAACTGTCTTCCACAGACCCTACAGATAACTAAAGATTCAATCTGAATCCTGCCATGCCCCCCTGCCCCATTTAAGAGTTCACTTTGCCAGGCAAAGCCTTCATCCCAGTCTCCACTGCCTCTTGTTTAGATGGTCTGCTTTCTCAACCTCTCACCACCCTGCTTTACACCTTTGGAAGATGTCCAGCTTATAAATATAAGTAGGGTACCCAAAATACTCCAGATGTGGTCTGACCTTCTTCTGGACACCACACTTCTCTCAGGATGACTTCAGATTGCATTAGCTGTGTTGGCAGGCACATCACACTGTTGACTCATACTGAGCTTTCAGACAATTAAAACTTGTTGTCTTTTTTTCTATAAACTGCTGTGAAGTCAAGGCTCCCGCATCCTATACTTTTGTCATCAATTTGTTTAACTTACATGTAGGATAGTCAGCCTAATTTGATTTTGACTCATTGATGAAAAGCAGTGTGGCATAGAAGACAGAGGGCTAGAACCACCATATTCCAGTCCTACCTGAGGACTAGGGTTCCAACCTGAATTATGATCTACATGACTATGGACAAAGGGCTCCAGGTTTCTCGGGAAAGCATCAGTTATAAAACAGGGGCTGATCTATATCAATGAAGGGAGTTTCCCTACTGGGAGTCCCCCATACTGATGAAATCATAGTATGAGACCAAATTATTGAGGTTTAACCTCATTTTTCAGGTGGTCTCAAGACTTTTTTGAGTCCTAACTCTGGTAGTTCCACATATAAACTCTCTTTCCTTGGTTTATTATCTCAGGAATATTTCTTCAGAGTGAAGGGGGCGTGGAGAGAAGAGAAGGCAGGATGGCAGTGTTGAGAAAGCCTGGACTCAATTTTATAGAAAATAAGAGGCATTCCCCAATGAATAAATGGACAAAGGATATGGAGAGGCAGTTTTCAGAAGAATAAATCAAAGCTATACATAGTCACATGAAAAAATGCTCTAAATCACTATTAGAGAAATGCAAATCAAAATAATTCGGAGGTACCACTTCACACCTATCAGAAATGACAAATGCTAGAGGGGATGAGGGAAAATAAATATGCTAATGCTGTTGGTGGAGTTGTGAACTGGTTCAACCATTCTGAAGAATAATTTGGAACTATACTCAAAAGACTATAGAATTGTGCATGCCCTTTTACCCAGCAATACCACTAATAAGTCTGTACCCCAAAAAGATCAAAGGAAAAGAGAAAAGCCCTATAGGCACAAAAATGTTTGTAGCAACTCTTTTTTTGGTGACAGAGTTAAAAATTGAGGGGATGCTCCTCAGCTGGGAAATGGCTGAACAAGTTGTGGCATATGAGTATGATGGAGAATAACTGTGCTACAAGAAATGATGAGGCGGGGTGGCTTCAGGATAAAAAACAAAAAACAAAAAACAAAAACCATGGTAAGACTCGTGACCTGATGCAAAGTGAAATGAGAAGATCCAGAAGATCCTTGTGCACGGTAACAGTAATGTCATAATGACGACCAACTGTGAAAGATTTAGATACAATAATCCAAGACAAATCCAAAGGACTCATGATGAAGAAATGCTATTTCACCTCCACAGAGAGAACTGTTGAACTCTGAGTGTAAATTAATGTATCATTTTCTCACTTTTTTTGGCAATATGGTTAAAATGGAAATGTATTTTGCCTTCTCAATGGGAAGGGAAAGAAAGAATTTGGAACTCAACATATTAAAAGAAAAGAATATTAAAAATAATTTTTAAATTTAAAAACCTAAAGCCTTCAATAAAACTTATTATCATGAAACAAGGAAAAAGAAAAGAGAAAGCATGGATTCTGGAGTTAGAGCACCTGGGACTCCAATACTGCCACTAATTCTTACTATCAGTGTGACTTTGGGCAAGTCACTTAATTTCCCTGGACCTTAGTTGAGGAAATTCAACTGTAAAAATAAGAGAATTGGATGAGATGGCTTTTAAGGCCCCTTTTAGCCTTAAATCTATTATTCTCTGGTTCACTATCTCCAGCTAAGTCATTAGTAAAAATGGAGAACAGAACAGGGCCATGAACTGGGATCTAGAGATATCATTAAACTTCATTACACATTTTGAGACAGTCATTCAAACAGTTCTGAATCCACTTAACTGGATTGCTGCTATTAATAATCAAAGTTATCATTTATATATTATTTTAAAATTTGCAGTAAACATGAATAAATACAAAATTTATAGTACCTCATCTATTTTCACTATACCCCTACTGTGTCATTGTTATCCCCCTTGTACATGTGAGGAAACTGAGACTGAGAGAGCTTGCCAAGATTACATAACCAGTAAGTATCTGAGGCAGGATTAAAACTCAGGTCTTCCTGATCCCAATCCACCACGCCATCTGATTGGCTCCTACCCACCAGCTGACATCTTTTCTTCTGGTCCACAAGAATATCCTGAGAGATTTTACCAAACGTTTTGCTGAAAACTCAGGATAACTACATCTATACCATTGCCCTGATCTACCATTCTAGTAAACTTACCAAGAAAGTCAATTCAATCAAATGGGTATTTTTTTAAACATAAACTAATCACAAGATACTCTCCTAGATACTGGGAACTCAAAAACACGCCCCTGCCTCAGGATGCTTATGTTCCCTTGGAGGAATATGATGTGTGTAAATCAATAAATACATAACATCTGAAGAAGGGAAAATTTTTAACAACTAGGAAGATGAAAAAAATGGTGTCTTGGAATGGATGGTATCTAAGCTGAACCTTAAGGGAGCCCAGGAAAGAATCCTAGGTCACACCTTTCGCAGGAGAACAGGTCATGCATGATGATCTAACACTGGAGGCCAAGTGGGCGGACAGGTAGAAGAATTAAGAAAGAACAGTGTCAAGAAAGTCAAAAAAGAAAAGAGTATGTATGAAGGGGGCATTATCCAAAGTGCCCAACATGTAAACAGGTCAAGACAAATGAGTACTAAGAGAAAGTCAAATAAGATTTACCAATTAATAAAAGCTCATTTTTATGTATTACTTTGAAGTTTTCAAAAAGTCTTACATACATTATCTCACATGATCCTCACCACAATCCTGTGAGGAAAATGCTATTATCCCCATTTTAAAGATGTGAGGACTAAAGCTGAGAGTGGTTAAGCAACTTGGCCAATGGCGCACAGTTCCAGAGTGGAATGAAGAGAACTTCTCCAAACAAGTGATCTTAGGATCATAGAACAGTACATTTTGAGCTAGATGGGACCTCAGAGGCCAACTATTATACTTCCCTCATTTTTACAGATGAAGAAACTGAGATCTAGAGAGGTTAAGTCAAGGTGACTCAGCTGAAATGTATCAAAGCTAGGATCTGAACCCAGATCCTTCAACAGTATTCTTTCTGCTATACCATGTTACCTCTCCAGGGCTGAAGCTAGAAGCTAGATTACAAAACATGAATTCATCTGAGCATGTCTTATTCAGAGTGAACCCAGACTGGCTCCTAGTACCACTATTGACATAGCTAGTAGTTGTTGGTTTTTCATAGAATATGTTGACTTATTTTCTCCAAGAATTCTTCTGGCCTCCTTGATGGCTTTTTTTGAATGTCTTTCAAAGGTTTCTTCACTCTTAGCATTGGCTTCCTGTCCAATAATTGCTTCACCCCTTCAACTAATCCTAGCATAGATCAGCCTTTTCCCTCTATGGGGATGAGATCCCAGTTTGACTACCTTGTGTCAATCTCTAAGTTTCAGATTGCTTCCTTTGCCCAGGACAGCCTTTGCCTCTCGCTAAGACATCTGAAGGGATTTTGTGTCTCATCTTGAGTTATAGACTACATGGCAGAAGGAAAACAGCTCTTCTTCCTCTCTCTTCTTCTTCTTCAGCCCCATTCTTCACTACCACTGGAGGAACCCACTTTACCACAATCTCACTAACTTGGAAAAGGCAAAACGAGTCATGGAATTGTCTTAGATTTATATTTAGGATTTAGAGCCAAGAAAACCTAGGTTCAAATTCTGACTCAATATTTATTAGCTATATGATCCTTGTTAAGTCAGACTTGGTGTAATGGAATACCTTGGGGAAGTAATGAGCTCTCTGTCACTGACAGTGTTTAAAAAAGTGGTTGGATGAGGTTGGGAATGTCAAAAAAATCAGGATTTACATATAGGTAGGAGTTGAACTTCCAACAGAGATTCTCCAGTTCCCTAAGTCTTCTCTGCATGTCTCCATAAGACCATTCTCTTGCCCTCTGCATATGCTTCTTAACACCTTTCACCTATCTCTGTACAGCTTTTTACTGAGCTGCTCTACCTCCAACAGGCTTTCATTTCACAATGGCCACACTCTCTGCTCCTAACCTCTCAATCTCACTCCTTATCCAAGAAGACCTCCCTGATGGGGCAAGAACCACACCTATTCATGCCATCAGAGAAATAATGACATGACTTGCACTTGACTTTGTTTTGAGTGAGGGCTGTGCAAGGCCACCAGCCTCACTTCTCCTCCAGAGGCATCTAAATTCTGTAACCAGATATTCATCAAGATGACTAGAGATCACCCAGGATAACGCAATTGGGGTTAAGTGACTTGCCCGAAGTCACACAGTTAGTGAGTGTCAAGTGTCTGAGGTAAGATTTGAACTCAGGTCCTCCTGATTCCTGCACTAGTGCTCTATCCACTGCACCACCTAGCCGCCCATCTGAGCCCACTAAAGAGCAGGTTAAAGTGGAAGCAACCAGCAAGGACTGATTCCAAAGAATGAAACCTTGAATCCATCTCAAGCCAAAGAAGTAATTAACTGCAAGATATTTAATCAAGGACAGAAGTGGCAGAAGACCACTGGCAAAATGCAAATTGTCAGCATCATTCTGTTGTAGCAAAGTATGCTATGTTGCAATATCACCGCTACTAAGAGTTAGGAATTCTCTCTGGCATTGAAAGGCAATGTGATCGTAGTGATCTTGGAGAGTCCTCCCTTTCTTCATGAGTAGGCTCCCCATGACTTTCTAAGGGGGCTGCTCTACTGGATGCTCAAGGAACATCTGTCTCATATTTGTGTTCCCTCCAGGAAGTAGCCCTAAGGAAAGTTTTTCTATCTGGGCCCATAAAGACAAGAAGTTTAGGAGACTAAGACAGTACAGTCACCAAGGTGATTATCACTATTGATGATAATCACTGGTATGCCATATTTCTAATAATACTCTCAACTCTGATGGTTGTCCCCCTTTGTTCTGACAGCACTTCTGCTCCAGAAATCGTGACCTCAGACACAAGAACAAACAAGCACTCCTCCAAGCAGTCTATCAACTTCCACAATGAAGGCAGAAATAGAAAAGAAGCAACATGAAACTCTAAAGTGTCAGTGGGAGAGCACTAGAGTAAAAGGAAACCTTAATTCCAGCCCCAGCATTGCTACTTTCTGACTTTGACTATAGGTTCCTTAACTTCTCAGAACCTCAGTTTACCCATATGTAAAATGAATAATAATCCCTGCCCTGTCTAATGTGGTTGTGAGAATCCAGTAAGATAGGAGTGAAAGAAATTTTCGGAGTATTAGATGATATCCCAAGTCAAGTGCTGCTTATAAGTGGTTAGCTCATGGTACATGACTATCATAAATAGTCCTTCTGGATTAACAGGGCCAAAAGAAAACAATACTATCTCCTTCTTGACAGGGGGTTGGGGTCAAAATCATACAACAACCTAGTACAACTCTCTGCCTCCCTCAGCTGATCCCAAAGAGAAGAGGCCACATTAAGTCCACATGGACTGGCTACTTCACTGGGTATGGCATTTGGACAAATATTGGCATCAACTATGTATTACTTTATCCCCCAGTTTTCATTGATTACTGAAGAAACAAATATCTGAATAGTGTGTGTGTGTGTGTATGTGTGACAGAGAGAGAGACAGAGAGAGAGAGAGAGAGAGAGAGAGAGAGAGAGAGAGAGAGAGAGAGAGAGAGATGGAGTTCTCTTCATTAAAAGATGGGAGACAGGTGAAGCTAGGACCCTTTAAAGAAGGGTAATCTTTTCAAAAATAAGGACAACTTGGTGATACAGTGCTGGGCCTGGAGTCAGGAATAATCATCATCTTCCTAAATTCAAATCCAGCTTCAAACATTTACTAGCTGTGTGACCCAGGGCAATTCACTTACTCCTTTTTGCCTCAGTTTCCTCAACTGTAAAATGAAATGGAGAAGGAAATGGCAAACCAGTATCTTTGCCAAGAAAACCCAAATGGGGCCATGAAGAGTCAGACACAATTGAAACAAGTGAAGAACAAATTTTCACAACTGTATTTCCACAGGGGGAGGAAGAGCATGAAGTAAGCAAGTGGAATGGACAACACAAAGGAAGCTTACAAGGTAACCAGTAGCCCACAATAACAAAGACTCAAAGTCCTCCCTGCTGCTGTTTGGTGGCCCTGAGATTCTTTCTAGCTCCACAGTAAACAAGGAAGAGGTAACATACCCACTTTCAGCTCTTTCCCAAAGACAGTCCTCTCTCCCAGGGCTGAGCAGTTCCAACGACCATTTCGGAACTGAAATTGACACTCGTTGATTCCCATCTGAGACCCTTCTCCGATCACGATGATAGCGTCAGGTCGGCTCTGACAGATTGCCCTCTGTCTGGGAGCTAGCCCTGGGATCTTGTTACAGATGATGCTGGCCCCAAGAGCCACCACAGAGGAAAAGCCCCTGCAAAGGAAGAGAGAAACAGACTGGCCATCAAGGCAGGGAGCAGTTTGTGGGGTCAGGGTCAGACTAGGCCCACCCTCTGGGGCAAACACTGACTCCAAGCTTTCTTTTTTGACAGAGGCTACAACTTTCTCAGTCAAATATCTCCCTCACTCATTTCAAGTGCCTACTTCAAGAGGATAACAACTCAAAATAGTCTGTTCTCTGAACCAAAAGCTTTAAAAAATGTTTCTAGAATGGTTATAAAACTGATATTGACAACATGTATAATAACAATAAACCAATTATTCATTAGTTATAAACATACGGCAACACAAGTAAGCCTCGCTTTGTACAATAAATGTGTTTCTATAAATTCATGTAAATTACCTTTTTCTAAAGGGAATCATCTTTTAAATATACTTGAGGACATAGCTGTCAATTCAAAAATCACTCCCCTCAATTATAAAACTAGTAAATGTAAATTTTTATACAATGAATTTGCTTAAAGTTGGACATATCTGCAATAATAACCTAAAGAATGGATAGACTATTTGAAGTAATTAGCCAATAAGCCCATAACTGTTATTAGTATGAACCAAAGTTGTCTCAGTTAAGAAAAGAAAATGATAATGGAATCATATGAATTGAAAATCAGAAGACATTTTGATACTAAAGAGTCATGTGACTGTGCAAGGCACTTAACATCTCTGAGCTCAGTTTCTTCATCTGTAGAAAGAAAAGGCTGGTTTATCAGGGGTGGGAAATGTGCAGCATTGAGGCCACATGTGGTTCTCTAGGTCCTCAAGTGCAGCCCTTTGACTGAATGCAAACTTCACACAACAAATCCATGGAAGTTTGGATTCAGTCAAAGGGCCACACTTAAGGATCTAGAGAGAGAGATATGCGGCCTCAAGGTCACAGGTTTCCCACCCGTGGAATCATCTTTGGGTTTCCTTCAAACTCTAGCTTCCATGCCATGACTCTCTCATGACATTTTGACCTGAATTCAGAAGGGAAAGTTCACAGTCTTAACACTAGGAGATTTCTACATTAACAATACAGTATACAATAAAAATAAGATATTCTTAAAGAAAAAGACGAGGACTTCTATAACGAGTTAACATATGACTTACCTGAGTCATAAAAGTAAAACAGTAATGATGGTGCAAAAGGAACCCACATTTTTCCCAAAAATTACTGAGCACCATATAGCTGTAAGGGTACTCTAGTCCAATCCCCTCGTTTTGCATGAAGCGGGCAGCTGATTAGAAATCAGAGAGCCTCCCAAGGTTCAAATTCCATCTCTACCCTTACTACCTGGGTAACTCTGGGCAAATCACTTAACCTCTCTGTGCTTCAATGTTCTCTTATGAAAATGAGGAGGTTAAACTAGAAAAGCTATAAGGTCCCAGCTCTAAATTCAAGAATCTGATAAGAACCTGAGTACCACAGAGGAGTCAAGGGACTTGCCCTACCTCCATGAGCTAGTAAAGCTCCAGACACAATTAGAATACAAGTCTCCTGATTTTCATTGGATCTAGTACCCTTTCCACAATGGCACCGTAGGGTGGGGAAGCAGATCGAAGCTGCTCCCCACTGTAAGTAGTACACAGACTCCAAGAAAACTGAAAGTGCTCCTCCCCTTCCCAATGTGCCCACCCCACTTCCAACCCTCTGCCTCTTAGGCAGGGTACATCCTGAGGCTCCTGGGACCAGGAGGTTTGGGTCAGACTCTGTTAGCACCTTTTCCCTGATTTCAGAAAGGTGTAGGCTCAGTGAGGGCACAGTGGGAATTTTTTTAATCCCCATTTCAAATTAAAAGACAAAGAGCCAATGGGCCATTCCTCAAAGTGCCCTGCTTCCTGATTGCTAAATGAGAGCGATGGGCTGGCATGTGTGAAGGAGAAACTGGAGATGGGGTGGAGGGGGAACGGAAAAATAAATCGATAAGGTTATTTTTTAAAAGAATCGAGGAAAAAAAACAAACGGCAGCGGCCTAGCCTGCCTGCCCCTGCCCCCAACCCAGCTGGGCTTCGGCGCAATGCCCGGGGTCTGTGTTGGGGGGGGCGGGGGACGAGGGTTGGGGGGACGCACAGCAGGGAGCAGTAGGGGGAATGTGCTCAGCTCGAACCCATTCAGCCCAGAACAGCACCTGCACAGGGTCCTGAGGTCCCACAGAGACCGAAAGGTTAGTTTGGAAGGTCTCTAGTGTGTGGGTGCTGGGAAGGTGAGGGGGAAGACTTGTACACTGTACAATAAAGAGGCAAAGTAGGTAAAGGAGGGTTAGTGGGACCTTTCTGCCCTCTTCCCAGGTCCCACCACTGCACCCCACCCACCCAGATCCTGGGGTCTGCCTCTTCCAGGTAGATAGGAAAGTGGGCTGCCTAAAAATGAAGAGAAGTAGCTAGACTGTGAATCAGGCTGAGAGTGCGAGGAGGAGGAGGCAGGTCCGAGCATCTGTCCGATATGAGAGACGAGAGACGAGAGACGAGAGAGAGAGAGAGAGAGAGAGAGAGAGAGAGAGAGAGAGAGAGAGAGAGAGAGAGAGAGAGATTCGTCGCTACCTGTGTGGGTGAGCTTGTACCGTGTGTATCTATAGTGGGTGGGTGGCTGACTGGCTGGCGTGCGAGTGTGCTCTAGGTACCTTGTGTGACTGAGTCAATGACTGGATGTCTGTGTCTCTGCGTGTCCGAGGACTCTGAGTCTCGCTTTGTGTCTGAGCGTCTCCCTGCGTGTCTGTGTGTGTATGTGTTTCTGTATCGGTCTAGGTGGATCTGGTGACGTGAGCGCGCGTTGATCTCCATCCCTACGCCTCTCCGTCTGGCTCTCCGCTCTCCTCGCCACCGCTCCAGGCTCCAGTGCCCGGAGTCCTGGACAGGGAAGTTTGCCGCCCCCAGATCTACCTATCACAACCTCCCTCTCCTTGTCTGCACCGCAAACTTTCCAACAGAGGCAGGACCTGGCGCGGGCTGGAGAAGGGACAAAGAGCTCCGCAAGGAACCCGATTGCTGGGATCCCCACAGTCGCGGGCCCGGTGCTGGACCGTGCGCCCCCGCCCAGTCCAGCCCTGCCCAACCCTCCGAAGTACCTTACCCAATTTTGATGTAGACGATGCCCAGGCTCAGGAAGATGGGGCAGATCCAGCGCCTTGCTTTCCGGTTCATATTCCCCGCTGGCCGGCGGCGCTCAGTTCCACATGCACTAGGTGGGGAGGGGGCTGGGATTTGGGGCTCAGTCTCGGGCCAGGGTCGCCCCCTACGGGGCTGAGCCCCCCCTGGTGTCTCGGGGAACGGGGCCCGGGGGGCTAAGGGCAGGAGCTGGAGCAGGAGCCCTGAGCAGGCGGAGTTGTCTTTGTAAATCCCGAGAGGCTGTGGAGACAATCACCATATCCCGCCCTGGGGTCTCCGGGGTGCGGCGGGGCTGGGGTCAGGGGGTCGTCTCGGGGCGTCGGTCCGTCTGGCTCTAGACTGGTCTTCTCTCCCGCGCTCGTTGGCTAAGGGTCCGCGTGTGTGTGTGTGCGTGTGTGTGTGTGCGTGTGCGTGTGTGTGTGTGTGTGTGCGTGTGTGTGTGTGTGTGTGTGTGTGTGTGTATGCGTGCGCGTCTGTCTGATCTCCCGGGTTCTCGATGTCTGTCTCCCTGGCTCCCTTCTCCCAGCCTCTCCGTCGCTCCCCCCTCGCTCTCCTTTTCTTCTATCCCGGCTTTCTCGCCTAGGCTGTCGCCCGTCGCTCCGCGAGCGGCAGGTCTGCGCGCAGCCGGAGCCCCTCAGGTTCAATGCTACTGCTACTATCTGCCTCTTCTCCTCCAAATACTCGGGGCGTGTTCTCCGGGAAGGTGGGGGTGGGGTGGGGGTAGGGTGCTGCTTAAAAAAAAAAAAAGGGGGCGGGAGTGGGGGAGAGACGGTGGGAGCCGGGAGAGGAGGAGGGCTGTGTGTGCGTGTGTATGTGTACGCGCGTGTGTGTCTGTGTGGAGGGGAGGAGGAGGGGGCGTGAGAACTCTCTCGCTATCACCTGCCGGGGCCGCACGGTCCGCCTTCCGATCGAGTAGCTTTCTGGGTTCGCCTCCCCAGCCGGGGGCAGCCAAGGGGTCCTGGCCTCGCGTTGGGGAGGAAAAAGGGAAAGCCAAGGGTGGGGGGACCAGGGGGAGGGGGATACAATCTTCCCGCGCGCGCGCGCAAGCTCGCGCACTCCCCTAGCCTGCGGCGCAAGCCAAACGCTCGGGCTCTATCCGCGCTGCGCCCAGGCGCTACCTTTTCAGGGAGAACGGCCGCACCTCCTGCTTCGCTCCCGGGCTTTCCCCACCTCTCCCCCTCGGTAGGGAACCAGCCAGGGTCCCGAGGGTCCTCGGAGGTCAGAGGGTTCTGTGCTACTACTACTCTTGCTCGGGCGCCCTACGGTGGACCCCCCTCCCCGGTCCACCCAGGTGCCCGCCGGCCCCAGTTATCAGCGCAGGGCTGGAGGGGGCCTCACCTGGCAGAGGGGGCCGGCGCCCAGGTAGCCCCGCAGACGCGGCCGATCTGCTCCCTGAGACTCACTGACTGGCTATTTCGCCTGCCGCCCCCTCCCTCCGAACTGGAGAGCCCCGTGGCCCCGGACCAGGTGTGAGAGCACGCCAGCCCAGCTCCTGGCCCGAACGGGGAGTTGGCACCAGCAGCCCTGGCCTCGGCCGGCCCCCTCCCCGCACGTCGGGTGCAAGCCGTCGTCTTTGGCACGCAGAGCCCTACAAGCGATCTGGTGTGCGCTCCGGGGGGACCTTGCCTAGCATCCCGGCCGCACCCGGCCTTTTATCCGCCCCCTCCCTGAGGCTCGTGGCCCCGCAGGGGGCCAGGGAGGGAACGGCGGTGATAACGGGGGTGGGGCCCGGAATCAGGACTCCGCTCCCGGTGTTATTCCTAAAAAAGGAAATAATATTTTTTTAAAAGCTAAAAAATAAATCAGTAGTTACACTCCTCCCCCACATTCACACACTCTAACTACAGCCTTGCATGCTGGCTGGGCTTCGGGACTAGCCCGTGGGCATGGATGGGGGACCTGGCTCCACACATTGTCCAGGAAAGGGAGGCAACGCTCTGCAAAACAGGGGTGGGGGGATTCCCCATTCTCCTGCGCAGGAGATTGTCGTGGTCATTGCTGCCCCGATGACTCTTGGAGCCAGGCTGGATTCGGGGCCCTGGAGAGCAGACTGCGAGGCCGGGTTTGGGACGGGGGACTTGGCGGGCTGGGACAGGACAAAGTCAGTCCACCTGGACAGAGCCCCGGGTAGCCAGACTAGCTAGCATTCGCTGCGCCACCTGGCGGGAGTGAGGAAGCGGTGTATCGGGTCTGTCATAAGGGAAAGTCCCTGCTTGTTAAAGAGGACAGACAGGTGGAGGCCAGACAGGTGGAGGCCCCGTCGGGTTCTAGGCCTTCTAAGGTTGCAGATGCAGGGAGTTAGCTCAGTCAGAGACGAAAGTAGGACAGGAAAAATTCACTCTCTCTGACTGAAGTTTGTGAAAATGAGGGAGACTGGAAGTAGTCAAGACACCTCAGTTCTAATCCTGACCCACTTGAACTAGTTTTATTACATGCAAATCACCCAGATCTTCATCTGTGAGATGGAAATAATACTGTCACTGTTAACCATACAGAGCCACTGTGAGGAGACATTTTGTAAAACTTAAGCCTTAAGAAATATGAACTCTGATAATGATCTTAGAAAGTGATCCCTGAAAGGGGGCAGCATAGTACGATGGAAAATATGGCAGTTATAGGGCCAAAACTTGAGTTCGAATTCTGCCTCTTCTACTTACTGCCTATAAAATTACCTCCACAGGTCCATTCTATCTTTCATCCTATGACCTTAGAGATCACCTATTCTAACCCTTTTAGTTTAAAGATAAACTGAGGCTTAAATAGGTAAAATGATTCGCCCATAACTACACAGCTATTTAGTGGCAGGTGCTGGATTAAAACCTACATCTTTCCTGAACCTTCAAGCTGCTAGGGTCTTAACACTCTCCCCCAAAAGAATTATATCGTATTTATTTTGTGTATACTAAGAAATTCTTGGATAGAATGAAAGCACCTTGAAAATGACTATTTCATTTTAACATTGTAACCTCAATGCCTAGCATAGCACCCTGCCACACAGTAAAGGCTCAATAAATTCTTATTGATTGATTAACTCATCAGAAAATATGAGGAAAAGGAAATAACCTAGAAGAAGTCTAGCTTCCCACAAGCTCATGTTTAAAGGCTTTTTTTTTACCCTGATAGTAGTTAAAAATCTATAAATGACCTCTATGCAAATGTGGTCCCTCTTTAGGAACATGTTACCATGTTTATCAGGTATCAGGTGTTTCCTCCAAAGTTCTATTTGATAGGGAAGTCAGTTTAAATAGTTAAATTTAGCACTTCCATTTTGTATTCAAATCCTATTGTCCCCCAAAAATAAAACCTAAAATACTTTTAAAAGGACTCCCCCCTCCTCCATTCCCAAAGATGGAAATTTGTGAGCTTTTCTGGACAATTTTATCCTAGACTCAATAGAGAAAACTCTGAAGGATTTCGAGTGAGGACATAACATATTAGCAGAGTTAGGCTTTAGAAACATTCTGACACTTTGTGAGGACATAACATTAGCAGAGTTAGGCTTTAGAAACATTCTGACACTTTGTTCAGAATGACTTGTAGCAAATGGAGTTAGAGAAACCAGTTAGAAGTCTTGTTTTTTTGTTTGTTTCATTAAACAGATGATGAGAGTCTGTAGGTGGTAACAATGAAAGGAATGAAAGGACTAGATGTGGGAAAAGATGTGACGATGAAGATGTGGAAGGTGAGGGAGAGAAAAGGGAGTATTAAAGATATCTGAACACTGGAACCTGGAGAATATGCAATCTTATCCAACAAACATTTGTTAAGGGACTTCATTGTTCAAGGTACATTACTGGGTGCTAGGCTTACAAAGAAAAAACCAAAAAAGAGCCCCGATGTCAAGAAACTCGCCATCTCCTGAAAGCTACGTAGGAGACTATAGGTAATTCCTGATTATTTGAGAAAGGAGAAAAAGACAAGGGCGGGGTGGGGCAGTGTCAGAAAAGGCTTTCTATAGACAGTTATGTGAGAGATGAACCTTCAAGGAGGCTAGAGAAAGGAAGTCAGGTGTAGCAGATAGAAAACTAGCCTTAAAATCAGGTAGATCTGAGTTCATATCCTGCCTCTGACACATATTAGCTGTCTGATTGTGAACAAGTTTCTAAGACAATGGGTTACTAATGAATTGCCTCTGAATCCTTGGTGATCCCTACCCTGAAGAAATCACAGGTCTAGTTAAAAAAAAGAATCTGAGATGAAAATTTGGGATTCTAGGATGTAGAAAAGGCAAAGATCAGAAGAGAGTACATCATGGGCATACGTAGATAAAGAAGGAAGAGTTGAGATAGAATGTTGAATTTGACAAACAGCAAACCCACCAGTTTTAATGGCCTGAAATACAAGCAAATTGTATATGAAAGTACACCTGACCATGAATCAGGGGACTTTGATTCAGATTTCAGCTAACTGAGCTGAGATTTAATCCCACTCCACCCACCATGTGCTTTACAATCCAGAAACACTGGCTTTCATGCTGTTCCTATTTCCCAATTCCATACCCTTTCATGGACTACCCTCCTGTGTAGAAAGGAAAAGAGTATGGTAAGAGCCAGAATGTAGAACACTTTATATGACAAGCTGAAAATTTTATCCTAGAGTATAGGGAGCTGAGAAATTTTCGGAGTAGGGGAGTGATCTGGTCAAACTTGTCTTCTTTGTGGCATTTAATACCACCAATCATTTCCTAGATACTCTCTGCCCTCTAGGTTTTTGTGACAGTGCTCCTATCTGTCCAACCACTTATTTTTCTCCTTTGCTGATCCTTCATCTATGCCGCACCTACCAACTATGGGTGTCTCCCAACTTTCTATCAAGGGACCTCTTCTTGAACTATACTGTAACTTGGCACCCTCATCAATTCCCATGGGTTCAATTATTATATCTCTACAAGATTCCTAGATTTATGTATACAGATATTTCCAATCCAACTCATTGTCAAGGATTTATGAGTCTGTCTAACAGTGAGGAATGGGGAAGGGGAAGGGGCCGAGCAGTGAAGATTGTGTTATGTGTTGGTGAATCTTCTGGTTGGCTGTAGTTACTAATGATTTCATTCAGTCTTTTTCAGTCATGTCTGACTCTTCATGACCCCATCTGGGGTTTTCTTGGCAAAGATACTTGAGTGTTTCATCATTTCCTTCTCTAATTCATTTTACACATGAGGAAACTGAGGCAAACAGGGTTAAGTGTCTTGTGAGGGTCACACAGCTAGTAAGCGTCTGAGGCTGTATTTGAACTCACAAAAATAAGTCTTTCTGACTCCAGGCCCTGCCATTGTGCTACCTTGCTGCCCTAATAATAGCTATCATTTCTGTAGTAGCTACTATGTGCCAAACACTATGTTAAATGCTTTACAAACATTATCTCATTTGATCTTACTACTATCCCCATTTTACCAGTGAAGAAACTGAAGCCAACAGAGGTGAAGAGCAACTTTCCTGGGATCACACAGCTACTAAGTATCTGAGCACCATAGCCACCATCCCACTTAGCTCCCCATAGAAGATCCATAGAAATTAATTGCTCAGGAGGCTCGAAACCAGAAATGAATTTGTAAACGAAAGGATGGGTAAGACCTCTCCCCTCAAAGGCTTCCAGAAATGATTGATGGTTACAGAATCCATGGGAAATGGTAGCATGAGTTATTGAAAGAAGAAATACCTTCAAATGAAAGTTCACCTGAAGATGGCAGCAACTCCAGAGATAGAACAGAGAGAAGTGCCAGTCATAGCAATGATCCTTGAATCTAAACCAAGAGATACAACCAAGGGGAGCTTCATAAGCACTGCGCAAAGCGAGAAAACCACCACCACCCCAGGAGTTTAGAGGTACTTTCAGCCTCGTATGTTCTTTAAAGTGTACCTGCCTACATTTGTATTATAAGGTTAAGCCACTCTCCTCAGGGACCTCGTATGTTTTCGAGGGGAGACTATGACCCCTGCTTTGTCGGGTTTTTATAATTACTATTTATAATTGTTTTTGTAATTACTGTTCTTGCTATACTTTCTTAATAAATATCCTTTTATAAAAGCTGGTTAATGTCAACTGGATTGTTTGAGCAGTACTAAAAACCCTGACCCCTCAGGGTTGCCCCCAGAACCTTGAAGAGGAAAAGAGCAAGCTATCCTTTGGGGACCCAGTCATCCAGAATGAGTGGAAATTGGGAGAGTGAGCCCAGAGAAGGTTCTACCCTTTTGTTTAGGATTTCCTGGCAAGGATACTGCAATGGTTTGCCATTTCCTTCTCCAAAATAGAAGAGATACCTCTTTGCAGAGAATGGAACAAAGGGATGGAGTTTGAGATGATGCTGAGGAACTGTAAGGTTAGGAATAAGGGACATTAGGAAGCTTATGATAGATATCCTCTATGTGCTAATTAAAATGAGAAGCAAGTTTCTCTGTTGAGAAGGAGAGGGGTTGGACTGAGTTGGAACAACTGTTTAAAATAAGACAAAGCGAAAACTACAGGAAAATAAAAGGATTGCCATGCAGCTATGAGGACCAAGTTAAGATTAAATTGCACAAATCTGTAGTGGATCCAGTTGGCATCTTTATGGGACTTCTTCCAGTCATTCAGCAGCATGTGTTTTAAAGGAGAGATGGCAGATGGTGAGAATGACCCAGGGTTGGGGTTTGTCAGGAAATAATAGGTGATAGGATGAGGTGCCAAGAATTGAAAAGTAGAGAACAGAGTATAGTTGGAACTGGTCAGCTTCCAGGTCAAGAAATAGAAAGGAAGACCAGGTAAACTGGAAGATAAACTGGATGTGATAAACTGGAAGAAGTAAGAGAGGTGGAGAGACTGAGGTCAAGGCAAGGATACAGAATAAGATTAGAAAGAGTAAAACACGGGGAGAAAGGAAAGGACATGAGATCTTGTTAAGGAAGAACTTCAGAGTTTTGTATAATGGAGGTGGAACACTTCTAGGGGTATGTCTATCCCTGAAGGTGCCTGATGGTTAAGGTACAGGTCATGAGAGTTGAGAAATTTGATTTGATGATAATGTGCATTGCTGTTTGTCCTTCATTCTGAAAGAGTACCAATAACATCAAGAGGCTGATGTCTTCTTGACTTGCAAGTGAAACAAATTTAAGTGAGGCAGTACTGCACAAAGTCATCAGCCTCACTCATTCCTTCAGAGTCATCTGAGTCCAATGGCAAGACACAGGTCAGGACAACTGGAAATTGTCCAAAGGTGACCTTTTTAAATTAAGGTCTTTCCCAGGTCTCAGTTTGTCTGAGGCAACACCCACTCAGTGATTCAGTGAAAAGGCAAAGGCAGAGACCACACTGACAGCCAGGTGCTGGATTCCCTGGGAAAAGAGGAAGAACGACTTAGGGGCTGGTAGATAATTGCAACCACAATTTGGAAAGGGTAATAAATGCAGATGGAGTAAGTCTCAAAAGAAGAAAGGATGCTGAGTGATAACAGCTGAAGGAGGTGATGGAAGTAGAAATGAGGGTTAAGGGACCTTAACCTCCTGGTCCTTTGGGTCTAGAGCAATGATAGAGAAAGCATCCAGTAATGAAGAAGGGACCCAGAGATACAGTACCTTCAGAAGGAAGAAGCTTTCTGTGAATATAAGAAGATGTAAGGAATATGAGACAAAGACATCTAAGATTACCAGAAGAATCTTATTAACCTTCCATCTCTTGATGGGTCCTGCTCCCCAGGAATCCATATTGTCCCCTTAGTTCACCCTACTGCCTTTCAATTTGGACTCTCCCTTGAAGAAAAATGGACTTGAGTTGCTTGACAATAAATTCTAGAGACCTATGGAGATCTCCAGCCTTATAATACTACCCTAAGGGTTTGTGTTCCCTTCAAATGTATTCCTCACTTGGAGTTGCCCAAAGAGGAACTCCTTTCCCCATGAATCTAGGTGGAGCAGTGGACAGTGTTGGACTTGGAATCAGGAAGATCTGGCTTAGCTTCTGTCCCATGTAAATGCTAGCTATTTTTATTGCTTTTATCAGATCTGCATAGTCTGAATAACTCACAGTGGGGTAGACATTTGTCTCTCCTGGATTGTGGCTCTGTCCTTTGCTGATGCCCCACCTCCTAGGAGGTAGGTGGTGCTGACATCTCTTCTCCAAAGGCTTCTGGGGCAGTGCAGGATCCTTCCTTTCTCTCTAGGAGCCAATGTCCAGACTCCTCCCCCTTTTCTTTTTAGAATGGTGGATCCTGGGACTTTTTACTCCTCTTTCAGAAGCTTGGGTCCAAGGCTCTTGTCAGACCTCCAGAAGCCCCAAGTCAAACAGCTCCCACCATATGCTTCCCTCGTTTCCTTAGGCTAGGTAGCTTCCAGGCCAAGAGCCTTTCCTTGGCTGTCGTCCCTGTGACTGTGGCTGGCAAGGAGAGAGGTAAAATATTTGGTAAGTGCTTACTATGTGTTCGAGAGAGGGCTTTACCAATCTACAGTTCTCAACCCACCCCTCCACCCCCTCAAGGGAATCAAATTCTACTCTGGTCTTTGATCTCACCTGTCTCTGGATCTCCCCAAAGCTCTAGCAGATATGGCAGCCTTTTCTTATAGACCCCATATTACAACTTAGCTGTAGAAGAGCCCAATCCAATTAAACCCTACCCAAATGACTTGCAAGACCCAGCCATTGATTCCTATGGAGGAGATAAAACCAACATCCCACAGGTTTCATCTTTTAACCTTTTTAATAGTCTAAGCCTATCCCTGTTCATATCCTTTCCGTCGACATACATATTATAAGTACTTCCAGTCTTATTACTTCTAGCCATCATTCCCCTATATGTTCTCTGCTATCCTGAAAATCTCTTCCTTACTAAGGCCCCCTCTGTGCACAGGCTGCCTCTCATTCTGAGAATACTCTGTATCCCTCTCCAGCCTGCACCTCTCAGAATGCCTAGTTTCTTTCAAATACCATCTTAGGCTGTTTGCCTTGTCTTGTCTGGCAAGCTACTAGTACCCTCTTCCACCCATCACTTTGTATCCATTTTGTATATACTCTGTATATGTCTAGGTCTTCTGTTGAATCAGGAGATACCTCTCTCCTCTAAAAGCCTCATGAAGAGCCAGATTTACTCATGGGTGAGCCTAACTTCTAAAAGAGAGAATTTTTAATTTTTATTAAATTCTGGCTCATAGTGCTTCTAACCTAGAGTAGAACTCCAGGGCAAAAATCTATTAAAGCTTAAAGATAAATCATACCTAAGGACCCCCCAAAAGGGATCAGTGGCAGTCCTCCTAGAAAGGCATTCATTGGACAAAACAGTAAAAAATAGGAGAGTTATTTAATTCTTTTTTTTCTGAATAGTATTTTTTCCAATTATATGTAAAGATAATTTTCAACATTCATTTTTGTTAAATTTTGAGTTCCAGATTTTTCTCCCTCATGCCTTCCTCCCCTCCCCAAGACAGCAAGCAATCAGATATAGATTATCCATGTACAATCATGTTAAACATAACATCTACATTACTTATGTTGTGAAAGACGAATCAGAACAAAAGGGAAAAAAATCACAAGAAAGAAAAAAGAAAGTTGAAAATAGTATGCTTCGATCTGCGTTCAGATTCCATAGTTCTCTCTCTAGAAGTGATTAGCATATTCCACCATGAGTCATTTGAACTTCCCTTGGATCGTTGTATTGCTTAGAAGACCCAAGTCTAACAAAGTTGGTCATTGCACAGTGTTGCTGTTGCTGTGTACAATGTTCTGATCCTGCCCACTCCAATCAACACCAGTTCACAGAAGTGTTTCCAGGTTTTTCTGAAATCCTCCTGCCCATTATTTCTTATGGAACAACAATATTTCATTACATTCATAAATGACAACTTGCTCAGTCATTCCCCAATTGAGAGGCATCCCCTCAATTTCCAATTCTTTGCCACCATAAAAAGAGATGCTATAAATATTTTTGTGGGTACTTTGCCCTTTCTTTCTAATCTCTTTGGGATACAAATCTAGCAGTGGTATTACTGGACCAGAGGGTATCCACAGTTTTATAGCTCTTTGGGAATAGTTCCAAATTGCTCTCCAGAATGGTTGGATCAGTTCACAGCTCCACCAGCAAAGTTCAAGTTTTCCCACATCTTCTCCAACATTTAGTTTCCTTTTCTATCATACTAGCCAATCTGATATGTATGACAATCTTAGAGTTGTTTTAATTTGCATTTCTCTAATCAATAGTGATTTAGAGCATTTAGAACATGTTTTCATATATAATAGACTTAATAGACTTTTAGTAAATTATTTTTGATTGGTTGATTTCACAGCTATAATCCCACTTAATCTTTATGACATACACTATCCACCATTTTATTTTAATAATATCATATACATGGTATATAACCTACCATTTTGTTTTTATTTTTATTTCATGTACAATGCCCACAGAGCCAAAGTGACAGAATCACGTAGCCGAGCTATGGGATCTTGGCCTCCCTGACTTCCTTCAAGTCCCATGTAAAGGACTACCTTCTACAAGAAACCATTCTCCCTCAATGCTACCTATACCTTCCCTCTGAGATTATCTCTAATTTATCCTACATATGTGTGTATGTATGTGTATACAGAAATCTATGCATATATATGTATATCTATCTATGTATATCTATCTACACACAAGTTTATACATAGTTGTTTGAATGTTGTTTTCTTAATTAGATTGTGAGTTCCTTAAAAGCAGAGACTGGTTTTTGCTTTTCTTTTTACTCCCAGGGTTTATCATAGCGCCTTGCATATAGTAGGTGATTAATAAATATTTGCTGATTGGTAGGCAGAGCTAAAATTTGAATCACCTGAGTGTCTAACTTTAGAGATATCTATCTATCTATATATATATATGTGTGTGTGTGTGTGTGTGTACTTACATATATAGCATATACTTTGCATATAACATATATATTATATAGCTACACATGCATTGTATGTATGCATGTGTGTTTATGTGTGTATAATATATACATATATAAATATACTAGGATTGGTTTAAGGAATTGGCAATGTTTAGCTTGTGGATGGGAATATTGGAGGAGGACATGATAGATGTTTTCACAGATGCAGAGGATGGCAAGGTGGCACATAGATTATATTTGTTCTTTCTGTGCAGTGGATTATTGGAGTTGTTCTGCTTGGCCCCAGATGGCGGAACAAGGAGCAGGGGGTACACGATACAGAGCCAGAGTGTGACTCAGTAGAAGGGAGAATATCCTAACAGATCTGTCCTCAAGCAGGAAGGGCTGCTTGTAACAAATGTGACTATCCCCCATTGCTGGGGGCAAGCAGAGCCTGGAGGTGTATCTGTCTGATCTGGACAAAGGATTTCTGCTTGCCATGGTCTAAGGTGCAGATGGGGCACAGGTCAACAAGCATTTATTTAGTGTTTGCACTATCCTAAGCACTGGGAATACAAAATGTGGTCCCTGCTCTCAAGAAGCTCACAGCTCACGGGACCAGTGAATCCTCTCCAACTCTGAGCTTCTCTGATTCTACAGTACACTATGGAGATATGGCATTATAATGGAGACGAAGATAATAAGCACCTTCCATGCGCCAGGCACTCTACTAAGATCTTTACAAATATCTCATTTGATTCTCACAACAAAATAAGTTCACCATTTTACAGATGAGGAAACTGAGGCAAATAGAGGTCATGACACTAGCTCAGGGTCACACAGTTAGTAAGTATCTAAAGTCAGATTTGAACTTAGGTTTTTCCCAGGACTCTAGGCCCAGCACCACCTAGCTGTACTATGTTTAGAGTAAGATAACCCTGATTCACATCTTCATTTTAATTAATACTGAAATGACTTTCCTCTCTCTGGGTCTGTTTCCTCATGTAAAAAATGATGGGATTAGACTAGTTGATCTAACCTAGTGGTCCTTAGAACTCTGAAATCTATGAAACTATAAAACTTTTGAAATAATACTTATTGTGTTAATAAAGTAGCCCTGACTTGGGTCCTATACATAGGGTTAAGTGATTTTTATTCCAAGGACAATACGATGAGGTGTGTGTGTGTATGTGTGTGTGTGTGTGAGAGAGAGAGAGAAAGAGAGAGAGAGAGAGAGAGACAGAGACAGAGATGGAGACAGAGATGGAGATGGAGACACAGAGATGGAGATGGAGACAGAGAGACACAGAGAGAGATTTCCGGTCAGGTTTCCTAAAGATAACCCTAGTCTTCATTGCTTCTGAGCCCAAGTATTGTTCATGTCCAGGGCCTTGGCCAGAGGTGATTTGGGGGAGGGGGCTGAGAGAGAAGCTGCCCTTCTGTGCCTCTCACAAGAGCCAGCTGACAGTTGGCTCTGTAGTCACCTCGAGAGGACAGTTATCGGGCTCTCCCACCCTTCAAGGTTTTTCCTCAGGATAATCAGGGCTGTGGTGATTCATCTTGTGGACCCGGCCCTTCCTCTCTTGACTAAAATATCTCCCTCCCTGAACGATCCCTGGGTCAGGCCTGTGCCACATGTGACTTCCTCCCCGGCACATGCCCAGGCGAGCCAAGCCCTTCCTCCCCCTTGGTCCCATTCCCATTCCCCAGCCACCCTTTTCCCTGTATAGTAGTCCCTGGTTCACAGAGGTAGTGTACCAGGGTTTGGTTGGTATAAGGGGTGGGCCTCTGGGTCAGGGGATTTCTTTTACCTTTAACCCATCTCTTACACGCCCACATCATTGTCACCACCCCCCTCCCATCCCACTACCTTTCACACACCTTCAGCCTTCATCTGGAAAGATTTCCCCAGTTCATCCAGGCACAGTCAAGTTTTATTTATCATAGCTGACACCTGAGGTCACCACTTTCCAAATAAGACCTGGGATCTCATGGGGTTTATTAAGGGCAGAGGTGCCAGGGGAAACATACTTAATCCAGTGTTTATGGGGAGAGGAAAAGACCAGGAGTCCTACCACTCCCAGCATGTGCATGCATTGTCTCGTTCCAAATCCATCGCTCACAGAGAGCCTCTGATTTACATGACAGCATGGTGCAATGTTGAAGTAAGCCCTGGAAAGATAGGAAAACCTGGGTTCACATCTTACATCTGCTATTCTGTGACTTGGAACAAGTCTACGTAATTATTTCATCTTTTTGAACTTCATTTTCTTCATTGGCAAATTAGGAATAATAACATCTACATCATCTTTCTCCATAGAGCTGTTGTAAGAGGGAGAGAGAGAGAGAGACAGAGACAGAGAGACAGAGACAGAGAGATAGAGAGACAAAGACGGAGAGACAGAGACAGAGAGACAGAGATGGAGTGAAAGACAGGATGGCCAACTCAGATCTAACACTCTTTATAGTACTAAAACATACTAGCTCTAAATAACTTTGTAAGCACCAACCCATTTAAGCTTAACAACTAACTTGTGAGGTAGTCTCTATAGGTAATGGTATCTCCATTTTACATAGTAAGAAACTGAGACTTGGAGAAGTGATGTGGCTAGCCTGTGGTCACATAGGTAGTGTCAGATGCACAATCTAAACCCAGGTCTTCCTGACTCTACTATGTCACATTGCCTCTCAGGAAGTTATTTGGAACTAGAATAGTTAAGTGTAAAGAATGTTAGATTTGAGTGTTAAGCCTGAATATACCCTTTGGGACATATCCAAGCTTTTCTTTCTTCTATAAAATTGTTGCACACTCTTGTGTGTGCAATGGTACTTAATTTCTTTTTTTCTGGCTGCTTACAATATTTTTTCCTTGACCTAAAAGCCCTAGATTTTAGCTATGACATTATTATAAGAGAAGGTTTCTATTTGGAGAGGGATTGGTAAGGTGGTAGAGAAGTGAGTAGTGACAGATACAACCCAAGAAAAGAATCAAAATATTTTTTAATTTGCAGAATGAAATAGAAAGTGTAGAAGAGCCACAAATAGACCAGTTTAGTTAATACCTTGTCAAATTTTTTTTAATACATACACATATATGAGTATATATACATACTTCTTAATCACAGTTCAAGATTTTCTTATACAAGCTTCTTTCTTGTTCTTTTATACATTGAAATGTTTGTTGATGAATGTTAAGTTCATAATAAAAAGAAAAAAATTTAAAGAACTTAGAAAAGAATGAAGGGATAATTAGGAACCAGCATGAATTCATTAAGAACAAGTCATTTTGATCATTCTTATATACTTCAATGTATCCATGATCTTAATGAATTGGGTAATCCCTCCATCACATAGCACAACCTATTCATACCATCTCATCTGGGGAACCTCATTAGCATAGATTGTGGACTTCTATGGGAACTATTCAACAGACTGGCAACATTCCCAGGCTTTTGAATTATTGTGTGACTTGTCTTACTATTGTATGCCTTGAATTGCTTATACATGAAGTCATAATAGCACCTTATCCCTCTGCTATTAGTCAAGCATTGGCATTCACCTATGCTGCCATACCCAATTTCTATTAGACCATCCTCCCGTGCTGTGACTGATAAAAGATTTTCTTCCCCATGCCTAGGGCCATGGGTCCCAAGGGTTGCCTAGGCAATTTCACAATTTGTGTAGCTCTCAAAAATTCTTGACTGTTGCATATTTCAAATTCAGGGAGTGTTTGGATCCCTAGGTTGATTCTGTAGAGGAGAAGAATTCTGCGTTTTTGCCGGACAGTTTGAGCCATTAGCAAGTGAGGGTTCCCAGCTGGCATGTCCCTTGGCTCAGTTTCTAAAAACTGAAAGAGCCTATCAGCTTCATTAATAAAGCTGATTCAGTCTGCATACTGCTGAGGTAGTCAGACCTCCCATAAATGGGAGACACCATGTCCTTCCATAAATCCTCCATAGAAATTCCACCCAATGCACTGGAGGACTTCCTCTTGGTCATTTAACATCTTATGAGTCTTGGCATAAGAACTACTATCTTTTCCTCTCATTACAAGCCTGACCCACCCTTTTTTCTGATCATATGTTTCCTGAATAAATGTTTGCTGCTTTTTGCAAACAAGACATCAGAGTAGCATAGTACAATGTACTGATGCCCACTGTGTATCTCACCATTGCCTTTTGGGGGGAAAAATGGATGAAGGATACTCATGGTCCAGACTGCATCCCATAGTTTGATGGAGAGTCTGCTTAACTAGTTCTTCAGTACATCTATCTCATCCTTCGGATAGAAAGACATTCTGAGATGGGTTCAGAATTAAAGAGGAACAAGAGAGTGGACTGGGTTGCATTTGGGAAATAGGGCAGTGCTTTCAATAATCCCAAATCACTCCCTGGCACAAAATCTATCTTTTTATCACCAATTTTTTCTCAATGATGATGTATGGCCATGAATCATGGGACACTGCAGTAACTGTTGACATTGACATAGCATTTCAAGGTTTTGGAAGCACTTTGTATACATTAGCTCATCTGACCCTCACAGTAGCCCTGTGGGGGAAATTCTATAGTTACTCTTATCCCAATATCACCGATGGAGAAGCTGAGGGGGAAGATGGAGTGGTTTGCCCATAGTCACACAATTAGTAAGGGTCAGAGGTGGTATTCAAACCCAGTTGTCTCTTGATAGCACTCTTCCCACTACACCACACTGCCTTTATTGCTCTGCCCTATGACCTCCAAAGAATTAAAATTATACAAAAGAAATCAAATTCATATATATTATTAGGATAACTTGTGAGTTCTTAGAAAAGAATGAGGAGATCACTAGGAGGGAATGTGGACTCACTAAGAACAAATCATCTCACATGAGTCATTTCCTTTTGTGGTAAAGTCACTAGAATGGCAATCCAGGCAACAATGTAGACAATACATATCTGACTTCAGCGAAGCATTCATATATTAAAGTGCTTTGGAAACCACAAAGTGTGATATGAAATTAAGTGATTATTATTATTTGGTTAATATATGAGGAAGGAGGTATACTGAAGTAAATGACTGAGTCATTGAGGTGAGAAAAAAGAAAACCAGAATTAGAATTTAAAATAAATATTGAGAAATTGTTCCTAAAGCCACTTTCTAGATCAGAACCTAATCATAGGCAGGTGCCTTTAACAATTATCTCTCCTATGTATGTGTTGCTTCATGTTTACAAAGAGCTACAAATCTCAAAATCTCAAAACTAGCCTTTGAGAGTGGTTGGGCAGTCACGGTAACATCATCTTACATACAAAAATTACATATAAAAATAACAAAAATAGATTTAAAAATGGAGGGACCTTTGAGGTCACCTATAGTAACTCCCTCAATTAAAAAAAAACATTTATTGATGTAATTGGTTATTATGTCACCTAGATTCTTTCCTGTATCCCTTGCCCTCTCCTTCCCAGAGAACTATCTCTTATAATAACAAAAACAAAAAAAAAAGTTTTTAAGAAAAGAGAAAGGAGAGTAGGATGGAAATTCGGCAAAACTGGTTGATATAATGAACATGGTATGCAATGGCAGCTAGGTAGTGCAGTGGATAAAGTGCTGGGCCTAGAATCAGGAAGATTCATCTTTCTGAGTTCAAATCTGACTTCAGACACTTATTAGCTGTGTGACCCTAGGCAAGTCACTTAACTGTTTGCCTCAGTTTCCTTGGCTGTACTATAAGCTGGAGAAGGAAATGGCAAATCACACCAGTATCTGCCAAGCAAACCCAAAATGGGATCAGGGAAAGTCAGATACAACCAAACAATGATCCATCCATGGACTCTGCACCTCTCAGAGGATTCAGGGAAGGAATAAGCAGGGAAAGGGAGAGAGAAGAAGGGGGTGGGTGGAGAGGAGAAGAGGGAGAAAAGGAAAGAGAGAGACTTTCTACTTAAGGGCCAAGCTTGTTCTTTGTCATTTCACAATTTTTATTTTTGATTGCTTTGTAACAACCTCCATGTTTTAAAGATGAGAAATTTGAGACCTAGAGATATTATTAGTTCCTTGCCGGTGATCACTCTGACAAGTAGCAGAATAGATTTGAATGTAGTTTCCCTAACTTCAAAGAGTTCTTTCCAGCATATCCCCTTGAATAGTCCAAAGTCCTGTGGCCAGGAAAATGTGAATATAGTTCAGTCTCTGCTTCCCATGGAATTTTCCAGCAAGGTAAGAGGACTTATCCAAGGTCATTCAGCTAATAAATGACAAAAGGGAAAACTCAAACACAGGTCTTCAGAACTCATATCCAGAGCCATTTCTTACTGAACACTGTGTCCTTGTTGTGGTATTCTGGAACCACAGAAAATTATGTCCATGGAATTAGCCATACGGTACTGTGTGATAACACTTCACTATAATCAAATGAACTCTGTCATTTCTCCTGGAAAGAGTGTGAATTAATTTCCCTGTGGCTTCACTCAATCATCCCAGTAATTTTCCACATCAAAATATTCTTCCCTGGACATCACTTTTCCCTATGTGTTATCTTTCCTTGTTTGAAGTGAGCTTTTACTGTCTTCACTTTTGTATTTATAGACCCAGTGGTTAGCACAATGCTAGGCACGTAGTAAACAATGAATATTTTTTCATTGACTCATTCACTTCTTAACCCTTTACTATTCAGAATCTGTAGCAGTTTAGGTGTAAGGGAAAGTTGCAAGTCCATTCTAGGATGAGATTATAAAGTATGAAGCCCTGTTTGGAGACAGCTGAAAGGCACCTCCTCATGAAATGTGAGTATGCCCATTGGAGACATAAAAATTACATTTCAGAGACAAAGACAATTTTCTGATAATTGTCAGAATCAGCTACCTCTCCTCATGCCTGAAGAAATAGAACTAATGAGTCTCTCTGGGACTTCCACTCTGACCTTTCCTTTCTTTTGAATGTTGAGTGGTGGGGAAGGGATTTCTCCCTTCTTCTACCCCAAAACATTTAATGGTGATTTGTAGGAGAACTGCAATGTGGCCTGAGAAGGAAGTTCAAGGACACGGTGCATGAACTCCTGTGGAAAGAATTCCTTCAAGATCATAAATTTAGAGCTGAAAGAGTCTTTAGAGGTGATAGAACCTATCCTCTTCATTTTGCAGATGAGGAAACTGAGGCACAGAGATATTAAATGACTTCCTCAAGATCATGAACCTAGGAAGAGTCAGAAGCAGGATTTGATCCTGACTTGGCAGGTTGATCTTACAATCTAACCTACTTAGAAAATGGAGATTTCCTAGGAAGTAATAGCTTTGAGAATTGTATCATGAGTAATCCCAAATTCGAGAGTTCCCAAATATGGGAATCTGGTATTGGTCCTTCCAGAGATAGAGAAGAAAGTTCTCTGATGTAACTTATTCCTGGGAGAAATTTCTGCACAGCATCCAGCTTGGAAGGTAAGGCCAGACAGTTACTAGGACATCATAGGTCTGATGGGAAGGAGCTTGTTTGTTTAGCAATCCCCAAAGTAAATTTACTTTTCTGAGGGAGTCTAAAATTCAGAGTTGTCATTATGAGCTTAGAAGGGACTTTGTGTAAGTCTGTGGGAGAGAGATATTACACCAAAATATCAGAATGAGTCAGGAAGGCCTGTGTTCAAATCCTGCCTCTGACAATTAATAGCTGTGTGATCCTAGGCAAGTCACTTAACCTCTCTGTGTGTCTAAGTTCCATCATCTAGAAAATAGGAATACTAATAGCAACTACTTCACAGAAGCAAATGATATATGTAACATACTTTGCAAACTTTAAAGCACAATATAAATATTAGCTATTAGCATTTTAACCTTTATTATTATAAATTATTATAAGGAGCAACAAGCTCAGTTCCTTTCTGGAGGGACCGTTACATTGTTCCCTGTGTTTCTGTTTCTGTTCATGGGATCCTCTAGGCCTTTTATGACTTTTGCATTTCTGTGGGGGTGAAAAAAAGTCTGTCTTCTATGTGATACCCATGTTGCTCCTTGAATGCACATGCTGTACTGGTTCTTTTACCTACATTTGAGGAGACTTGGACATGAACTATAGCATGAGAGTATAAGATTTTCCTGAAACAACTCCACATGAGGACAATGAGTCAAAGAGAGAAATGGATCCTCCTGAGATCAGCCAATTGAGCCAATCCATGAGAGCCCAAACACTCAAGAGGGCCCTGCCCATGGGTTGCTGTTGCTTGTCCTTCATTCTCAAAGAGGATCATGACATCAGGAAGGTGATGTCATGACTTGCAAGTGAATTGGATTTAAGTGAGGGAAGGCTGTGCAAAGTCACCAGTCTCACTTTCTCCTCCAGAGCATCTGGGTCCAGTGGCCAGATATAGATCAGGATGACTGGAGATGTCATCTTGGTCTATGGATTACAAAGAAGAAAGATACATGATTCTCATGGACATGAGTAGGCGGTGGTGTATCACCAACAATGTTCTGTGTGCAAGAAGGAGCAAAAAGGATACAACTCAAGAGTGGTGGGACTGGAAAAGGAAGCGGGAAGGAATTACTGACAGCAGCAGGTAACAGATATTGGTCCTTGCCTCATGGGAGGAGACTTAGACAAAGACCCCAAGCACACTGAGTGGACCCAATCTGAAGGATTAAAAATGATGAAAACCGTAACAAACATAACAATAACAAGCACTTTTATGTCTCTTTAGAGTTGGGGATACTTTACAAATGTTATCTTATTTGAGTTTCATAAACCTTAAAGAGAAATGCTACAGTCTTACTATCTGGTTTTATATATTACCTCCTTTCTCCTACCCAGGAAGCCATTTCTAGTAACAAAGAATTTTTTTAAAATTTAAGAAAATAGTACAATAAAACTAATCAACACATCAACCAAGTCTGATAGTATAACCAGGTGTGGGGAATCTTCAGCCTCAAGGCCACATGTGGCCTTCTAGGTCCTTGGGTGTGGCCTTTTGACTGAGTCCAAGTTTTACAGAATAAATTCTTTTATTGAGGGGATTTGTTATAAGAAGTTTAGATTCAGGGAAGGGCTGCCCTTGAGGACCTAGATGGTCACATGTGAACTTGAGACTGAAGGTTCCCTACCCCTGGTTAAGCAATGTCCCACCCTCTGCAAAAAAAGGGAGGGAGACACATTTTCTTACTACTTCAAGGTCCACCTTGGTCATTATAATCATGGCATGTTTGGAATTGGGCTTGTAATTGTCATTCATTTTCTGCTGTTTTTCAAGAAAGTATATTTAACAAAACTTTGCAAAAGAGAATCTTTTAGCAGATTGTACACCTTGGTTTGGAATTACCATAGGTTTGAAATACATCTTTTGCCTAACGAGGCTTGTCGGAGGTAGAGCTGGGGAATGTACTTAAAAAGATATGATACGGGGAAGCGTATACTGGATGCCAAATGAATGTTCCTGAAATGAAGCAAATGCTATGCAAATTCATAGGAGCAGATTTATTAAAGGCTGGAGTGGATGAGGAAGTCATCACTGAAACTGAAGGAAAGGTAGGACTTAGATATCTGGACCGAAGAAGGAAAGACATTCCAGGGAGAGGAAATGATGTAAACCACAGCAGAGACCAAAATGGTGTAGAGATTTCAAAAAAGGATGAGCAGAGACCAGTTTGGCTTGTACAGGGCTCAGTGTGTGCACACAGGGCTCACATCGCATGCGCACACCACACTCTTCTTGGCACTCTTTATCACAGCCAGAACCAGATTATCTCAAAGCACAACCCATGGCAACCCTGCTGGGGTTTGACATCGTCGATATTTGTCCAGGTTGCTTTGAAGAGTTCTCTTCAGTCCTTGGAGTGATCTTTATCTTTAGTCTCTGATGTGGTATAACTCCCAAGTATGTCTGCCAAGTGAACCAAGGTACATATTTCTCAAAGGGGATGGGCTAGGGTGAAATCTCAGCTCCTTCCTTACCTAGGTAGTGAAGTGGATAAAGTACCAGGTCTGGAGTCAGGAAGACTCATTCAATGTCTTCTCCAAGAAAATCCCAAATGGGGTCTCAAAGAGGTGGCCATGACTGAACCACAACAAACCTTCCCCACCCCACCCCGCACTTCAAATACCCTCCCTTTCTCCTCTGCCTACTTGAATCCTACCTATCCATCAAGGGTCAGTTCAAGGCTTACTTCTTCCATGAATACTTACCGAAATTCTGTCGATTCAGGAAAGGGAAATAGGTTTCTATTCTAAGGAGCTGTCAGTGAAAGTAACATCTTTAAGAAAGTTCATGACTTCTAAAACAACCAAAGAGTCATGACAAATGTATATTCTTTGTTCAGGAAACAGCTCCCCTCCCCATCTCTCCCCCTAGTTCCTTGTATCTTGTCTACTTTCCAGCACTGACCTCCCAGCCTGAATTGTTGCTCTTGCAAATGATTTCCTGCTTCTGGCTCAAACCCTTGGCTTTCAATAGCTTTTGGAAGAAACCTTAGTACCAGCTTGGCCTGCTCTTTCTGACTGATGCTTAGATTCTCACAAAGACCAATCCTTCTGGACTTCAGCACTGGAATCCTTCCCTGCCTTTTACAAGGTAGGTTGGTAAATGCTTAATGGATGACATGGCTGACTGTGCAAGCGTGACATAAAAAGTTTGAGAAACATCGTTTCTGGGCAATTAATCTTTTATTAATCATACTAGCAAGTGATTAAAAAAAAAGAACCCCATGGAATCCACTCAACACTTACATCCCCTTAGAAGAGTGAATGTTCCTGAGGATAGAAATCAATTCTGATTGGTTAACAAGTAATGAGAAAATGAACATTATCATGAGAGGTGGACCTATTCTAATGAGGGGCTGGGGGATATCACTCTTGTCCCCAGACCACCCCCAGCCTGGGGAAATCTAGACAAAGGATCTTTCTATCCCCTAAGCCTGACTAGAACTCAATGATCTTGCTTCCCCACTTGGGTGGGATCTGAATAAGATTGCAGAAAAAGTGAATCCAATCTCATCAGCCTTGTCCTTCAGATGCCAGCTTGACCAAGTAGAGAATGGGAAAGTAGGAAGGGAAAAAACCCTGGATCTCCCCAAGAATTACTTCTCCCTCCCCCAGTAGTTCCTATTTTCCCTTAGCAGTGTGCACAATATCGAATTCTTGAAAGTTGTGATTTTCTTAAAACAGACAGCAATTTGGACTTCTCACTAATTTGACCAGACTGCCTCTAATCAAACTATGAAGTTTAGCTCCTAGTTATACTCCTAATCTCTTCCTTTGACACTTACCAATGTGCTAGATGCTCTGCCTTAGCTCGTGACAGGTCCTGCTCCAGATGGGGATGCAAAGCTTATCATTAAATGCTCAAGCTGGAAGCCTCTGTAATGAGAGGCAGTGGGATGTAGAGGAAAGATCTTGATTTGAAATCAAGAGACCTTGGAATTCCATCCTGGCTCTGACCTCAAACGCTTGTTTGCCGTGTGACTAGGAGTGACTAAATCACCTCAGTTCAATTCAATCCTAAGCCCTAGAGACAGAAAGATAAATGAAACAACCCCTCCCCTCAGGGAGACTATATTTTACTATGAGGAAACAACAGGTAGACAGATATGTAAATACAAAGGATATATGAAGTAATTAAAAAGCAATTTGGGATGATGAATGATCAAACAATACTAACAAATAGGGAAGGGGAGGGACTTAAGACTCAAAAGTGCTAGAGGTTCCAAGAAGCAGAGGTGAGGAGAGAAAGCATGCCAGGGAAGGGGATAGTCTGTGCAAAGGTGGGGAGGTGTGAAATCAAATATTCTATAAGGAAAAAAGCAAGTAGGACATGAGGAAACAATATCACTTTAGAGTTGTCAAAAACCACCACCACAGACTTAGTACAATGTGTCCCCTTTTGATTGTTTCTATAGATGCTATTACCCCACCCATCAACTCTTAACCAATAGTTCCAGTCTCCCTCTCAGCAAAGTACCAGTTTGAAAGCACCAGGTTGACAACATAATGGAAGGTCCAGTAGAAGAAGAAAACTTGTCTTTTCATTTCTATCACCCAGAAGTCATTATAACCAACTTAAGCCTTCTCTACCACCTTAAAATAAACTCACTTTCCTCATTTGGGAAAACCTTCCAGAATTTCAGCTTGGGTACAGGAAACCTGACTGGTTTTATGTCTCTCTATGCTAAGATTGATCTATTTCAGTTTCCGACATGGTTAGAATCAGGATGCCCTACCCCCACCCCCACCCAGGGTTGTTGTTAAGGGAATTCCTAAATCAGGTTAGAGGTTTTATTGGGTGACTGAGATTTATCCTCTGTGCCCAAACACATAGCAACACAGTCTTCCTTTATTCATTGCCTGCTCCCTATTCTCTCTCCATCACTCATCATACTAAAGAAATAGTCACAGAGCTTTTATGTAAACTTCTGTTTTGGCACCTGGAATGTGGCATGCAATATTCAAATGCCAGCTCCACTAGGGATCTCCCATGATCCTTTGACTTGGTAAAAATCTTCCCCTGCTACTGTAGACTTTCCACTTTTCAGGGCCTAGACTTCCCTGGAACAGGTTTCAACAAGCCCCATTTCCTAAGCCTGCCCCCTCCTTTTTCTGGAATTTCTCATCAATTGGGCCTTTTCTTACAAAATCCTTACCTCTCTTCTGAATCATGGTATCGGTCTGATTCAGGAACCTGGGAGTCCCACCTATCAAATCTGGGAATGGGAAGCAAGCTTGGTGTATTGATATACTGAGTCTGGGGGATAGGCATTACCCTGGTGATTGCACTACCCTTTTTTTCCTGCTTCCTCTTTCATACTCCCATCATTGGGAGTGGCCTCAAGATAAGCCACATCACCTTTCCTTCTATAAGTTAAACTCATCCAATGAAGAGTACTTACTTTGCCTTAGTGGTCAATCTTTTTATTATTTTTTAAAAATAAAATCCTCTTTAAATCTCAGAGTTGTTGCAATGAAATAGAACACCCACAGACTTCACCCAGCACATTTATTTGCACCACTCTTATGAATGTATAAATTTTTATATTTTATAATATACTATTTTATAACAATACTAACATAACATTTCATGTTTTCAATTTTTTACTGTGTCTTGTTCCCCTATTTGACAAAAAGCTAAGGAATCAGCTTGATGACGTATTAGCATCCATGGAAAGAAGGCTGAACTTGCTGTCAGAAAAATTGTGATGTGTATCGAAAAAAAAAAAACAGGTTAATTAAGAATGTAAATATTTTCTGTTTTTAAAACCAACTTCCTATAAGTCCTGAAGAAGAACTGTAGAATACAGGATAAGATCACTACCCTAAAAACTAGACATGAGGGGATAATGTGGGCCTGGGGATGATGATCCAAAACCTTTCAGAAAGAGCTGAAAGTGAGTAAGAGTGAGTTGTTATAAGCAAAGGTGCCATAAAAAATGTGAGCTCCTTGATTTTATTGTAAGGAGAAATTAGAGGGGTCTCAGTGGGATTGACGGACGGACCTTATTTGCGCTAGTGACTCACATCTCCAGCCACCCCCTTTTACTTGACGGGATAACTCTAACAAGCGTGTGTAGTCACGTTGGAAAGGTTTGTGTATTTGTATCAGATCACTCCAAACAAGTGGTTTGAAGAGGCCTATGCAGTTCCACCACACACACACTCACGCACACACACGCACACGCACGCACACGCACACACACACACTCACACACACTCACACACACACACACACACACTCACACACACACACACCACACACACACACACACTCACACGCACACTCACACACACACACGCACACTCTCACACACACACACACACTCACACTCACACACACACACTCACACTCACTCACACACACACACTCACTCACACACACACACATACACACACACACAC
>CM053772.1:57122809-57141485 GCA_028658325.1 Potorous gilbertii
CACACACTCACACACACACTCACTCACACACACACTCACACACACACACACTCACACACACACACACTCTCACACACACAGTCACACACACTCACACACACACACGCACACACACGCACACACTCACACACGCACACACTCACACACACTCACACACACACTCACACACACACACACTCACACACACACACACTCACACACACACACACGCACACGCACACACACACACTCACACACACTCACTCACACACACTCACACACACACTCACACACACTCGCACTCACACTCACACACACACACACACACACACACACTGAAGCGTTTAATGTGGAAAAACCCAGATGCCGAAGGCGAGGCCGCTGCGCCCCGGCGGCCCGGGGGTCCCCCGGCCAGGTCGCCCAGGGCCGGCCTTATCTGCCCTGGTGCTGGCAGAGCCGCGGGCCGGGGCGGGGTGATGGGAAGGGAGGAGGCCGGGGGGCCCGCTCCGAAGCACGGGATTTCCGCCAGGGCAAGGCCGCGAGCCCCGGCCGAAGGCCAGCTGGGGACTCCCCGAGCGCGGCCCGGCTGGGGAAGCAGGGGCGGAGCGGAGCCTCGGAGCGCGGCCGAGCCTGGGGGTGGGGACGGGGCCTGGGCCTCCCGGGCGGAAGGGGAGGGAGGGCGGGGCTGGGCGCTGGCCGGGGCCGAGGCTCGGAGGAGTCCGCGGGGCCGGCCCAGCATGGGGACCGCGGCCGTGCTGCCGCTCGACGGGCTCCTGCACGTCTTCTCCTTCCTGGAGGGGCCGGACCTGCTCCGCGCGGCCCAGGTGGACAAGGTACGGGCCGGCGGCCCACCCCTCTGACCCTGGCCGGGCGTCCCCCAGGCCGGGCCCGAGGAAGGGCTGCCCAGGAGGGCGGCGCTGCCCACGAGCTTCCGTGGCACCAGCAGGGTTCGGCCGGGGGCATCGGACCGAAATCCCCTGGACGCTAGCGCCAGAGGAGGGCCCCGGCCGAGCCCACCCCTCCCGTCCGCGCCTCTGGTCCGTGGCAGGGCTGTGGGTGACATGAGCTCTCGAGGTTCCTCTGGGATTCCCCCATTTCTGGGTCCCTGCCAATTCTGCCCTTTATAATGCAGGGCAAAACCTAAAAGGCGGCTCCTCCTGCCGTTCGGAGAGGCATTGCGTGAAGGTCCCAGGGTCAGGACCGTGCCCCTCTCCAGCTCCCTCCTCCACCCCAGCCCTGTCATGCTTCCTGAGTGTAAACCAAGTGGGATAACCTTAGATAGGGCATCACGAGGTGGATCCGAGGAAAGATTGCTTGGCAAGTTAGTGGCAGAGGTGGGGCAGGTCTCCTGATTACCAGCCACTGGTTTTTTCCTCTACTAGCCTCATTTTTTTTTTTTTTTGGTTTTGGGGGTATAGGCGGCACTTATTCCTTAAAAAAGTAGATTTTTTTCCTCCAACTCACAATCTGAGGGGAAAGAGTAGGGGAAGCTCTCTTGGCTAGTTCTCTGGTTTGCATTCTATTGTGATTGGCATTTATTGTGGGTAGAGCAGGGGTGGGATCTAAGAGTTCAGATGCGATTTTCTTTCCAGTCTTCCATAACACTGCATAGTCTCTTATTTCCACCATCTTTAAAGACCAGAGATGTAAGGTAGCCTGGTCAAAGATACAGGACCGAGGCTCTTCTGTGGCATGAGACCTGGCAGTTGTTGGAGAAGAGGGAATCAGTGGTCTGAATTTTTTTGAAAATAAACTAAAATTAACCTCAGCTGAGCCTCATAACAACCTTGTAGGTTAAGGAAGGACAGCTATTAATCAGTCTCATGTCACTGAAGTTCAGAGAAGTTCAATTATTTGGCCAAGGTAACACAACTGGTAGAGAAAAGAGTTGAGCCAAAGCTACTCTCCATGTTCTTTAGTGTTAGAGTAGCATTGTGGGAACATGGGTCTAGGGTTTGTTACTCAGTTTCAGAATAGACCCACTTGAGATTTCAAGAGAACATTGGGAAATGCAGAAGGTATATACTGAACTTGGATGTTGAGTAGCCAAGTTTCAGCTTGCCTCCCTTCTCTTTTCCTTGAGGATCACTCCTTGAGAGGACATTTCCAAACACATCATCAGAGAACAAGTCAGGAGACCAAAGTAACAGATGTTTCCTAGAATGTTTCTATCTCCCTTCTCTGTTTCCCTCTCCAGGTTTGGAATGAAGCTGCAGGGCATGCCTGTCTGTGGAGGTGAGTGAAGAATGAGGTTTGATGGAAAGTAATCCCCAAATCATAGAAAGAAAACAATCTACTGACCTTTCACTGAGTGCTTTCTTTTCTGCTCAGCCCTGTTTCTTTATGGGGAAACGAGGAGAAGTGAATAGTTGGGAGAGATAGGACAGATGAAATTTTTTCTCATTCATGAGGAAAGGTTTGGCCAGGATAGTAACACATCCACTGTTCCTTCAATTTCCCGCCACTTTACATTTTACATCCTTCCTCCTGCTGCATTCAACCTTTCCAGCAAGCTCAATTACTGGCCATACTTTGGCTAACTGCGAGCGGCCAGTGAGAGCTCAGGTCTTATCTTCATGATAGGTATTCTGTGTCTGCTTCTTGTCTCTCCAGGCCACTGTTACATTTGAACTTGATCTCCTATTTCTGTGCCTTTGTTCAGGTTGACCCCAAATATCTGAAATGCTGTTCCTTCACCACTGTTTCAGAAAGGTAATGCAATACAATGGCTTTAGATACAGAGCACCTGAGATCAAATCTCTCCTCTGATGATTGACCAGTATGACCTTGGATAGGTCCCTCAAATTCCCTTGTTCTCACTTTCCTTATCTGTAAAGTGACATCTGAGGTTATCCTCTCTATACCTATGATCCTGTGATCTTAGAGTCCTTAGTTTCCTTTAAGGCTCAGGTGCTAGTGCTTATGTGAAAACTTTCTTGATTACCTCAAGTTCGAGAGTTTTTCCTCCCTTCATATTTACAAATTCCTCCATATTGGGTGTTTGCTTTATTATGAGTGATTTTTTATTCAATGTATAATAGTAATATACATCTATTGATCACTGTGTGGACCATTATAGACAAATTCCTTTGTAGAGCAGACCCATTTCTTGAAGGGAAAGGTACTTCCTGGAGAGGAGCTGTATTTCCTGTTCACTTTTACATTACACCACCTCTGGAGTTATATACTTGGCACCCTTCTCCGACAACTCTCCTTCCTTCTAACCCCTCCTAGGGTGCTAACGAGGCTATCTGAATAATAATAATGTTAGCCAGCATTTATATAGGACTTTGAAGTTTGCAAAATTCTTTGTAAACACCTCATTTTATCCTCCACAATCCTGAAAAGTAGGTACTATAATTATCCTTGTTTTACAGATGAGGCAACTGAGGTAGATTAGTTGAATGACTCGCTCAGAGTCACACAACTAGTAAGTGTCTGAGTTCAAATCTCAACTTAGATCTTCCTGACTCTAGATCTAGGGCTCTATCCACATCCACACCAATCTGCCTTCAAAGAGCTTACAGTTTAGCTTGTAGGAAAGACAACATGAGCTTATATAGATACATACAATACAGAAGATCGTTTGGGAGGAAAGGCTCTAGGAGTTGGGGGGGCCTTAGGCAAGGTCACACAGAGTAGGTAACATTGGAGCTAAGTCTGAATGGAATAGTAGTATTCATAAAGGGGAGAAATAAAATGTAAAAATGTAATAAGGCTGAAAAGATGAGTCAAAGCCAGGTCACAGAGGCTTTAAATTCCAGGAGAGTTTTTATTTGATCTCAGAAGCATGAAGGGAACTACCAGAGTTCTTTTGAGTTAGAGAATGATGTTTTCAGAACTGTGCTTTTAGGAAAATCACTTTGACACTTCTGTAGAAGATGAATTGGGGTGGGGAAAGGCTGGATGCAAGAACACCAATTAGGAGGCTGTTGTGATGGTCTGAGGAGAGCTAATATATGCCTGAATGAGGGTGATGACTGGGACCGGAGAGAAGGGATTAGGTGCAAGTCATATTGTGCAAGTAGAAATGATGAGGATTGGTACTGACTGGATCCATGAGGTATATGAAAGAGAGAAGTCAGGAACAACACTAAGATTGTTAACCTGATTGACTGGAAGATGGGAAATAGGGAAGTTAGAAAAGAGGCAGATTTTTTGAGGGGGGTGAGGAGAGGGACAATAATGTATTCTGAACTGGTTGGGTTTGACATGTACAGTAATCATTCGGTGATGTTGGACTGGAGCTCAAGAGAGAGACAAAAGCTGGATTTATAAACCTAAGAGCCAGTAGCATAAAGATGATAATTAAAGTCTTGTGAGTGGATGAGGTCACCAATAAGAATATATAGAGAAGAGAAGGGAACCCAGGACAGGGTTAAGTCCATAGTTAGGGAGTGGTATATAGCTGATGATCCAGAGGAGACTCAGAAGAAACAGACAATTAGGTGGAAAACTAAGAGATACTGTCCCCTGACCGTGTGACTTCATGTTCTCCTCTGATAGGCTTTCCCTCAAACAACTTATTGAGCATGCGTAGCAGTTTTCTGACCTTCACCTCACTGTACTAGGTCACATACATCCCCACGAAAGTGTGGAAATAAAACTTACTTCCTGTTTTCCCACAGTGATATATTTAAAGGATTAGTCGTTATGGCCAGATTCATACAAGAATTGTTTTATTAGGAAAAAAAATAAATATATTCATATTACTAACAAAGCAATAAAAATACATGATTATAACAAACCCTTTGCAAAATATAGCAGACATTAATGTTCACTTTGTTCTGCTTCTTGTACTTGTTCTTGGAGAATTCCATTTTCTCTTGAATCACTTTCTTTCACAAAAGTACAATACATTGACTACTCTTTATACTGTACAGCTCCCAGAGAATTTCAATTTCTCATAATCATATTTGATAACACTATAAAAAGGCATAGGCATAAGAAGACCTTTCTTTTCTATGATCAGAAGTATCCAAAATCACGAGCATTACTTGTAGCAGAGAAACATTAAAAGCTCTTCCAGCTGTTAGCACTAGTGTGTAATTATAGTGCTAATTATAGCATTAAAGTAAGATAAAAATGAAAGGAATAAGCTTGGGCAAAGAAGGAGCAACATCTGGCTTTGCACGTGATTAGAGGATCAGAGACTTAGAACTGGAAGAGACCCCAGGGACCCCCAGACACTTGAAGAGCATATCCTTTACCCCTCTTTTCTCCACTCACTGTACCCCACACTGGCTCGTACTCTTATCCCCTCCTTCCTGGACAAGGACATTAGCCTCCTAATTGGGCTCCTGGTATTCGGTTCCTCCCTACTTCAATCTGTCTTCCACCCAAAGTGATTTCCTTACAGCACCTTTCTGACTGTTACTCTCCTACTCAGTAAACTTCTTCCCCATTGCCTCCAGGATCGAATACAGATTGCTCCAATTGGCACTTAAAACCTTTCACAATATCATCCCAGACTCGTTTTCCGGAATTACTACACATTGCCCCCTTCACCTACCCTGTGATCAAAACAAACTGTCCTTACTGCTCTTTGTACCGTCTTTGTGCTCGATATCCACCATTCCTGGAATGGACTCCTCCCTCATTTCTCCTCCCAATTTAGGCATTATAAAGCCTTCCCTATACCACTTAGCTGTTGGTACTTACCCTCCCCCCTTCAAATTATCTTCTGTATATTTAGATATGCTTATGTATGTTACATGTTTTCTCTCAACTAGACTATAGACTCCATGAGAAGGATGTGACCTGTTTTCTTTTTTGTATCCTCAGAATCTAGCACAGTGTCTGGCAAATAATAGGCACTAAAGAAATGCTTGTTGATTGTTATTCCATATTAAACTCCAAATGGAAACACCTATCCTAATTATAAAAAGGTCATATTATGAAAAAAAGGAGAAGAATGGAATGAGGTGCCTGTTAGATCTATAATTAAGGGGAAAATTAACAATTAAGGACTGAGAAGACTCCACAAAGAAACAATTTTGGTAATTTGAAAAGGAAGGTCCAAAGATGCTTTGAGGTATGGCATTGTGTCAGGCACATGTGTGGCCATCCTTGGTGACTACTCTGAGAGCACTTAGGTTTGTAAACAAGTTCTGGCATATATACTAAAATCAGCTGCTTTATTTTATAGTCACACCTGGCAAACTTTAATTAACCTTGACATTGACTCCCAGGTGCCTTTGGATGAATTACTCATTTTTAGAAAATGGTTCTCACCAACCATGTAATGAGAATTTTGAGTTTGCATCTTGTGGCCATGGACCAAGACCAAAATGTTCATGAATACCTATTATCATGTTTTGGCCATAAATTTTGCCAGCCTTTAGTGTTAAAATATGAAGACAGTGGGTCAAAATTATGTAAGTAAATATAATAGACAACAAAGCATCACTTAAAAAGAACATGCAGATTTGAAAAATACATTGTAGTAAGACAATTGAAGAAATCTTGAGTTTCCTATTTAATATAATTGGTGCCATTCCCTGGTGAATGAATGTCCTTTTGACTTTAACTGTGCATTTTCCTGGAAACAAGCCTGTAAGATAGGGAGTGAAAATATTATAATCCATTCTTTACAGGTGAAGAAACTGCAGCTCAAGGAAGTCACTCTAGTAAGTCTCTCTTTGGACTTTTTTTTTTTTAGCACTAGGTTTAATGACCTGGAAGCTGCCTTCTAGCTCTCACGCAGTGTTTCCTGAGATGTTCTGTGATTTCCAGGACTCAGATCATTTCATGGTCCCTCATGAAAGCCATAATTGCTTGGCTTCCTCTATCCCATCTTCTCCAAACTACTTCACATTTACTTTGTATATATATTTGTGACTTTTCTGTTGTTTCCCCCTTCTGAAACATAAGATCCTTTGAAGGCAACCATTTAGGGTTTTTTCTGTTTTGTTCTTGTGTCCCCAGCACTTTGCACATAGCAGGTGCTTAATAAATAATTATCCAATTTAAAAATGAGTGAATTTCACCTTTCTCCCTCCAGTGGGGCTTACCTAACTAAACCCAAAGTTTTGTACTGAACATTATTTTTGTGGTAATCTTCCTGATAATGAAAATATGTTCTAGATATTTTAATGGACCTTCAAGGCACAGAGTTCTGCTTTGCAGTCAAGAATAGTGTCTCTGTAGGATCATTCTTCCCACTCCAGCCCAGCTGGCAAATGAAACTTCCTCAACAGCAGATCTGACCAGATCACTCCCCCTACTCTACAATTATCCATGTTTCCCTAATGCTTCCAGGCTCAGATATAAAGTCATCTATTTGGCATTCAAATCACTTCACAATTTGGCCCCCTCCCACCTTTCTCTTCTTCTTTTATTAATTGTATTTTATTTTTTCCAAAATATATGTCAAGACAATTTTTAGCATTTATTTTTATAAGATTTTGAGTTCCAATTTTTTCTCCCTCCCTCTTTTCCTTCCACTCTTCCTGAAGTGGTAGGCAATTTGATATAGGTTATATATGTGCAATTATGTGAAGCATATTTCCATATTAGTCACATTTGTGAAAGAAGAAACAGATTAAGAGGAGAAAAAAAACAAAAAAATAAAGTACAAAAAGTATGCTTCAATCTGCATTCAGAGTTCATTTGTTGTTTATGTGAATGTGGATGGTGTTTTCCATTGTGAGTCCTTTGTACTCACCTTGGATCTTTGTGTTGCTGAGAAGAGCTGTCTCCTTATACCTTCCTCATCCCCATGAACTCTGGGATCCAGAGCTACTGGCCTCCTGGCTATTGCCCACATATTGCATCTCTATACTCCAGGCATGTTCACTGGGTCCCTGGAGAGTAATATTCTCACTCCTCATTTTCTGTCTCCCAGCTTCCCTGGCTTCTTCAAGGCCCTGTTAAAATCTCATCCTCCACAAGAAGCTTTTCCTGGTGCCTTTTAATGATAGCTCCTTCTCTTTGTTGATTACCTCCAATTTATCCTGTCTATAGCTTGTATTTACATAATTGTTTGCATGTGTCTCCCCTGTTAGGCTGTGAGTTCCTAGAGGGCAGGGACTGTCTTTTGCCTCTCTTTGTATCCCCAGTGAATAACATAGTGCCTGGCATGTAGTGGGCATTTAATAAATGTTTATTAACTGACTGCCTTGCCTCCCCACCCCCACCCAGGAGAGGGACCCAAATGAAGCCTTGCTGCTCTCTTTCAGGAGGCTAAGCCTGAGCCGATGGACTTTCTGCAACATTTCTCAAGCCAGTAAAGGAGCACAGACATGGAAACAGTACTACCTCCAACGTTCTCAGCTAGAATACCAGATGGCCCGTGGGAAGCCCTCACAAGATTTCACTTGCAAAGTCATTTCAGGGCATGAGGGTAATAAATACTGAAAAGAACCACAGCACCACCACCACACACACACACACACACACACACACCCCGTAAGAGTGTGTAGAGTGACTCATGCACAGTATTCTTTGCAACCCTGTGAGACAAGGAGTATATTATTCCCATTTTGGTAGAAGAGAGTCTTAGCAAGCTGATGTGACTTACCCAAGGTCATACATCAAAGAAGTAGGATTTGAACCCAGATGTTCTTGACTCCCTAGCCCAAGACCCAAAGAAATATTCTGGCCCCTACCTCTCCCCAGTTCTTTTATGATGGTGATCATGTGGATCAGAAGAAAGCCATGACAGTGATGGCTACAAACAGATTCATGGGAAAGTTCTAGGACTCATTACATTTATCTGAAGCACATCATGCTTGTTGAGGGACCTCAAGCCCACTCTCCCAATTATCCTACAACCAAGTTAACTTTTTGAAGAGAGGGGTAGGGAGAGTTGGTGCCTTTTATCATTATTAGGAGGGAAACTCAATTACTTTCATCCTGTGATCAAAAAGGGTCCCTTTGCTTTTCATTTCAGAAAAGATAGAAGGAATGGCTTACCTCTCAGCCATCGAACACAGATTTGACGGGCAGGAGAAGTCAGTAGTGTGCACTGTGTCAGCCGACTGTACTGTCCGTGCCTGGAATGTGCAAGAGGTGAGTCCAGCAGGAGGTTCCCAGTTGCAAACCTAAATGATGCCAAGGCTATGTTGACAGATGCCTGGAGTTGCACTGGACACTGCTCACTAACTTAAATATCATCGTGATCATCCAGCATTTTTAGGAAGTTTTGCAAAGAAACAAATTAGTGGTGACTCTCATTTAAGGAGATAATGCTTCCTCAGCAGTGGTCTTCATACAGCTCACTTTCAGATCTCTTCTTATGTAAATGAAAAATATGCAAAGAATCTGTGATTTTATCACTGAAGAAACTTCTAGTATGGGAACTACTCCCATTAATGTGGATCAGTCAGAACCTCTGTGTGACTTGCTAAATAAGTTCAGCAGAGTCTTCTGAGTAACACAAATGTTAAGTGACTTTCTTAGGGTCCCAGAGTTAGAAAATGCCACAGGCCAACATTTTTCCCTGAATTCTTGATTCCAAGGTCTGTGCTCTATCATGTATGCCAAGTTGGTTCTAACATATTAAGTGCCTGGTAAAGTGGCGTCTTGATATGCTCTCTAGGTCTGTTTCCTAATTTGTAAAATGAGAAGGATGGACAAATGACCTGGGTCCCTCCCAGCTCTAATTTTATCATCCTATGATTCCTTCATAGGGGCAGCCAGGGGACTCAGTGAATAGAGTGCCAAGCCTAGAGTCAGAAAGATTCATCATGAGTTCAAATCCAGCCTCAGATACTTACTAGTTCTTTGACCCTGGGTATCGTCACTAAACCGTTTGCCTCAGTTTCATCATTTGTAAAAATGAATAGAGTAGGAAATGGTAAACAACTCTAGTATCTTTGCCAAGATAACCCCAAATGGGGTCACAAAGAGTTGGTCACAACTGAAGTGATTGAATAATAACATGACCCCTTCATAAAGACTTCTGCATACTAATGCAAAATTACCTCACTAGTGTAAAATTGTTACCAAGTGATATATTCCTGGAGGCATGTGTAAAATTGTTGTTAATTTAGTACTAAGTTAAATACACTAGCTAGCACAACTTTTTAATGGAACGTTGTGGTGACATGCTTTGTAAACCAGATAATCCCTTTGTAATGCAAATAATTACCCCTGGCATAGATCATAGAGCTTTACTCAAACAAGCATTTTTTCAGTACTGACTTTGTGCCAGGCACCAGGCTTGGTTCAGGAGATACAAAGATAAAATCCAAATAATCCCTACCTTCAGGATGCTGATAGTCTATTGTAGAGAGGAAGCAGAGTAAAGAAACCACATAAAAACAATTAAATACATAATTGTCTATTTATATATGTATAAAATATGCATAATATGTTACATTATGTATAATATGTCATATTATGTATAATATATTGTATTATACATATATACATTATATATTATATAGTAATATATATTATTTTACATATATTATACATACATATAATAATATTATATATTAGTATACATATATACATTATATGTATAATATATTATGTTGTATTATACATAATTTATATATAACACATGTGTAATATATTATGTATAATATAATACAATATATAATAACTGATATAAAATATGTATAAAATAATTTGGGGGAGGCGTGAGAAGGGCACTGGCTTGGGAAATCAGGAGGGGTGTTGGCACTTGGACTGAGCTTTGAAGTTAGCTACGGATTATGAGATATAAAGGTAAGGAGAAAGCATTCCAGGCAAGGGGACAACCTAGATACAAAAGGGAATGATGCAATGTTTTGTGGAGGTAGTACAGTGGATAGAGGGCTGGGCACCCCACCTCCTAGGTTCTATCGAGGGGTGGGGTTGGAAAGTGGCGGGGAAGGGAGAGGAAGGAGAAAGACTGAGGGTACCACTCAGGATTTGCCATATCATAACAAAACACCCAGTCCTTTTAGCATTGGCTCACACCACGTATCTGGAAGCTGCTGGAGTGTTCCCAAATACTTGAGTCAAACATATATTCAGCCAGAATCAGGCAAAGAATATCTGTGCCTTCTCTGGATAACCCTTGGGAAATTAGCTTAGATGGCCTCTAAGATCTATTCCAGCTCTGAATGTATGAGCCTATGAATTCTACAAAAGACCAAGCAAATTTTTAGATCATTTGATGCTTCTGATCCTTCTAGCATTAAATGTACTTGGCAAGTTCATATTTTTAATGCAGCCTGGTGGTGACTTTGGTGATAAAGGAAAGACCTTTTGTATTGTGAATCCTGACCTTCCCCTCCCCACCCTTCTTCTCATTGTTTTATAAGTCTGTCTGCTATTTTAATGGCTCCATGATCCTGCTAATAGGGTGCATCCTCCACTAGGGCAGAACAGGACCCATCCCAATTAATTCATGAAACAGATAAGTTTGCTTGATATGAGAAGTAAAAGCAGAAGACTGAATTGCCCTCAGAATGAGTCCTTTGGTTTTCTAGTCCCAGATCAAGGGGTTATATATCCATGAAGGGCTAAAGAAAGACATGTCAATTCCCTCACTGTCCAAGCCCTGGACCCAGGGCCTTGTCTTAAAATCATAGAATCACAGAATATTGGAGCTGGAAAGGCCCTCAGGACATCATCTGGTCTGACACTCATTTACTGATGAAGAAGCAAAGGCCCAGCAAGGGAAAGGACTTGGCATGGTCATGCTGCTGGCTCCAGTCAAGGTCTCAGGACTGGGATCTTTTCTACTGTCTTGTAGTCCTCAAGGTCAGTAAGTGTAGAAGAAAGTGAAGAGCATAGAAGGCATGTGACCTTGAGAATTCTTCTGCTGGTTTCATTCCATGATGTAATCTCTGAAAAGGCTCATTTGGCTCTGAGTCAAGCTTTCCAGCACACTATGAGGTTGGCTGAGTCATCACAGTGACACAAATAAGAAATTCGGGAAGAGTACCAGCTTTGACACTAATTTTCTAGGTGACCTTGGGTAATTCACCTCCCTTCTTTTGGTTGGGTCCTCAGCGACTCTTTAGGGGCCTTATATATTTTTTTCCTCTGTAAAGCTAAAAAGGTAAACTAGATGACTTTTAAGTTTCTTTCAGGTGGTTCCAGAATTTAAGAACAAGAGAAAAGGTGTTTGAAGAAAAAAGAATTTTTATTAAGCCAGAAACCCCAGAAGGCATTCTGCTGGAGCTTGTCCATTCAGTATACATTTACTAAGTGTACCTTAGTATGCACTTAGTACCTACTATGGGCAAGGACTGTCACAAGGATTATGAGGTTAAATATGACATGAACTCTGCTTTTAGGAATTTGCAAACTAATGAAGGAGGAAAAGTACACAGAAAAGCAGCTGTCCTCCGATCCAAGAGTGCTCTCTCTCCTCAGCTCCTGACTGTTGACCTCCCTGGCTTCCTTTAAGTACCAGTTAAAATCCCACCTGCCATAGGAAGCATTCCTCACCCCCTCTTAATTTCAGTGCTTTCCCTCTGTTAATGATTCCTTAATTTTCCTGTGTATAGCTTGCTTTATGTGTATTTGTTTGCATGGTGTTTCTCCCATTAGAGTGTAAGCTCCTTGAGAGTAGGGACTGTTTTTGCCTCTTTTTGTATCCCCATTGTTTAGCACAGTGCCCAGGACTTAGAACATTAATAATGTTGATTGATTGATTGAAATGAGGGCAAATGAGGTAAATGAGAAGGAGAGATTCGAGTAAAGAGCTGTGACAAATTGGAGGAAATCACTTTCAAGAGAGGGTAAAAATGGAAAGAAGAGATTTTTAGGGAAGGTTTCATGGAAGAGATAGTCTCCACACTGCACTGTAGAGGCTGTGCTTGGACAGGTCGTGAAAGGGACTCTATTTCAGGAATGGGGGACTGCATAAGTAAGGGACAGAAACAAAAAGAAATTGTGGAAAGAGCACTTAGTTCTGGAGTCAGAGAATATGGGTTCAGAGTCAATGTCTTACATTTACTGCCCGTGTGCCTTTGGGTGAGTCATTCCTTCATGGGCTTCAGTTTGCTTCTCTTTAAGACACTGTATTGGATTAGATGACCTAGTAGACACCTTCCAGCTATAAATGGATGGAGTAGATGGGGGTGGAAGTAGAATTTGTGACATGAGGCATAGAGTAGGATAGGGCAGACAGAGAGGTAGGTTGAGACCTTGAATGCCAAAATAAGGAGTTTATTTAGTAGGCAATGGAGGTTGTTAAGCAGAGGAGCCACATTAGCGTAACACATTCCTAGATCTTATTGTAGTAATTCTTGCAAATGGTAAATGATGAACATTTGTTTTCCCAGGGCACTGAGATCTGGTCCAGCTCTGTTCAGCCAGCACCCCTGAGGAGACTCCTGACTATCCCTGAGCGTCAGCTAGTCATCACCATGGATGATCAAGGGACCATCAAGGTGTGGGATGGACAAACTGGGAAGGAGCAGGCCACCTTCGTCACACCCTCTACTTGGTGTAATCTGGTGCTCTGTGGAATGCCAGAAAGTCCCTTTTTGACAGTAAGCAGTCTTGAAGATTTGAGCAAGTTATTTTCTATGTACCTGTTTCCTTATCTGTAAAATGAGGGAAATGAATCAGGTCAGGGGTTCTCAATCTTTTTTGTGCCATGGACCTCCATCGGTAGTCTGGTGACTCTGATAGACCCCTTCTCAGAATAACGTTCTTACATTCATAAAATCTATAGGATTGTAAAAGAAATCAAAGTCTAGGGAAATAAAGAAGAATTTTTTTTCCTATTTAAGTTCACAGTACACCCCCTCCTCACAGATCTATCCACAGATCCTTTGAGGGTCTGAAGAACCCAGAATAAGAACCCCAGAATTAGATCATCTCTGAGCTCCCTTCAAACACCTACATTATGCTCTAAGGTCATTTCAAGCCCTAGAATTCTGTGCTCTGACATCCAGTGTTGAAGGCCCCTTCTAATTCTATGCTCCAATATTCCTTTTAGTTCTGACAGTCTGTGTTCCAAGGCAACTTCTAGCTCTAACATTCTGTGTTCTAAGGTTCCTTCTATTTCTGGCATTCAATGTTTTATAATATAGCTCTTATTTATAGTAGAATAGAATTACAGAGAGACAGCAACGTACCATAGTGGAGACACAGCTGGTCTTAAAGTTAGAAAGACCTGGGTTCATGTTGTACTCCTCTGTGACCCAGTCACCTCCTGGGGCTCTCATTCAACTCTCAGTAATTTATAAGGTGCAGAGAAGTTGATGATCTGTATAGATAGGAGGATTTTTCCTTACCAGAAATTCCATATACCAGTGAAATTACAGGTCCAGAACATAAGTAAGTATTCTATTACTCTAACATACCACAGTTGGTTAAACCATTTTCTAATCTAATTTTCTAATCATTGGTTGTTTTCAGGTTTGTCGGTTGGTGTTACAACTAAAGAAAGGGAATAAGCATTTACATAGCACCTGCTAGGTTCTAGACACTGTGCTAAGCACTTTACAAATATGCAAACCCTACAAATCGTATCTCATTTAATCCCCACAACAGTCCTGTAAGGTAGCTACTTTTATTATTCCCCTTTTACAGTTGAGAAAATGGAGGCAAAAAGAAGTTAAGTGAGCTGCCTGGGATCACACAGCTAGTGTTTGTGACCACATTTAAAATCAGGTCTTCCTGAGTCCTGGCCCTGCTTTCTGTGTACTGTGCCACTTAATTGCCTCAGAATAAAGTAACTGTATACAGTTGTATGATTATAGATATTTTAGTCCTTTTAAAATTGTTTTTTAGATGACTAAAAAATCCCTAAGAACAGAATCGTCATTCTGACATTGTTCTTTGAATTAAATCTTCTGTAAGAGTCCTACTTCACTGCCTTATTGTGGCATGAAGATGACCCTGCTTTCTCAAAGGATATACCTGTAGAACGAAAGCTCTGGCAAATCCTGCCAGGCTTCAATGTGGTCCTGGCAACAGAATGTGTCTACTTTCCAAGGATCAGCTTAGCTGAGCAAAGATGAACTCATCACGTGCAGATTATCTACTCTTTAAATAACTATTTGGCTCTTATAACTCACTAAATAGAGAAATATAAAAACCGATCTTCAGTCCCAGAGAGACCCTTTCTGTCCTTGCAGGGAGGATGAAAGTCTGACAGAAAAGGGAGCCAAGGATGTTAAGAATCATCCCTTAACAAATATATCCCGATACACAAAAGCTTCAAAGCGAAGAAGGGCACAGGGAAAGACAGTGAAAAAAGTGTTGAAAAGTGCAATTCATTACTAAATAATGAAAGAGAACAAAGGTTTGTCAGTCACTCAGAGGCCTCATAAATACATACTGACATACATATATGTATGTATAATATTCCATTATTCATGTTTCCTACAGTTTGTTTAGCCGTTGGCCATCTGATGACCGCTCACTTTTCCCCCCACTTCTTTGCTACCACAATAATACTGGCAATGTGAATTATTTTTGGCATAGATGGCACCTTTCTGCCTTTGAACTCCTTGGGTCGGATGCTCAACTAGATGATATTTGGGTGAAAGAGTGAATATTTTGGTCATCAGAATGCTTATTTCACTTCCTAGTTCTACCACAGTATATAGACAAGTCCAATCTATGTCTTCCCATAGCACTCCCCACTCTGAATTTTTTATCTTTTTTCATTTTTGTCCATTTTATGGGTGTGAAGTGAAACCACAGAATTATTTTAATTTGTATTTGTTATTTCTGATTTCTAGTAGTCTTTTATATGGTTAGTAATAGTTTGAAATTCTTTGGATAACTTTTTCTATTTTTCAATATAAATTATCAGACAAATTTTCCTCTGAGAACAACTTTAACTATATAAAGTATGTTTCAGTTTATAGCTTTAATGACTGATGTTTTCTCATTGTTACCATTAGCATAAGTATTGTTTCTATAACTCATAGAATCCCATTCATGACTTAGAATGTCATTATTAAATCTCCACTTAGATCTGTCTTTTGCTCATCTTTCCTCTCTTTATATTATTGTACTAGTCTGTATTTATTCATAATTTCTTAATGCCCCAGTACATGACCATTTTTAATAAAATGCTGAGATAGGTGCATTTTCTTTAATATCCCTATTCAGAAGTCGCCACAGGCCAGTCATCTTACTTTTCAGTAATCTGTTCAGCTTTTTATATTCCTTCTTGTTTTTCTTCCTTTTGGAGTCATCTGCTTATGAAAGAGAAATATGAGTTTCCTACTGTATTTTTGTTTTTTATCCAACTTTTCTTTTAAACATTTAGATACTATGGCATATGGTACATTTGGTTTTAAATATGGTATTTTTCACTGCCTAAGATACCTAGCTTTTCTCTTAATAATACTAATTTTTGTTGCTGCCTTATTTCAAATCATAATTTCAACTTTCTTCCCCTAGAGTTGCCTGAAGAATAAAAAATTTTATTCCATCCTCATTTTCATCCTATATGTGTGTCTATATTTAAATATTTCCATTTAAGCAAAGTTCCTCTGTATTATCATATTACTACAATATTGATTTGCTAATAAGGGAATAATGTTTTCTATGAAATATTAACTTATTTCTTCCTTTGTTCTTTTCCTTGTTTTCCATGGAATCTTTTGCTTTTTGGAAGCTTTGCCCCATTAATACTTTTTTTACCTTCTCAGTGTCCTACCAACAATGTGCAAGGTTTAAATTTTTTTGTAGTCACTGTATTCTTTTTCGTACTTTTTATTTTTTATTATTTTATAATATATAAATATATATTATCATTTATATATTATTTTATAACATAATATACATTTTGTATTATTTTATAATATGTAATATATATTTTATATTTTATATAATATATAGATTTTGTATTATTATATAATATATTTTATATTATTTTATTGATATCTTTTATTTTTACATCATCTCTATTTTCCCTATTTTATGGTTCTGCTTATTTCACTTTGCATCAGTTCATTAGAAGACTTTTTTGGCTTCTCTGTATTCAAAATATTTATCATTTCTAACATTATATTAATATTACATTATGATTCAATACTAGAATTTGTTCTGTCATTCCCAAGTCAATGGGAATCTGTTTTCAGTTCTTTGCTTCTACAAAATATACTATTATGAATACTTAGTTGTATATGGGGTTTCCTTTCTGTCAGGGGTCTCCCTGGAGTACATACCTACCAGTGGGATCTTTGGGTTAAAGGCGATAAACATTTTCATCTCTTTCCTCACGTAGTTCCAAATTACTTTCCGGGAAAATTGGACTAGTTCAGAACGCCACTAACAGTGTATTACTGTGGCGGTCTCTTTACCATCCTTCCAAGATTTTACTATTCTAATCTTTTGCCATTTTTGCCTGTTTTGGTATGAAGTTAAGGTGGCTCAGTGAATACAGAGTCCTGAGCCTGGAGTCAAGAAGACCCGCGTTCAGATTTTTCGCAGACATTTCCTAGCCATGTGACTATGGGCTAATCACATGACCTTCCGTTTGCCTCAGTTTCTTTATCAGTATATTACGGGTAATAATAATACTAATACCTCCCAGTATTGTTAAGATCAAGTGAGATAATAAGTCTGAAGTCGTTAGGCGCCTGTCACGTAGTAAGTGCCGTATAGATGTTAGCTATAACTGTTATTTCTCTTATTTTCTTATTATGTAGTGTCCTTTCACATGGTTGTTGGTAATTCACAGTTCTTCTTTTAAGAACTCTTTTTTAATTCCCTTTGAATTTGCCTATTGGAAAATGACTCTGTCTTATATATGTTAATTATCTATATATCTTGGTTGATGCAAAGGTTTTTTTTCCCTCCAATTGACTGCATATTCTGTTTACATTAATTTTATTAATCAAAAGGTTTTCAATTTCATGTTATTAAAATGATCATTTTATCTTTCGTAGTTGCCTCTATTTTGGTTAAGAATTAGCCCCCTAGAGGGGCGGAGCCAAGATGGTGGAGTAGAAAGACTCACATAGGCTAGCTCCGAACCCACAGCCCATAATTATCTATAAAAAGAACTCCCAACAAATTCTGGAACAGTGGAGCCACGCAGTAATGGGGTGAAAGGAGATTTCTGTTCCAGAGAGCCCTGAAAAACAGACTCCAAAGGTCTGTGGCCAGCTGGACGGGAGCGGAGCCCAGCCCTGCCCTGCCCCAGTCGCATGGCACGGAGAGGAGTGAGCAGATCCGAGCAGGCTTCAGGGACAGAATCTCTAGTCGCTGTGAAGGTCCCTCCACCCGAAGACTCACAGGTCAGTGAGAGAGACGTCTGGATGGGCTGAGAGGGGAGCGGGGTGTCTCCGGGGCTCAGGCCCCCTTGGGAGGCAGCAGCAGAGGCAGCGGCAGAGACAGCAGGCGGCCAGAGGCTCCCAGAGCAGGCAGGAGCTTGGCAGCAGCTCCACTACAAAAGGTATCTGCATAAACCCCCTGACGGAACTGCGCCTGGGAGGTGGCCCTGCCCCCACCTGAGCACCAGAAATTAAGCTCCCATTGAATAGCAGCCAGGCCTGCCGCCAAAAGCCCTGAGGCTGGGGAGCAGCATTTGAATCTCAGACCCCAAGCACTAGCTGGGCAGACCTAGGCGGGGGTGGAGAGGGCTCTCAGAAGTCAAGTAACTGGCTGGGAAAATGCCCAGAAAAGGGAAAAATATAAGACCATAGAAGATTATTTTCTTGGGGAACAGATGATTCCAACCTTCCTCTCTGATGAGGAAGAAAACTGCTTACCATCAGGTAAAGACATAAGAGTCAAGGCCTCTGTATCCCAAACATCTGAAATAGATATCCAA
>CM053772.1:57141985-57202862 GCA_028658325.1 Potorous gilbertii
GGAGAAAATTTTGGAACCCAAAATTTTGTGAAAATGAATGTAAAAAGTTAAATAAATAAATTTATATTAAAAAAAAAAAAAAGAATTAGCCCCCTAGCCACAGCTGTGGAAAATACCTGATCTTCTAATTTTTTAATGATGTGATCTTTAATATTTAGGTTGCATATTCATTTTGTTTATTGTGGTAAATGGCAGAAGATGCTGGTCCAACTTTAATTTTTGACAGTCTATTTTCAACTCGTTTCCCCAGCAATTCTTGTCAAATATGGAGTTCTTCCCTAGTCAATATATATTTTAGGTTTATAACTCTGGATCACTGAATTCAATTAATTTCTGGTTCTTCCCTATCTAATCCATTCCATTGATTTACTTTTCTATTTTTAACCAATGCTGAATAATTTGGATGATTATAATGTAATTTGGGATCTGAAAGTGCTATTATCTCTTCATTTGTACTTTTTTTTATTATATCCCTTGATATTCCACATCTTTTATTCCTTCAAATGAGTTTTGTTATTTTGTCTAGCCCTGCAAAACATCCCTTTGGTAACTTGGTAGGCATGCCATTAAAATCTGTAAATTAAAATTAATAGTATTGTCATTCTTTTATATTGGCATAGCCGTGACAATGACACTGACTCTCCCTTCAGTGATATGAATTGTTCTTTATTTCTTTAAGGAGCCTTTGGCAGTTGTATCTACACAGGAACTGACTGACCTTTGATGGATTCATTTCTGATTTTTATGCCTTTCCTAGTTATTTTAAATCAGTCTTTCTTTCTAGTCTTTGCTCTTGGCCCTTCTTGTTGCTACATAGAAACCCTATTAGGGTTTTTTTGTGAGTTTATTTTGTAAACTGCTACTTTGTTGTATCACTCTCATCGCTGATCCCCTAAGGTTTGCTAAGTAAACCATCATGACATCAGCAAATAGTCTTTTCTTCTTTGCCTATTTTTATGCCTTTAATTTTTCATTTGCTTTATTGCTATTGCTAGCCTTTCCAGACCATGTCATATTAGTGGGGAAAGGGGGCCTCTTTGCTTTATATTAATTGTAAAAACTTCTAGTATTTTCCTATTAGGAATTATGAATTGCTCTACATCCTTCTCTGGTAGTCTGTCATTCCTGTATTTTAAGCTGTAATCCACAAATCCAAATCCCATCTTCAGGAACCATTTTCTTAACCAGTCATCATCATTTTTTTAGGACAAAGCTGGCACTAATCAATAGATAAAAGTCAACAGTTTATGGTGTGTGAGCTCAGACACCATAAACATATTTTGAGCACCAGATCAGGCTCCTGCTTTTCTGCCTTGTGAGTTCTGTTTATTCCTATTACTTTATAGATATCTCTAATTTTTCTTTTTTAGGTGGCTGTTACAGAAGGTGTGCTTCATACCTTTACAATTCCCTGTTTGAAGGAGGTCTCCCGAGTTACTGCATTTCAAAATTGTCATATAGATTTACTGTGCTGCTCACCTGACAAGAACTGGTTGTTAGTTGACTCCACGGAGACTCCAGATGTTTCGCTAAAGGTACATACTTCTCTGAGGAACATCTTCCCTAGGTTGTGTGCTTTGAAATATTGATGACATACTGAAGGAATAGGTTGCAGCATTTGGTTCAGTTCAGTCCAGTGCACTGTTATTAATGCCTACTCTGTCCTAGGTCCTGTGTTCTATGATGAGAGCTAAGAACTTGCACTCTAATAGGAGAAAGAAAACACAGGCACAAAATAACTCAATATTCATTAGAATGTAAGTGCACAGAGAAGTGTGGTGGAAGGATAGATCAGTTCTGACCCGGAAATTGTTTCTCAGGATCTGCTGGCCTCCAAGCTCTCTTTTCCCAAGGGCACATGGGTTCTTTATTGTGAGTTACTAGAGTTACTGAGAAGAAGACAAGAAAGACCTGGTTTGAAATTCTGTCTCTGACAAGTACTGGACAGTGTGAATTAAGGCAAGGTCCTTTGCCTATAAATTTTTTAGGCATCTCTGCAAGTCTCTAGGTTTCAACAAAATTGCCAGCATGCATTGATAGAGGGAGTTTCCACATTTAGGAGTTACTTATTTCAATGAAATCACTGGCACAGCACCTATTGTTGTAGTAAGTTGAGAATATTTCCCATAGTGAGAGGGCACTTTGGTGGTAGGGGCAGAACCCAGGCTTTGAGGAGTTAGGCATGGCACAAGGGAGAGGGGAAGTGGTAAGGAAATAGAAGCTTTCCTTCAAAATTTCACTGTAATCCACTCCATTCTTTTTTCCTCCCTCCAGACAGCATCCCAGTTAAGACAGTGACCACTCAGTGCCTCAGCTGTGGCCTTCCTGTTGTCTACTTTTATCTTCCCTCCTCTCCTGGTAATTCTGCCTGCGTTGCCAGATTTGTCTTCCTAAATCAATATGATCACATCACTTGCTCAATGCCCAAACCCTTCAGAAACTTCTCACTGCCTACAGGATAAAATTAAAGAATCTTTAGCCTGGCATCCAGTTACCTTTATTCTGATCCCATTGTACCCACGAGCCTCATCACTCCCACATAAACCATGCCTTCCACCATGGTAAGGGATAGAGTGGCATGTACAGAGAAGAGCCAGCAAGTCAAAGATAGCCAGCTTGGCTGGAGTGTAGAATGTGTGACGAGGAATGGTATTTAATCAGCATGGAAAGGTAGATTGGAGTCACACTGGTTTTCTAAACAGAGGAAGTATGTATTTATCCCAGAGGCAATGGGGGACCACTGTCACCTTTTGAGCAGAAGAGTGACCCAGGAAGACTTAGGCTTGAGGAATATCAGTTAGTCAGCTGTGTGGAGGATGGGCTATAGAGAGGCAGGACCAGACAAAGTGAGAGCAATTATGAGGTCACTTCAATAGTTAAGAGGTGATCTAAGCCTGGATGGGGATGTCTGTGGTGTGAATAGAGAAGAGGGGGGTCTGAGAGATATAGAAAAGGTGAAACCTACAAGACTTGGAAACTGCTTGGTTATGAGTGAAAGATGAGAAAAGATCACTGGATATGGCAGTAAAGAGACTATTGGTGATGGAAGAAGGAGAGCAGCTTCAGTCTAATGATGGCGTTGAGAAAGGAGTGGAATTCAGGAAAGTAGACACAACTTGTCTACATAACCTTTTCCAGGAATTTGGTTATGAAAAGAAAAGAAGATGTACAAGATTACTCAAGGAGACACAAAGGAACTTGGGTATATTTGTAGGCAGCAGAGAAGGAAGAAGTGGTTGAAAATGAGGAAGACCATGATGAATGGTCATTGTAGTTTTCAAAGTTGCTTGTTTTTATGGTGTTGTATAACTTTTTCTCTTGATTCTGCTCATTTCATTCATCATTAGTTTATGAAAGTCCTCAAAATTGTATAATCCCGGGGCATGGTATGAATTGAGCTGCTCTTCTCACTTCACTTTATGTAGGTTCATATTCATCTCTCCATGTCCTTTTGAAATCATCTATTTAATTTCTTATAGCACAGTAACATTTCATCTGATTTACATAACACAACTTAGCCATTCCTCAATTGATGGCCATTCTCTTAGTTTCCATTTTTTATTTTTGCTACCACTAAAAGAGCTGCAATAAACATTTCTGTGCATGTGAGATCTTTTATTCTTTCTTTGATCTCTTTTGGGTATAGACCTGGCAGTGGCATAGCTAGGTCAAAGGGTACCTACTGTTTAGTAGCTTTGAATATAATTACAAATTGCTTTCCAGAATGGTTGTACCCATTGCCCAGGTCCACCAACAGTACATCAATGTACCTGTTTTCCCACAGCCTCTCCAATATCTATAATTTTCTCTTTTTTTGTCCCCTTAGTCACTCTGATGGGTGTGATATGAAATCTCACAAATAGTGGTTTGGTACAATTTTTCCCCCTGTGCATGTGAAAAGACTGAGTTTCTTCTCTTGAGAAGCACTTGTTTAAATCTTTAGACCATTTATCAATTGGTATAAAGCTCTTCTTTTACAGATTTGAATCAGTTCCCTATGTAGTGTAGAAATAATACTTTTTCTCAGAGAAACTTGCAGCAATGATATTTTCTTAGTTAATTGTTTCCCTTTTGCAAGATTTAATTGTGAAAAAAAATTTTTATATAATAAAAATAATCCATTTTAGTCTTCTGTAAGCTTTTCTATTTCCATTTGGTCATCAATTTTTCTCTTATCGATACATCTGCTAGGTAATTAGGTCTTGTATCCATTTGGACCTCATCTTTGTTTGAGGTTTGAGGTATAAGTCAAATTTCTTCCATCCTGCTGTCCAATTTTCCTAGCAATTTTTGAGGGGAGGGGAGAGAAAGAGAGAGGCAGTGACAGAGAGGAAGGAAGGAGGGAGGGAGGGAAGGAAAGAAGAAAAGAGAGTGTGTGTTTTACATATATTGGGGGTATTTGTTTTGCTTAATTTTGCATATTTGTTAACAGAAAATTATTTTTTCTTTTTTTCCAATGGGGGTGAGGGTGGGAGAAAAACTAAATTAATCTGTTAATCATCTTAAATTATTGAGGTATGAGGGGTTGTACTCCAGATGTGAAATGTTGCATGCATTTTCACATAAGGTCCCTGTATTATAAGTTCTAATGAATTTTGTTATATGAAACCTCTCATGAAGTGGGAGTGATCTGTAGATGTCATAGAAAAATAAAACACATCAATTAAACTGAAAGTATAAAAACATTTTTAAAAAGCTATCTAATTGGAGAAGACAGCACATTAAAAGGGAGCTAGAGGGAGGGTGGTACATACCATGTGGAATGTTTTAGAAATAGCCAAGAAGTGATGTGGTTGCCTGATTCTGGGTAACATAAGCTTGCCTACCAGAGCTCAGGGATTGAGGGGTAGAGTATAAGTTTCAGAGAGAGAGAGGAATGAAGAAGGCCAGAGCATAAGTGACATAGTTTGGAAAAAGTCAGCCAATACAGATTTATTAAGCTCCTACTCTATGCCATTTTGGTTGTTGTTCAGTTGTGTCCATCTCTTTGTAATTCTGTTTTTTGGGTTTTCTTGGCAAGGATACTGGAGTGGTTCACCATTTCCTTCTCCCTCATTTTACAGATGAGGAACTGAAGCAAACAGGATTAAGTGACTTGCCCAGGGTCACACAGCTAGTAAGGATTTGAGGCTGGATTTGAACTCAGGAAAATGAGTCTTCCTGATTCCAGAGCTTGTCCTCTATCTATTGTACCACCTAGCTGCCAAACACTGTGCTAAATACTGGGGATATAAAAAGAGGAAAAAGACAGTCTTTGCCCTCAAAGAGCTCACAAGCTTGTTGTGAACCCTATCATCACCATTATATGATTCTTTTTTTAGTAATGTTTCACAGCTTGTGAGTAGGAATAGAGAGTGTAAATGATAGGAATAATCCAGAACTGGGGACTTGAAAATGAAGAGTGGTAATTGGAGAATGGGACAAGGTATTCAAGGGATGAGGAAAGTGTAAAATTGAATTGATTAATGACAGAGTGGAGATTTTGAAGAGAAAAGAGAGGACAGAAGAGGGTAATGGACTAGAAAAACAGAGGGATAGAATGGCTCAAGGTTTCTGTGAGGGTGAAGACTAGACTCAGAAAGGGTGAGGTACAAGGTAAACTGGAAGGACAGGAAGTTATGGTTAGATACAGGAGTTCTGGATTATGAAAGTGGAACACTGGGAGTAATGATGGGAGTCAAGAGTCTGATCATATCTATATATGGCTAAGTTGATGTGAAGTGCAAGTGATAGGAGTTGTTGAAGGAAATGGATAGGCTAGGAAGCAAGGGTATTTGAGGGCCCATCAAATGTAAGGGCAGGATTTGAGGTTGAGAGGAAGATGGTGAGATGGGTAAACTTGAGAAAAAGGAAGAATGACTGGGTAGACACCTGTCACTGACATCTGCTGTACTTGTGTACAGTGAACCTTAAAAGAGGAGAGTTTCCAGAGTGATGGTGGTAGGGAAAAGACCTGGAAGTGAGGAAGAAGTTTGCCTACTCCTGTCTTAGTTCCATCCTCCATAAAAGGAATTGGTTGGACTGGATAATCTCTGAGGTCCAGAGCTGTCAGACCTCTGAAGTCTCACGATTGTACCTTGGCTGTTTTCATTGGACTAGTAACTGAACCATTGCCGTCAGAGTAAAATCATTCAGTGTGACTATTCAGAATCTGAAATCAGGTGGTACCATTGGTACATGATGATGTCCTATGAACAGCAGAACAAGGATAGAGCTAACTTTGGAAAAGCTATTGATTCCTTAGCAGTAAACCCACTTAATCACATGTATTTCTTACTAAATATATCTAGTTGGACCCAGAGCTCTAGCTGACATGGAAGGTATGAGACTTTGCCCCTGGCTGCTGGCTTCTAAGGTGGTACATGTTTCTTTACAAGGCAAACATCATCTCCTGGGCCTGCTTCCTGCTTGCCTCCTCACCAGCCTAAATCACCCAACGGCACACCTGGGCCATTGCCACCACTAGGGTCTCAAGGTCTTTCTAGGTCAGCCCTCTACCTTCAGTTGAATTTGCCCTAGGCACAGATGTTCCTGGAATGGTTCAGGTTATACCTGCAATGGTGTTTGTGATGTCTCTACAGGTATTTCATACAGATTCCTTAACCAGACCATCTGAAGATAAGCCTCTTTCTGATTCCCTGCCTGTTGGAGAATGTCAGTATGCCACCTGGGCACCCAAAAAGGCAGCCAGGTTAATAGTGCTGCATGAAGATACGAGAACCGAAAACTTGTCTGTCACCACTTTTGATATAGCGTCAAAACAATGCAAGAATAAGGTGGAAATACTGGGTAGGCTCCACTTTCCCCAAACTATGTGCTTTGCCCCTTATATAAGTAAAAATTTGTACTTTTCTTTCACTAATGAAAAATCACATGGTATATGTGGTATATATACACACATATATATTTGTATAAAGGAGACACACACACGTGGCAGGGGTATAGAGAAAAGAGCCCCTACCCTAGGAAGCAGGAACTTGGATTCTAGAATGGAATATGCCAATAACTAGCTGCCTGACCCTTGAAATGTCACTTAATCTCTGAACCTTGGTTTCCTCCTGTGTAAAATTGAGAGTTTGAATTAAATGATCTCTCAAGTCGCTCCTAGCTCTGTCAGTTCTGTGAATTATTTTCATTTATTGCCTGACCCCACAGGACAGAACTAGATGCAATCTGTAAAAGTTACACAGAGAAGCTCTTGGGCAATGAGAGCTATCCAAAAGTGGATGGGCTACCTTGAGAGTTAATGCATCTCCGCCCTTCGCTGGAGTTCAAGTAACACCTGGATGCCCGTGTGTTGAGTGTGATGTAATGGGGGTCATTTTTCAGATGTGGGTTGGGGCAGATAGATGCTGAGGTCCCTTCCATTTCTGAAATTCTATGATTCTCGGAGATAATGTAGGCTTGGGAAATGGTTATTAAGGTGATTAGGCCCTTTCCATGTATGGCTTGGGAGACATGAGGACACAGGACATCTTGAAGACGGTGGACTTAAAAGTCAAAGGTCCAGACCTATATTGCAGGTCCTCACAGAATTTCCAAAAATTGGGAAGGAACTTTAGTAGTCATGTAGTCCAACCCACATCAAAAAAAAAAAAAAAATCTCCATGACAAGACAAACAACCTGTCATCGAGAGCCTTCTTGAAGTGTGTGTATATATGTTTCTATCTGTCGAAAGAGACTGTCTTGTGATATGTGGAATATCTTGTGTATTTATATAGAATATCTTATTGCAAGGAGTCGGTAAATGCTAAAACTGTACTCAAAGGATTTGATAAATTCATGGACAGCTCATCCATAGTGCGTTATTAATGAGAACTAAGATGTTGACAACACATTCTCAAAGGATATACCAATCGAGAATGAGCTTCTTTCAGGTCCTAAAGAAAAGCTTTACATATAGGCATCAGAATAGACTTTTCATCCATTGTTAAAGAAAATAATCTATGTAAACTTGCAGATCCATGACCAACTCCCTGCTGACACCTTTTTTTTCTTTTTGGCCACAGCAACTCAAGAAATTCTAAGCCAAAATATCATGTGACTGGAAACTGATTATGTCAAAGTAGTATTTGCCTCAGAATTTTTGAAGTTTTCATAATAATGGTCTTTGGAGCATTTCCCTGACTTTTGTGGTTGACATCATTAAAGCATTAGTCCTTCTTACCACATGTCCTCAAATGCCCCTTTTAGACTAAGACTAGATTGGATGGACCACTGACTGAGAGAGATGCTGTTATATAAGGCGATCTTTCCTGGTCCCTAGTTCAGTGGATCATAGTAGTTCTGGGCAGAGTACCCTTCCACAGTTCTGACAGGTCACTGTGAATATCTCATACAGTGATTTAAATATGGTAGACTAGTCTTTAATATAGGTATATACTCTTATATCTGAACCTTTCTGACACTGGTATAAAGAATTATTTGTTTTCCCTGACATTTTTATACTTACTATATTTACTGTCTTTTCCTCAGAACACTTCAGTCATGGTAGAAGTAGCATGATTCTTTGACTTGGTTTAAAGGAATTATTTTTTTTCAGGAAATGTAATTAGTATTTGATTTCTAGATTAGGGAGATAAACTTGGTATTCAGCACAACCTTTCCCTTGATAAAACTTGAATTCACTACCATCCCCATTCCAGGTGCTTCATAAGAATTAAAGTCCCCATGTACTACATAAACACCTCACCTAGGGATTAGAGCTAACCAGAGCGCATTAAGTACAATTCCCTCATTCTGTTACAAATGAGGAAAAGGTGTAAGACATGAAAGGCACTTTCCCAAGGCCAAACAGGTAGTAAGCATCAAGATGGATTTAGACTCAGAACCCAAGTGCTCTGACTTCAGAACCAGCCTTCTTTCTGTACAATGATGTCTCCCAGAGCTTATCGAAGCTTGCTGTATCTAACTTTTAAGCACATGCTGTTTGCAGTGCCTTGTGCCAGCTACTAGGTGAAAATTGAGGACAAGTAAAATAATGTTCTTTCTCACATTAGCTTATTCCTTCCACCTTTCCCACCAATGAAATGAAATACAGGCCTATGAGTTTAGAACCCACAGTTTCTCAGATTTTTAAAATTGCTAGTTTGTTATCAGAAAAACAATGGATGGGAAATGCTGATATTAATGAAAATGAGTCAAGTTTTAGATTTTAGAATTTTTATTAGATATGTCACCCTAATTTGATCTTTCACAAAACTTAGCTATCTTTTGGTAATTAATAAATGCAATTAATGTGTTTGTGTCACTGTATATTTATTAGTTGTTCTAGGATTAGTAATTTTTATATGCTAAAAGCTTTAGCTACCATGTGAACTATTTACTGATTTTTGTTTTGTTTTTTTTTAATGATAAAAGCACAAGAAGTTGCAAGTTTCATATTGCCAAAATCTGTGAGAAAGCCTCATATACTGGAAAGCCATGGTACTGACATCATTCTGCTGGGATGTGGATCACAGCTGACAGTCTTTTCAATGACTGGCGACCTGTTAGCATCCTTTCAAGACCATCACCAGACAATCACATCCATATGGGTGGTATGGTAATTCAAGTAGTCACCCATCATTCTCCCTTTTCTTTTTTTTAATTTTGGGTAGACTCACTTCCTATCTTCTCATTTTAAGGACAGTTTTCGTGTTGTCACCTCCTCCCAGGACATCTCTCTAAGAGTGTACACATGGAAAAGGGAAAAGAACACTGTTGTTCTGAAGAGCTGCTATCACTTACTAGGGGGATCTCACAGGTGGTCCAGGTAATTTTTCACTGTCAGTTTCTTCATCTGGAAAATCCATGTTAACTAAACTACCTACCAAGATTGATATGAAGATAAATGATGGGAAAGAGCTTTGGAAAGCTTTAAATATCTTAGAGATGTCAATTTATTACTAATAGCCATTTCCTAAGCTGAGTCTATAGTTTTGTAAGTGTCTAATCTTGTGAGTTCAGCTTGGAGAGCAAGGTTGGCATTTGCAAAAACAAGGGGTTCAGTTATGCAAGGTGATGAAAACCATGCAGACCTCAGGGCAGGCACACTTGGAACATTAGCAGTCTGAGACCTAATGGCTGTGAGAATGAATAATGTTTAAAGTGATGATTCCTGTGGGAGAATTAAAATTCGTGTGAGACTGTTTCCTACCTTTATTCCCACATTTATTGAGATGTAACCTGGGGCAGTTTTGTGTATGGTTCAGGTGCCTATAAAGGGCTATTCCTGTAAATGTAACTTTAAGGCATTGCCTTCAGTTATTTGGAGATTTTGGAATTTTGTTGTATCAATTTTACTTAAGTGGGCCATCACCTAGGGATGGGAATAGGATCTTCTAAGGGGGATTGACTTAGAATCCCTTCATGAGTTTTCATATAAAGGTTGAAAATTTCAGCTCTTTGGAACGCTTCATTTTGATACTCTGAAGCATTGTGGAATGCTGTTTTTAATTTGAATGAATACTACCTTAGTTACTGAACCAGTGAACCTTACAAATTCAAGAGAAAGCAGGCCTTTGTCTGGCAAAAATCCAGTGAGTGAGTGCTTCTTGGGATTTTAGCGCCTAAGTTTGGATGTCTAAGTACAAAAGGTTGTGATTGCCACTCAGTCTGAAACATCCCAACAATGCTTTCTTGCTCCACAGCAGCCACTTGTTTTCCCAGAAATCTCACATCTAGTGTCCCAGGTAGCTCTCAATGGCCAAGAACCCTTTTGGAAAAATGAAATTGTCTTTACAGACGTGACTTACTCCAGAAGGTAATTGGTAACATTAAATTCTTGTTACATTTTTCATTTACAAGCATTTTCTCTCTTTTCCCCGTAGTGGATTCACAAATGTGGCATGTGATAATGTGAGCATCGTGGCTGTGGAGTCCAGAAAATGTGGCAAGAGCATTTTAAGGACATATTCTTTCAATCTATAAGACATTTAAGATGATAGTAGTTATAATTGTGTCTTTCCATTCTGCCTTTAGTAAAGAACATGAAAAATTATAAAAATTTGACCAACAAATTGGAAGGCAAGTTGTGATCAAATTCATTTAACAAATATTTGCTTCCCTACTATATCTAAGACTCTATGAAGGATACAAAGATACATGATTTAAAATTTTTTTCACTCTAATAAAGTATGTAAAGAATTACATAGTAGCTTGTATAAACAAGTTTTACTTAAGCACGTACCTATGCAGTTGAATTCTTGGGAATTTTTTTTTTATTTCAGTCTCAATCTGTACAAGTTGGACAAATTAAAAGTATGTAATATAATAAATTCTGTTTTAAGGGCTGAGATCCATATGCAAACTCGCTACTCCCTTCTTCAACCAGGCAATAGATATTTCAGTTACTGAAGGTTCTTTTTGTTAAGGGAAAGTACAACTCGTCATTACCCACTTCAAAAGAGTTTACTATGCATGCTAATGTGACCATTCCAAATGCCTCACTCCAGTACATTTACCAAACACTTGACCCACAAAGTTGCCTAGGTATTGTAAGTGATGCATTTCTGCTGCCAAGTTCTCTTTAAAGTGCCTGGGAAAGAAGCCTCTCTTCAGATTTCTCCTTGCAAGTGTTCTCCTAATCCCATTTATTATGAAAGTGGCACAGGAATGGAAAGAGTCTGAATGTTAGGGATGATATTTATGTAAGGTAGGCTTTCTTTTTTGGCCTGGAAAAGCCTGGTGCTTTTTTTCCTTCTTCCTGAAGCTGTATGTTACCACTTGTTTTTCCCTAGGTATTTATTTTGCATTTTGCATAAAGTAGCACTATTCCACTTGATAGTAGCATGTCATCTGAGTACCTTTTCTCATAAGAGGAGCTGGTTTACCTGGATATTTTTACACTATTTTACATAGTTCCTCTTTTTGTATTCAACCTTTAAAAAAAAAAATCCCACCCCCCGCAACTGCATGTAGGGACTATTTTAACATTTAAAAAAATTTTTGAGTTCCAAATTCTCTCCCTCCCTCCTCTTTCCCTCCCTGAGAAGATAAGCAATTTGATATAGGTTATACATGTACAATCATGCAAAACACATATCCATTATTAGTCATGTCGTAAAAGAAAATACAGACCAAAAAAAAAAAAAAACCATGGGGAAAAAAAGTGAAAAATAGTGTGCTTCAATCTGCATTTAGACTCTCAGTTCTTTCTCTGGCGGTGGAGAGCATTTTTCATCATAAATCCTTTGGAATTGTCTTGGGTCATTGCACTGCTGAGAGTCCCTAAGTTATCCACAGCTGATCTCTGTACAATATTGCTGTCAGTGTGCAAATATTCTCCTGTTTCTCTGCTCACTTCACTTTGCATCGGTTCATGGAAGTCTTTCCTATTTTTTTTAAAGCATCCTCCTCATCAGTTCTTACAGCACAATAGTATTCCACTGCAATCATAACTACAACTTGTTCAGCTACTCCCCAATTGATGAAAATTCTCTCAATTTCTAATTCTCTGCCACCACAAAAAGCTGCTGTAAATGTTTTTGTACAGTAAGTCCTCCCTCTCTACTTCTGCACTTCCCTTTTTTACCTTTCTGGGATACAGATCTAGTGGAGCAGAGGTTTCTAAATTTATTTGGCCTACAGCCCCCCTTTTTTTAAGAAAAATTTACTGGAAATCTACTTTCTTTAATATTTTAATTTTTAAAAATGATATCTTAAATTTAATGATTTATTTTTAATGTTTTCCCCTGCATTGAAATTTTGATGATGCAATATTACAACATATATGAATAGTATATTGTAAACAACTCATTACATGCACATATTCCTGTTCTTGCATGCTGGATTTACTGACAATGCATGATAAGCTCAACTGCCAACACTTGCTTGTTAAGACCTGTCCGTGGATTTGACAACTGATTGATAATAGCTTGCATTTTGTGTGTTTATTTGGAAAATAATGTAATCACTACAACTTTAACTGTTATACAACAGATGAAACATGTACAAATGGCTTTTCAGATTTTTTTATCTTCTCTTTCCTTATGCTTTCATCACCCCCTTATTTTTATTCAATGTTCTAATTGCTGCTGAGGCTACTACCGGCCCCCCCATAGTTCCAGCACCCCCCCCCCCAGGGAGTGGTATTGCCCACTTTGGGAACCTCTAAACAGAAGTATTATTAGGTCAAAGGGTATACAGTTTTATAGTCCTTTGGACATAGTTCCAAATTGCTCTAGAATAGTTGGATCAGTTCACAACTCCAGCAACAGTGCATTAATGTCCCACATTCCCTCCAACATTTGTTGTTTTCCCCTTCGGTCATATTACCCATCTGGTAAGTGTAAGGTGGTACCTCAGAACTAACTTGATTTGCATTTCTCTAAACGTGATTGAGTATTTTCCCGCACATAATTATAGTTTTGGTTTCTTCATTTGAAAACTGCCTGTTCATAATTTTTGATCATTTTTCAGTTGGGGAACTTGTATTCTTATAAATTTGACTCAGTTCTCTAAATATTTGAGAAAAAAAAATCCCCTCCCGTCCCCACTTTCTGATTTCCTTCTAATCTTGGTCTGCATTGGTTTATGCAAAACCTTATTAATGTAATATAATAAAAATTATTCATTTTACATATTGTAAAGCTCTGTCTTGATCATAAATCCTTACCTTATCCATAGATCTGACAGGTAAACTATTCCAGGTTCCCCTAATTTACCCATGGTATCTCCCTTTATGTCTAAATCTATAATGGGAGATAAAAATCTTCCCCACCTATTAACAGGCCTCAGGTGGGGCTATTGAGGGAGGCTTATTTTCTATGAAGTCACACACCTTTTGTTAATTGCTAATGAGGCACTGGGTCTGAGAGTCTTGCCCTCTTGCTCTGAAAAGTGTATATAGACTCCGATGTGAGATTTTGTTTTGCGGCTCAATCACTGGAAGAATGTTTGCATGATTAGGCCACACGAGGCTCTGGGTAGCTGTTAAGGAGTCCCCTGGCTTTGGAAAACCCAGATGTTGGTGCTTCACTCTCTGGTAACAATGTATTGTTTATAGTCAGGCAGTTAGAAGCCCTGTCTGTTGATCTTTCCTCTGAATCTCAGGGTACTAACGTTTTTCCCTGAACTAAGTAAATAATGTACATGCTTGACTAAAGTAAGATTGTTTACCACTTTTAAGGTTGCTTTCTTTAGAAAAGCAGAACCTGTGCAGAAGCTCCTCTTGTGTATGCTAGGGTACTTACTGTTACAAAATCACCTATCCATTTTTACCATCTCTTGGTATATGGTGGGAGATGTTCTATACCTAGTTTCTGCCAAACGGTTTTCCAGTTTTCCCAGTTTTTGTCCAACAGTGAGTTCTTGTCCCAAAAACTTGGATCTTTGGGCTTATCAAACACTAGATTACTATGATCAATTACTATTGTACACATGGCTTCCCTTCTATAGGACAAAAAACTAAACTAAAAATGTTTACTATAGCCATTTCTTTCAGCACTGGAGTTATATTCATTTTTGTTGGCGCATAGATCTCCTTAGTGCAAAACACTACTTAATTGTTCTCATCTATTATCTGTGGCTCTGCTCTGGGCCCTTGTCTTTTCCCTGTCTTGCTTGGTGAGTTCATCAGTTCACAAGGATCCAACTATCTCGTACAGATTACATATCTATCTATCTAGTCCTCATCTCCCACTTAAGCTACAGTGCTAAATCACCAACTACTTCTTAGATATGTCAAAATGAATTCTCCAAAGCAGCTCAAGGACCTGTAAAGATTTTCTTTCCTTCTCAAACCTTCCCAAACCATCAACTACCTGTTTATCTTTGAAAAGCACCACCACCCAAAGAACTGAAAATTGAGGGGATGCCTATCAATTGGGGAATGGTTGAACAAGTTGTAATGTATGAATGTAATGAAATACTACTGTTCTATAAGAAATGAGTCAAGTGGATTTAAGAAAAATCTGGATTCACGTAAACCAATGCTGAGTGAAGTGAGCAGAACAGGGAAAATATTATACACATTAACAACATTGTGTGACAACCAGCTTTGATAGACTTATCTCTGCTCAGCAATACAATGGTAGCCATATCCAGAGAAAGAACTATGGAGGCTGAATGCAGATCAAAGCATACTATTTCTTTTTCTTTCTTGTGGTTTTTCCCTTTTGTTATGATTCTTTCACAACTAAGGAAGTTATGTTTAATGATTGTACATGCATAGCCTACATTAGATTGCATGCTATCTAGAGGAGTGGGGGGAGGGGAAAATTTAGAATTCAAAATCTTGTAAAAGTGAATGTTGGATATTGTGTTTACATGTAATTGGAAGAAAAAGTATGATTAAGTTGGGGGAGGGGAGGAAGTACCATTATCTCCCCATTCACTCAGGCCCATAACCTATCATCCTTGATTCATTTGCACTGACCCCACATAACAAGTCTGTTCAATTGTTTTAACTTTCACATCTCTTATCTCTTTTGTATGGACCTCTCACCTTTATTATTATAATAGCCTACTAATACAGCAACCTGCTTAGCCCTCTGCCTGTTTTCGTAAGGCCCATGTGAGGCAAGAAAGTTTGACATTTTAAAAGTTTTCTTGCAAACTCCAGTGACTCCCTATTGCTTTCCAGGATTGAATAATATAATTTCCCCATTTGGCATTTAATGAGCTTAACAAGTCTTTTGTATAATTTTATCTATCCCCCCAAACTTTAGATTTGATGGCTCAAGCCAAATCCCACATTGTAGAAGGTTTGCCTGGTTCTCCCAGCCCCCAAGTCATTTCTAATTTTATCTTCCTTGTATATATTTGCATGTTGTCTCCATTAGAGTGAACTACTTAAGGAGACTTTTTGCCACAACTTTGTATCTCCAGTGTCACCCACGCTGACGTTCTGAGAACATTGAAGAGGCCATGATATTTTTAAAATAATCACTACAGCTATCAGCTGGTAAGACCTTGAAAGCCTCCCAATCTAAACTGTTAACATTAAAGACCCTACATTGATGACAATGGATTTGCGTGTTGCTAGCACAAAGGGGAGCCTACGAAGGGAAGTCTTAATGTTGGACATTAGGAAATTAAGCAAAAACCAGGTACCACTTTATTATATTAAGTAGCCATGTGTTCAAACCAGGAAAACTATGAAGATATAAGGCAGGAAAGGGGCAACCAAGTATCAAAAGGGATGAAGACTACTTGGAAGGCCTAAAACTTAACTCTAGATACGTGCCCTGGGTAAAGTCATTGTTTAGAGGGAACAAACATGAACTTGTTAATTAAATCCTAGTGGGGCGGGGCTACATGTGGCCTTCTAGGTCCTTGGGTACAGCCTTTTTTAAGTCCAAGTTTAAAAGAACAAATCCTCTTATTAGGAGAGTTGTTCTGAGTTTGGATTCAAAGGAATGTACTTGAGGTCCTAATGGCCACAGATTCCCCACCCCTGATTTAAAGTAAGGTCAAGATGTGCTCTTGAAAACAGAAAGACAGATGCCAGTTACGGAGGCTAATAGTAGGAATCTTTATGTAGGCCCCAGCAGCCAGATGGATCATTGGGTTGGCTTAGCATTTACTTTTCACTTTTAAGAAAACTATATTGATTGTGGTAGTGTAGTACAGTGGATGGAATGTTATACTTGAGAGTCAGAAAAGGTGGATTTGAAACTTCTGATGGTAGCTGTAACTATGAGTAAGTCACAACCTAACCAAATCTCACTTTCCTAAATTTGAGAAGAAATTGATCATCCTCCTCCTAATTTAGGGTTATTAAAAGGCTTAAAAGAAAATGTGCTTTGCAACTTTTAATTATCCAGTCATATCCAGAGTAGACAGTATTTCAGATCTACTTAAAAACACTGGATATTTAATACTGGGACAAACTGAAGACAAAACAGGCAATCTCCCCAGCGATCCTTCCCAATTTTATCTGACACAATGATTAACCCCTCCCATCTTGCGATCAATCTTCTATTATTTGCTAGGTAAATTTTAGAGGGGAACATAGCCTTGGGATTTTCTAATTTAACCATATCAAGTTATCTAACTCATCAGAAATGTCATTAGTGATTATAATCACTACTGAAAAATGAGTTTAGGTCCTTAAATAGCACTTTCTACCTATGTTTCAAATATTATTAGTGACCATCTTTGTTCTTCCACAAGCTCTTAGAGGTCCCAAAGCAGTTATACCAGCACCCAGCCAGTACATTGTACAGGAGATGCTTAATGAATGTTACTAAACTTAATCTCAAGAAAATGAGAAGGCTAGAAGGCTAGAAATTACAAAACCAAGATAGGTGCAAGTAGATCAACATGGGTTGGGACGTACTCTTGTAATATTTATCTTAAAAGATTTAGGACAGGTCAAAAGGTATGCCTGTTTTTTCCCCAGCGTATCAAAATGTACTACTAACATTCTAAAAAAAGCAAAATTTTACAAAAAGGCAAACTAAAGGCTGCTACTGGATTGTATAGTTTCATTTTTTATTTTTATTGTTAGTGGCTAACAGTGCCCGACATGTAGTAGGCACTTGAATTAAAATATAAGCTGCATGTCTAAAATGCTCTTCCCTAGAAATTAGGGTGGGAGAAGCTTGAACAACAAAAAGCTATTCCATACCTGCATTTAAATCTGAAAAACAAAAACAACAACAACAAAAACTAAACAGCATATGGAAGAGGGAAGAGAACCAGCCTCAATCCAGGACACTAGGTTCAAGTTTTTTTTACCTAAGACATTATTACGATATTGCTGGTTAACGTCTAGAAATACTTTTTAAGAAACCATGTATAGAGCACAGGACTGAGTCAGTAAGACATGTTCAAATACTACCTCAAGATACTAGTTGTGAGGTGCAGAGCAAGTAATATTACCTTTTCATTCCTGTTTCCCCTTTCCCCACCTGTAAATTCTGGGGCTGGACCTAATGATTTCTAAATTCCTCATCTGTATTGAGAAAATCCTTACACTGAGCTCTGTAACACCACTGAAAGTCACCAGTCTGATTCCACTCAGCCTCCCCAAATCACCAACCATGAGAGCCTTTAATTAACTTATGCATTTCTGTCATTCTTCAAACTGAAGCTCTTGTGGAGGAAAGACAAAAAAAAAGAGCAAAATTGGAACATTTTTATTTGCTGATAGCTCATTCTTCCCCACATCTAAACAAGAGTCTACAATAGCAAATTCAAGTAGCAGTTAAAACAAAATTTTGTGGGGAAAAATGAAATTAAATCGAACATTGAATATTTTTATTATACAGCTTTAACTTAAGTAACATTTTTAAAAGCCCAACAAGTTAGAAGACATTATTTTTATTCTTTAGGGAAGTGAGAATAGGGAAAATTGACATTTACATGCACCTAGTTTTCAGAGAAATCTGCAGCAAAGCTCCAAAGCCATCTATTCTAATCTATCACTGAAAAAAGTTCTAAGATGTCCACTGAAAAATTGTCTAAGCATATCCTAACAACAATTTTAAGTATTAATTCCCTCTATAGTATCAAAATAATCATTCACAGAATAGTATAAGAGCCCATGTTCAGCATCTTGATGTTCTAAGGAAACCCACAATATTTTAAAGCTTATAGGCCCAACATAAAAAAATGAAAATTAAACAATATCATGTGACACATCTAAACTTAATATTAAAAATCTAGATTATATTGTACCTCATCAGTGATAAACACACTGATCTCTGGATAAATAGTAGAGGAAGTTTTTAACACAACTAAACAGATTTTTGGTCCAAGTTCATCTTGTGATACCAAATTCCACTTTCATATTGTTGGGCTAATACTTTTAATACTTAAATAAATTCAGTGGCTATGATTTTTACTGAGGAATCTTAATGATTGCAGGCTATGACCAAACCTGCTGGTTACTTCAGTAAACATCACTAAGTATATACTTGTGCTTTTTCTATAGCTCTTCCTCTCCCACCATCACACCCATTTAACATATAGACATCTACTTAAACTGAGCCAAGAAACAGGTTCCGTTGTAATAATAGAGCCCTAAGAAAGGCAGCAGGTTGTATAGTTAACTCCTTGTGGGCAAAATCCCTGCCCTAAAACTATGCAACCTACTACCTCTTCCTAGGAGCTCATTCATTCTTCTGCAGTTCTTCTATTTGGCAGCTGCATCGTAAGCCAACCTGTTAGCTTAGGCCACATTCATAATATTTAGTTCCTGAAATTTAGACCAATTATTCCTTCCATTCATCCTGTTCTCAAGACTACATTTACACTTGTTAAATTTATATAATTATTTTTAATCAAAAACTCAATCAAGCACAGTAGGCAACATTGTAAACATTAATTAACAGCACCTAATTAATAAATCTAGTACAGAGAATATCCATCATAACTTCTCAAGGAGCTTAAAAGAAATTACTTATGACTGGAGCAATGAAAGAAAAAAGTGCCTTAACACCGATTTTTCTGATTGTTTGTTGCTTCACATTTTCCAGAAAATTCTAACACTAAAAATGCATGGCATTCTTGAGTTTAGTGACCCATGAATAAACTTTCAAATCAGTTATACTAATATTATGTAGATGACCACAGTTTGAAAACCTAACCCATTCCTCACTAATTAATTAAATCATTTGTAGGGCAAAAGTGTCTGCAAAAAAAATCACAGAAATTTAATCAAATATTACTAAGATTTTTTCCAAGTCTTCTTTGGAAACTAAGCACACCAAAGAAGGTGCTGTTTTATTCCTTTTGACCTTTAATGATCTGAACTAGAAAACAGAGCAAATGCTGCTTTCACATTTGTACCAAACGTGCTTGAAATTCTGGGCTTTCTTCCTACAGCAAGGAATAGCAAATGTTCTTGGTCATTGTGGGCACATGAAGTTTTGGGGAAGATTGGAGAACAAGGCAATCTTTACAATTTCTGTGCACTGACAAACCTTATGGTACCATCAAATGAAAGAGCATGATGTATTTCTGCCTGGAGGGGCCACAGACAGTTTCGGAAGATTCAGTACCTCCTCTTTGATCACAAGCTGTCTCTTTTAAAGGTTGTAGAATTAGTTCTCAAACAAATGGAAATAGAGTTGAAACAACATTAATGTCCATTTTATTCTTCAAGAGATTAGAAAAAAGGAGTTTATGTTGGGCTTGGTCAGAAGACAAGTCAGAGAAATGGTGGACAGCAAGTATCTATATTTTGGAGTTGGAAGACAGTTGCAACTGGGCGCCTCTTGAGATCTTCAGTTCTTGGGGGTTTATAAAGTTCGCAAAAATAAACATCAAATAATCAAATATTATAAGCAATTGTTTACATCAAAGGTCTTAAAGTTAGATGGGTAGACAAGATGATTAAGTTATCTATAAGTCAATGTAACTATAAAGTAAATATAAATAACATTTACATTCAAAAAATTAACCAAAGCCCTTAAAAATGCAATATTCTTCCAGAATACCACTATCAATACAAGAAAATGCAGTGGCATTAAGTTTTACATTACCAAGTCCACCAGAGCATTACAAAAGACATTTTCTGAGACTCCAAAAATGAGCTGGTAATGCAATCTGTGAGAAGAGTCCAAGAGGCCTCCTATATTAAGACTATTCACAGAAAAATGGATAAACTTCTCTGTAAAAGGAATCAAACTTTGTGGTTATACCTCAATTAGTTTTTAAAAAACAGAAACGAACTAGAGAGAAGTCCAAATAAAATATATTAGGCTCAGAACAGTTCTATAGTAAATATGGAATAGTTTAATATTTGCTTTGCTAGTAATACAAGTAAGATGAGCAGCATGGGAAAACAATCACAATGCAGCCATTCAGTACTGTCATAGCTTGTCCACTCCAGGATGTCAAAAAGAATGAACACCCCAAAGATTTACAAACATGCAGATGGGACTAATACAATACTTGCTGCATAAAAACCAATTTTCTGAGTGAGAAGCTATCTTAGGGATACTTAAATTTAATCCAATTTTCCCAATAAAAATGAAATGTGCCTAAATCAGGAGAACTGGGTTGAAAACCATTTTCAACCCAGTTCTCCTTCACAACTTTGTCAGTGAACTTTCCATTATATCAAACAACAATGAATTTAAGAGTTTAAGAAATTAATACAAAGGATATAAAATTTCAAAACAATTATCACAAACTATAAATGACCACATGAAAATATGTTCAGTCACTAATAATAAGAGAAATACATAGTAAAAGAGGTTTCACAGAACTCACACCCAGCAAACTGGTAAAAATGGAGGACAAGTATACTGATATTTTTGGAAACAAAGTATATTTCAATTTGGAATTTGCAAGAAAAGTAACCACAATATCTTCAACCTTTAAATCAGTGATCTCAGAATTTGCTGAACACTTGCCAAGGAAATCAGAGAAAGATAAGTCCATATATTCCAGAATAGTCAAAGTAGCACTCTGTTAGTAAATGAAAACCAGAGAGGTTTGGGTTGAGGAATGTTCAGGAAAACTATATAGAATGTAAAAGATTATCACTTAAATATTTGATGTTATTTTTTATGCTACAAAATTACACATGAGGAATTCAGAGGAATATGGGAAGGTCTCTACAAATGGGTGCAGCTGGAAATGAACAAAACCAAGAGGGTATATAATATATATAGAATGGAAAACAATTAAAATAGCTAATATTACACATAGCATTTTAGTTTTTCACAAAACACTTTAAATACAGGAAGTTGATTCTTTTTAATGGAAAAAACTAATGAAGATCCAGAGAACAAATAATGACATATCTTTCTTCATGGGAGAAGAGTGGGGATTAGGGCAGATTGTCACATACACCATTATATGTATATTGGATGCTTTTGTTTATTTGGTTTTTCTTTGCCACAAATAAAAATTCAAAGGAGGTGGGGTTGGGATTGGAAATGACAATGTAAAAAAACAAGTGTTCAGTGCAGTCCATTATTTTCTTTAGAAATCACTTAGTTTGAATCACACATTGTACTTGTTAGACATTCTGTACCAAAGATTTTTAAAAATTAAGAAAACAAGTAACTGAAAATTTCTCAAGAAATTGGGAAAATTTTGTTACTTCATTCTGCTGAAAAGCTGATTCAGGATTCAAATAAGGGAAAGTAATGCTATCACTGCTGCTACATTTAGTAGCGTTACATGCTGTGGGGCAAGTACTTTCAAATGCTGCTGATTATAGAACATCTTCAGGTGCATGTCCTGGCTGCAGAGTGATAGAGTGATTGATCCCTCCTTGCAACTCTGATGCCCTATCATTCTATACCTTTAACGTTTTTGTTTGCTTCAAGCTTTTTAGTCTGCTGAAATATACCCAGGTTGGTATTTAGAAATGCACTACACATGAAGAAAAACTGAATGGGTTGCATGTTTATTTAAGTTTTGGCAAACCTTTAGGTTTGAAAAGATTGCGAGGAAAATGAAGCACACACTGCGGACAATCAGAAAGGATAAGACTAGTTATACGTGGCAAGTCTTTCAGATGGGTTAATTTTGCAGTAGTTTCTCTATGTTCTTGACGCTACAGAAGAATGTCAAGTTCAAAAACACCTAACTTTGCTATGATACAAATTTATCTGTTTTTATCTGTTCAAGTTTTGTTGCTTCCCAAATTAGAAAACTCTAAAACAGTAGATTCCTTAAGTTTTAGCAGCATACACAATTTTAACAAAGCTTAATATTTAAGAGTTAATTCAAGAATATACAACTTTGGAAATTTACACTAAAACTAAAATACACAATTTTATGAGCAAAACAAGTTATACAATTAAATTTAAATTAAATGTTCACTGAATTGCTTCTGTGAATAGAAAAATACCATGTATTTCGATTTCTTTGGTTTTTGTAGGGGAGGAGGTAAGAGGTAAGAAAGAAAAAGTACAAAAATATTTAACTTCACTGTTTATAGAATATGAATATTTTATATCTGTAGGTGATCCCTTATTTGTACGTGCAACCTTTTCAAATAAAAACTGTCAATCCTTCCCTGATTAAGCAGAATATTCTCCCAACTCTTAAAAAAAAAAAAACCTTCCATTTTCAAAAACATTACTGCTCAGGTATACAGGTGTATGTTACCTTCACAGAATCAGTCTCAGAGCTGAGACCTCAGGAGTCAATACAAATAAACCATACCTGGACATGGATTCCCTCTATTACAGAAATGGAAAGGGGTCACTTAAAGTCTTACTTTGAAGAACTCCCATGTACTATCTCTGAGTCACTGTTAGAATTTTTTTTTATCTTAAGCCTGAATTTGCTTCTTTGCAATTTCCACCTACTGTTCCTAATTCTGTTCTCTGAGACTAAAGAGAACAAGTATAGTCCACCCTTCAAGTGACAGCTCCTCAAATACTTAGAAGAAAACTATCATTTTCCTCCAGTCTTTTGGTAGGCTAAACTGATTCTAATATAGTATCAACTCACCATTCCGTTTGCCCTCTTCTGGAGACTTTCCAGCTTATCAATTGTCCCTCCTAAAACATGTTGTCCATAACTGAACACAATATGCTAGATCAGGTAAATAAATACAGATTTCTATGTAGCTAGTATAAGAGTATATACTGATTGTACCAGTAAAATTGGCATAAGAAACTTCTCTGTAAATCTGAAAATACAATAGTAGGATTATGAATTGAAATATTCCCAACTTTGAAAAATTGAGCACATACAAATCACAGAAAAGAACAGTAGAACGTCTACTCCTCAGGGAAGGCAATAGATTGTATAGTTATCTCCTGAACAGGGTAAAATCACTACCCCACAACTATACAATCTACTACCTCACTCTGATAGAGCAATCTTAAGCAATGGCGATCAAAATCTTTCAGAAAGATGATGAGTATAATAAAACCATTTATCTTAACAGAACTATGATACTTGTAAGTTTTACACATTAAAAATGATTTTTTTTGACTTAACACTATAAAAAAATACGTACTTAACACAGAGGTCCAAATGTACAGAGGATTACAAAAAGTATGATGAGAAAGAAGTATATAACAAAAAAGTCTTATTCACTGTTCATAACTTGGGCACCTGAACCTTATCTAAATCTTAGTTAATAATTATATTGGAAACAATACTGTTCTCAAGTCAACATACAGAAGGAACTATGTAGAACTTAATGTACCAAGCAGGTAGAACTTAATTATGTCTAGTAATTGCTTTGTAACTTACACAAATCTGTTTATGCCATTAGAAGTATAACAACATGAGACAAACTTAAGAAAAAAATATAAATCTATGAATTTTTAAGACATAAATGTGGGAAAACAAATGTTCCTCTTAACCCAATTGCCAACAAAACTTTGCTTCTTTTTTTAAAATGTGAAAACCAATGAATGCTGCACCTTCAAATATAACTTACATAATGCTCATTATAATGAGTTATGACCAAACTGTTCTATACCATTTAGTTATTTATTTCAAATAAAAACAACATTCCTGAAGATTTCCTCCCACTTTAAGAAAGACAGTAGATTGTATAGTTATCTCCCAGTGGTGGGTGTGACCCTAAAACTATACAACCTACTACCTCATCCCACAGTGGAGATTTGTTTTAGTAGTTGAAGATGCTGAAGAAAGAATTTCGGTTCAGACCAGTCAAGAGATCAAGGAAAAAAAAAAGCAAAATAATGGTATTCTCTTCTGCTGATGTGATCCTGTTATTTTCCTGTATGCAATTTTAAACTGTTAATGAACAAATTAAATAAGTTTTAAGAAATTAATTTGAAAATTAAAATTGCAGAGTATTGCTGAAGAAACCATCAAATATATATATATGAAAACAAAAATTCCAAGTTTTTCCATGCTTCAACCTTTTATATATTAATACCAAATTAAATTTTAACAAATCATTCTTAACACTATTAGAACTTGGCATGGGGGCAGAGCCAGGATAGTGGAGTAGAGTCAGGTACTCACCTGAAGTCTCCCAAATTCCCCTCCAAATAATTTTACAATAACATCTCCAATCACATTCTACAGCAGCAGAACCCCAAAAAAGGTTGCAGTGAAACAATTCTCTAGACTGAGACAACTTAGAAAGTTCAAAGGGAAAGTTCATCTCACTGGGTGGTGACTTGGTCTTAGAGCACAACTGTGGAGGTGGCTGTCAGCAGCAGGAGGTACTTTCAAGCCCACATATGGAGTCAGATAACTGATCAGAGAGAGATTACAGGGAACCCTTTGCTCTTGCTGCGTTCAGGACCCTCTTGCACTGGGTATATGCAGTTCCAGGGCAAAGAAGAGCATTAGTGCTTGTGGGAATGGGAGCAAAGACCCTGGTCACAGTTTTAAAGTAAGGAAGAGTGCCAGTGGTTGCTCACAAGGGAGCAGGGTCCTTGGCCTGGCCTCACTTCCAAGGCAGAAAGGAGTACTAGTGCTTGAGGATGTAAGGGAGCAGGGGAATCAGTATTAGGGCCAAGAGGAGAGCTAATACCTGCAGCTCCAGGGGAACAAGGTAAGGACCAGAGCACAGGCCAAGACAGCAGTGACCATGCTCTCCTTAGGTAATACCACCTTGGAAGCACTGAAAATTTACAGACTCCTGACTTAGCTCTGAAAACAGCAGCAATGGCAAACCTGAAGCTTGGGGCACAGTGCCCTATGTATTGGAAGCAGAGTCCAACTTTAACATAAAAGTAGAAAGTCAAGAAAAAATAAGCTGGAAAGATTATCAAACAAGAAAAAAGAAGCTCAGCCATAAAAAGGTTACTATGGTGACAAAGAAGATCAGGCTACTAACTCAGAAGATAACAGTGGATAAGTAAAGCCACAAAGAAAGAAAAATGAATCAACACAAGCCCAACAAGAATTCCTGGAAGAGCTCAAAAAAGACTTTAAAAATCAAATAAGAGAGGTGGAGAAAAAACTGGGAAAAGAAATGAGATCCAAGAAAATTATTTAAAGAAAATCAATAGCTTGATAAAAGAGGCACCCCCCCCAAAAAAAATACTGAAGCAAACAACTTCTTAAAAAACAGTATAGGCCAAATGGTAAAAAAAAAAAGCCAAAAATTTACTTTAAGAGAACATCTTAACAAGCAGAACTGGCTACATGGAAAAAAAGATACAAAAATTCATTGAAGAAAAGCACTCCTTAAAAATTAGAACTAAGCAACTGGAAGCTAATGAATCATGCCATGAAACATCAATAAACAAAATCAAAAGAATGAAAAAGTAGAAGAAAATGTGAAATATCTTACTGGAAAAATACCAATCTGGACTACTTGAAAGTCATGAAAATAAAAAAAAAAGAGTCTAAATATTATCAAGGAAAACTGCTCCACTATCCTAAAACCAGAAGATAAAAGAAAAACAGAAAGAATCCACGGCGAGAGAAACCAAATTGAAAATTCCCAGGAACATTATAGCCCAAGTATAGACCTCCTGGAACAAGGAGAAAACACTGCAAGTAGCCAGAAAGGAACAATTTAAGCTTCCACTTTAAAAATCGAAGGGGCTTGGAGTGATATTCCTGAAGGCAAAGGAGTCAGGATTACAACCAAGAATAACCTAACCAGCAAAACTGAGTATAATCCTTCAAGGGGGAAAAAAATGGACATCTAATGAAATAGAGGGCTTTTAAGCATTCCCAATGAAAATACCAGAGTTGAAAAGAAAATCTGCTCTTTAAATACATGACTCAAGAGAAGCATAAAAAGATAAATAAGAAAGCAAAAATCATAAAAGATTGATAAAGTTGAACTGTTTATATTTCTATGTGGACAGATAATTCTTGCAACTGCAGTGAACAGAAAAGCCAAGGTATTAGTTGACAAGGATGAAATGATTTAAAAGAATAAATTTAAATAGTAAGAAAGAGATGTGCTGGGAGAAGAATAAAGGGAGAGGAAGAATGGGGAATATTATGCGACATAAAAGAGGCAAGAAAGAAAAAACTTTTACAGTGGAGGGAAAAAAATGGGAAAAGATGGAAGGCAATGGTAGAACCTGGCATAATACCCAAATTTGTTCTTATTCTTGTTCAAAATCACCTTGAAAAAATACATTAAAAAAAAAAACAACCCTATTCATTTATCCATTCCGAGGAATACATAGAGAATGAAAAGTCAAAGATCATTTACCTCACTTGGTCAGCTGAATCATGTCATATTAATACTTCACTGCAGCAAGAAACCTGTCATAGGGATTGATGACTAGGGGCAAGGGCCTAATCCTAAAAATTTACCTCCTTTCTAAATAATTAAGATGTCTGTATATCCCATGCAGCCAATGCAAAGTGTATAACAACAGAATTCAGTACTACAATCTCATAAATGTTGCTCTGATACAGATTTCATAGTATACATTACTACCATAGGCAGTTACCAAATTATATATACACAAACTGATTTTGAAAGAATACTTAATACTTAACCTTTGTTAAGAATAAGAATGTATTAATTTAAGGGAGACCCTTCAACCTTAATTGGGGGAGGGGGGTGTAATTAGGGAAAGTGTAAATGACTTTGGTCCCTAGCACTGGAAATCAGAATACAATTTAATATGATTATTTATAGGTGCCCCAAATCAAGGCAAGATAATTTACAATTTATCCTTAGTGATAAAGATGACTAGACTCTGCACTTGAGCAGATAGCCTAGAAACTTGGAGTAATTTGGCATGATAGAAAATTATAGCATTCATATGCATGTTTTGGATTACTTTATTTTTTCAAGGCATGTTTACCTTCAATTCTAAACCATTTGTCCAGAGTAACTAGGAATTGAAATCACCTTTAAAGAAAAACTGATTGACAAATTAATAATAATAAACCAGAGTTAATCCGGAAATATTTTATTTGGTAAGAGCTTTGCTAAAACATCTAATCAACAATTCTAGAATCAGAAATAACTAGTTAAATCAACAACTTCATCTCTCAAGACATTGAACTGCTTGGTGACTTTCAGTGCAAATGACTAGTTAAATCAGTTATTTCCCCCTATTAACTTAAAGCTCTTTTAAGAACTATATAAACACAGTAAAGATGAATAACTAAAATTTTAATTTCAAAGGGGTTTATTATTAAACTATAAAAACCCACAGAAGATGGACCACTAGATCGTAATTACAGAGCTGGAAAGAACCTTGAAGGCCAACTAGTTAAAACCATCTTATCTAAATGTCTCAACACAGCTTATCTCAATTTTGCAACTGTTCTAGGCACATAGTGCATCATTTACTGGTCATTGTGGACAGTTCAGAGGATTCTAAATCTAAACAGGAGTATTCCCCCATGTGTATTCCTCATATTCCTTCACATTCCCTCAAGGTGACCCTTTCAAAATTACAGCAGAGTATAGGTGCCTTGAATTTTGACATCATTTCTTCTGTATTTCCCCCTTGTGCTTAGAAATCAAATTTTCAGAGAGATGGCATTTAACAAATAATGACTAGATCAAGAATTTATAGTATGGTTTATACACTTATCATATTATACTGAATTTTCTATGCAGTATCACTATGTAATGATAGGCAGAGTGCAACAGCAGAAAAAGTATTGACTTGAAAGTCAAAGGTACCTGGTTGAATTCAGGCTGGATAGACGTCACTAGCTATGTGACCCAGGATAAGTCATAATCTTGGTAAGCCTCAGCATCATCTGAAAAATGAGTACATTAACATTATATGCTTCATAGCTTTCTACAAACTACTAAAGGGTTTTATGAACACATTTCGCATCGCAGTTTCAAAACACACACACACCAGCATAATCCCCCCAAAGCATGCTGAAGTTACATGATGTATAGAGGACTATGCATACCTGTTACTTTTGTCGTATAAGCACTGCTACCAGAAATTACACAAATCTCCTTCTAGTCTTCTTTCATATATCCCTATGAATAATCTCAAGTATGTGAAGGAGAATATGGGGAAAGGACCATGAACAACAACCTGGACTCATTCCATTCAAACAGCCCAGTACACAGCAGTTGTCATGATAAGGATTTTCATAGCTACAGTTTCTGACTCTCTCCCCAACTTTACTTCTCCATGACTCTTAGGGGTCTTGATACATTTTTAGGAGTTCTATCTTTACTCTAAATTTTAAAGATGTTTACCATATTATTAAAACATGTTTCTGTCAAAAGCTACGTTAAAAAAAAAGATATAACAATCTTACTTGCTTCTGCTGATGACTTAATTGGAAATCCAGCTTTCAATATCATAATAGGATGCTGTGGAAATAAGAGAGGATTGAGTTTTGAGGCAAGGAAACAAAGCTGTGTAAGAGTTTAAGGTATAAAAGACTTTCAATCATGACTTACTTTAGAACTGCTTTATTTTAAAATATTTACAAGCCTACAATTTAAAAGCTAACACTGCTATACTGTAAGTTAAATTAATCAGAAAACTGCACAATAAAGGAGAAACCTCATTCTATTTCATCATTTTTCATTCTCTAGGAAGCTAACAAAAAAAATTATTTTTTAATGAATATGGACAACATTCTTTGGAAAAGTTCTATTATAAATTAAATTACTGATGGAGCACAAAACTTACTCAGCTTCTTCCAAATATAATTTAAAATCAGGATACAGAATAAAAAAGGTTTCATATAAGCTAGAGAACCATAAATTTTTATAAAGGCAAAAATGTAACAAAGATAGAATTTCTTTCTCAACTTTTGTAAAACATGGTACACCTTAATGATTGTGTATTAAAATCTTTCTGTTTCCAAGAGTAATCATCCTTTGTATTCCAATTACAATATTCTAATCCACATTCTGCCACAAAATTGATCCTTGGAAGAGGAACGAAAATTGAGTAATTAATTTCATTATATTATTTCCTAATATGAAACCAGATACTTGATAAAGTCAAGGACACAGGAAGCACCAAATGGCAGGAAGAGTACCGAGTTCAAATCCTGGTTCAACCACTAGGTGACCTTGGGCATGCCAACTGACTTCTATGGGGATTTAAATTATATAAATGGATAATGAAAGAGATAACAGCATAATATAAAGAGTATCAGAGAGAGATCTGAGTTAATCCTGATTCTACAAACTAGCTATGTTATCTTTTAAATAATATTTTGATTTGATTCTTTTTCGGGAAAATAGGTTGGACTAGATTTAGATTGTCTTTATAAATTGTCTAGAGGCATTACACTTGAATCATTCTATATTTGGAGTGGAGAACAAAATAAAAGACGAGTAAGCAAAATCAACCAGAATTCTACATTTTTACTCCCATTCAAAAGACTCCATCTTTACAAAAGGCCAATATATATTTACATTTATTTTAAAAAAACAGATTTTCAAAATAAATAAATAAATAAAAGATGTTCAAAATATGGCCTGGATCCCACAGATACTCAGAATGCTTGCATGCAAAGCAGGATAAAAGGAGAACATTTAGAATGATGACCCTCAATAACAAAGCAATCTTGAATAATCAAAAGAATGATATTCTGAACAGGCTTCAGACCAAATATTAGTACATTAGTAATGTCTCCAACAATGTCAATATTAAAATGATTAACCAGGAAACACCAATCCCAGAGCATACAAGGTTTTATTGTATTACTTTAAAATTCTTAATGGAAGGTAAAGGTCAGAGAAGGTCTGCCAACTAACTTCACTCGGATTTAATGACATTGTTTACAAAGGTATATCAAAATTACGCTGAAAATATAAAATTAATATTGCATTATTAATTTTTATCATTCTTCATAAAATTAAGAATGAATATTTCACCTTGGAAGAGTCCCTCAATTACAGGAAATGTATAACTTGCTCTAAATAGGCAATCTGCTAAGTCAGAGAAACTGTATTTCAGCACCTGTATTTCTAATATTAAAAGATATGTCTAATTCATATTAACAATTCCATAAACATTTAGAAACATCTTCATGAGCATTCAACAACGTATGCAGAAGGCAGAAAATTTTGAGAACTCATCAAAGTATAGGGCTAAATGACCTTAGAGTCTTAAAGCTTTTAAAGATACCTGACAGACCCTAAGTCTCACATAGGTAACTAAAACAAAAGTACCAATTATTCCCACCTCTACATGGATTTATCTGTTAATTTTCCTGAGGTACCATGGTATATTCAAATGGTTAAACCACAGAATTATTGATCTGTGGGGCTTAGATACCTTGTACTCCCTATACCTGTAAAACAGGTATGATATATAACCCTACCTCCCAGGGAGTTAAGTCTTAAAATTATCTACATGGAGACTGAAATTCTTAGGAAAAAAGTTAAACAGCAATCAAAAGTACAATTTCTGATCTTTCACATAAGTTTATTTCTACATCAGAAAACAGTGCATCATGTTTTAATTCCAAAATATTGCACTTTGATCATCAGATTTCTAGTTACAGTTAAAATGAAATCATTAACAGGAATTAAAACTTTAAAATGGAGCTTTCTTAAAAGTAAACAGAAATCTGCTTGGTTTCATTTATTCATAAATCAGAGGCACTACTAAAGAAAAACTTACTTAAACCTATGTACTGGGTATTCAAGATTTCTATGACATCATCCAACACCAACTAGATAAATAATTTGATTATAATACCATATATACATACATACATACATATATACATATATATATATATATATATATATATATATATATATATATATATATATAGTGTGTGTGTGTGTATATGTATATGTGTGTGTGTATGTGTGTGTATATATTCAAGTCTTATTAGGCAAGCTTTTTCACAGATAGGGTACTTCTTTGAAATTTATAAATACCTTCAACATTCTTTTAAGCAACAGATTACAGACATTAACTGCCTTGCCTGTAATATCCAAAATAAAAACAAAAAGCGCTTTTAACATTCTCAATAAACTTTATACAAATAAAAGTGTGTACTCTCTCTAAGCCCTCAAAGCCAATCATATCTTTGGTCACAAACAGAGAACACACTTGAATTGACCTACATTGATTATATCCCAATTTCAAGTTTGAAATAGTTTAACAATGACACATTCCATAACTCTTTATAAGGATTAACATGTTTGAAAGAACTAGAACAGTACATATTTAAATTCTTCTAAACTAAATTATGATTCAAAAAGATCATGACCATCAATTATCATAGGAAAACAGGATTTAGACCCAGAAAAGACTAGAGATAATCAACTCCAATCACTCTTCCCTCCTCCAAATTTATAGATGAAGAAGCTACAGCTTTAAAAGGTTCTAATTTGTTCAAGGGCATAATGGCCATATAAAGCAGTTAAAATTCGAAACCAAAACACTTGACTATATCTAGTACCCTTTCAATTTTTTTTTTCAGTACAACAGAAAAATTTTGATTAACCTTTTCCAGAAAGACAATTTACTGCAACTAGTTTCATTTCTGGTAACCATGATTAATTTTGTACATGTTGCTTGGCTATTGGGAAGCTACTTATTCAGAATGGTCTCACAAATAATATACCATTAAGAATTTATTAACTCATAAAAGGAGGCAGTATTTTATAAGTGAATTCTTACTGGCTAATGTATTTAATGTAAACCTACAAGAAAATGAAACTCAAGATTAACAATTAACTGTGTTAACATAAAAACTGTAAAATTATTTCACCTAGAGATGAAAATACAAATACCAAAATAGTAAATAAAAATAAATTTAAAAATTAAAGTTAAAATACTAAAATAGTCATCAAGGGTATTCATCACTATTATTAATCATTTTAACACCATTTAAAGTTCTTAAAACACTCCCTTAAAAAAAGTCTGTTAAAGGTATCTATAGTTATCATCTTGATATGCATTTTCTTAGAATATACCCTAGATTTCAGAATTTTTGAAGTCTTTTTCTCAAAGAAAGAAATCTTTAATCCATAAAATATGGAGAATGAAAATGTTTTACAAAGACTAACTTCACAAAAGTTGCTAATCAAATAGCTTATAATCACATAATTTGAGACTTTGGGAGATCACTCATTCGACCTCTTTAATTTTATAGCTGAGCAAAGAATGAAATCAGAACACAATTTTGGCTCATCATTTAAATTTGCAAAGGTATATGGTAACTTTACTTTTTGAAAAACAACTAGTTAACCAATTAGAATTTTCTGTTGGGTAAAATAATTCTGCGTGATATAGAATGTATTTCTGAAGTAAGGTACATTATACTCTACTTTATTAGTCATTTTAATAACCTTGGGAAGTAAAGGAAGTTATTTACAAGGTAAGAATTACAAGCAAGGAGACTATAAAGTTACTTATTAAAGCTCACTCTTACAATGAACAGTGCTTAAAAAAAAACAAAACTAGTACATTAATGACCAAGATTTCAGGATAGCCTAATTCTAAAGTCATAATAAAGTAACTTTGCTAGCTCATTCAGGAAGAATACAGTATTCTTTTACAAAGTCACTATATTAGAATACAATAGCTAATTCCAGGGTGGAAAATTAACCCACCCCGACAAAACTTTTAGCAGTTAAATAAAAACAAATCACTCGTATAAACAAGAAATGTCTCAAGCGCAGTCAATAGAACCTAGGGAAGGAGTTTCAAGTGTTTCACCCTCTTCCCTCAGGCTTTAAGATTAAACGACTAGCTCCCGTAGAAGCAGTAGAAGCCAGAACTAGAACCCAGGAGTCTTCCAAAACAAAATTTACAGTTCTTTCCATTATAGATACATGTAGGTCATTAATTAACAAAATTAACTTCTCCAAATATGAATGCATGTTTCATGCACCGAAACACACAATGTTTTTAATACTGGAAAAGATCACAGCTATGAAATGAAAAATAGGAAGAAAATAACTTTCAGAACTACCCCTCCTGAACCCACAAAGTGGAAACATCTAGAGAGTATTGAATAAACAAGATAAGATACATGGCAGACATTCCACTAAACAGAATCATGGCCAAGAAATTCCACTGATGCTAACAATTATAAAAATACCATTAAAAAAAAAAAGGACTTCAGAGTGTTTGGGTAAATGAGCACTGGTCGAGGAGCTGAAAATTTATAGTTCTAGTTTCAGTACTACACTACTTACTTCTATGTGCTGTTGTTCAATCGTTTCAGTCCTGATCAACTTTATGACTACCCTGGTAGAGACACTAGAGTGGTTTTCAATTTCCTTCTTCAGCTCATTTTACAGATGAGGAAACTAAGGTAAACAACCAGGTTAAGTGACTTGTCCAGGGTCACACAACTAGTAAATATCCGAAGCCAGATCTGAATTCAGGAAGGTAAGTCTTCTTGATTCCAAGTCAGGGACTCAATCCAATGTGCCACCTAACTGCCTATAGATAAAATCGCTCCATATTTCCAGGCCTCAATTTCCTCTTCTGTAAAAAGAGTTGTACTACATTAACTCCCTAGATATCAATTCTTCATAAAGCATATTTGAAAAAGTTTCATTAGTTTTTCCTCAATTTTGTGGACAATAAATGCTAAACTTTCTAATTTTCAAACAAATTGTTTTAAAACAAAGAAAAGCATCTCCCTAAATTGTTTCAATGGAATATAAGACTCCAAGAAAAAAAATCTGAGTTAAAATAATGTAAATTTCCTTTAACTTTTCTTGCAAATATTTTCAGTCAAGCACTGTTATGTTTTCCTGAATGAGCATTACCTTACGAGGCAAAACAACTTATTTCTTGTAATATCCGGCCATAATCAATCATAATTGACTGCAGATGCCAAATCATGGTCAGAAATTGAAAATTCATACCAATGCTGATGGTAACAGTACTGGGCAGTTTCAATTGTATATGGAAATATCAGCATAAATCTAAAAGAATTTCAAAGAAGGATTTTTCCAGCTTTAACTTTTAATGACCTAAATTGCTACAAAATTCATCTTGAAACTTCAGTTAACAATAATTCTTAAGCAAAATCTTTTCATCTATACCAACCCCTTTCTCACAGAATACATATACTATATATAAACCCAGACCAATCTGCAGTCTGTGAATTGGAGTATAAACACAGTGAAGGAGTAATTGATTTTTTAAAAATTCCTAACACATATTTAGAAAAAATGTTTCTTAAGTACTTAACATGAAAAAGTCTTTAAAACCTGTTTCAGAACTGCAAGGATTTCTTGCCAACTTATTACAAGTATCTATGAAACAAAGAACAGTTATCTGCAGCCATCTAGGTGAATGAATGCACAATGAATTCTCACAGCACAAATTCTCAAAATTTGTGGGTTTAAGGCAGAGCATTTTAAATAGATGTAATAAACGCTGTAACAAAAGAAGTCTTGTATCTCTAATATTCCAAGAATTAAGCACCTGGGTATAAAAGTGGAATTCACAATTCTACAGCTGCCCCATTTTATTCACCCATAAGGTTGTTCTAAAAGATCAGTTCGCAAACTTAAGATTCTGTTAAAAAAAAAATTACACACTCCCCTACCCCCCCCAAAAAACTGTCTACCACCTTTAAAGCAGTAGACATGGGGCCAGAGGAAAAATGCTAGGCAAAAAAAGAATTTCTGGCCAAGGACACAGAGGTGAACACGTTGTTCATACTGGAGCACCCCACAGCTAGTGTATTGGCTGACTCTCAGGAAGGGCCTCAATTTCAAGAGCTCACAGAAATGACCCCAAAATAAATATTCATTTATCTAGCTTTAAAAAGCTGAAGAGGCAAACCTCGAGGGCTGGTACTTAAAGCTGTTTCCGGTGACTCAACGAAGCAAACCAGCAAGCCCCATCCCACGAACATAATTTCCTCCTTCCTTTCCGACAGAATATCCTCCCCCCTCCTTCCCCCCGTCCCCACCCCCTGCCTAGGCTGGCTGCGGCAGCGGACCTTCAGCTTCAGCAGCAGAGGCGGCTGCTCCAGGGACTGGAGGATGCCAGCAGCCCCACGGATAAAGGGAGGTCAAAAGGAATCGGCAGGCCCCTCGGAACCCTCCCTCCCTCCGGCCCACCCCTTCCCTTCAAGTTTTCCCTCCTCTCCTCCCCTCCCTCGCACTCGCTACCTTCCCTCCTTCATCCCAACCCCTAAGGCCAAGGTCTCCCCTGCCCACAAACCTGATAGCGGAAGTGACGGAAGCCCGAGCAGCCCCCGCGGCCTCTCACGCTGGGGCAATGGGCGCCGTCAGCCAATGATCACCAGCCGGAGAGGAGGGACTTTCAGGCGCCTCAAGTTTGATTGAAGTGCAGGGAGGGGGAGGGGAAAAGGTGTCTCACTCTCTTTCCCCACGCTCCCCTCCCCCTCCCCGCCGCCAGCTCCCTCGACTGGAGTAACCTCCCAGGGCCTACCTTGGGCCAGGAACGGAAGGCCGCGTCCGAGCGGGCCGAGCCCCCGCACCCCCTCCACGCCCAGCGTGGCGGGCACCTGTCACCACGGGCGCCGCCACCGGCTCGGGCCCAGCTCACCCCCGTTCTTCCCTAGGCGGCCTGGTTTTCCCAGGCCTGTTGGAGAAGCGGCCCCGCTGCGGCTCCTCACCCAGCCAGGCCCCAGCCCTCCACGCCTGGCGCGACCGCCGCCTCCCCTCTTCCTCGCTTCCCCCTACAGCCGCCGCCACCTCTTCCTCCGCTTCGGAGGGCGAAGAAAATGGCGGCCGCTCCTGCCTCACCCACCTCAGGGCTGAGGGGAGCGCTGAGGCCCGGGCCCTCCCGCCTGCGGTCGCCGGCCTCGGGCCCCCAGCGCCGGCCGCTTCCCCGGAGCGCCGTACGGGGTAACCCGTGGCGGCGAGGACCCGGATGGAGTCGCGGGGGCGAGCGCCGCCGCGGCAGCCCGAGGTAAAGGCATCGCGGGAAGGAAGGAAGGGAAGGAGGGAAGGAAGGTAGGGCTCCTTGGCGGAGCTGGCAGCTCCCTGGCCGCTCATTGGAAGAAAAGAAAGGAATGACAGCTCCTCCGATCCATTCCTTCCCGCCGCGCCTACTTTCTCCCGCTCCCACTGGACTAAAGCAAAAGGAGCCCGCCTACCTCGAGGCTGAGATTCCCGACTCCCTTTGGTGAAGGGAGAACGTTGAGCCCGCCTTCTCCAGACCCGATCCTCCTTTCCCATTTGTGGAAACCGAGGAGTGACAGGCTTTGTGGCCATCCTCTCCTCCTGACCCCCAGCTCGGCTCCCGCCTGCCGCAGATTGACAGGCCTCTCGTCACGTGGCCGCAGGGAAGCCGTTAGGCCCGCAGTGATGGAGCGACTGAGGATTGGGAAGGGAGGCCCCTGTTGAGGGGGCTCTCCTCGGCCCACTCCCCTCTCTTCCCATCTCCTGGAGCCTAAGTCTGCCCAGAATTCACGGTTGGCGATAATTTCGCCCCCACGACCGCCCTGTAAAGTGAGCAGCAGGGCCAGTGCTGGCATCCATTCTCATTTTTTCAGGGGAGCCTACTGAGGCCCAGAGAGGTTAGGTGATTTCCCCAAGGTCACACAGCAGTGCCGGGATCCGAGCATAGGTCTCCCGACCCCAAGGCCCTCCTTCGAAGGCCTGTGGGCCGTAGGGACAAGGCCAGACTTTCTGGCCTAGCTCTGCCACCTTTGGGGTGACCTTGGGCAGGGGATCTAGAGCAGGAAGAAAGTTTAGAAATGACCCAGGAAAGCCCCTCTTTAAAACCCGTGCCCTCCCTGTCTCTTCCATCTCCTTTGTCAGCCCTCCTCCTCTATGCCTGCCACCCCAGCCCTACTGGGCCTTGGGAGCCCTGTCTTCATTCTTTCTCTTGGTGATCCCAGTTATCATCGGTTTGTCTGGCCTGGAGCTGCTCCAAGGCTTCAAGCCCACGTTTCCAAGGAGCTCATTGTCCCTCTCTACCCCTCCCCCCTACTGGGGCACCCCGTACTCCTAACCATCCCGACCCAGAACCTGGGCGTCCTCCCCCGCCTTCCACTTCTGGGCATGTGCCCAGGCTCCCCCTTCTTAGCATGAATCTCTCATTTCCTCCCGAACTCCTGATTCCCATCCCCCTAGCTGCTACTTTGTATATACTTAGTTTAATGAGATACATATTATCTCCCTCTGATACAGTGTCAGCCTCAGGAGAATAGGGACTGTTTCATTTTTGTTTTCACAGAGGCTCATAGTTTGTTACATAGTAGGCGCTTAATAAATGCTTGATTGTTCTTAGCTTCTCTTTTTATAGTCTTTATCACCAGGTATGAGAATCTGTAGACAATGAGCTGTCAGCTTGTAGTTCCTGAGGTTTGGGGTTTAACTGATGTCAATTTCACGAAGGAAACTGGATGGTGAGCTAGGATATATGTAAATTTTGTGTGCTCCATAGCAAAGTGCTCTATGTAGAGTAAATCAGTAAATATGGTGTTGAACTATATTGAATAGGAACATTATCATGCTTCTCACTAAATAGAAGTCACTGACATGTCACTGCTTATGCCTTCAGAAGTTTTTTGAAATAGAACTTGGCAAGATGGAATTTGAGGGACAAAGTAGAAACATTTGACTTCTAACTCTGTCTTGTGTTCCACATGCATAACAAAGAGTAACATATTCAGGAAAAAAAATGTTACAGCCATGATTTGCATAATTCTGGTTGAAAAATAGCTGATGGAAATTAATCTCTTAGAATCCTGTTATCTTTCAAGGGAATTGATGCCTTAAACCTCCTGCAAGGTTGTAACATCTCAGAATGGAAAATTGTAAAGCTGGAAGGAACCATGGACATCCTCTAATCCAAGCCCTTCCTGTCATAAATTGGGAAAACAAAGACCCAGAGAGAAATGATTTGGCCAAGATCACACAGTTAAATTAGTGTCATACCTATCACCCAGTCTCCTAACTTCCAGTTTAGTGATTTGTCCAGGAGTGTCATCATGTTTGAAGAACTTCGGGAGATACAGTCATACCTTCTAGAAGTCTACAGTGTATACAGTGCATAAAACCTGGCAGAATAGAGGCTTTGTGCAATGGTGAAGATCTGCCAAACCTAGAAATGGGACTGTGTGGAGGTCCTCTGGGAGAATATCCCTAATGACAGCCCCAAACACATTATTGATGAACCAGAATTTCCATGGTATACAAGATTTTGTGATAAATTAGCAAGAACCAAAAGCCAGACAGTATCTCACAGATTAGGATTGCTTTTAGATAATATGCTCAACTATTCACCTCTACCTAGTAGTCCTTTCTTGATAGGATTGTGGGGCAGCCAGAAGCAGCTGCCCAAAAGAGCAGCAGGGTGGGGCTTGTGTAGGGGTGGTTAAAGGAAGGCAATGTGGATGGGAGTTTATTCAATTATAGTTTAGGGGAGGATGGGGTGGGAATCCATTGAAATGTTACATGACTTACATCTAGGTCTGGGGCCAATTGGGGTAAAATAGCAAGTAATTGCTTTTTGTTTCCTTTTTTTCTCTCCCCATATCCCATCTACTTCCTCCCCACCCCCTTAAGATCCATATGATTGCTCACCATGATATCCCACTAAGCATTTAGACCTGTCTTCCCTGCCTGAGACATATTCCAGATTTTTTTTCTCTCCACACTCTTCAAAACTTGCCTTTCCTGGAACCTCTTCTTTCTGGACCTTGTGCTCAGTTAGGTAAGTTGATAACGTGTTTCTTAAATTGGTGAAAATGCTCCCTTCATTGATGCTGATCACCAGTTTTCCATGTCACAGTACACAGTTTCATGAGTTGTAACTGGAAAGGTTAGTTGCCCCATGGTCAACCCTTTGGTTGCATATATGCATACAATGCATATGTATCTTATCTTGGCTGGTCCACAGATGACAAACACACTCCATCCATAGTCAAAGCTTTTTCAGCTTAGTAGAACATGTCATAGCTTGTACTCAGTCAATCTCAATACCACATGAAGGTAATAGTGAATAATTTTAGTATAGGTGTTAATAACATCTACAGATATTAATGAGTAACTTTCCCTTCCTGGATAACATTTGCATTTTCACTCTTGGGACTCTTGGACTCCTAAAGTACACAGCCTACCTCTCATGGATAATTACAAGTTTTTAAAAATCCTTGAAAAATGCCGTTAACTAAAATTCCTTTAATACCTCTTGGTACCAACCATAGTGAGAGGAACATGGATGCTTCCAAGTTGATTATAAGTTCTTGGATGGCAGGGATTACATTTTACATTTCCTATATACTCTCCAACCCCCAGCCCAATACTGAACCCACTAGTAAGAGGATCCGGTGGAAAAGGTGCTAGACTGGAGTCAGAAGGTCCCAGTTCCAGTCTTGGCTTTGCTTCTTACTATCTTAACTCTTAATTATATATGTAAGGGGAGGCAAGTCTCTTTACCTTTTCTAAACTTCTATTTCCTCCTCTTAAGAGAGAGAGCTACCTAATAGTTCCTGAGGCTATTTGGAGGAAAGTGCTTTGTAAACTTGAAACCATTATAGAAATATAGACTATCAATTTTTTCCTTTATAAACCAAGCCTCTTGTAGGTGCCTTAAAAAAAAATGGAATAGAATTTAGAGATATAAAGAACTTGGAGTTCTGCTGTTTTGTGAGCTCCAGAGGAAAAAAAGTGACTTCCCAAGGTCAGAAAAGGTCTTAAATAGTAAAACCAGTAGAGGAATGGAGAGGCTAGTGCCCTTTGGCCTGTATGCCCTTTGGCCTGCTAATTAAGGCTTTTTCTCTGGACAAGAATGAAGGAAGTAGAACTTCCTCCCATTCTACAGAACTGCAGCAGGATTCCTAAAGGAGTCTTTCCTCAGCAGTTAACTTCATTCCTTGGAAAGGGGGAAACAAAAGGGAAGAAAGCATGAACAGGGGTCCCTCCAAGGCTTTCATTACTGTGGAATGAAATGTGTTAATAGAATTTCTAACCAATGAAAATTGTTCTTAGACCAGACCCAAGAACTGATATTCTATGGCAAGTGATCAGAGATATTCACTCTTCTACCCTTCAGTGTGCTTTTTTATTCTGTTAAATTTCTCCTCTTATTAGCCAAGAGCTCAGCCCTCAGATCTTTCCAAATTGAAAGCGTGCTGACCTGGGACATAATTAGTCCGCAAGTAAAGCATGAAGAGATATCTCTACATGAAGTTTCCATTAAAAAAAAATGTCCATAGGTTATATTGCCTTGGTTCAAAGAGAAGAAAAAAACCACAACTTGAAGAGTCCTTTTATTTTTTAATGTAGTTGTGTCTTTCTGACTGCATGTGCAGTGATAGAAGCAGCATTCATCTTCATGCCCTAAATATTGCCTTATACTGTTGACTCTTTTGACCCAGCATCACTTTCCTGTGTGGGGCTAATTGTAGCAGATGGACTACAGGCAGAACAAGATGGGTTTCGGGGAAGGCTGGGCTCCTTTTCATTTGGTTTCCGAAATAAACCCAACACAGTCTTGCAGAAAATCTCATCTGGAATATCTCCTGACAAAGTGCTCTGTGTTGGACACCCTGACCTCCAGGCCTCACATAGTTCAGCAGCATTCACCAACACCTGGTCCGTTTTAGAGAGTCCAAAATCAGTAATGTTCATGCCTTTGATGAGCTCTTGAAAATAGTGCCTGATGGAAATGTTATCTTTTACTGGCACCTTTGGGAGAGAATTGCCTTCCATAAGTCTTTCCATTTCTGTCCTGAGCTTTTTATCTTCGTGAAGGAATTGCACTGCATTCAGATGTTGTTCTAAGAGAGTTTTCATCTGCTGGTAAAGTTGTCTGGGGGCTTGAAGTTCCCTGGCAACAAGCTGTAATTTCTCTAACTTGGTAGAATGTTCATTGTCTAATTTCTTTTTCAGGGTGGCGATCCTAAATTTGATACCATTTAATAAGCTGCTTCCAATAGTGTCGATCATAGCTCGAGTGTCTGCTGTGCTGGTGATGAGCTCGCTGATCAGTTTTTCTGTTTCCTGTTAAAATGCCATACACACTTTTTTAGTGAGTCACTCCCACATCTATCTGCCCTAGTCAGCAAGCATTTGAGGAGTGAAAAGTGCAGGGACTGAGTTATGGACATGTAGAATATTAGTGCTGTAAGGGATCCCTGAGATCTGTTAGTCTGGGGAGGTGGAGGATCTGAATTCTAATCTCAAAACTCTGTTTTTGTGTGTTCTTGGTAAAGTCACTTCACTTTTCTGTACCCTTAGTTTATTTATTTGTAAAATGAAGGTTAAACTAGAAGGGAGGAGATCTTAACTTTTTTGTGTCACAGACCTTTTTGAAAGTCTCATGAAACCTATGGACCCTTTCTCAGAATAATGTGTTTAACATGCATGGAATAAATTACATAGGATTACAAAGGAAACCAAATATATTGAAATACAATTGTCTTTTTTTAAAAACAAGTTCACAGACCCTAGGTTAAGAAACCCTGAGTTTGATTTTGAAATGTTAGATAAAGTACTATAGGAAACACAGGAAGAAGACTTGACTTTGAATCTCATTTCAGATTTTGTGACCCATGGCAAATCACCTCTCTCAGTCACCGTTTCCCCACCTGTAAAATTTGGATAATTGTAGCACTAACTTTACAAGGTTGTTGTGAAGACCAAACCAGATGTATGTAAACTATTTTCTAAACATTAAAGCTTTATATGAATATGAACTATGATTTCTAAGTTCTGTTCTAGCTTTAAATCCTATGATCCCTTTATTATGTGTGGCTAGTTGAGGGAGAGTGGGGAAGAATGAGGACTGAGAAATATTGTTCCTATTTTGATTTGGGGGCAATTCAGAGTAGATTTGGGTCTGGCTTGACCCTGACCACAGCCTTCACTTTGAGGTTTTCGTACCTTTGCTGACACTGTTCCCTGTCAAGTGGAATTTCTTCCTCCTCTCCTACCCTCACCTGGCTATAAGTCCTCATTATCCTTTAAGGCCAAGCTCAAATGGTGTCTCCTCCATAAAGAAGGTTTCACTCCCAACCCTCTCCAACTGGAACCCTTCCCTCCCTGCACTCCTACAGCATTTAGTGCCTCCTTGTACTTTCACATTTTCTGTCTTAAGATGATTATTTGTCTTCTTCCTATCTGTGTCCTCTACTAGACTGTCAGCTCCATAATAACAGGGTCTAGGTTTTCTTCAATGTTGGATCCCTCACAAAATGACAGTTTCCTATTTCCAGGCTTCTCAGCCTGGTTTTTAAACCCCCAACAACCTGGTTTCCACCTACATTTCCAGATTTATTTCCTATTATTCCTCTTCATGTGGTCTTTCTTCTAACCAGACTTGACCTTCTTTGTCTTTGCATGGAGTGTCAAACCCTGGTGCCAGGAATGCTCTCCCTCCCCTGCCTCTGCCTTTTAGAATCCCTGGCATCCTTCAAAGCTCAGCTCAGGTGCTCCCTCCTGCCCAAAGCCTTCCCTCATCCACTTCACTTGCTGGTACTCTTTTCTTACTGAAATTGTGTGTTTTTTTTAAATTTGTCTATGTACATGTTGTATTTCTCCAGTAGAATATAAACTTTTCAAGGCCAAGCAGGGACTTCTTCATCTTATCTTTGTATCCTGTCTCCAATACCTAGTACATTGCTTTGCATAGCATAGACATTTAATAAAGGTTCATATACTTGAAAAGTAGCTGCTTAATAAATATTCTGGGTAAATAACAGCCAAGCATTATCCCCTCATTGTTTTCAGAACACTCAACAAGGGTTTCCCTTAACATAACACTCTCATATACTCTGAACTGAACCATGGGTCTGGGCCTGGAATTTATGCAGCTATTCATAAGAATCACCTTTGTAATTACAGGACCCAGAGCAGAAAAGAACCTCAGAACATCTACTGATGTCTTCATTTTATAGATAGGAAAAATGAGACCTAGCAAAATAAAATGGCCACACATATAGCAAGTGTCAGAGACAGTACAGTATGGAAAGGATGCTGGATTTAAAATCCAAAGACCCGAGTTCAGCCTCAGTTGTGACACTTAGAGCTAGCTGTTTGATCAGTCAATAGTACAAGCCTTTCTATATGCTGGTTACTTGTTGGGTTCTATGGGATATGAAAATAAAAATGTATTTTTCTACTTTAAAGAAATGTATATTTTGTTGGGGGAAGTCCATCTACAAAATGACTACTGCGTCATTTTGGGGCAGAGGGAACTTTAGCAGCTGGAGAGATCAGGAAAGATCGAATAATGGTTGTCACTTGAGCTGAACTTGGAAAGAAGCTAGGTATTCTAGCCGGAAGCGAGGAGGGTGTGTACTTTAGGCAAGGAGAATGGCCAGTGGAAAGGCGTGGGTGGAGAGGGTGATGGAGAGCCAAGTGGGAGGAACAGGGAGGCTAGTTTGGCTGGAGCTTAGAGTGCAGGAAGGGAAGTAATGCGTAATGAAACAAGAAAGGTTGGATCTAAGTTTAAAGGCAGTAAAAGACAAATACAAGGCGTTATTAATTTATATTTTATTCTAGAGGAAATAGGGAGCCACTGGAGTTTCTTAAGTAGGAGAGTGGCATTATTAAGAAAATTCTCTTAAGTGGAAAGTCATTCTGGGAGGGCAATTAAGAGACCATTGCAATAACCTTTTTTTTTCTTTCAAAGGTCTTTGCCTTTCTTAAAAATTATTTTGTTTTCAGTGTTCTACAATCACTTCCATATATCTTAGATTCTTTTCCCTTCCTCCCCATCCCTTCCCCGAGATGGCATGCAATCTTATATAGGTTCTACACATACATTCCTATTAAATACATTTCCACTTTAGTCATATTGAATAGAAGAATTACAATGAATGGGAGAAACCATAAAACAAAACATAATACAAAAGAAAATGGTTCCATTGAAATAATCTTAAGTGGCAGAAAAGGACCTGAATGAAGATAAGGGGTTAGATTTGAGACATGGCATGGAAATAGAAAGGACAAGATTTGGCCACTGATTAATTATATGGGGTAAGGAAGAATGAGGAATCAAAGGTAATTTCCATGGAACCTTAGAGCCAGACTCTCCCATATCTCCACTGCATCCCCACCTCATCTTAACCCTTTTACAGTTTTTATCTTCATTCAAAGTTCAGCCCAAGTGCCACCTTCTAAACTAAACGTGTTGGTATGCTCGCACTGGAATTACCTTACATTACCTTTACTTGTCTATGTAAGTGCTATCTCCCTGCAGCAGAAAAAAAGTTCCGTGAGGTCAGGGCCTCTTTTGTTTTTGTCTTCCTCTTCTGGCAGCCTAGAGTACGCCCTTAACAAATGGTGGTTCAGTTAAGGTCACCATCTCTCTGTGTCTGGTATCCTCATTTATAAAATGGAGAAAATTGGGGTAATAGAACCAGGACAGCATAGCGTGGCAGTTGAATCACTGGATTTAAAGTCAAAGGGTGTAGGTATGAATCATAACTCTCCTATTGATGACCTTAGAAAAGACACATTTTCTCTGTCTTGATTTCTTTTTCTGTAAAATGAGGGGGGTTGGACTAGATCTCTAAGTCCTGTAATAAGTCCTGTTGTGAAGTGTGGGAAGCTTTCTAGGGTGATTGTGTAAAATAACATCTGAGAAATCTCTAATCAGGGAAATTGTTAAAACTACAGTCTGCCTGCCCAACTGGAGATGAAATTGCAGAATGCAGCAGACTCAACAGGTATATACGAGAACAAGAGCTCCAGGATTCAGTACAGGAATATACTATGTGGTTTGGTCATTTATTTGAAATAATCATTCTTTCCTAACAGCTCTGGGGCATGTGACTACAGAATATTGTTTGGGTTGGCTCAGTGTTGGAAGTTTATGAGTATTGAGTGAACATTCAGGTGAGTGGTAAAGCCTATAAAGAGAGCTTTTTAGGGGCTGAGACAGAGAGGCGCCCGTGCGTGCACACACACGCACACGCACACGCACACGGCACACACACGCGGCACACGGCACACACACACGGCGCACGCACACACGGCAAACATACACATGGCGCGCGCATACACGGTACACTCACGGCACGCACACACGGCACACACGCACATACGGCACACACACACGACGCACACACACGCACACGCACACACACACGGCACACACACGCGGCACACACACACGGCAAACACACATGGTACACGGCACATACACACACGGCGCACACACACACGGCACGCACACACACGGCAAACACACACATGGCGCGCGCATACACGGTACACACGGCACGCACACACGCACACACGGCACACACGCATATACAGCACACACACGCGACACACACGCACACACACACACACACGGTAGTAGCCCACTGGCTTTCAGGGGTTTTCCCTTCTCTGTTCTCTTCAGTCTCCAGACTATCCTTGCGTTTTCTACAGTAACAGAACCGGTTATTTCATTCCTCTAAACAAAACCTTTCTGTGCCTCTCTGATGCTTATTCTATCAAGTTCAGAGGCCTGTGCTTAGAGTTGAAGGCCTTCTAGTCTTACATTCTGTGTTCTGGGTCCATTTTTAACAGTGTCATTCTGTGTCCTAAGGTCCCTTCCACTCAAAACCTGCAATGCTGCAATTTTAATATGTGTATAAAGCAATGTAACCGTGCACATGAACTTCAACGAATCAGTCTGCTCATGTAATAAACCTCAGTACAGATTAGACCGTCAAAAACTTTGAGAATTAGGGTGGCCTTCACTGAACAGTCTGACATGAAGAAGAATGCCTCATTCCCAAGTTTCAAAATATCCTCACATTTTCTTGTAAAATACAAGTAAATATATCCAGACGTCTCTGGTCTAACTGAGAAGCTCACTTTGTCATTTAGGAGAGGACACTAGGGTGTTAGGTGGTCAGTGGATAGATCAGAAAGGCTTGAGTTCAAATATGCTTCAGACACGTCCTAGTTGTGTGACCCAGGGGCAAATCACTTAAACTCCGTTTGCCTTAATTCACTAGAGAATGAAATGGCAAACAAACAAAAAAAAATATTTTGGCCAAGAAAACCCCAAGGACCCCAGTATTCTGTGTTCCACAGGATCACAAAGTCAAAACACTACTGAATGACTGAATCATAACAACTGGGATAAAGTAGGAAGAAACCTAATTTTTTAGTCAGGAGTCCCAAATTCAAATTCTGACTGCCACGAAACTGTAACTAATAATTCTTTTTCTTGAGGGGAATTCACTTGGGGGGCAGGGGTAGACAATTGATTTTGGAGTCCAGGGTGAAGACCAGGGTTAAGCCCTCAGTTCTGCCACATTCTGACTGTGACATGTTAGACAGACTGATTTAATTCCCTCTGTCTCAGTTTCCTTATCTGTCAAATGAAAGTACTTGCTTTTCCTACCACAAGGTTATGGGGATCAAATTAGATACACTGGGCACAAATTAATATCTAGGTAAGACCTAGTTTGATGCATAAAGGATGAAAACTTAGACTCACGACGTCTATTGCCAGATGACAACTTAGTTTTCTCTAGTGATTTATAACTTTATTTTCTTCAGTTGTCCAGATTTACATTTAAAATATGTTTTATAAGGGAAAAATACATGAATGCAATAAAGACAATGTATTGGCCTATATAAAAGTTGAGATATGGCTGATAATTTGGATTTGAAATGGCATGTCACTGGACAGTAACTAACAATTTTCTGTAGCCCTTTCCAGAATCCGTGGTCTTCTGTACATAAATATGCATAATCTAAAAGTTAACACATTTCAGAGCAAACTGATGAAAAACAATTTGTGTAGCATGTGCTATGTTATTTTTCCTTGGGTTTAGTCCTCTTCCCTCTCCCCTCACCTAGGTGCCCCAAGTAGAATACTTGTCTGAACTTGAACAAAATATGATCAGGCTGTGTCTGTGAGCTCAAGGAAATGAGTCACATGGTCCCCTACCTCTGTTGCTTGAGTTGTGCTTTCAGATTTCTGAAGTACCAGCTGTATATCCTCAGCAAAGCTAATTTTCCTCGCTGAATATGCTTCTGAAATTTTTGCAATCCTGTGAGGCTTATGGTCACCAAAGAGTTTACAGATTCCACATATTGGTTCATCATCATTCAGGCACATCTGAGGTTGAGAAAAGAAACCACCATCAAATCCTTGATTCAGCTCTGAGTCAGAGCCCATTTCCCCTTAAAAGATTTCCATCAATGAATGGGAGACACTGTGGCCCTGAGATGAGGTTTTCCTTTGTACCTTATGCTATGACGGTTACTGAAAAGGAAGTATGAAGGGCTGCCCAGACTTGTGAGGTGATGGAAAAACTACTGGTTTAGGAATTAGAAGATCAAAGTTTAAGTCCCAGCTTTGCCACCTACCAGCAAGAAGACTGTGGGCAATCCACTTAGCCTCTGTGGGTCTCAGGTTCTTCATATCCATTTGTGAAATGAGGATAGTAATCCCTTACTGACTACTGTCCCAGGATGTTGTAAGGAAAGCCCCCTTTTAAGCTAGAAAAACTTGACAGAAATGTCTTAGTTCAGAGCACAATAAATTTAAGATGACTGCAGCTGCCATTCTATAGGACAGCTATCAGAATGTGAGTTTAAGCCATATACCTTCTCTTACTCCTGTATGCCAGTCTTTAATAATAAGTGTCTAGGGTTCTATCCATGAATAAATTTCAGAAATCCATGAATTTGGATTGGGGCCAGGAGAGGGAAGGGGCACACAGAGATTTATGTTTTTATTTTCACTAACCTTTGGTTTCCAAATTTATCATCAGCTTGGTTCAGACATAGAAATTTACAAAGTAATATTAGTCACTTCACAGTGTCACACATTAGTCACACTTCACACTTCACATAGAACTATAGTTCTATGGTACATTAAAAAAATCAGGAATAATCTTCCAGGACATTTGTCAGTACTTCTTTGTGTCCTGTGATCAAAAACCCAAACTGCCCAAGACAGATCAGAATATCTTGCTACCTTACCCCAGAAGCAATTACACAGAGAACTTCAGATGTGCTTGTCAATAGCCACTACCTTTTAGTCTTAGTGTTACAACATTTTCTCCCTTCACTCCGACTCACTCCTTTAATCCCTGTTATCCTTACTATGAAATGTTTATGGTTAAGGTCTTAGATCGACCAAGAAGCAAATTAACAGGGCTCTTTACAATGTTGTGACAAGGGGAATGAACTATTTTTGGGCTGAGGGGGTGCTAACTTTGGAAATCATTTTCTCAATGGAACTTAAGAAAGGTAAAACTGAGGTGCAGAATTCTGAGCTTTATCAGTTTATTAGCAGAGCATGAACCTGTTAAGAAAGTGGGTCAAATAACTACCTCAGTTAGATCAGTGACCCAGAGGAAGAGGCATGGCTCCTTTTTATAAGCATAGAATAAAGAACAGGACTGGGGAGATGAGGAAAAGAATGTAATTGATTACATGGCTGGTAACATTATGGGGGTGAGGACAACACAATTGGCTGAAATTTGGGGGTGAGGGGCTAGCAATAACTCCCTCCTTCCCTCTTGCAACTAAGAAATACTCATAGTTTGAATACATCTGTAAGGTTAGAGATTGTGGACCAGACTTCTTTTGATAACAAACCAGACATCCTTGAAGAATAACTTGGTGGTATAAAGATGCTAGACCAGACTCCCTAGTGTCCACCTGCATCCCTTAAGGGTAACAGATTTCCTTGAGGTAAGAATAAAACAGTGATTAGCAGGAGAACTGAACTTCTAAACTTAGCACATAGACAAAGAGACAAATGTGTGGTTTGTGAAATCATACAAAATGGGGCAGTAATACAGAATAGGATCAATTATAGAATAGAATTAATTATAAAATGATACTGAATCAATTTAATTTCTTCACCTTAAAGACTAATATACCCCAAAATGTGTACAAGGATTTTGCTGTCCCCAACCCCTCAAATGAAAGCATTTAAAGTTCAGCATCCTCCTCCTTGCTGGGGTTCCAGCTGTATGGGCACTGTAGAACTCTGTTCTAAGTAACTGGGGAGTCTGAGGATGACAGTCACTCCAGAGCAAACAGGTTCCTGACCTTTTCTCCATTCCTATATCTGCCTACAAGATGTTACCACAAATGTGGCCTCAGTTTGCTAGTCAATGGACACACTCTGCCCTTATCTTAGAAAATCTTTACCTAACAATTAGTGTTATTAAATTTTTGAATTTGATTGAATTAATTTGATAACAATTACTTACCCTGAAACATTAGGCTAACCACAACTATTTCCCCTAAAAATGGAGAGATTGTATTACTAGGTATATACCCTCAAGGAGGACATTGATAAGAAAAAATTTCCTTGAACTTTCTTCCCTGAAACCAAAATATTTATAGCAGCATTTTTTTGTGTGTGTGGTAGCAAAGAACTGGAAACTAAGTAGATACCTATTGCTTGAGGAATGAATAAACAATTATGGCACATATGTTACAGACCTGCACAACATACAGGCCACTTGTTGCCTGCAAAAGGATTTCAGACAGCCAGAGTCGGGTTGCCACTGTGCACTTTCTCCTTTGTCACTTGACCCTCGGCAGCCAAACACTGTCAATGCATCTCTAGTCTAACTTATTTGATACCCAAAGAAGTTTAGCCTATTTTAGTTTTGGTCCCTGCCTATTTCCAAGTTGTGCAGGTCTGATATGTTACAGTGCCTCAAGAACCAGTGAATATGATGAAAACAAATCATGGATAGACTTAAATGAACTGATGCAGAGTGAAGTAAGTAAAACCAGGAAAACAGTATACATAATAACTACAGTGATGTTAATGGAAAGAACGGGAAAGTGGAGGATTCAGAATTAGAGAAAAAAAAAACCTAACATGATCCCCAAGAGCTAGAGGAGATAACTTTCTCCACTCATTTGCAGAGGTTCATAGATATGTAACACTGCATGTACTTTTAAAATTTTTTGACGTAGTGATTGGTTTTGCTAATTGTTTTTCTTTTCTTTTTTTTCTTTTATTTAAAAAGAGATTCTTTGTTTTATATACGATGGTTCTCCGGGAAGGAGGAGGGAAAGAGATAACTGGGAGAAATTTAGGCGACGAAGAATAAATGATATCAATAAGCTTTTTATTTTTGACAAAAGAGCAGAGAAGGGAGATGTGTTTGCTAGCTTGAGACAGACAGACCTCAAGGTCGCAAATGAGAACCCTATTACGGTGATCTTTATCACCATGGGTTAAAGCCAGTATTTTTTTCTTTTCTTTTTTTTTAGGTTGATTGTTTATTGTATTGAATCATCTGATTAACTGTCTGCACCCTTGACAGTAGCTCTACTTTCCTCTAGCAGCCATGGCTTATGGATTGAGAACTACTGTTTTAAAATATTTCCACGAGAAAATGCATTCCAAATTCTAAACACTCAACTTACACTTTTTTTTTGAAACATAGAACTGACTATATAACTAAGATTGCAAAAAAAATCTTACAGTTATCTTCAGGATGAGTGAGAAGTAGTACCTAAATAAAACTGTATATATGGGAATGTTCTATTAATAGTAAGTAATAAAATATATCCTTCTAAAATACAATTTAATAGAAAAATTGTGATTGTAAGGTCAATTATTTTTCTGTCTTACCTCTAAACCTCTCATCTCCTGACCCACTTACTGCTTACCAGGACAAATTACCTGCTACCATGTTACTGCGGACTTATTTGGGCTTGTCATATCAATAAACTATAGTAGACTTAGAGTAAGAAAACTCCAAAGTGGAATCCTTGGTTTCCCCCTAGCTAAGTGATCTTAGATGTGTCACCCTTTCAGAACCTCACTTTTACATGTGTAAAATGGGGAATCATCATTCCTATGCTGCCTACCTTACAGGATGACTATAAATATGAAAGTCCTCTGTAAATGTAAGCTGTTTTTTTTTTTTAATGTCTGATAAAGCAGGGTAGAGACAAATAACCTGAAACTATGTAAAGACTAACTGACAAAGAATTTCAGGCTTAAGGAACAGCTTGATTCTCTCAGACTTCTCTGTCCTTGCCAAGTTCTCCCTCTAAAGGACCATGTACTTACTATGTATAATGGGAGTCAATCGATCAATCAACAAGATTAATTAAAACTTCGCATGTGCCAGATACTATGCTAACTTAGGAAAAGAGAGAAAAAGCAGAGGATTTTGTGATTTCCCAGCTATTACAACAGAATTGTCTTGGCTTCTGCTTTCAGGGAAAAGGCTGCTGATGCACTTAGGTGGTCAATTTGGGTGGTGGTTTTTAAGTCAGAAACATGAACATTTAGTTACTCACTACAAGAATGACAAGAAGACATATTTTGCTCAGTGCTGTACTTTGGCACTTCTGAAAGTGTTTGCCACCATCCATTTTCATTCCACCTGTACTCTGCTTAAGATATTAATAGTCTACAGAGTTGGGGAACCTGCAGCCTTCTATGTCCTTGGGTGCAGTCTTTTGACTGCAGAACAAATCCTCTTATTAAGACTTGTTCTGAGAAGTTTGGATTCAGTCAAGGGGCAGCACTTGAGGAACTAGAGGGCTGCATGTGACTTCAAGGCCACAGGTTCCCCACCCTTGGTCTCTGGGCGTAGAGTTTGTGCCTTTTTCATCTTTCTATCCCTATCTCCTAGAACCACAGTGCTTTATACTATGTTGGATACTGTGTTATAATGGACTGAATCCCATAATAGCTTCCAGTGGTTTATCAGATCAGGAAAAAATCCTGGTTTTGGAGGCAAAGAACCTGGGTTCAAATCGTAGTATGGCCTTTTACTACTTGAGTGACCTTGGACAAATCACTTAACTTACATGGATCTCAATTTCCTCATCTACAAAATAAAGGAACTGAACTAGAGGGTCTTTAAGGTCTTTTCCAGCTCTGAATGCTATAACCTAAAAGTCTTCTTTGTAGCTTTCCAGGCCTTCCACAATCTGGCCCAACTCTACCTTTCCAATCCCACTTAAAAAAAAAGTTCAGTGAACAATTTTGAGTACCCACATGTGCACAGCGTCCTCATATGAATCTTGTGCTTCTTTGAGTCAGGGCAGAGTTGAGGCTAGGGGTAATCCAGGTATGCAGTGCCTAATTCACAGCATGTGAAGGAGTTGGGTAAACAATGAGGAACACTATAAAATTACTTTTTCTACATGCACATGTTCCTAATGCCAGAAAATCCCTCTCTCTGTGGCATATAGTATTTTATCTTGTAATAAATCGTGTGTACAATGATGTCTCAAAGCTTTTAGTGGACAGAAACACAGTGGGAGGGGGGGACACACAATTTTCAAACCTTGCCTGAGTGTGCAAAACCTACTGCTTATTCCAAATGAGAAGTCCATCTCCTTAATGCTTTCCCAAGCCCTAACATAGACATTGTTCCATTTCCACCAATGTCTCACTCCTATCCTTATTCTGTTCTCTCCACTTGAATGGCCCCCCTCTGCTCTTCTATCTCTTTTAAATCTTGTCCGTCAAAAGTCATTTTAAATCTGCCTTCTCCACGAAGCTTTCCTCAACTACTCCAGCTATGCAGACTTCTCTCTTCCTTCTTTGGACAGTTATACAACTTGGTTTTCACTATGCATCTTAGTACTGACATAATATGTCATATTATGCTGTGGCCTTATTTATACCCTGGGAGAAAGGCAAAGAAATTATTTGGCAATGATGATTCCCTAATAACTATAGTTTGCTCTCTGTTAACTTTTTTACTTTCCCAAGGCAGACTAGAACCCCTGAGTCATTTATCTTCAACAAACTGGATAATTTTGCCTCTGGAAATTGAAAGGACTTAAGTTAAACTTTTTATTGCATTTGAATGTATCTGTGGAGGAACTAGAGGGTTCTGATAATTCTATTTCTTTCTGCCTTCCCTCATTCCTGCTTTCCTCTCGTTTTCCTTCCTTTGAGACATCTCCTGCAGAGTAACCATTAACAAACCGATTCCAGTGCTGATCAGTACAGAAGCTTTACAAAAACTTTAACCTGTTCCATTTTTTTTTTTTTTTTACCTGGGCGCCTTAGGTAGACTGGTGGCCCTTCGCTTCAGAGAATTCATCATATTAATGCTGGACTTAGTGAGGACCTCCAATTAGCTTTACATCTACTGTAGCTCAGAACCTCCAGATTTAAGTGATCCAACAATGCAGAGCAGGAATCAAAAGCTTTGGCTACTGTGCCTGGCTCTCATAATTATTTGGAAGTATTTCTTCAACTTCCTTCAATAGCAAAACTTTTTGGGTATGCTCATTTATTTAATAAATATTTTCTATCATGTCAAGACCTTGTGCTAAATGCTGATATAAAGAAATAAAACTTGTCCTCTGCTTTCTAGTATGGGAGTCGCTTCCATTGTAGTGTGAGAGTCAGGGTGTGTATAAGAAATCAATACAACAATACACGGTACTACTAATAAGTTAGGAAGCCTGGGAAAGAGCTGGAGTAGATGTCAAAACATTGACTTTGATCTCAGCTCTGTTATGACTAGCTGTGAAACTTTAAGCAAGTTATTTACTCTCTCTGGACTTGCTTCCTTATCAGGGAAATGGAGGTGGGTTGGATGATGCTAGAATCCTGTCCTATTCTGAAAGTTTAAGTATCATATTGATAATCCAGACAATAAACACTATGGGACTTCAGAGGAAGGACAGGTCACTTCTGACTATGGTGATGAAGGAAAGGATTAAAGGAGAAAGTGATATTCAAACTGGGCCTTGAAGGATTGGTAAGATGTACTGGTATTATCTTATAAATTATAAAGTAGAGAATGGAGAATTAGTTTGTTTGGGAAAGAACAATCCTCCTACAATTCCTGGCAAATATCAGACCACTTTGAATGAATAAAATTACCGGTTAAAGATTGATTAGTTGGGCAGCTGTGTAAAAGGAAAACATAAGATGATACCAGATTCATAATTTCTCCATGTTTTTCACACATTTGAGCGAGCTGGTTTTGCTCCTTAGCATGGATAGTCTCCAGTTCATCTTTAAATTTTTCCAGTATGTTTTCTGCCAAAATGTTCCTCTGCAATCCATTTGTCCCCCTTCCTCTCAAATATATGATCTAAAACACAAAAGACACCATGAGTTTATTCTGATACATCTCTCCTTAAAAAAATTAAAATACAGTGTATACAAGGTAGAAAGAATATACATGCATTCTATATCCTGTAGAAGATCTAAAGGCTTCAGAAAACAAATGCAATTGAAAATCTCTCTTCTCTTCCAAAATTATACATCCCAACCCTGCTGCATGCTTCCTTCAGATGACTCTATTTTACCAGCTGCTGGGGAAGTGATGTAGTATAGAGATTGATCACCAGCCTAGGGCTCAAAATACCTGTGGGAGCTCATTTCCAGCCCTACTATTCGCTATGTGATCATACTTTGGTCAACTTGCCTCCCCTAGCTGGGCCTCTGCTTTCTCCTTTAAAATGAGGGGTTTGGACAAGATGATTTCTAAGGTCTTTTCCTGCTCTATCATTCTAAGACTCCTTGAATACTTTTGATGTCATGCACTATGTAGTATTTGCTACCTATATGTTAAGTAATGCCTCTTTTTATTTGTCCTAAAAAAAGAACCATATTTTCTAAGGTCATATGAGGACTCTTAGCTGTACTATGTAAGATTGAGTAAATACAGCAATATTAACCCTGTCCACACACTTCATAATTTGTAAATGTCAAAAATGGTCCTTCTCAACCCTATTTATCTAATCTGCTGAAAAGGGTTTTCTTCCCATTCCATTTCTACTGTATCTTCCTTTTCTGAAGTCCAGTTCTGTATTGACAGCTGGATATTTCTGTATGATGGTCAAAAAGAAGGCAAACATATTTAGCAGAGTAGAGAGATGGAAGAGTTTGATGAGGAGATTGTGGTCAGAGTTTGAGATCTAAATGTGATATAGTTTTATGGCTGTGTCAATACATGAGTGGAATAGAATGCAGGTGCCTAGAGTTCAATCAACAGGGCCCACTATGTGCCAGGCACCATGCAAGATAGTTGGAGGAATTATGATGCCAGAGTGTCAAATAGTGTAATGAGAATTGTTTTTCATTTGGTAGAGAGAAGAAAAATTAAATATTTACTGAATGAATGAAACAGTTATTAAGTGCAAGAGCCCAGGAGATGGAGACTAGTAGTTCTAAAAAGATAAGGTGGGAGGCCTATGAATAAGCAATATAGTTATCTCCTACAACTCTGCCTTGAAGATTTTCTTGGCTGAATAGTAATAGCACAGAACAGCAGATTCCCTGTATTGGGTCATTCTAGGAGATAGGTGTGAAAATATAAATGTTTTGGAAATTTCCATCAGGATTTAGGGAAATAGAGATTCCACCAAAAACATAAAATTTATGTCCAGTAAATTCAGTAAGTGGCTCACCTTCATTGCCATACATAATTTCAAATCCTGTCCCTAACCTCGGCAGCCCTAACTCCTCATCTCCAACATTCCAGTGGGAAACTGTTTTCCAAATCCTTGCAAAGCAGGGAAGGAAAATGTAGTTAGTAGACACAGGGGCCCAGGGCTGCTCTCATCTTTCTACAAAGGTGTGGCGGATGGAAGTTATTGGTCTCAGCATGACTCAGTATGCTCCATCTTTTTACACCTACTCTCTGTTGAGGTGAGAGGAAAACATTGTACTTGGGGGCCTGTTAACTACACATCTGGGTACTTGACGAATATCAGCAATCATAGAACTATTTCCTCTACATATCACACCTCCACTTTAGTGAGAATGTTTAAGTCCAAACAATTTTGTGATCTTTTTTTGGTTTCTAGCAACTTATGAAAAGACTAATAGTAATTTACTCTCTTGGGCTTCCCACTGTATTAAATATGAGTGAGAAGATTAGCTTGAAGTTAAAAGTATTTAAGGGAAAGGTTAATCTTACTTTCCTGCAGACTGGACAGCAAAACTGCCCATTCACATGGGTGCAGTTCTGGCAGAGAAGAATCTGCTCCAGGCACTGCTTGCAGAAGTTGTGAGAACAGGAAAGGACAAGGACAGGTGGGGTGAACAAATCCAAACACACTGGACAGGAGAGTACCTTCCCCAAAGCCTCCATGACACACCTAGAAGTCAATTGTCTCTACCAAGCAGCCCTGTCATGATCTAGCCTTCTAGAATGGGGTTGGAATACATCTCCATGGAGACTGGTAGCAACAATGTGACACAGGACTATATACCAAAGCTTTCTCAGATTTACCTGGGGAGTGAGCATTTTCTTTTTTCTTCCTGATATTCAGTATAAATGGAACCCCAACCTCCCATTTCTTAGGTATATACACCTGCTAGTTAGGTGTATAAACTTTTTTTTTTAAATCAATTTTACTTTATTTTCAGGTCTGTATTTTCTCCCTCACTCAGAAAGAAAGAAAAATCAAACTAGTTTTAAGCATAAACAGTCAAGCAAGAAAAATTCTTCCACTGGTCATGTCCATCTTCCTGCCCCCCACCCCATGTCTGTACTCTGAATTGATGAGTTCTCTATCTATGAGATGGGTAGGATGTTTTTATCATGAATCCTCTAGAATTTTGGTTGGGCATTATGTTGATCAGAACTTCTAAGTCTTTCAGAGTTTTAATCTTTTCAATATTGTTGTTATATAAATTGTTTTTGTTGTGTTTTTCATTCTGAATCAGTTCATACAAATCTCAGGTTTCTCTGAAACATCCCTTTCATTTTTCCTTACAGCACAGATTATTCTGTCATATTCAAATACCACAATTCATTCAGTTATTTGATAAATCTAGGGCATAGACATACTAATAGTATCACTGAGTCAAAGACTATGCATAGTTTAATAGCTTTTTGGGAAGAATTCCAAATTATTTTTTAGAGTATCTGGACCAGTTCATAGTTTCAGGAACGGTGCATTAAAGTATTTGTTTTCTCACAGCTTCTCCAGTGTTTGTCATTTTTCAATTTTGTCAATTTTGATTGAATATAAAGTGGTACCTCAGAGTTGTTTAAATGTACATTTCTTGAATTATTAGTGATTTAAAGCATTTTTAATATGACTATTGATAACTTGAATTTCTTCCTTTGATAATTGCCTATTTATATTTTTTGACCATTTGTTCATTTGGGAATGGCTCTTATTTTTATAAATTTGAGTCAGTTCCTAAATACCTTCAAAATGGGACTTTTATCAAAGAAATTTGCTGGAAAGATTTTTTTCAGTATTGCTTTTTAAATAGCATTACTTTTCTTTCTGTTTTCATGGGAAGAAGAATAAAAGGAGCAGAACTTTTTACCATGCATCCACTGAGCAGTTTTTGAAAAGTTTGTTGAATTATATATTTGAATCTAACCCTCCTAATTGAAGTGATAGACACATCTTAAAAGATAGGGAAGTAGAAACCATGTGGTAGGAGAATCAGCTGAGGAAGTTGGGGATGTTTAGTTGAAAAAGTGAACACTTGGGAGTAGGGGGCAAAGCATGTTCATACACCAGGGGTTCTTCACAGTTTCTTTGTCATAGATCCCTTCAGTGAAACCCATGGACCCCTTCTCGGAACAAGATTTCTAAATGCATAAAATTAAATACATGGGGTTACAAAGGAAAAAGGTAACAAAATGTTTGAACAAAAAACATATTCATAGACCCCAGGTTAAGAAGCCCTTAGAATTATGATATGGAAAAGGATGAAACTTATTCTGTTCTGTTCTAGACATCAGAACTAGAACCAGTGTTTAAAAATCAAAGGGAGGCAGATTTTTTGAAAGTGAACATTTATTGAACACTTACTATGTTCTAGGAAGAACTTTCTTAGTTGTTGAAAAAATATTATGGGTGATTTTGAAAGATGGCAAGTTTCCAGTCACTAAAGAGCTTCAAGTGGAAAGCTTGAAGACTGTCAGGAATTTTGTAGATGGTGTTCATACTTTATCTATGCTTGAGACCAGATAACCTCAGAGGCTCCTCCTTTAAAATCTTATGATTCTATAAAATACAAATGGGAAGTTTTCTTTGTCTCTTAACCCAAACCTTCCCTTTTAAGGTAGCAGCTTTTGATTTTGAATTATATGCGGTTTTTCCCATCTTTCTCTTACTTTTCACCTTACTTTGATAAACTTATTTCTTTACTTGTCCCATTTCTGACATCTTTCTCTAGCTCTATCATTGCTACCTAACATTGTGTCTTCTTGTAAGCCACTCATATCCACAAGAAAATTCTATGAGCACATTCTTTGCCTTTTCTAATTTGCACATTTAAATTATATTTTCACCACCACCTTTTTCTGGAGCTCCAAGAACTTTTATGTCATTAATCTTCTCAGACTCTGGTGGCTAACAACTCTCTCTGGTCTCTTTCATATTACCTGTGTACAGGTAAGGGCTTTTCAAGTGAGTGTTTACAACCTGAAGAAGTGATAGAGTATCACAGATAGCTTGTTCATGATTAAAGAGGTAGTTTAATTTACCCCCACATCCCATTGAAGGTCTTCAAACAAAGTTTGGACAACCACTTGCCAAGTATATTTAAAAGGGAAGTCTTTTTTTTCAGGTATGGGTTGGACTAGATGATGACTGAGATGCTTTCCAGCACTGAAATTCCATGATTCTGTGAAGAGAGGAGCAAAGGATGATACATTTCAAGAGGTTCTTATACATTATTTCCTTTCCCCAAATTCAGTGTGGAAAAATATAGGCCACAGGGTTACCTCTTGAATATAAAGTTTCCTCTTAATTAGAAATATGAAAATATCGATCATCTTTCTCTTCCTATCTGGTTTCCTGACTCCACAGAGAAAGGATTTTGCTTATTTGTATGGATTAAAGGATGTTTATGATCTTTTCCTTAATTTTCACCAAAGTACTATTTCACATTTCCTTATTACAGGGTTCATTTGATCCAAGAGAATTTCTTTTTTAAAAAAAATTATTTTTTTAAATTTTCAACATTCATTTCCACAAAATTTTGAGTTCCAAATTTTCTCCCCATCTTTCCTCTCCCCCCACCCCTTAAATCTGAGCATTCTTAATTTCCCCTATCACCAATCTGCCCTCCCTTCTAACATCCCTCCCTTCCCTTATCCCCAACTTCTCTTTTGTCCTGTCGGGCAAGATAAATATCTATACCCCATTACCTGTATTTCTTATTTCCTAGTTGTATGCAAGAACAATATTCAACAGTTGTTCCTAAAACTTTGAGTTCCACCTTCTCTTCCTTCCTCCCTCCCCACCCATTCCCTTTGGGAAGGCAGGCAATTCAATATAGGCCATATCTGTGTAGTTTTGCAATGACTTCCATAATTGTCGTGTTGTGTAAGACTGACTATATTTCCCTTCATCCCATTCTGCCCCCCATTTCTTTTATTCTCTTTTGAACTTGTCCCTCCCCAAGAATGTTGACTTCTAATTGCTCCCTCCTCCCATTGCCCTCCCTTCCACCATCCCCCAACCCTGCTTATCCCCTTTCTCCCCTGCTTTCCTGTATTGTAAGATAGGTTTTCATACCAAAATGAGTGCGCATTTTTTTCCTTCCTTGAGCCAAATGTGATGAGAGTAAGCTTCACTTTTTCTTCTCACCTCCCCACTTTTTCCTTCCATTGAAAAGGCTTTTTCTTGCCTCTTTTGTGAGAGAGAATTTGCCCCATTCCATTTCTCCCTTTCTCCTCCTAATATATTCCTGTCTCACTCTTTAATTTTACTTTTTTAGATATGATGCCTTCCTATTCAACTCACCCTGTGCTCTCTGTTTCTGTCCCCGTCTCTCTGTCTCTGTCTCTCTCTCTCATGTGTGTGTGTGAGTTTGTGTGTGTGTGTGTGTGTGTGTGTGTGTGTGTGTGTATAATCCCACCAACTACCCAGATACTGAAAAAAGTTTCAAGAGTTACAAATATTCTCTTTCCATGTAGGAATGTAAATAGTTCAACTTTAGTAAGTCTCTTATAATTTCTTTTTCCTGTTTACATTTTTATACTTCTCTTGATTCTTCTGTTTGAAAGTCAAATTTTCTTTTTCAGCTCTGGTCTTTTCATCAAGAATGCTTGAAAGTCCTCTATTTCATTGAAAGATAATTTTTTCTCCTGAGGTATTATATTTCATTTTGCTGGGTAGGTAATTCTTGGTTTTAATCCTAGTTCCTTTGATTTCTGGAATATCATGTTCCAAGCCCTTTGATCCCTTAATGTAGAAGCTGCTAGATCTTGTGTTATCCTGATTATATTGCCACAGTATTCAAATTGTTTCTTTCTAGCTGCTTGCAATATTTTCTCCTTGACCTTGGAACTCTGGAA
>CM053772.1:57203362-57241844 GCA_028658325.1 Potorous gilbertii
CATAAAGTCATTAGCTTCCATCTGTTCCATTCTAATTTTTAAAGAATTATTTTCTTCAATGAGCTTTTGAATCTCCTTTTCCATTTGGCTAATTCTGCTTTTGAAAGCATTCTTCTCCTCATTGGCTTTTCGAACCTCTTTTGCCATTTGAGTTAGCCTATTTTTAAAGATGTTATTTTCTTCAGCATTTTTTTGAGTCTCCTTTAGCAAGCTGTTGACTCACTTTTCATGATTTTTTTGTATTGCTCTCTTTTCCCATTTTTCCTCCACCTCCTTGATTTTCAAAATCCTTTTTGAGCTCTTCCATGACCTGAGACCATTGAATGTTTATTTTGGATGTCTGGGAAACGGAAGCTTTGCCTTTTATGTCTTTCCCTGATGGTGAGCATTGTTCTTCCTCATCCAAAAGGGTGAAAGAAGATATCTGTTTACCAAGAAAGCAACCTTCTATGGTCTTATTTTTTTTTCCCTTTTTTGAGCATTTTCCCAACCACTTACTTGATATTTGGGTCCTTTGTCAAGAGTAAGGTATACTCTGGGGATCTGTAAGATCTCAGTTCCTCCAAGGTGGCACAATCAAGCCTACCCACTGGTCTGAGAGCAACCAGAAAACTTTTGTGCCCAGAATCTGCGAGTAGTAGAGTTTCCTCTCCACAACCACCTTGCCTCTAGTTCAGCCAAGCCAGCACTGGGGGCTGAGATTCAGATCAGCTGCTCAATTCCCCAGGGACTTTAGGCAGAGGCAGGGCTGCCATTCAGTGTGAGATTAACATCAGCTGCTCTGGTGGGGCAGGACCACCACACAGCACTCAGTTCTTCCAGGGGCTTTACAATGAGGCCTTCAGCAATGGATGTGGGCTGCTGCCTGCCTTGGAAGCCCTCACCTTCTGCCTCTGCTGCTGCAGCCTGAGAGCCTGAGGCTGGAGCTATAGGGACACCCTGCTCCCTTCACTGCCAGCTGAAAAAACCCTCTCACTGACCTTTGGCACCTGTAGGTTGAGAGATCTGGGCTGCTTCTGGACATTCTGTCCCTGAAGCCTGCTAGGTCCCGCTCTTCCTGGTGCCACATGGCCAAGGCTGGACTGGGCTCTGCTCCATGTCTGGTGGGACAGACCTTTCCCATCAGCCTTTCAGGTCATTCTCGGCTAGAAATCTCTACTCCATTGTTCTGTGGCTTCTGCTGCTCTAGAATTTGTTGAGAGTGGTTTTTTACAGGTATTTTATGGGCTGTGGGGGAAGAGCTAAAGTAAGTATGTCTTTCTACTCCACCATCTTCCATTCTTCTTTTAAGATCATCAAAACAGGTCCTCTGTCTAGTTAGACTTCCTCAATGACACCTGATTATGATAGAGTCTGAAGAGATATATATATATATATATTAGCTCTCCATAGTAACACATAGTCCTTGTTTAGCCTTTTGCTCAGGTTAATCTTTGTATGTTTGTCTTGATTCCTGTGTTTATGTTGTCAAATTCTCTGCTCTGGGCTTTTCATCAGGAGTGCTTGAAAGTCCTCTATTTCATTAAAAATTCATTTAATGTTTTTCCTCGTATATTGTTACATCTTCCCCCTGTGTAGTTATCTTAGTTTTGCTGAGTAAGATATTCTTGGTTGTAATAAACTCTTCTGCCTTCTAGAATATCAGTTCTAAGCCCTGCACTCCTTTATGCTAAACCTTGTATGATTCTACCTCTGGACCCCTGATACTTAAATTCTCCTTCCTAATTGTTTGACTTATTTTTTTCATTAACTTGGGAGATCTGAATTTTGTATATAACATTCCTGGAAGTTTACATTTTGAGATTTAATTCTTTATCTCCTTGGTCTTCTAGTTGTAAGAGATCTGGACAATCTTAGAGTTTCTTGAAATATATCTAGTATTCTTTTGGGTAATAGCTTGCATGGGACCCAGTGATTCCATCTCTCCTTGATCTGTTTTCCAGGTTAATTCTTATGAGATACTTATGCTTTTTTCTTTTATTTAATCTTTCAACTTTGATTTAATATTTCTTGATGTCTCAAAGAGTTATTAGCTTTTATTTGGTCAATTTTAGTTTTCAGAGTATTATTTTCTTTGGTAAACTTTGAACCTCTTATTCCAAGCTGTTAATTCTCTTTCCATATTTTTTTCCCCATCTCTGACTTCTTTTCCTGGTTTTTCCTCTTCTACTCTCACTTAGTTTTAAAAACAATTTTTTACCTCTATTTTAAACTTTTACATTGTCACTTGTAAGAATTCTGTTTGGAATCATGTACAAGCTGTATTTTTTTTTTGAGACTTTACTTTTAAATATTTTAGAGTCATTTTCTTCTTCTGGATTTGTGTCTGAAGCTTCTCTTTCATCGCAGGAATTCTTTATGGTGGGATTCTTTTTTATTTATTTATTCTTCTAGCCTGTTTCTTAAGTTTCTTGGACTTTTTATTAGAACTGAGCTCTGTATACTTCCAGAGGGAATTTCTGAGGTGAGCTTCTCTCCTTGTGGAACTTTCTGCTGCTTTCCTGGGTCTGTTGAATGTTGTTTTATGCCAGACTCTCAGGAAACCTACAAGCATTCAGTGTTCTCTAAGTGATGTGATCTGTAATGAAACCTGGTCATTGCCTTCCTGGTTTGAGTACCCTAGGGCCCTGAACCAGGTTTGGGTCTCAGCAAGACTTTTACTTGTCTCTGGTCGGAAGTTTCAGTAGACTGCTGCAGGCCTCAGACTCTGCACTCTGAAAGCCACAGAGCTACAGGTTCCCTTTTAGTTTGGATCCTTATCTCAATTGTTCCACTGTGCAGACTTCAACCACTAGAACTAAGTTGCTTTTCTGTTCCTGGGATCAGAGTCACATAACTACTTTTTACTTTTGAACTTGCTCCTCTCCCAGTCCACAGCTAGGGCCAAGGATCTCAACTGTTCCTCTTTGCTACCCTTAGGCTCTGGCCCCCCTCCTTGCTCTGCTCTGAAACTGTGATCCAGAACTGGGTAGTGAGCAATAGAGCTGCCAGGTACATCCTTTCCCACATCTTACACTAGTTCAGGGGTCCTCTGGGACTTTTTCCTGCCACAGGACACATTCTGGTCCTCTTTTCAGTCTCTGGGCACGGGTATGCTCTGCACAGCATACTCCCCTGGTCAGACTGTCTCCAATGACCACGGGCCCTATTTGTCTGTCTTCTTATTGTACTGCACTGGAATAATGACTCACTGATTTTTTTTCTTGAAATTTCCCAACCAGGATTCAATCTGGTGCATCTTCTAGCTCTTTATAGAAAAAATGGTGAGAATGGGGAAGCTGGACTGTACCTTTCCCTGCATCTCTTACATCTTGACTCTACCTATCCTGGAGAACAGAGTTTTTTCTCCCAGAACAAGTAACTACAAAAATGTAGTTGGGGCAAGTAGCACTAAATATGTCCTTAATTTACCTTTTTTAAAAAACTAATTTCATTGCTATGTTGGAGTGGGGAACTGAAGACACAAATCTCCATGGGAAAAGACCATGGTTTACCACCCTTTCAGAGAAGACAGAAACCTTGGGGTACTGATGTGGTAGAGATAGGAAACCCTTGAAGAACATGAGTCTGCTGCTAAAGGAGGAAAAGGAAAGAGCTCACCTGGATTGTGGTTGGGAAGGGAACAAGCACCATGTAGTAATTTATTTTAACAGATTATTTTTGTACTGAGTGCTAAGTAAATTAGTTGTTTCTACCTACAAAAGGGTCCTAAATTTCAAGATCTGGAGTAAAGGGCCATTTGTCCTGCCCTACTTATGGCTGTTGGACAATGGTAGGAATTGTTGAATATCAGCATGAAGCTACAATTTTTCTTACCCTATTTTTAGGTATTTTCTATACAATAAGTAAACAGTAGTCTTCAGTAAATAAAAAAGAGATCAACATACAAATTACTGTTATTTCAACAGGAACTGCAATGGCTACAGGAGTTTTGTCGCAAAATGAACAACTTTACTACTCCTCAGTGAACAATAGTGTATATACAACAAGCATGAAAGGTAATGTTTCTTTAATTTATTCTTTATTATTTTTGGTGTATAGGCTGTAGGAGTTTCGAAAAAGAAATCAGCCTGAATGAAATAAAAATAAAAGATAAGATTCACTCTTAATATTTTTTCTTTAATCTACCTCTTCCTTCCATTAAAACTTCTATCTTGAAATACTAAATAGAAAAGATGGTCTTTAAGAAAGAAATTCAGCAACAATATCTGCTTCCTGTATCTTCCTCTCAGAGTAAAATTATGCATTTACCCCTCTAATCAAATGCCTGTACATGACCCAACCCCCAATTTCCTTATTATTCACTTGTGTCTCTCTTCAGGCATCCCCCACATTTAACAGCTCTCTAACCCCACTCTTGCCAAATTTCTTATTCATACTCTTGTCACCTTCCCACACTACTGGGATCCTTTCTCAGGAAGAAGGCTCTTGATGTCTGCCACCCCAGGCTCTCTCCAGGTTTCCAGAATCTGTCCAGCTTCCCACTTGCATTTGGCCCATGGGTCCCTGCTTTGCCTACTGCCACTCCAAACTGGATTGTAGAGGATGTGTGCTACTCTTGTCAGCAAGCCCCCAGCCTTAGAGTTGGAAGGGACTTTAGAAAACATCTAATTGGGAAACTGAAGTCCAGAAGTTTTCTAACTTCTCCATTCTGGCCCCTATTTCCTAGAATGTCCTAAGTATTGAATGCTATCTAAAGCAAAAGATATTTTGATTTAGCCCTAGGAAGGGACATTTCATTTTACACATGAGGACGCCAAACCTCAAAAGAGTACAGATGTCCCAAAGTCACACAAGTAGTAAGTGGAAGAACCAGGATTTGAGAGAGGTCCTCTTACCTTAAATCCAAGAGTCCTTGTGCTGTATGTTGAGTCTGACATTATTCTCTTGACTTTAGGCCGCCCCATATAATAGTAACTAGCATGCCCATAGTACTCTAAGATTTGCAAAACACTTTACAAATATTATCTTCTTTTATTCTCAGAATAACCTACAAGGTAGGTGCTATTAATCTCCCCATTTTACAGATGAGGGAACTAAGGCAGGCTGGGGTTAAATAACTTGCCCAGAGTTACACTGTATATAAACAAGGCTAAGTTTGAATACATCTTCCTGCCTCCTGGTCCAACACTCTTATTCCCTGCACCTCATCCCTTTATCAGCCTTAGAGATTCTTATCTCCCCCTTTTACCAAAATTCCCTATTGTTCTTTACCATATGCTTTCCCATAGTTCAAACAGTGTTTATAATTCATGCCATGCATTATGTGCTTACTGTGCTCACTGTTGGTTCACTTATCTTCTGTTAACATTTTGGTCTAATCTTATGAATGTCAAGGTACTTATTAGTAAAAGCATTTTTGTCACTATTTCTCTTCATCTTTCCTTGGATAAGAGCTTTGGCTCTTATCACAAAAGGATAACTTTTCCCTGTTTCCAGACTGATGGGCTCTCATGGACTCTGCCCTCTTTTTTCCCTGGAGCTTATTTTCTCTGCCAGGAAACAAAGATGGTTAAATCTCGAGCATCTACAGTGACTATCTCCCACAACAAATGGCTCTTTTGAAGTGTCCCTCTCAGTGGTGCAGATGTTCTAGGGAGAACTGGATGAAGACTGATGAGGTTGAAGAAGAAAAGCAAATGATGACTTTGGACGCTGCAGACCTGTGTTTAGATCCTAACCATGTTACTTGGGTGATCTTGGGCAATTAATTTCTCTTCTCCGAGCCTCACTCTCCTCATCTCTCACAAGAGCTCCTTTTGTTGCTGGATTATGGTCCTTTAACCTCTGCCTATTTGTAGAGGGGGCCCTGAATCTTGTTTCCTGTATAAAGCAAATTGCTGGGATGTGTTTATGCATTGTGCTATTTCTTGTATTTTGTCAGAATGTTTAACACATACACATTTAAGGTTGTGACTGTTAGGCTTATGTTTTTCCCTCTCTTTTCTTTTGTGTTGATTTTTATGATCTTTCTCTTTTAAGTCAGTACCTGGTCACTTCCACTAGTTTTGCTCTTATATTACTTATGCTAATCTATTTCCAGAGACTTCAATCTCACAATTTAACTACGGTACCCTAAGTTCCTTGAATTTACTTAAATTGTTCATTTCCCTTTCTTTATATCTATCTTTTTCTTTCCCACTCTGTATCTTCAGCTTCTGTAATGTTAATTATGTTAATGATCCTACCCATTAATGGGCCTGCCCATTAAGGGAAGCTTGATTAGGGGAGATCAGTTTTGTAGGAAGGCCCATACCTTTTGTTAATTTCTAATGAGGCACTGGTTCTCAAGGGTCATGATGCCCTCTGGCTCTGAAAAGTGTGTATGTACTCTGAGGTGAGGTTTTGTTTTAGGGCTTATTCACTGGAAGTGTTTGTTTGGTCAGAGGAGACTCTGGGTAACCTGAGAAACTCCCCCTCTCCCCAAATTCTGGTAACTGTATATATGTGGTCAGACAGGTGGATCTGTCTGTTGATCCGTGATATATGTGTTGTTTGTGGTCAGACAGTTGGAAGCCCTGTCTGTTGGTCTTTATTTCTTTGTTTGTATTTTCTCTGAAGTTCAGGGTGCTAACTTTTTCTCCTGAACTAAGTAAATGACATCTATGCTTGATTAAAGTAAATTGTTGGCCCCTCAAATGTTCCTTTGCTCTTTGAAAAGTAGGTCTAAGAACCTGTACACCAGGCCTTCTTGTACATGCCACGGTCCTTGCTGTTATAGCTTCTTAAATAACCTTATTTGATGGTGTACTTTTCCAAGAAATGTTCCTTTGCTTTATCCTCCTCCTTTTTTTTCTTTCCTTTTAGTCTATTCAGAGTTCTTTTCTCTAATTCATGGACTATGCCCTTATGTGTTTCTTCTTTATTCTGTGTCCCTCATGAAAGGAGTATGTCTAGTGGGCCCAATTTGAACTCAGTCTCCATGTCATTTTTGTGTTATTGAACAATATGCAAACACATATGTACAAAAAAGCTATGTACAGGATAAATGGAAGATAGGTAATAGAGGGAAGATCTTGGAATTGAGAGGCTAGGGAAGGCTTCCTTTAGGCAGTGAGACTTAAAGGAAGCCAGGGAGAATTCCCAGAGCCAAGAAATTGAGTGTCTTGTTCATGGAACAGCCAAGGGATCAGTGTTACTGGGTGGTACATGTAAGGTGTAAGACTGGAAAGGGAGGAGGGGGCAACTTAAGAAGGACTCCTAACAATGAAATAATATTAAATTCATATGTAATAGTTCAACAGCCTTAGAGGTGAGTGAGGCTAACCTCATTTTAGAAATGAGGAGCTGGAACCCTAAATAGGTTAAGAAACTTGCTCAAGGTCATAGTGCTACTATGTGTCTAGGTGGTACAGAAGATAGGGCATTGGACCAAGAATACAGAGGCCCTGAGTTCAAATCTAAACTCAGATACTTACTAGCTGTGTGGCTCTGGGTAAGTCATTTAACCTCTGACTGCCTTGATTTTTTAATATGTAAATTGCACCTGTCTCCCAGGTGGTTGTGAGGATTAAATGAGATAATGTTGGACATCATTATTATTTGAGGTAGAATTTGACCCCAGGTCTTCCTGACTCTCAGTTCAGCATCCTATCCCCAATACTACTCTGTTCCCCACTTGTTGGGCACATGGTTTGTTTCTGATTGGCTTTTTTTTACTACTACAAATAATGCCTCCGTAAATATTTTTGTACAACTACTAGTTATTTTCTACTGTTAATCTTATTAAAGTATTACCCTAAAAATAGGATTGCTGTATAACTTCCTCAATTGAAAAAGAAAAAGAAGTTTTTGCAAAATTATTTCTTGATTCAAAAACATCTCACTATAATACACAAATAGTTAAATAGCAAATAATGTTATCTACTGATATTTATCTAAGCAGACCATGAGTATGCTATTTTTTGACATCCTAATTTAAATTGAAATTATTATATACAAAACTCTAATGTGATCACTATTATCATCTACTCAGAATAATCTCATGCCAAATTTCTCATCAAAGAGCATGGGCATGTAACTTCACAAAATTAACCACAAAATTTCTGAAAGAAGACTGACAAGGAACAGGAAAGCACAAGGGTAATATTTATGTATTCTTAGGAATAGAAAATAACCCCTTTGAGTGATTTTTGGAGGATATTATGCTTTAGAAACTTACAGTTCATAGGTGGGCAGATCTTATGTGTGTGAGCACTCCCACCAGTTGTGCAGATACTTCCTCAGATTGAGAGACTTACATATACTCTTGTCATGTGTAATTCTTGACCATGAACAGAGGGAACACCCATAATGCTGAAGGTCTTAGGCTGTATTGAGAGGACTTACACACCAAACAAGAGATATGACAGTCCTTCTGAACTCTACTCTGTTCACACCACATCCAGAAGGTTGTATTCCATTCTGAACACAAGGTTTTCTATTTTTACAGTAATTTTTATTAATATCTTTTATTTTTATATCATCTACATTTCTCAGTGTGACACTCCCTTCTTCCAGAGCAATTCTCTATAACAAAGCATGAGAGTAAAAACAAAGCAAAATCCAGTTTCAACAAAACTAACTCACTTCTGAAAATCTGACAGCATGTACAACAGTCCACATCCATAGTTGCCTACCTCTACAAAAAAGAGAGAGGTGGTACCTCTTGGTCACAGCATTCATTTTTGATAATTTTCTTCCCATTGTGTCTTCTGTTTACATTTTCACAGTCATTTTAAAATTGACTTCTTTGTTCTGCTTATATCATTAGGTATCAGTTTCTGTGTTTTCCCCTGGTTTCTCTGTATTCATCATATGTACCCTTTCTTATAGCACAGTAATATTTTTTACATTTATGTACTGCTCCTTGTTTAGCCATTCCCCAGTTAAGGGACATCTTCTGTTTCTAGTTCTTTGCTACTATTAGAAGTGCTCTGACCCTGGAGTCAAGAGGACTTGAGTTCAAATCTAGCCTCAGACACTTACTAGCTGTGTGACCCTGGACAAGTCACGTAACCTTGATTGCCTAAAAAAAAATTTTTTAAGTGCTGCTGTAAGCATTGTTGTGTCTATGAAATCACTCTTTTTGTCATTGACTCCTTTGGATGTATATCTAGCAGTGGAGATTTAATCTTGTAATACTTAAAACCTATAATCTCAAGGACCAGAGTGAAAGAACCCATATAAACCATATTTTAACGTTTTTCTCTGTCCTCTTCTCTGTATAGATCTTATTGCATAATTATTTTAATGCTATCTTCCCTCATTAAAAAATGAGCTCCTTGAAGTCAAGAATAGTGGTTTTGTCCTCTTTGTGTCCTCAGCGTTTATCACATTGCCTGCCACATAAATAATCACTTAATAAGTGGTTGTCGACTTACTGTGTTAGCCTTCACATTGAAATCCCTGAATATCAAGGTAAATGTTGACTTAGTTTAGAGGGTCTTGTAAAGTTATTCATAAAATTCCTCATCCTCATCTTCTTCATTTTTCTCCATAGTGTTCTGTTTGCTAGTACTCATTTTGATTGCTGTAGGGAGAAATGAGCCGTGTCCTGTGAAATATTTGTATTTCATTTGAGCATATGATTAACCCAATTCCTTTGTCTCTAACAGAAGAACCTGTGAGCTGTTTTTCCATTTAGTTGCAACTTCTTTATGTCTTCTGGTTTCATGTAAAAAAAAATGTTTTCAACATGAAAATGATCCTTTTCCTTAGCTAATTTACCCATTTGTTGGCTGTTGGACAAATTAGAGTGCCAGAATTTAGAGGAATGTTTTTAGATAGTCTAAAAACTGATTCTTAGCACTCTCTACCCACTTCTCTGATACTCTGCCACCATCAGAGCGTAAGTAAAAGAATGTTGCATGGGGACACTTTTACTCAATCTCTTTTCATGAGTCATTTTGATTAAAATGATTCATCACTTAGTGTTCAACTTTATGGCAGTGAGTTTTTCCAAACTAAGCTAACTAATCCTGGACAGTCACTCACTGGAACAGTACTTGAAGTCTTTCCAGCTTGGTAGAACCTAGTAGAGCTTCAAAAACCTAACTTCTTTGCTACAGTAACATTCTGGAGTGCTTGTTGAATCAGACAACAAATATTATTAAGTTCCTACCATCTGCCAAACACTGGACTGAGTTCTAAGGATACAAAGAAAGGCCAAAGACAGTCTCTGATCTGGAGGAGCTCACAGGCTAATGGGGAAGGCAAAGTGCAAGCAGCCCTGTACACACAGGATATAGGCAGGGCAAATTGGGGCTAGTGTCAGAGGGAAAGCATAGTTAATAAGGGAGGATAGTTAATAAAAAATATTTTTGACACAAAGGAATTTGACTCAGCCAGCTTATTAGAAACAGTGCTACCTCTCCTGAGTTCCTTTTTTCACTCCCTCTGAATTTTCCATGTTTCCCTGTATGGTGACTATTGCTGTACAACTTATCTCCACTCCTATATTATAAGCTCTTTGAGGATGGGGGAAGATCACATCTTAATCATCTTGTGTCCTGAACAGTGCTAAGAAAACGTTGGGTAGGGGGATGGAGTAGTGCCTCTTTTAGGTCAAAATTTATTACCATAGAGTATAATGTGTTAACTTGTACAGCATAAGTGAAATCTTCTTAGTTTAGGGAAAAAAGCACCCTCCCTGATTCATGTGCTTTCAGTTAGCTTCCTTAAGGGCTTGGTTAATCAAAAGTGAATGAATGATCCATAACTGCACAGTCTAAAAACTATTCTACATAGCCTTTTGTATTTAAATGGACTCTTTATTTTTGCTTTTTTAGAGGAAGGGGAGGTATGTCTGGAAGCACATAATAAACAATATACACCAACACTTTTATGTTGGAAAACAGAATACAACCTTATTAAGAAGTGGTGTGGTAAACTGGAAAGAAGGGAATCAGAGGACCTTGGTTTAAATCACAGTTTTGCTACTTACTACCTGTGTTTGTATCACCTTGAGGTTATATCACAAACTCTGTAAAATGAGTAGTTTCACTAGAATGATAATTGAAGGTCCTTTCCCCCTCTAAATCTGTGATCCCATGTTCTACTACAGGAAGTAATAGGTTTCCCAGCACTTAAAGTCTTAACTAGGTGCTGGTTGGATACTCATTAGAGAGGTGGTAGGGAGTCCTAGTCATAAATGAGTAGACTGTAAGTGACTTCTGAAGTCCCATCTAGCTTTGGGATTCCGTGAAGGAAACACCAATGACTGTTCATTCAGTGGTGATTGTAATTTTTTTCTTTTTTTGCATCTTTCTTATCTTAGAGTTCTCAAGTTTTAGCTCCCTGCTCACCTAGTTCCTAAAAATATAATGCTTACTGGATTTTTGAAAATATGCCTGTCTAAATTAAGAAGATATTATTTGAATATCTTTCTCAGTTCAGTGGAAAAAGGCAAAAAAAATTATTTTGTATATTTGACCATCATGGCAGAAACAAAAATTATTTATGTGTGGCCCTCTAGCTGTCATCTGTATTTTTCTTATTATCAGATCTTTTCAGTGTGTTCAAGAAGCAAAACAAAGTGATCCTAACATATGCATATTCAGTTTGAAATACAAATTATTCTTATCAGCATTCGAGCAATTTGTCCAAAACTAAATCCATTCATATAGGATTTTGCTTCCACACAGCTAATGGGAATAAGTGGTTTCATTGTTTGTCACTATGGAAACCAGTCAGCCTATCCTGAATCACTATTAGATCATACGGAATGATGCACATCTCTCTCTGTAACTTCATCATTCAGCAAGTTGGTTTCATGTACACTTGCTCCAGCGGTGTGATCTGACCATAGCAAGGGGGGACAATGCAGGGTTCGCCTAGAAGGCTGTCAGCTGTGAATTTTCTGAGCACTTTTTTCCAAGGTCGAAGGCACTCTACTTCTGATCCTTTGCTTCGTTTGCACCAGAGACGGCGGAATTCAGTTATAGAAGTGCTTTCTTCATCTTCTCATCGGGTTATGGTGGCTATATCCTCTGTCAGCAGTGCAGAAATAAATCCAACTTTTCCTGAAAGAAAAAGTAAAGCTTTTTTCTTTTAGATTACCAACACCCTTCCTTGTATTTCAGTTTACATGCTATGCTTAGGTACTGTCTTACGTATGTAAAATTTTAACTTTGAGTAATGCTTGTTGTCTTTTATGTAAATATTTTTAAAGGATTTATGAGAAAGTGATGGAATATTTTGTAGCATTTTATAGACTTTATAACTAATTATATTTCCTGAACTTAGCTCAATCTCTTGTGAAACATCTAGCTTTTAAAAATTTTTCTTTAAATAGCAGTCCAAATAAGGTTATGGAAATTACTGTTGTCAGTGAAAACCCTTTAATAAAAAGAATGCCATACATTTAAGGTGAAGGGTACATAATTAAGACACAGCTGGCTGTGTTAGATGTTGAAATAAAATAGAAGTCTTTATTTTTCCATATTGCTGTGTCACTTGGTGAGCTAACAAATGAATCTTTTAGGTATTATCATGATGTGAAATTTTCTCTTACTGGTTTTGTAGGAAGTTCACGACGTCCAACACCAAAATATACTAAAGTTGGGGAACGTTTACGACATGTTATTCCTGGACATGTGGCATGTTCGGTGGCATGTGGTGGTCGAGCTTGCAAGTATGAGAATCCAGCACGCTGGAGTGATCAGGAGCAAGCTATCAAAGGGATTTATTCCTCCTGGTAATGTGGTGGGCTAGTTTCCCCAAAGCTGTCATTGAAGAAGCAGCTTGAATGCATTTACATAACCATAATAGCAATTGTATTTTTAAATCCTAGAATTTTTAAATTAAGTTCTTCAAGATACTAACAGCTACTAGTTAGGAGATCATTTCACTTTGTTTCTGCAATTATTAGTAGCGATGTCAATGTCTAAATAAGGCTCCAATAAAATCTTTAGGTGTCTGTCCTAAGTTCATGTTTTAACCTTTGAAATAATTACTTTTATTTGACATTACTGTAATTGCCAAGTTCAAGGAATTGTCCTACTCCTCTGCAATGAAAATGGCTTGATCTAATGGAGATAGCATTTGATTGAAGTCAGAGGTTTTGGAGTCAGGGTCTAGCTTTGACACTTGCTTAATTTTTCTGAGCTGCAGCCTCCTCATTTATAAACTGGAGATCATTTGCCTACCTTAGAGAGATGTTGTTAGGATCGAATGAAATCATCTTTGTAAAGTGCTACTGAAATGTCAGCTCTTGTTATACCTGAATAGAAGTCTAAACATGTTGACATAGTTAGTAGTGTTTTTTTACTCTTTGTAAGTGACATTAATTACTGACACTTAACTGCTTTAGTTAGGTAACAGATATGTATGTAGATAGTAAGGTGGTTAATCATGCCTTTCTCGGTGCATTAGCTACATCACTGAAGAGTTATAAATAAACTACAGGAGCATTTTCCTTCAAGGATTCTTATGCTGAATCATTTATAAGGCAAAGAATCTTTTGTAAACTATGTATTTGTTCCCTTTCTTAACTGTCTTGTAAATTTGTGTTTTCTTACATTGAATTTTATTCAGCTCCTCTCTGTGATATTTAATCATGTGATATTTAAACATGAGAGGCAGCTTGGTCAAATGGCCAGAACTCTGGAGCCAGAGTTAGGAAACTGCTCCCCTCACCTCTCTAAGAAGCACCAACAACCTCCAAGATCCCCTCCTACCTTTAAAGCTTTGATTGTAGAAAAGATTCTTGAAGCTATTCTTCTCCCTTTTCCCTAGGATGTTACGAAGCAAAACTTAAGATCTGAGTACATTTTGCCCTTTTGTAGTCATTACATAAAACTGAAACCAGATTTGTGTAGGTAGATTCTTGCCTGATATTAGAGGGGGGAAGGTGAAGCTTGAAAAATGAGGGGGTTGTACTAGATCCGCGGGGCCCTTCCAGCTCTAAAATTCATGACTTTTCTGCATTTAATAAATATCTTCCTCCTGCCTCTCCAGGGTCACAGAGCACATACTTGCAATGGCTCGACCATCAACTGAGCTGATTGAAAAGTATAACATCATTGAACAATTTCAAAGGTAAGTGACCTCATTGCTCATAAATTCAGACCCCTTCGTTTGCCACCAACATCACTTTTGATATTGGGTTAAAAACGGTGTTCTCATCTCTGTAATAGGCTGTTAGGAGCTTCATTTCAAACAAACAGGGAATTAAAGCTTCAAGTGCTTACTGACGTTAATGTATAAATGAGAGCTGAAAAAGAATACCAGATCACAATATAACGAATTGTTTTTCTCCATAAGCTATGGCATAAAAACTATAATTAACCTTCAGCGACCTGGAGAGCATGCAAGCTGTGGGAACACACTAGAACCAGAAAGTGGCTTCACTTACCTCCCTGAAGCTTTCATGGAAGCTGGCAGTAAGTTCATTCCTGCTGATTTTCTTCATTAATTAGCAAATACAGTGTTTACAGACTCTTTGCTGTTATGTTCCTCAGTTAAGAGAAACTTGGGAAATGCTACTTGTATGCAAGATCTCATGGAAAAATGAAAATAAATGCTTCTGTTTTTGGGGGTACTGCTATTGGGAGCCCAAGCTCATTTTTTATGTGTTAGAGCGATTTCTTTAGGCTAAATAGTCAACAACTAAAATTATCATAAAGTCATATTTATTTTGTTTCTACTCAGAGAACTAGAAAGTGTACTTCTGAAAACTGGCAGAAATGTAGGCTCAAAATTTCATGCCCTTGAAGGTTTGCATGTGAAAACTACTTCATTTTTTTAAAAAAAGATTTGCTCCAAGTAGAAATAAAATCTAGACTTCTCCTTTGTTGTTGTTCAGTTCAGTTCAGTTGTTCAGTCATTTCAGTCATGTCTGACACTTTCATTACCTCATTTGAGATTTTCTTGGTAGAAATACTAGATTGGTTTGCTATTTCCTTCTCTAGCTCATTTTACAGAAGAGGAAACTGAAGCAAATAGGGTGAAATGACTTGCCCAGGGTCACACAGCTAGTGAGTGTTTGAGGCTAGATTTGAACTCAGGAAGAGGAGTCTTCCTTACTCCAGGCTTGGCACTCTATGTCCAGATTTATACTAGGTGGTCTTTTATTAGTTTCTTGTGTTTTCATGTAGAGATAGCATAGAAAATTTTCTGCCTACAGTTTAGTAATTTTTGTATGACTCATTTCACTTGTTAAGTTCATAGTTCCACCTTTCCATAAGTTATTCCAACAGTTTCAATAGGACGTGCCTTTTTAAATAGTATTTTATTTTTTCCAATTACACATAAAGACAATTTTTAACATTCATTTTAAAAAGTTTTGAGTTCCAAAATTTTCCCCTCTCTCTTCCCTTCCACCTCCCAAAAATGCTAGACAATTTGATATAGGTTATATATTTGCAATTATTTAAAACATTTCCATATTAGTGATGTTGTGAAAGAAGAAACAGACCAAAAGGAATACACACATACAAATAAATAAAGTAAAAAAGACAGTATGCTTCAATCTATATTCAGATTCCATCAGTTCTTTCTCTTGATGTGGATCATTCTATCATGTATCTTTTGGAATTGCAATAGGATATGTCTTAAGCAGACCAAAAAACTATAAACATTTTTCTCAGCATAGTTACTAAGGGAGTTGGCCTAGATGCCCTATAAAGTCCATTCCACCTCTTAAGATTCCTTGATTTTTACTACAGAAGGACAACATATATTTTAAGTACAAATCTGATCAGATCAAACCTCAGGATCACACTTTTCCTGGTTTAACTCATTTTCATCAGAAATCTTATCTTCAAAAGTTATCCTTTCTTACAAGTTGATTTTTTTCTTTTTTTTTTAGTTTACTTCTACAATTTTGGATGGAAGGATTATGGTGTAGCATCTCTCACTACCATCTTAGATATGGTGAAGGTGATGACATTTGCTTTACAGGAAGGGAAAGTAGCTATTCATTGTCATGCGGGGCTTGGTCGAACAGGTAAATTTATGTCAGGGTTATGGTTTTACATATATCCATATAGGTATCACTGTGATATTTTCTAAGTATAGGAAATAAATATTCTTTAGGAATGCTTCTAAATTTTTACGACATTTTGCCCAAAAGGTGAATTGATGATGTTTGATGCACCCACTATAATCTTACTCTCCAGAAATTCTGCAACTTTGGAACCTCTTTGAGGGCTCATAAAACTCCTGCCCTAAAAAGGCTATCTTTGCTCAGATAAAGCAAACTTTCTGGCATTCTTACTCTGCAAATGACTTAGAGTAAATGCTTTCATAAAAATGAATCTGATGATGTCTTTAAATGACTTGACCTAAGAGCTTATTTTTGCAATAGAGAATTGTAGGTCTAGAATAAACTAAATCACTAATCATTTATTTCTTCCTAAAAAGAACAACTTCTTTACCTTCTCTGGTGTATGAGCAGTTTTACGCTTCATTGTCATGGTCCTCTTTTAAAACATGCCTTCCCTTGTAAATGCTTTCTTCACAGCCCTATGGCCTTCTTTGGGAATGAGAATTTTGTTTAGGAGATGCTGTTGGTCCAAGAACCAATAATTTTACTTAAAAATACTTTAGAACCACCTGGTAGCAGAGGGAAGAGAACATTTGCATTATAGTGTGACCTTATTAGGGTATGAAATAGGCACCATTCATAACTATGACCACTGGAAAAACAGCTAGTCTGACAGCCTGAATTGGTCAGATCCATGGCAAGTAGCTTTAAGGACATATTTTAGCACAGAATATAAAAGGTTTGTGTATGAGGATTCACAGATCTTTCCTATTCTAAAGATTGTCTCACAGAGTCAAAATAAGTTCATAAAACATTAGGAACAACAGTAATTTGTTGCTTTCCTCATAGTATAGGGTTAGAATGATGTGGGGTCAAGCAACATGTATGTTTTTGAGAGAAATGTATTCAGAAAAGTGGAGTAATGTGCTAATGCAAAAAAAAAAGAAAAATGGAGATAAGCACAAGATTGCCTAATGGTCAGGAAAGAAAGTGGGTTGGGAATGTGACTAATCCAAAATAAGTGATTAAGCGTGGGAAGGGTTAGAAAGTGGAATGTCTGAACACCCCGGGTGAAGTGGAAAGGGCAGCAAATGAGAGGCATAGAATTTTTATCAGGAAGACAGGACCAGGGAACCATAAAGAGGAGACACTGGAGCAACAAGAGCACAAGTCTAAATCAGATGCGAAAGAGAGACATCTCTCCTCCATCTAGGGGAAGACATGAGAAGATAAGGAAGAATTTAAAGATTATTGCCCAATGGTTTGATTAGCTCCCAGTCATGCCAACCATAATTACTTGATGTTGCTGGTAAAAGGCTCAAATTTTTAAGTACATGTATATAGTTACCATATATTACATATATAGTTATATTTATAAGTTACTCTTGAAATGTTCACATACATAGATCTTTGAATGTATTATTTAAATTTTAAATCAACAAAATATGAATTGCTAGTTTTTCACATGTTAATAATCCTCTTCCTTCACTTTTTTAGGTGTTTTAATAGCTTGTTATTTGGTTTTTGCAACAAGAATGACTGCAGATCAAGCAATTATTTTTGTTCGAGCAAAAAGGCCAAATTCAATACAAACAAGAGGCCAGTTATTATGTGTAAGGGAGTTCACTCAGTTTTTGATTCCTCTCCGCAATGTGTTTTCTTGCTGTGAACCCAAAGCACATGCTGTCACTTTATCCCAGTACTTAATTCGCCAGCGTCATTTACTTCATGGTTATGAAGCTCGACTTCTAAAGCACGTGCCAAAAATTATTCATCTGGTTTGCAAACTGCTGTTGGACTTAGCTGAAAACAGACCAGTGATAAAGGAGGACATTTTAAAGGTACCTGATCTCTCCGCTGAAATTGAAAAGACAGTTTCGGAGATGGTCACAATGCAGCTGGATAAAGAGTTAATGAGACATGTGAATGACGCATCCCTTCCATTCACCCCCTCAGCAGTGACAGTAGCTTTTGAGAACCAGGATGCTGTTTTCTCCAGTGAACATGAATTTGATCCTCTTTGGAAGAGGCGGAATGTTGAATGCCTTCAGCCTCTGACTCATCTGAAAAGAAGGCTCAGCTACAGTGACTCAGACTTAAAACGAGCTGAATTTCTTTTGGAGCAGGGAGAGACTCCATGGACAGTGCCTACCCAAGTCCTCCTGTGCTGTAACCTCAAGCAGCAGCCACAGCATGTGAGCCAGACTTGTGTTGAGCCATCGCCTCCACTGGACATCAGTAAAGAAGTTTTAGTCCGCAATACATTTTCTTTCTGGAATCAGCCTAAATGTAGTGGTCTAGAAGGTTCCAGAGATGAGGGGTCACCCCTTTTCCATAGAAGAAAGATTCCAAAGGAAATCCAGCGGAGTAGAACCTTTTCCTCAGGTTTTTCAGGCTTGCACAACACTGGGGAGTCAGTTACAGCCAAGGTTGCAAACACACCCAGGGCACCAAGCAGCCCACCCCAGAAAGCTGACCACCGTAGGGATGACCCCGGCAATTACTGGGGACAAGATCCCAGGGCTTGTGGGGGGAATTACTGTGTCCCTCAGAACTGTGATGCTGCTTCTAGGGCAGAATGCTTTGTCAAATCTGAAATCCAAGGAAGTAATGCCCCACCACAAGCAATGCCACTGAGTACTGAAGCACGAAGAGTGTTGGCAGCCAAAGCCCTGGCAAATCTGAATGGATTTATAGAAGAGGCGGAAATAAAACACAAAGTGGAGATGTGGCAGGTACTTTTATCTTATTTTTTACCTATGTGCTATAAAGTTAACATCAGAGCAGAATTCCTTCTTGGTTCCTTCACAGCCCCTCCAAATCCTCTGCTGAGTTCAGGAGACAGATTAAATATACTTAATACTAAGAGACATGGTTATATTTGAGGTCAGCCACAGAAGATGTCAAGATTTAGGTTATTTAGCACATCGTACTCACCTAAATGTTCTTTCCTGGCTTGAGTAAGTTAAGAAAGATATTCTAGATCACAGGGCAAATTCCAACTCTAGGCCTTCAGGCAACTAACCTCTATATTGTACTCAAAATCTGCTATAGCGAGAAACAGGTCTCTGGATCACCCTCAGTGCTCAGAGGGCAAATTAGGCTTTTAGCAAAAGGACCCTTCCTTTTTAATATTTATCTTGGATTTTGACTTTGCACTTAGTTTATAGTACTTTTCTGTAAACTTTTTTAATGCAAATTTAGAATTTCCAAAGTGTAACTACAAAAATTTGGTAACAAACAACAGCTGATATTAAATCACATCAGCTTGATTTATAAACTTATGGTCAATGTTCCATCCAACTGCCTTTCCATAAAGTAGGGTTACATATTAATTTAAAAAACTTTCTTCAAATTGCTAGGTAGATCGATAAGTAGGGAGCATAGTGCTTCCTATGTGCAAGGCACTGTGCTAAAGACGTATCCATCATTTTGCTTGGAAATGTTAGTATTGTTTTATACACCTAGACTTCAGAAATAAAGCAGCATGACCTCAGTGTGTGGCCTCATCAAGACACATTAACAATTAAATTGGAGCTCATAAAACTGATAGGGGAGAAAGCACTTACTGAAGTGAAGCTTTCTTCATTCATTAGAAGGGCATTTCATTTGTTTGGTTATGTGATAACCATCTTAACAGATTAATCATTTAAGTGTTTAGGTATAGTGTCGTCTTTATTTTCCTATTCATATCTCTCTGTTAAACTGTGCTGTTGCCTAGAACTCTCATTTTTTTCCTTAGCCTCATTATTCATTATTTCTATAGGTGATACCATGATACCAGAGAGATTTAGGGATTGGAGCAATTATGTAAACAAGGCTACATGGCATTGACACCCCACTGAAGATCTGGTTGGGGTATTTCTGTTTGCTTTGCTTTAGGATATTATTAGTCTTTTTTTGAACTGAAGAGCAGTAAGGCAGAGAATTCACTTTTGTGCAAAGGATAACTTAATGTGATTTAATTTATTGTGATTTTTTAAAAAGTATTTCCAGAAAATGACAATATTTTTGTTTTGTTTTGTTTTGTTTTTAAACTGAGGTCAAGGTATTTGACAGATTTTTTTAAAAAGGATTTAATAATATACTTTTAACTAACACAAATCCAGTTCCATTTCAGAAGACTTCAGAAGATATCAGTACTGTACTCAATTTGCCACTCTGTAGAAATAACCATTGGGTTCTTTTTATCTGATTTGATTCTTTGGAAACTGATATTTTATCTCTGACTTACTAACTAGGCTAAATTTCTATATAATTCTCTATACCCTGATTAATAGATTAGGCTAACTAATTACAAATTAGCAAAAATAATTGGAAAGTTTGAGAGTAATAAAATAAGAACCCAGTACTGTAAGACTTCATTTTATTTACTAAAATGTATTTGGAGATTGTCAAAAATATATTGAAATTTGTAGATCACTGATTTCTTATGTGATCCCCTTCATTCCCTACCTCCGATACTCATAGCTCCCAAATGAAATAAGGTATAAAGCCTCACATTTTGATTGTTTCCAAATTTATGTAGCTTTTGTCAATGTCTTCAAGTTGCTTTCATCCTGTGAGAATACAGTGTGATTTTATCTTGTTCTACATGATTACATTATTATTCCAAAAAAAATTTAGTAGACAAAGATCTGCTACACTCACTTCCAGAGCATTGTTAGTTGACACATTGAAACACTTCATAAATATAAACTGTTGTTATTTTTATTCACTCAGAAGCTATTCCATAAATGCCACTGTAATTTACACAGACTTTCTGAATTTTTAATACTCTTTCAGTATGAATTCCATTACAAGAAATTTGATTCTCTCCTGGGTTCTACATACAGAAGGAACAATTTCTTTTCTTGAAAGCTTCTAATCAACAGATATCAGAATAACGAAGGATATAGATAGAACTATAATTTGGGGTGTGGGACTTCAGGGCTTAACCCTAGAGCATGAAATTTAGAGGGTACTAAAAGCACTTAGGTAGAAAGTTTGATTTTATCACCTACATAGCAAGAAGAATTAGTTAAAATACGAAGGAACCACTTGGTACCCTTGTTCCCCTCCCAACGGCTGCCTCTCAGCTAAGCTCCTTCCCAACTTGCTTCTCATTCTCCTACCCTCTTCAGTGGATCCTTAGAGCTATCCCACAGTTCCAATATGAGGGACCCACTGTTAGGGTTTCATTTTGTATCCCTTTACAGAACTTTATGTCCCAAGATCTGAGGTCTCCCCGCCCACTCATTTATTTGAATTTGTCTTTTTAAAAAGTTGATTTGAAGGGTGCCTTTCATTTTCTGTCTTTGCTCCAGGCTCTAGAATTCCTATCATAGATCCAAATACACAGATTATTAAACTTGAGTCAAATAGCGCCATTTTTTTACCTTTTCACCCCTTTTTCCTTTTTTAGAAAGAACTGAATTCTCGAGATGGGGCTTGGGAAAGAATATGTGGAGAAAGAGATCCTTTCATACTGTGTGGCTTGATGTGGTCCTGGGTGGAGCAACTAAAGGAACCTGTTATAACCAAAGAGGATGTTGAGCTGTTAGTCAACAACTGTGCTGATGCCTCGGAAGCACTTTCCTTACTAGAAAAGGTAATGTGGCCCTTATGTTCATCAATCAGACTGTTAATCACAGAACGCCAGAGCTCAAATGGACCTCTGAGATATCAGATATCCCAGGTCCCCGAATAAGCATTCCTTTGATAGCATCTCCCACAAACTATTGACTCTAGCTCTTTGGTTGTTTACTGGGCATATCCTGTTTCCTCAAGTAAATTATAATTTCCACGAGGAGCAAGGACTGTTTTGTTCCTTCTTAACCCATTTCTCCTGTCTGTTTAATTCCTTTCTTTTCTAATCATAGCACCTGATCCATCACACAGGCACTTCAGATATATTTGTTGACTAACTGATTAATCATGAGGACTGTATCAAGTTTTAGTATGGTTTACCGTCCAACCAACCACTAATAATAGCTTAATGGAAAGAATTATACCCAAGAAAAGTAAGAATGGGAAGAAATAAGAATATGGAAAAACACTTAAAATTCAGTGCAATTCAGTAAACTTGTTAAGCATCTACTGTGTACAAGGCAGCATGTACTAGGCACTGAGTCTAGAAAGACAAAAATGAAAACATCTCAACTCTCAAGGACTGTTTCAGGCATGTTCTACTGGATAATTTTATATCTTCATATTCTTTCAGAATTTTTATACAATATGCAGGTCATTATTCATCAAACTGGTATATATCTCTTGAAATTAAATTTAAAAACACTAATGCATATTTAATATAGACAGTCAGGTGGAAGGACTGATAGAGTACTGGCCCTGATGTCAGGAAGATGTTACCTCCCATCTAGCTTCAGACACTTACTGTCTGTGTGACCTTGAGCACCTCACTTAACATCTTTCAGCCACAGTTTCCTCATATGTATGATGAGAATAATAAGTCACCTACCTCACAGAGTTGTAAAGATAAAAGGTTAATATGTAAAGACCTATATAATGATATTGATTTCAGTCTTACTCATACCTCTGCAGCTACTGATTTGTTTCTTGTGGAAGATTTTGAAACAGCTTATATTTGTTTTATTCTAAACAGGGGCAACACCAGACGATTCTCTGTATCTTGCATTGTGTAGTGAATTTGCAGGCCATTCCAGCTGATGTAGAGGAAGCCTTCCTTGCCCATGCCATTAAAGCTTTCACCAAGGTAAACAGTGCTCCCTTTACTCCTGCCAAATAACTCAGTTTTGTTCAGCTCTTATCAGATGGGTAACAGGGTCTTTGGATTGAGGTTTAGGAGTTTGTCATTTCACTTTAAAGGAAATATGTTTGAAATTTGTAGTCAAAATGAACATCATTTTGGCAAAAGAGTGGGTAACTGACATTAGGAAAACCTTGGGGTAATGATAGGATTTTTAAAAAGAGAACTTTAGAAGATTTTATTTTTTAGTTTGAGAGAGAAGCAATCAGATGTTTAGAATTTTGAAAATATATTGAAAATAATGCGCTCCACAGAAGTCAGTCTTGTTGAGCCTGTTCTGCCTTGGGTTAAAACAGGAAACTAGTTTTTGAGTATTTCATATTCCACATTAATTAGGCAGTGCTGTGTTTGACCTAGAAAAGCTTAATTAAAAATAAAGACTATTTCCTTTACATGCAGATCCTTTTTGTGTTTGAAAGGGAAGCTGCTTCAGCTACTCTGAGGGGAAAGTCTCAGAATTAAAGAGAATAAATACTTTTTCAGTTAAATTATCTGGTGCCCCCCAGTGGTTAATGTTGAAAATAATTTTTTAAAGAAAGGAAACCCATAGTGTTTCTATGACAGATGGATTCTAAACATAATACATTTGGGGGGATATGTGTTAAACTAATACATACATGAATCTGGAGAAATACAAGCCATTCTTTTAAGAACTATACCTTCATACATAAATACATATGTGTGTATATATATTTTTTAAAATCACTTTTGTTAAAAATTGAAAATTTTACCAAAAACATCTGTGTCCCTCAGTTGTTAGAAGTAACTTCTCCAAGGTCAGCACCTAACTCTGAGAAAATCACTAAACCTCTCTGGATCTGAGCTTCCTTATCTGTAAACTTAGGAAGTTGTATTAATTTATCTTATCTCCAAAATTCCTTTCAGCTATAACATTATCTACTTCTGTTCATATTTAAACCTTAGAAGACTTACAGTCTACCTATTATGCGTGGAAGGTTATGTTTTGTATCATAATGGCAAACAGAACCAGATTGAATGAAAACTAATAATACAAGGGAAGGTAGAAAAGAAGATGGACTTTGCCATCATGATCAATAGTAGTCAAAAAAGACTGAGTGCTTGTGCTAGGCACTGTGCTAAGTGCTGGGTATACAGAGAAAGACAAAAGACATTCTGAAGAGCTCCCAATCTAACAGGGAAGATGACATGCAAGTCACTCTATATGAATAAACTATCTACTGAATAAATTAGAAATAATCAACAGAGCAAAGACACTAGAAGTAAGAGGGACTAGCAAGGCTTTCTGTAGAAAGGAGACTTTAGGTCTGACGAGAGGGGGAGATGAGCTAAGAGAAGGAAAGAGAGGCTGCACATATCGGGGCAGCCAGGAAGTGTCTGCTCCTAGAGAGGAGAGATGGAGCGTCTCATTCATGGAACAGGTTCTTATTGTTAAGAGCTAACCTTCATTTCATTTGGAGTGTTTAAGCTGAAGGAAAAATATATAATACTTGATTTATAATCTATAAACAATTACCTGTACATTCAGTTGTATTTATTCCTCTGCTGTCTGTATGATGCTAAATATGTTAGAAGGGATTTTTGAGTTTTCACCCAAATATTTGCTGTTTTAAGAAACCTAGTCTGGTATAGTTCTTGATTGAAAACAAGTATGTGGAGATTCCCCTCTGAATTGTCACAGACTAGTTGTGGGACACTGACCAAGTCATTTCACTTTGGGTGCTCAAGCCATTTTTGAAGAAGCCTGAGTAACTGTTATGGAGCCTGTGGTAATTGATCTGCATTGTTGCAGGGAACTCCTTGCCCATAGCTCCCTCTTCCAATGAAGATCATGGGTACAATTTTAAAAAAACTGAATCTGTGACACTCATTCTGTTTATATTTTATGAGAATTGTATATAATTTTGTGTGAAATCTGGACGTAGGTGAGCAAAGTATTTTTCTCCATCTCTTCAGTTTAAAGGCAAAATGTACTTTTTTCCCCCTTTGTTGAGCCTTACTAAGAAAACATTTTGTAAATGAGATCTATTAATATAGTTTTTCTTTGTTACCAGATTAAGTTTGATTCTGAAAATGGACCAATGGTTTACCACACCCTGAAAAAAATATTTAAGCACGCATTAGAAGAAAAAAGAAGGATTACAAAAGAAGGCTCAGAACACACCTCTTAATGTTTACAGTTCCATGTTGGGGATTCCGTGGATCCCAAGAAGGGTCTATTTAATCAGCTGCTTCTTCTTCCTTCAGTGCTTATTTTAACCTAATCTGAAGACCCTGATAACATTTATGTTCATATGTGAATATATTGAAGTTCTTAAGAGCTGCTTTTTTTGTGTGGTTTTATTGTGGCATTTCATTTAAAGTGATATCATTTTATATTATGTATGATATTATTTTGAGGCTATTTATTGATTCTGAAAAAAATATATCCACAAGTTTTATTTTTGTGTTTGAACAATTGCCATCAAGTCAGTGCCATTTCCTTTTATTTAGTGAATTGAGCTAATATTGTATTAACATTTGAAGTACGTAATGTTTACATTAATGTTTTTCTGTTTTACATTGTGGTAGATAACTGGCTCTACTTTCCAAAACAGTTGTCTTGATGACAGAAGCATCTTTGGAGTTTAGAAATAAATACTTCAGTAGTAAAACAACACTATATAGCCATTCCTTCCTGAAATGTAACTTAAATAAGTCACCAAGTGTCTTGAAATGTTATTTTATATTTGTGACTACAATTGTTTCTGTTGCAAGATTTTTAAAGGCTTTTTTCATTTGTTTGAGTTTCTTTTGTTTTTAATATGGCAAAATATTTCAAGGTATATTTTTCCAATATAAGTAATTTGATGTTAAAAGATTGAATGTAATTTGATTTGGTAATTTTGTATACGGGAAAAGTAGATCTGCTTTATTTGTCAGGGCCATGGTTGAACTTTGCAGCACACCAGCCTTTGCCATCCCAGGAAGGCAGTATCCATTCTCAGGACCTAAAGCCTTAAGCCTTATTTCCTCTGTACTGGGTAACTGCTTAGCCAAATAGCTACAAGATTATCTTCAAATTATCTTTAATAAGAAAATAGGATGAGGGACTGATTTGCATAAGAGACAAACCAAGCTTTCATAAAATGTGTGGGCCCATGACCTTTGAAAGCATTTTTCACAGTAAAGGAAACTGTGGTTCAGGAGTTTCTTATGGAATCCTAGAGGTGTCTTTCAGTGCCCTATACTGGCCCCAGTATATTCTGTCCTGTGGAGTAAGGATACGGTTAGATGTTAAAAATGTATTTATTCTAGGGGTTGGTAACAAGTACGGTTACTCAGCCTCATCTAGAGCTCCATCTATAAACCCCTAGTCTCACTAGGGAAAGTTCCCTATCTCCCAACAGGAGGTAACAGGTTGAGATGATGATGGGACTGAGAAAATTAGGCACAGTGGAAAAGATATTCAAGGGGATTTAACAGTAAAGCCCTCTTGTCTTATTGCTGTCTTCTATCCCATTTCTAGTTCAGGGGCTCTGTGGACCCTGTCTCATCAGAAGTTTAGTTCCTGAAGTTTGCCCTATTAAGATAAGATTCTATCATCTTGGGATTATAATAGATTAAATTGGTCCAAAGAGACTGTTTTTCAGTTACCAGCTGAGAGATATTATGTAGGATAAGTTGACTTCTTGCCCTAGTTCCTAGCAAAGCAAACTGTCAGTTATAGAAACGGCATTTTTAATAATAGTCATAGTGATGAAGACAAGAGTCGAAGTAGCATCCAGGAGAAACTAGCTTTACCCCTTATTTTATTGATATTTACTGTAACAACTCCAAGGAAAGGTGGGGAGAGGGTACCACCTATCTTAAAATAAAGACAATTTCAGGGAAAACTTGATTGAATTACAGTAGTTGAAATGCCCCCCAGCTTTTATATTGCAGATTAAGCAAGCTACTATTCATCAGAAATAATGGTCATTTTCCACATTACTAACTCAATTGTTGGATGGTAAATAAATTTCTTGAGGGACATTCCAGCAAATTTGTAATAAACTGGATTTTCCTCCATTCCTATAGACCAAGTCATTCCTGAAATTCCTCCTTTTCAAGTGCCTGAGTTGGGGGCTGGGGAGAACAACCAAAAATAACCTCTGTTTTAGTCAAGAGAAATAACAAAATAATAGGAGAATAGATTTTTTAACCAACATATTGTAAGCCGTGTGCTCTCCATATATATGGGCAAATGACAGCCAGGATTCATTGGACAGACTGATAATTTACAAACACAACATTAATTTCAATTTGGAGAGCAAATATGGTATATTCGTGATGCTAGTAGAGTATTCTATATTTAAAAACTTGATGTAAACCAGTCATGAAAATTAGTATATGCCAAGGACCTGAAAGAAATGACTAGCTAAAAGAAATCAGGCTGCAGCTGAGTATTGTATTAATTTTAATAAAAATGGAAAAGGAACCCCAAATAGTAGCAGCGTACTTTTTTAGTCTGCTGTTTCCTGTCACGGTGAACATCATGATGACGCTGGTAAGCCCGGGGGAGGGGGTGGGGAAGTTGATAAAATGATTCGGGGTTAAAAAAAAAAAGTAGCCAAGATAATGTAAATATCTGCAGTCTTAACTGTACCTTGTTAAAGACTGATTATCTTAATTATCAACATAGAGACAATGTTGTTTACTCACCATCTAAATAAGCTTTTTTCTTGGATCCAAGACTAGGACTGAGCTCTTACACCAGCTTGCTGTGTGTCTTTACTTAGAAGTCACTTCCCCTCATGGGCCTCAATGTCCTCATCTGTGAAGTGGGAGGGAGGGGGTAGTAGCTCTAATGCTCTCGGAATCGTCCGATGTTAAAGATTATCTAGTGCAAACATCTCATTTTACAAATGAGAAAACTGAGGCCAGATATGTTAAGTGATTTGTCATATTGGTAAAAAGCAACAGAGAAAAGATTATAGAACCAGGGTTCTCCATCATGTTGAATTATCCCACTCTACTACACTGAATCTGGAAGTGTCATGTTTTCCGACCAAAGAGGGAAACTTTACTTGTATTTAGTTTGCAAAGGCCTTCAGCATATTGCGCTTGCTGTAACTGACAGAACTTTCTGTCCCTCCTTTTGCTGGGCTGATTATTGAGTTGTAATTCCAGAATTTGCTGTTGCCCTCTGTGACAGACCACCACTCCTTTAAACATTGCAGTCAAGAATTCCCTCAGTAACTGCTTATCTCTGCCGGTTAATTTAACTCAAAAGCACTAACAGTTCTGTTGATGTTTTTAGTCTTATCATAAACCTATTTACTAGAGTGACCTTGAAAAATAGTCGGTATGTTTTGGATTTGATTCGCTATAAAGCATAAGCCACCATTTATTCTTTTAGACAAATACCGCAAACCCATTTAGGCACAATTTCTCCATTTTCTTCTAAGTGAAGAATGCTTATAGATAAGCTCTGGTCTTATTCTATTTCAAACTCGTCCTAAGTTGTTTTAAGATATTTTTCTCTTGAGTTGTGCACTGCAGTCTTCTTTTGAACTCACCGAGAGCTTTGTGAGTACTCTGCAAACAGCCTGCCCTCTGTACCTTCAACTCCTTCACAATCTCTCTCAGTGTGCCATCACACCTAAACAGCCCTGAGCAAAAAGCATAGGTAAGGAGTTCATTCAAAATGAGAGCATACACACAGGACCTTTTTTGTGTCTGTTCCAAATTAGCTAGCAATAATAAATTTTGAATGTAGATAAGCCCAAGAATGTAGTTTAAATGTCCTTAATGCTTTATCGGGAAATTGGCAGATTAGCTCTGTAGTAGAAGGAAGTTAAGTAGCCACTCACAGTGCTAGATGGCTGACCATGATTTACTGATAAAAATGGCAGGAGAAGAATTCAACCTATCATAAGCTTTCTTATTCACAGTGCTGCATTTTATTTTAATTGTGCTTTTATGGATGAGCTGATCTCTGATTAGCTGAAATACACACAATAAGACTGATTTATAAGCAATCACAATGGAGTGATTATTCATAATGGTCCTGTGGTCAACCTTCTTTCCACTATGCTAACATCCATTAAAACAACATGATTGAATCTGTTTCAGTCATTTTAGAGAGGTAGAAAAAAGGATTGCCTCTAAGAGAATAATGTCATAGGATACCTTTCATTGAAAATGCAAGTTTCGTATATCCTTTGGAATTTACACAGCAATAGAAAACCATTATCTTGTGCTCCATTCTACTGGCATTCTCTCTTAATTAAATGTTTTCTTTCAGGAAAGATGATTTACTTAGGGAATCTGAGGAGGGAAGAATTGTTTTATACAAACTCCACAACAATTTCTTTACAAAGAATATGCCAGCAGAAGGCATTGTAACTGATAGTTCCTATTAGGGGCTCACAGAATCACCGAATTTCAGAGTTGAAAAAGTTCTTAAGTGGTCATTTAGTACAAACCTGAAAGAGAATCCCTTCTCTACAAGATACCTGACAACTGATCATCCGTTTTTGCCAGAAATTCTCCAATGAGAGGAAACCCAGTCCCCACTAAGGCAGTTCAGTCTATTTTTGGATGGCCCTAACTATAGAATCAGTGAATATGAAAGTTGGAAGAGGCATCAGCAGCCACCAAGGCTGAACACTCCCCAAACGGCGTTCCCACTTTAACACACCCCACAAACATCGATCCAAGGACCTCAAGTGAAGGGTAACTCACTGCCTCTAGTGATGAATTGCATTCTACTTTTGAACAGCTCTAATTGGGAGGAAGTTTTTCCTTATAGCTAGCCTAAATTTTCTTTTTTTGCCACTTCTACTCTGTCGCTTTCTGCCTTCTGAAGCTAAACAGAAAAAAATCTAATCCTCTTTCATGAGACACTTCTTCAGGTACTTGAATATAGCAATCAGGTCCCCCTTGATCTTTCAGGCTAAGGAACCCTAGTTAATTTAACCGAAATTCATATAACTTGGACCCAGGGCCCTTCACAGTTCTGCTTGCCCTCTTCTAGACTCTCTCAAATTGAGTTGGCACTCACAGAACTGAAAACAGGATTCCACAGGTGGAATGACTATGGCAGAATGCACTGGAGCACCTTCCTGGAATATAGGCCTCTCAACGTAGGCCAAGATTGCATTTTCTTTTTTTGGCAACAGCTTCACCCTATTGAGCCTGTAGTTCACTAAAGCCCCCAGATGCTCTTCACATGAACTGCTACCTCGACTCACTTCCCCTCATCTTTTATTTGTCAAGTTGAGTTTTTGAACCTAAATGTAAAACTCAGTCCTATTAAATTGTATCAAACTAAATTCAGTCCAGTGTTCTGGTCTGTAAAGATCTCTTTGGAACCTAATTCTTTCATCCAGTGTATCAACTGTCATTCTCAGTTTGATAAGCATACCAAGTATGCTTTTATCCATGTCATTGATTTTTATAAAAACTTAGACGGCACATGGCCAAGCACTCTACTAGTAGGTATTGCGGCACTTCACTAGTCATCTGCTAACATTTTCATGTCAGACTGGAAGGACTTCTCTGAATTTACCTATTCAACCAGAACTGAATCCCCATATTTGTATTATCTAGTTCATATCTCTCTTTCCCGCAAGAATAATATGAAGCAGTCTGTCAAATGCTGTGCCAAAATCTAAATAAATTATACCTTTGGCATTCCTCCAATCTGCCAATCTCATTACCCTGTGCTGCTTTTAAAAAGTGGAGAAAATCATGCAACTATTCTGAGAAGATCTACTACGAATTTGTATTATACAATGTCAACTGGGCCTTCACTGCTGTTAGGTAATCCTTTTATACCTCCTTTATCAACTCAATATCTCCCTGCCCACACCAGCTCTTTCAAACCTTTTCATTTCTTCTCAAGCCTCCTACGACTCCCTTATTTTTCCTGAGACCTTGCCTCATATTTTGCAGGAAAAAGAAACTGAGACCATTCACTGAGAGTTCCCTCTTCTCCCCTCTTCCTCTACTTGACCAAACTATCCCATTCCATACTGTCTCCTCCAATAGATTGTCCCTTAGATCATCCCCACTCTTTAACTTATTTTCAATCTCTCCCTCTATGCAGCCTCATAGTGGCTACATATGTAGTATGTGCCTACTACATGTAGTGTAGTAATGCCTACTACTAGGGCCTACAAACATGTCCCGAATGGCTCCCCCCATTCTGGAAAAAAAAACAAACCCTTCATTTGATCTTTCCATTCCCATTAACTATCATCCTATATCTCTTCTGACCTTTGTAGCTAAACACCTCCAAAAGGTAACTTCCACTTTCCTCTCTCTTAACCCATTACAATCCAGCTTTCAACCTTATCATTTCACCAAAACTGTTCTCTCCAAAGTTACTAATCTCTTAGTTGCCAAATCCAATGGCTCTTTCTCAATTCCCATTCTGTGGCCTTTGACACTGTTATCACTCTCTCCTTCTCGATACTTTCTTCTCTCTAGATTTTCAAAGCACCATTCTCTCCTGGTTCTCCTCCTACCTATATGACTACTCCTCATTCTGGATCCTTTTCAAAATCACTTGCTCTAACCATCCATGTCCCTCAAGATTCTGTCCTGGCCCTGCTCTTCTACTTGGTGATCTCATCAGTTCTCATGGATATAATTACCATTTTTATGCTAATGACTCTACCTATCCTGTCCCAAACTCTGCTGACCTCCAACCTTGCATCTCCAACTGCCTCTCAGACATCTGAAACTGGATGTCTAGTAGGCTTCTTAAATTCAGTATGTCCAAAGTGGAACTCATTTTATTTCCCCCTAAACACTTCTTCCCACCTACCTTCTCTATTACTATAGAGGGCAATATCATCCTCCCAGTAACTCAGGCTTGCAACCTAACATTCATCCTGGATTCCTCACTATCTTCTCACACACATACACCCATATACAAGCTGTTGCCAGGGTCTCTGAATTTCACCTTTGCAACATCTCTCAAATACACCCACTTCTCTCTTCTCATAGTGCCACCACCCTGGTGCAAGCAATCATCTCATATGTGAAGGATTGCAATAGCCTCCTGGTAGATCTAACTCAAGTCTCCAATCCATCCTCCTTCCAGCCACTAAGGCAAGTATCCTAAAATACAGGTACAACCATGGCACAGGTACAACCATGTCACTCCCCTACTCAATAAACTCCAGTGGCTTCCTATCACTTACAAATACAAAATGATCTGTTTGACATTCACAGCTTTTCATAACCTAACCACCTCCTACCTTTCCAGTCTTATATCTTATTCCCTGACACAGACAACCCGATGACACTGGTCTCCTGGCTGTTTCCTGAAGACACTCCATTTCTCTTCTCCAGTCATTTTTTTTTCTGGCATTTGTCCATGCCAAGAATATTCTCTCTCCTCCTCTGGCTTCCTTTAAGCTGACTAAAATCTCACATCCTACAAGAAGCTTTTTCCAACTCTTCTTAAAGCCAGCGCCTTCCCTCTGTTATTTTCTATTTATCCTGAATATAGCTTGCTTTGTATATATTTGACTCTCCCATTAGTTTGTAAGCACCTTGGAGGATATCTTTTGCCTATTTTTGTACCCCTTGTGCTTAACACAGTCATTAATACATAATAGGCACTTCATAAATGTGTATTGATTGATTGAGATAGTCCAGCATGACCAATTCTTAATGAAGATTTACTGACTGACTACTGCTTTCTTGAAAGCATATATAATTTGGGTTCTGATCTGGTTTATTTATTTGATATGGCTTGGGTAGCATAGGTCAATTTTTAGGGCTTAAATTGGGCTGAAAGTTATACTGCTTTGTCATTCTCTTAAAAAAAAAACCCAGCAAAACTGCAGTAGGTAAGTCAATCATTTGGTATCTCACTTTGCTCAGTGAAATCAGTATTTTTGTTAGGACTAGGTATATTCAAAAAGTACTTATTGAATATCCACTGTGTACTCACATAATAAAAGGGTCTTGATAAGGACACTACTCTTGAGAAAGAGTAGCCCAATAATTCATTTAATATCAATTTAATATCTACTTTGTGCAATGCACTGTGATAGATACAAAGATAAGAATGACAATGTTCCTGCCTGCAAGGAGCTTATAATCTAATAAGTGAGATAAGAACACAGGAATATGAAAAGAAAGCAAATTAGAAAAGTTCTCAGTCCACAAAAGGAGCATTTGAAAATTGCAAAGTAGCATATGAACAAATGTATAAGCTCCATACTCAAGTGTTGAGGACACAAGGTGTAAGTCATCTCTGTAGTGTGGAGATAAGGAAGGTTTTTGGAAGAAGTGAATATGAAACTGGATCCAGAGGAAAGTGCTGGATTAATATAGATAATGGCAGGGGAGAGGTTCATGAACAAAGGTATGGTGAAAAACTATTTGAGCTCCTCAGTTGTCTATAAGGTGCTTGGTTCTTCTTTGGAAACTAAGGCTGAGTTGGGCTGAATCCTCATGTCCGACCGTGACTAGCACCACTACAAACAAGTTTCTCCTCATCCATTTGCTGAAATGACAGCCTCCAAGCTCTCTTGTATCTACTCTGCCCTCATCCTTCACTACGATGGGGTTACAGTTACAGAGGATAAAATCAGACCTCATACATGCAGCAGGTATAATGTTGAACCATTCTGGCCTGGATTATTTGCAAAGGCCCTGTGCAGTGTAAACAGTGCAAGTCTCATCTGCAATGTAGGAGTTGGTGGACCTGCTCCAGCAGCTGGTGGTACTGCCCCACTGGAGGGGCTCCTTCTGCTAGCACAGCTGCCCCAGCTGGAGAGAAGAAGAAAGAGGAAGCAAAATAAGAAGAATCTGAGGAGTCCGATGACTTAGGCTTTGGTCTGTTTGACTAAATATTTTTTGTAACATTAAATAAGAAGCTTAATTCAAAAAAAAAAAAGAAAAATGCCATTTGGAGGATAGTAAGGACCTTAGTTTAGCAGAAATGCCTTTCAAATGTATAAACAAGCTGAAGTGGTAGAAGGTAGGTTTGAATAAAGGGGAACTGGAGGTCTTTGAATACCAACCTGAGAAGTTTAGGAAACATACTGCTCTATCAACTTAAATTTCTAAGTCTTGTAGTCTTTTTCTTGTAATCTTGAGATTATAGTAAACATATGAGGGTGGTTTCTTGGTTATATGGCACATGAAATTCTTCCTTGTGAAAATGTTATCAGTGACCTAGAAGAAGGTACAGATGGCATCAAGGTCTTAAAGGACACAGAGCTGGGAAGCAGGAGAGCTAACAGTTTGGAAGATAGTCCAGATCCCATAAAATCCCAACAAATTAGAATAAATACCAGAACAAATAAGATGACATTTAATAAGAATAAGTACTACACTGGAATTTTTTTTAAACTCTCTGTATTAGTGTAGAACAGGGGAGGGATTGACTAATTTGAAACAAACTGTGTGATGTGGCAGCCAAAAAATATAATGCTATCAGGTTCAGATTCGTAGAGGAATGATTGACACAGAAGAAGTGATGCTGAGTCACACTCTACCCTCTTGTGTCAATTTGTTAATTCTTTAGGCTTCTGATAACACAAGTAATGAGTAGACCAGCTGAAAAATTAGTAAACTAGCTTAAAAATCCCTGAAGTATCTAGTAGGAAAAATATTTTTTAAAAAATACTCTCATACCAAGTTGAAAAGTTCCTGTGATATTGAAAGGGCACCATAAGCCAGCGAGCTCTCATTCCTTTTTTGATGCCTTTATGTTCGTCTCCAGGCCAGGGTACCTGGATCTGGAGATGGAGTCAGTTTGAAACTGGTGAGATTGAAAAAGAAAGCACAGCTCAGGGACCTCTACTGGAGTGACTTCACCAGAACATCTTCCTGGTGATCATGAGAAGCCCAATCAACCCTTTCACATATTGTGTTTTACCTGAGCCCATGCCATGTTTGTGGAAGATCATGACTAGTCGGCTTAGTGAACTCCTAATGCTAAGCCTGGGCAAGCAGGAGAGAAAGTTCTGACTAAAATTTCCCTTTTGACCCTTTCTCTTTAAACATAACTACAGCTATGGGAGAATGTATGTGATAATCAGTTGGGTGTCACAAAACCAATTTATTTACCCAGTATATCTACTCAGATTGCACTTGAAGTAGTCAAATAATTTTGCATTTGACAAGTTGCAGTGTTTCCAGAGGAAGAGGATGAGAGGACTAGACCCTAGGACATAAGAAGATTGGATAAATCAGGTTTAAACCTGGAACCCATGAACTTTCAAAAAAAAATCCTGGTAATTGTATTTCCCAATAATTGGTTTACTTTGTGATGTTATGTATTTCATTTCATGCATATAAAATATCATTCGGAGAAGGGGTCCATAAGTTTCTGTCATTATCAAAGAGGTCCATGTGGCTAAATGACCTTGGGATATTTATCTGGGGTGAGGTGAGACTTACAGCAGACAGTAATGACTGTTGGAGTTAAACTTGTTCTGCTTTCTCCAGAGGTCAGAAAACAATACTGAGCAGAAGTTATAGGGGGGAGATTTCATCTCATTATGAAGAAAATTTCCTAACAATTAAAGCTATCCAAAAGTGGACTGGGCTGCCTCATGAGGTCATACCTTCTCCTTCACCAATGGACTTTAAGCAGATGACCACTTGTTGAGAAACAAGTTCAATTTAACATTTATTGAGCATATACTCCATGTACGACAGTGTGTACAAGGTGCCAGAGATGACAAAAATGATAGTCTTTACTTGCAAAGAGTTTATATTCTACTTGGTGGGGCATGTACACAAATAAGTACATACCAAACATCTACAAGGTTGGGAGTGGAGGGTGGGGAAATCAGGGAGAACCTCATATCCAAGATAAGGTAAGGTTTGGATTCAATGGCCCCTGAGGTCCCATCCAGCTTCTAGAATCTGTAATTCTATGAATGAAAGCAAGATATCAAGGAATAACTAAACACGCACTCACCTAATCACTGTCAGTCTAGTTGATTTTGTACCAGTATTGTCAGGATCCTGCTGGATACTCTTCTGTGACATGACTGTACTCTCTTCTTGGTCATCCTGCAAATTAGGAAGCACCTAATTTGGAATGATCACTTTGCTACTTCCACCCGTGTGACCTTGAGTCAATCCCATCTCTCTGAGCTTCCATTTCCTCATCTGTAAAATAAGGAGATTGAAGTAGGTCCTTCTAGCTCTAAATATATGAGCCCATGACCTGACTGATCTTTTGTATCTTTGCTGGGTCATCATCCCATCTCTTGTTCATCAAGAATGGATGTTACTTAGAACCATTAAATCCCAGGTTTCCTTCAATACTTAGCTCAAGCTTTGAAACAAAAAGGTCCTAAATAGCCACTTCACACAAAGCCTTTCTTTTATCCCTCTAATTGTTAATGGTACAACCGTTTAAATTACTTTGTATTTATTTAGCAGTGTACTTGTTGAATTTGTAAGATCCTTGACAGTAGACTGGGACTATTTTGGTTTCATCTTTGTATCTCTACCACTTACATAGTAGGTACTTAATAGATGCTTATTGAATTGAATTGAATGAGGAGTTCTGCATAAAGAGATTTTTCCAGATAACTGGAGCATATAACCTTTTAGCTGCTAGTAGTATAACTTTTTAAAAATCTATCACAGTCTTTCTAAAATTTTATTAAATTCTTTCTAAAACCTACCGCAAAATCTATCACATGTTTTGGAAGTAGGCCTAGGTCAGAACCGTAAATATAGCTTCCCTAGGAATAGGGGATACCTGCAGGTATCATTTAATCCATGAAAGCACTACCTGGGGCTTCTTTACCTATTGACTCTAAGTTTCAAGGTGCCTCCCCTCCTCGACCAACCCCACTCCCAAGACTTGGGCCCTGGACTCAAACATAAATCCCAATCAGTACAGAACAGACTTCCAACAATAAGCATTGCATTCACAGGATTTGGAAGCAGCCAAAATGGGGAGACAGTGCCAGGAAGGTATAACTACTTACAAACTGTTAAACTCTCTACTTTTATATGCCCTTCAAAAAAACATATGCCAGCAAAACAACAGCAATTATGTTCAGATATCTTCTGGGTATCTTCTGGGCCCAGTACCAAGACAATGTATTTCTCTTCCTTCGCTAACAGTTGAGAGTAAATGTAGTACCTTGGTACCATCAGGGTCATCATTGCGGACATTAGTTTTTTATTGTGATTTTAGGAGTCTTTGTCCCTACACTAAATAGTCCAGGCAACTATATTTTTTAAAAGTTTTTCTGTCTGCTTTTCTTAGGTCTCCTTTTCTTTTCCATGACCAGTGTCTTTTGCCTTTCTCAAGACTTTCCTTTTCCTCCTTTCTCACTTTCAATTCAATTATAATGTAATACCTATAATCTCTAAATTTGGCAACCAGATTGCCAAACTGATTAGGATTTTGTCCAAAGCAGAGTCAATAGACATTTAGAGAGAACCTGAAGGTCTTGACCTTGAAAAAATAAATTAACATGGACTTGGATGCTTAGGACCTTTTTGCTTTAACAATTCAGCAAACATTTGAATGCTATATAAGAGGGGACTATCCAAAGTTTAGGTGACACATGGATCTCCATGCCTTGTGAACCTCTCTAAGAGTCATGTGGTTTTTTACAATGGTCCATATAAGTGAAACTCTTGAGTAAACAGTCTCCAGATAACTGAGGTATACTGTACTTTCTCTGATTTCAGCAGTGCAAAAATAGTCCAAATGCTGAAATTAGTAGCTTTAGATTGACCTAGGCTAGACAGTTCAAACCCTTCTCAACTCTGAATCCCAAATACAGTCATATTGAGTGTTGTCAGTGTAAGAAAGGCAGTCAGAGACCAGAAATGAGAAGGAGCAATCTAAAATTAAATATCTGAGGAATGGTGGATAGGTTCCACAATTTGTTCACTAGTATAGCCCCTCAAAGAACATGAAGAGAATGAAAATGCCATGATAGGGTTTCCTTAGAAATTTCACTAATTTTCTCTGTGTATTTCTCACATGTTGCTTTCAGTAGAAAAATGAGTTAGGATATTTATTGAGAGCTCCTCATCAGATATTTAGATTTAGTCTAAGGAAATGTAGATGCAAACATTTTTCTTTTTTAAACACCAACTAACTGCATCTTACATTATGAGCCAAAGTGTCTTTACATGGTCTTGGACTAAGTATTACATATCAAGATTTCCTCATTTCCTACTGGAATTTAAGATGCTCTGTACAGGAGGGGAAAAAATCTGTTCCTTTGTAGATGCCACCAAATATCCTCCTTGATTCTGTCTCTAAATGTTACTTGTTAGAAGTAAAATATTTTTTCCTAACTTCTGACTAATGCTTGTATTTCTTTGGACACCCATTCAAATACAAAATAATTCACCAGATGTTTGTTTTCTATATTTAAAGGTTAAAAAGAAATTTGTTGGTTACAGCCACATAATAAACCACATGCTTATTTTTATTCGGAGATTTCTTTATTTGACAAGTGGCTTTTGGTAACTGCTAATTATAAAGTACCAAAATTCAGATTTTAGCCTATAGTTTTATTAAAAGGCTTTCAGCTTATTTGACTTAAATTTTTAAAAAAGAGATATATTCTTCTTGGAGGTCCCATAAATTCTCAGATATAAAAATGGTAGAGTATGAAACAATACTTAACAGTGTGGTATAATCATTAGGGAACTAGTTTTGGATTTATGAACACATGGGCTTCAGTCCTCCCTCTGAGATATATAGGTGTGCAATTGTGAACAAGTCACTTAAAGTCTTGGTGTTCCAAGCAGCTCTCTAAGACTATAAATTATGGAGGATT
>CM053772.1:57242344-57260071 GCA_028658325.1 Potorous gilbertii
TAAATAAATTTATAAAAACAAAAACAAATAAAAAAAAAAACAAATTGTTCTCATCTGCCCATTCTGCTGGGGGAAGTCTTCACATGCTGGGGTAGATACCCCCTAACTCACTGATGAGTTTGAAAACCCTCAATTACCTTTCACCTGATTGCCAAAACAGTTTTATTGAGCTTTTGCCACGATGCCTGCTATAGGTTCTTGGAGCCACAGGTGAGAGTTAAGTGAATCAGGTAGACATCAAAGGTGGAAAGCAGCCCTCACCCCAGAAGTGCTAGTCTTCCCTGAGTAACCCTATACCCCACCTAGCACCTAACAAAGAAGGGGTGGACTCTGAGTGCAGACTGAGATGTGGTTTTGTTGGGGTTTTTTTGATTTTTGACATGCCTAGTGTGGGAGTTGGTGTTTTTTTTTTTGCTTGACAATGCATGTTCATAATAGGAGTTTTGTTTTTCTTTTTTTCCAGTCGCTGTGGGGAAGGGTTTGGTAGGAGGGAGAAAAGGCAGATTTCATTGATTAAAAAAAATTAATTTTAAAAAGTTCAGAAAGTGTAGAGGTAGATTTTCAGCACTGCTGCTTAGGTACATCCCCCACATTCACATTTGACTTATGCAGTGAGAATACATCAGTCTTCAGAGTGAGTTTCTTCTTCAAGTCACCAAAGTTGAATAGTTCTGAATCCATTCTAAATGAGGACCTAATATTCTTTTGATGCTTCCTGTCACCATTAACTTCTTTTTGATAATTTGATGCTGATACACCACAGCTTATCTCCAGGATTAGCACATAAGAGCAGTAATGTTCCCCCTTTCTTGCAGGAACTTCAAATTTATACCAATATAGCCCAAATGTGGAGAGTTCTTTTCACCAAACCCACAGAGGCCTAACCCCTACATGTTTTGTAGATACATCTTATACTTACATCTTTCATAAAGTAACTGGAAAGAATTGTCACTTGGGAACTACTACCCAGTACAGCAGGACACTCTACATCAGGTCAGCAAACTATGACCCAAGGGTCAAATCTGACTTGCCACCTGAATTCTTATGGTTTGCAGGAAAAAATGTTTTTAACATTTTAAAATACTATTTGGCCCTAAGAATGTAGTTTGCCAACCCCTGCTTTATATTTTCAATCTTCCTCACTACTGCCATATGAAATTCTATGAGTTCAGGTGGAAAAGACCCAGGAATGGCTGCTGTGAGATCATAGTTCAGGTTTAAGGGGCTTAAAAGTGAGTTAGTGGAACAAACTAGAAAAGGAAGAATCAGAAATGATTTAATTTCTTAACCCCATGTTTGCTAAATCCTAGAACATGAATTAGTCAGAAAAGAACTCTCTAATTGATAACAATCTTGATGGTAACACTGGAAAGTGGTTTGGTAGAAATTAGGCTTAGACCAACATCTTGTGATTGGTACTACAATAAACTCAAAATGTATATGTGACCTGAATATTAAAGATCACATCATAAAAAACATTCTAAGACAACCAGATTGTGGCTAGGGAGTAAATTCTTTTTTTTTTTTTTTGCATTTTAATGTTTATTTTTCGTTTTCAACATTCATTCCCACAAAATTTTGAGTTCCAAATTTTCTCCCTGTCTCTCCCCTCCCTGCATCCATAACACCTTGCATTCTGATTACCCCTTTCCTCAATACGCCTTTCCTTCTATTCACATCCCTCCCTTCCCTTTTCCCCTTCTTCTCTCTTTTCTTGTAGGGCAAGACAGGTTTCTATACCCCATTACTTGTATTTCTTTTTTCTCAGTAGTATGCAAAAACAACTCTCCATATTCATTCCTAATCATTTGAATTCCAACTTCTCTCCTTTTCCCATCCATCCCCACTGAGAAGGCAGGCAATTCAATATAGGCTGTATATATGTAGGTTTGCAAAAGACTTCCATAATAGTCATGTTGTGTAAGACTAATTATATGTCCCTCCATCTTATCCTGTCCCCCATTTATTCTATTCTCTCTTTTAACCTTGTCCCTCCCCAAAAGTATTTACTTCTGATTACTCCCTTCTCCCATTTGCCCTCTCTTCTATTATTCCCCTCACCCCACTTGTCCCCTTCTCCCCTACCCTTCCATAGTGCAAGATATACTTTCATACCAAACTGAGTGAGCATGTCATTCCCTCAAGCCAAATGTGAAGAGAGTAAGCTTCCCTTTTTCCCTTTCACATCCTCCCTTTTCTCCTCCTCTGAAGAAGCTTATTCTTGCCTCCTTGATGAGTGATAATTTACCCCATTCCATTTCTTCCCCCAATATATTCCTCTCTCATCCCTCAATTTTGTTTCATTTTTGTAGGTATCATCCCTTGTTATTCAACTCACCCCTGTGTTCTCTGTCTATATATGTGTGTGTTTGTGTGTGTGTGTGTATGTGTCTGTGTGTATAATCCCTCCAATTACTCAAATACTGAGAAAAGTCTCAAGAGTTACAAATCTTATCTTTCCATGTAGGAATGTAAACAGTTCAACTTTAGAAAGTCCTTTATGTCTTCTCTTTACTGTTTACCTTTTCATGCTTCACTTGATTCTTCTGTTTGAAAGTCAAATTTTCTATTCAATTCTGTTTTTTCATCAAGAATGCTTATAAGTTCTCTGTTGCATTGAATGACCATTTTTCCCCCTGAAGTATTATGCTCAGTTTTGCTGGGTAGGTGATTCTTGGTTTTAATCCTAATTCCTTTGACTTCTGGAATATCATAGTTCAAGCCCTTTAATCCCTTAATGTAGAAGCTGCCAGATCCTGTGTTATACTGATTGTATTTCCTCAATGCTCAAACTGTTTCTTTCTGGCTGCTTGCAATATTTTCTCCTTGACCTGGGAACTCTGGAATTTGGCTACAATATTCCTAGGAATTTCTCTTTTTGGATCTCTTTCAGGAGGTGCTCTGTGGATTCTTTCAATATTTATTTTGCCCTCTTATTCTAGAATATCAGGGCAGTTTTCCTTGATAATTTCATGAAAGATGATGTCTAGGTTCTATTTTTGATCATGGCTTTCAGGTAGTCCCATAATTTTTAAATTGCCTCTCCTGGAATTATTTTAAGGTTAGTTATTTTTCCAGTGAGATATTTCACATTGTCTTCTATTTTTTCTATTTATTCTATTTTTGTTTAATAATTTTTTGGTTTCTCATAAAGTCATTAGCTTCCATCTGTTCCATTCTAACTTTTAAAGAACTATTTTCTTCAGTGAGCTTTTGAACCTCCTTTTCCATTTGGCTAATTCTGCTTTTTGAAGCATTCCTCTCCTCATTGACTTTTTTGACCTCTTTTGCAAATTGAGTTAGCCTATTTTTAAAGGTGTTATTTTCTTCAATATTTTTTGGGTCTCCTTTAGTAAGCTGTTGACTTGCTTTTCGTAATTTTTTTGGATCTCTCTCATTTCTCTTCCCAATTTTTCCTCCACCTCTCTTACTTGATTTTCAAAATCCTTTTTGAGCTCTTCCATGGCCTGAGACCACTGCATATTTATTTTGGAGGTTTTGGACACAGAAACCTTGACTTCCTGTGATGGTATGCTTTGTTCTTCCTCATCTGAAAGGATGGGAGAAAATACCTGTTCACCAAGGAAGTAACCTTCTATAGTCTTATTTTTTCTCCGTTTTTGGTTATTTTCCCAGCCTGTTACTTGACTTTTGAGACCTTTGTTGAGAGGAGGGTATACTCTGGGGACTTGTAAATTCTCAGTTCCTCCAAGATGGCACAATCAAGGAAAAGGTGTTTCCTCTTCTCCTGACCTGCACACCGGTCTGGGAGCAATGGAAAACTTTTCTGCCCAGAATCTTCAATTGAATTCCCTCACCACAACTGCCTCCAGCTCTACTACCAGTGCTCCTCCCCACCTGAGTGGAACTCAGGTCTGAGAATTAGATCAGTGGCTCAATTTCCCCAGGAACTTTAGATGGAGGTCTCCCAGGGCTGCCACTCAGGGCTGAGGTTCGATCAGACCTTCAATTCTCCCAGGGACTCTAGGTGGAGGGCTCTGAAAATGCTTGCTGCCAGAGGTCCAGGCCATGCTCCCCTCTCCTGGGTGAAGGAGCCCTCCCACTGACCTTTGAAGCTATTTGTTGTGTTTGTGGGTTGAGGAATCTGGGAACTGCTGCTGGTAGCACCCTGAATCCTGTTCCAGGTACTGTCTCTGCTGCTCCCTGCTAGTCTGCACTCCACGTCAGTCTGTGCTCCACACCCTGGTCTGGTCTGCACTCTGCACACTGGTCTGATCTCTAGGAAGTAAATTCTTAACCCAATATGAAATAGAGGTAGTCACAAAAAATAAAACATTATTTTAAATTACGTGAAATTGAAAATCCTTTCTACTAATAAAACATTTGTAACTGGAACAAAAAGGTAAGCCATTGATTAGGGGAAATACTTGCATTAAACTATTTCAGATAAGCATCTGATAATATGTGTGTGTGTGTGTGAGTGTGTGTGTGTATGTGTGAGAGAGATATACAAGAATAGGAACATTCCCCAGTGAAAAAATGGTCAAGTGATATGGACAAGCAGTTCCCAAAAGAAGAATTATAAACATTAACAACTATAAGATAGGCTGTTCCAAAATCAGTAATAATAAGAGAAATACAAAACAACTCTGGCTTCACCTCACACTCAACAAAATGGCAAAAATGACCAAATATGGGAATAGGCAATGTTACAGGTAGTAAAAAGACAAGAACTTTAACACTGTTGGTGAAGCTGCAAAATGGTCCAGTTATTCTGGAAAGTTAACATGTTCGTAACCTTGATCCAGAGATCCCATAGCCAGAAATAATCCCTAAAAACCAATGATTTAAAAAAAAAGGATCCCATATAAACCAAAATATTTATAGCAGCACTTTTTGTAGTAGCAAAAAACTGGAAAAAAACAGATGTCTATTGTTTGTGAAAAGGCTAAATATAAATAAATTGTGGTCCATGGAGTATTATGTTGCTTGAAATGATGAATATAAAGAATACTGACAAATGTGGAAAGGCTTATATGAACTGTTGCAAAGTGAATTAAACAGAACCAGAAAACCAACATATGAAATGACAACAATGTAAATAGAAAAAAAAATTAAATGCCATGTAATTATAATAAACAAAGTTGTCCTCAAAGAAAAGATAAAAGAATGTAGTTTCCTCTCCTCTTTGCAGAAGTGGGAGAATAAGAGTGTGAAACTGACAGTTTTTAGTCGATGTCGCTGAAAAGTTTTTTTCTCTTTTTTTTGCGGGGGGAGGGATGGCCCTCCTGGTAGAAGAGGGGAGAGGAATATATGCAGAAAGTAAGGTGATAGAAAAACAAAAGATATCAATAAATCATTTTTAACACCCCTGGCACTAAGCATCTTAGGAAGAAAGAGCAAATGAAGCTTTTATGAAAAATTGAAGTGCTCACAGAAACTGGGATGTCTCCAGACACACAAATTCAGAAATAATGCAGAAATCATGTGTATACAAACACATACATATGCATTCTCTCTCCCTCTTTTTCTTCCCTCCTCCCTCTCGTTCCCTCTCTCCTGCTCTCTCTTTCTTGTTCTGTTACACACACAAACAAATCTAATAAGCTTCTATAGGAAAAAAAGGGAGAAGGAGGATTAGATGGCACCTAGGTTTTGTAAGCCTAATCATAAGTAAATGTCCCCAGTCATGCATAGACTGTGAACTTCTCTAAACCCAAGCAGTCCAGCTCCCTCAAAACTTCCAAAAGAAAACAACATCTTCACCTTTAAAATAGCTCCTAGATAATCTGAGTATTCATCCATTGAGTCCATTCCTGGAGCCCACAACTCCATTCTATAGTTTCAGGAAACTGCCCTACCCTACTCTCAGGATCCCTTTCAGAGGGCCTTTAGATTGGCAAATGCTACCATTGATACTCCATCTCAACCTTCAAGTAACTATAATTTCATCAGTGTACATGTTTTCTTCAACAACCTAGATTGTAAATCTCTAAATTGGCCAAAGACAATTTTTAAGCTTTCACAAAAGGATGTTTACTTTGAAGATTTAGTAATAAAAACAGTACAAATATTTCCCACACACATACCTAGGGAACATACTCTCCTGTAACCTACCTCAGCCTGTCAGTATAGTAGGTTCAGATTTAATACAGTTTCTACAGAGTCTAGCCTTCATCTTATCAAGTTCATACTCAAATCTAGCATGACTGCTGGATGAATCCTTGTCCCATCTACCTCTGGGCTGGGTCCCAAAAGTCTCTTGTTGCTCCTTAAGACATTGATGCTGGGCTGACTTATAAATCTCTCAGGGACTTAAAACCTTGTTTCCTAACTTTTTGAAACTCATAAGATTGAAACCTTGTTGACTAATTAGGCAACTAATGAGTTAATTAATAAACCCAATTAATCACCTTCACATAAAACTGGAAAGAACAAATTGCGAAGAAAAATAACAAGGCCCATCTCCATGGGGCCACATGTCAGCCTCAAAGGGAAAAGGCCCAATGCTTCGCCCTATACAACATTATTTCTCCCCAGATGATGTCAGTGATGGAGTCACACCAAGAGAGAGAGTAGCCAAAGAGACTTTAGCAGTTGGCTTTTAAGAACTGCTGTGAACAAAAAATAATTACTCACCTTACAGTCACCTTGGTGACAAACTCCTCCAAATCTGCCTAGGGTAGCTTTCCGACAAGAGATGTTCAGTCTATCACTGAGCCCACATGTGGAACCTTTCTAGTGTGGTACAACTTTTCAGAGCTAATATTCTGCACGTGTGGCCTTAAAAGAAACAAAAATTACATCCACATGCCACAATGAAGCACTGAAGGAAGACTAGTGACTCTACAGGGATGTACACTCCAGTCAAATTGTTACCTCACTATTGAGCTAATTAGGTATCTGCCTTTCCTGAATAGAAACCAAGAAAATGCCTTAGGATCAGATGTTAGTCCCAATACCTCAAAAATAAGAATAATTCAATCTGACACATAGATCATTTCCCAAAGCCCTCACATGATAGATAACCCCTTTCCTTACAGAATCATAATGAGATCACAGAGGTATGGGGATAGAAGGTTTACCCAGTCTATCTCCTTTCAAAAAAATTTAATTCTTTAAAAATTCTCCTGAAAAGGAAACTCCTCGATAACATACTCTAGTATTGCACAACTCTAAGACAAATTCCTTTTACTGTAACTTAAACCCATTCTGTCTGTACTGACGTAGAGGTCCAAGGGGATGGAGTACCAATTACTAATGAGAAAAGTCTCTCATCATGAAGGAGGGGCTGTATAGTACTAGTTCTTTCCAAAATTCAAAAACTCATATTTGACTATCTATATGATGTCAAACATGGGGATGAAAGATATTTTTAAATTTCCGGACATTTGGAGCTGTAGACAAAACACTCAGATTATTGGATGAGTTTCTGTATTTTCTCAAATGCATGTTTGTGTAGACATGACTATTTAGTACTCCACCTACACTCAATTCTACTGAAATCAGGAAAAGTAAGAGTAATGTTCTTTTTGTCCCTTGCCCCTACTCTCTTACTTCTTTCAGTAAAAGAAAAAAAGATGTTTTTTAAAGATGGAACAGCTGTGAAAATTCTATTTAGATACATAATATCTTTACTGGAAGCAAAATGAAAGCCTCAAAGAGGGAACATGCCCACAATTTGCAAATATCATTCAATGATTAATTCATTCACCCAAAAAAATGTAAACATCTCCTGTATACTTTGTACTAGAATCTGTCCCAGCTTCTAAAAGAAATAATGATAGAATCTGTATGTAACTTGGCTGCCACAAGGTGGCACATATTTCTATGACCAAATTTCCCAAAATACATCCCGAGTAATTCATTTGTCTGTTTTTTTCAAACTTTCTACACTCTTCTAATTAAGACACAGTATTTTAAGAACATTTTATAAATATCATTTAACTTGTTGATATATTACATATAATCATATGATGATAAAATATCAAGCTAGAAGGACATTAGAAGTTACCAACTTCAACTTTCCCCAAAGGAGAATCACTATAGACTTTAGTAGATGGCCTTTTAGCACATGCTCCAGGTTGCACAAGTCATGAGTAGAAAAAGTGGGATTTAGACCCAAGTCCTACGACTCCAAATCCAATGAGCTGTCAAGATTTGATCATCTCTAAAGTCTCTTTTAGCTCTAAGAAAATCTCTTCTAATGTAAATATATGTTATCTTCTATTTGCTGGTAATCTTTATAAATGATTAGTCAAATATGGGAGAACTGAACTTTTGGTGACAATTGATAGTAGTAAAAAGGAGAGTGCAGACCTGGCCTAGATTGTGGTCCAAGTTCTACCACCTGTATGAACTTGAAAAAGTCACTTCCTCTCTCTGAGCCTCGGTTTTTCTAGCTGTAAGAGGAGGTTGGTCCCAGACAAGCCCAAGACAGAATGAGAGAATTTGTACCCCTCCATAGAACCAGAGAGTGACAAACATATGAACATAAGAACTGGGTCCTGACACCAGGGTTCAGCAGCTGAGACATGGTAAGTAAATCAACTACCTTCATAAACAAAGTAGGCCCAGACACTAAGCATCTTACCACCGGGCCCCTTAATCCATCTCCTCTCTGGCATTTGTGGCACAGCCTCCCTTGCTCCTGGATAAGGTACTTTCTAATGGCTCACAAACTCTCTCCTCCTTTCTAGAATCATATTTGAAAGATGTGTGTTTCCATCCTGTACTACCTGAGTTCAATCTGGCCTCAGACAGTTACTAGCTGTGTGACCCTGGGCAAGTCATTTACCCTGTTTGCCTCAGCTATAAATAGGGATAATGACAGCACCTACCTTGCAAGGCTATTATGAGGCTCAGATGGGACAATACTGTAAAACACTTAGCACAGTGCCTGGCACACACAATAGGCACTATAGAAATGTTTATTCCTTTCTTCTCTATGATACAACACAGGGAACATTTCCTCTGATACCTATTCACTGAGTCCTCTTACTATTCAGTGGGAGCATCTCCAGTAACAGCATCTTTTGAAAAGGATTAGAGCTTTATTTGATCTCAAGTTTACGGTTTCAACACTGTGTTCTGGTTTCCAACAAGGTTCATTGGATCATAGATTTAGAACTGGAAGGGATCTTGTGGGCTCTCTAATTTATTTATTTATTTATTTTTTAATGAGGAAACTAAGGTCCTGAGAATGACTTGCTTCAGGTCAAACATGTAAGTACCAGAAGTAGAATTTCAACTCAGATCTCATGCCAAGTCTAGTACCTCATCAACTTGGCCTTCTAGGTTGATTTGATCTTTACTTTCATTAATAGTGTTTGCTGTATTCTGTAACTGGTATAACCTAGACTTTACTCCTCTGTTTGGCGTACCACATTTTAAGAGAGATATTAACAAATAGGAGTGTGTACTAAGAAGAATGATGATGATGAGAAGATTCAGAACCATGTGATACAAGAAATGTTTGAAGGAACTGGGGATGTTAGACTGGATAAGAGAAGACTTAGTAAAACATCAGAACCATGTCCATAAGTTCGAAGAGATATCATGTGGAAGCTAAACTAAATCTCTATCAATCAAGTGACAATCCCATGTTAATCACCTACTATGGATAGAGCTCTGGGCCTGAAATCAGGAAGGCTCATCTAGCCTCTGACTCTGACTACATGTGTGACCCTGGGTAAGTCACTTAACCCAATTTGCTGCAATTTCCTGATCTGTAAAGTCATCTGGAGAAGGAAATGGCAAATCACTTTACTATTTTTGCCAAGAAAACCCCAGATGACAGTCAGACACAACTAAAACAATTCAACAATAACAACATGCACTGGGAACCAAAAGTATAAGGGAAAAAATATCAAACAGTTCCTGGCTCCAAAGAGCTTATAGTCTATCAAATGCATCTACAAATATAAAAAAAAATACAAAGTATAGTGTATGGGCCTGTGATGTCACTGGTATAAGAAACTTCAAGTGAGGAAATTCCCTTTACCAATGAAAGTTAGCACCTTTTTTGCAAGGTATAGTCTTAGAAAGCTTCCTAGGGAAATTAAATTTAAGTGACTTGCCCAAGGTCATACAGCTGATATGTCAGAGGCAGGATTTGAACCTAGGCCTTCTTGGTTTCAAGGACAATTCACTATCACCATGCCAATCTGATAAATAGAATATAATTTTGATGGGGAAGTCAGTAACAGCTGGGAGGGTCAAGAATCAAGAAAGTCCTTATGGGAGGCAGTACTTCAGCTAAAGTAGAATTTAGGTCTACAGGGTTGAGGAACCTTTAGCCTCGAGGCCACATGTGGCCCTCCAGGTCCTCAAGTACAACAATGTGACTGAATCCAAACTTCATAAAACAAATCCCCTTAATAAAAGAATTTGTTCTGTAAAACTTAGACTCAGTCAAAATTCCATACCCCCTTAAGGACCTAGAAGGCTACTTGGGATCGCAAAGCCAAAGGATCCTCACCCCTAGTTTAGGGATTCTAAGAACAGGGATGAAGAGAGAGGGTGTTCAAGCAAAATTGAGGGTGGGGTTAGCCCATGCAAAGGCCCAGACGTGGCAGATGGGATGTTGTGCCCCAGAGGGTCTGACAAGACAAGCTAGTCTCAGGCTGGGAAAGGTTTGAAGAGTTAAACAGAGGAGCTTGCATTTTATTCCAAAGCAATAGGAAGTCAGTCACTGGAGCTTTATGAACAGCAAAACTGATGTGGTTAGGTCTGTGCATTAGGAATAGGAATGTGGCAGCTGTGTGAAAGATGAATTGGACAGCATGGGGCTGGGAGGAAGTGGGAGGCTATTATAATAGGTTAGACTAGAGGTAATTAGTACTTGAAATAGGGTGGTTGCTATGTTAACAGAGAAAAGGGGAGAGGTGTGTGAGATTTCTGTCAAGATGGCATCTACCAGAGGGCAGAATTAGGCTCAATGAGGGGGACTGGCTCAATCTAAGGCAGAATTTCCTCCTAATTAGCTCTCTAGAAATGGAAATGACTGCTTTGTGAGGTACTGAATACTTCTATTAAAGAGTATTAAAGGAGATGTCTGGGTGACTGCTTGTTAAGAAAGTTGCATTCTCTCTAAAATTCCTTCTAAGGTCTCTAACAATTCCTATCATTGGGCTAAGAGTTGTACGTAGATGATTTGGGAAGTGTGCCTGCCCTGCTGAGAATCTGACTGACATCCATGTTAGGATCACATCAGCACAGACAGCCAGGGATCCAGATTAGACTTTTATTAAATTTGGCTTCACGTAGGAGAAAGCTACTTTTGCCTGCATTTTAGCTTTTCTGAGGACTCAAAAGCATATGTCTTGGCTCTGGGGAGAGCTAAGTGTGCCAACTCCAACAGCCTCTGGAAATTCCAAGCTGGCTTGTAATGTTGCTGAAAACGTCTCCAGAAATAGTGCAGCACAGGAAGTGAGCAACCGATCGCTGTTCTGTCTCTTCTTGAGGGAGCTGGATTTCAAAAGATTCAAAGAGGCCAGAAAGATCTCATTCAGATGCTCTTACTATTTTACAGTCTGGGCTTTGTTCTGTGAGAAATACCCATTCAAAGTAACTTATGGAATAATAGACTTTAGGATCTGGAAAAAAATCTTAGGAGAGGTAATATGGTGGAGCAGAAAAGGCAATGAATTTGAAATCAGAGGACCTACGTTATAATTCTAGCTGTGCTCTCAACTACCTGTGGGACTGTGGGCCTCAGTTTCCTCACCTGAAAAAGGAGACAATTGGACTAGATGATTTCTAAGGCCCCTCCCAACTCTAAATCCTATGACCCCACTGATCATCTAGTACAAACTCTAGTACAAATGCAGCCCAGAATGCTAAAGCGAATTGCTCAAGGTTATATTTGAATTTGGATTATATTTATTTGTCTATTAGAAAGCATTGTGAGGAGAGTAGACGCAATGCTGAACTTGAAGTCAGGAGAGATCAGAGTTTAAATCCTACCTGTTGGAACTATGTAGTCATGTCACCTCTCTGAGCCTAAGTTTCCCAATCTGTAAAATGGAATAATAAATGCTACATCCCACATGGTATTATCAGGGTCTAATGAAGTAATATGTGTCTATACATGGATACATTACATAATTTTGTAAATTCATCAATAAATTCAACAATGTTCTAGGTGCTCAAGGAATATACATTTTCTGGGAGGGAAATAGTATGTACACTCGTAAATACAAGCATCTGAGAAAGTTCTAACAAATTGAGGGAGTTGGGGAGGCTCCATGAAGGAAGTAGCCCCTGAGCTGAGTCATGAGAAGAAGATAAAGCCTCTAAGAGGCACAGATGAAGAGGAAACTCATGTTAGGCAGAAGGAATGGCATGAGCAAATGCAGAGGTGGAAGATATACTGTTCCACTGCAGACAGTTATTAGTCCTGTCTGGTTGGAATGCCAAGCATGTAAAAATGGCCAGTGAGACAAGGCTGGAATGGCAAATTGGAGTCATTAAACATTAATGTTACATAAATGCCAGTTATTAATATCATGTTACATATCTTACCTTGCCTACTAGATTATAAATTGCAAGAGTAAGAATTATCTTAACATTATTGGCTCACATTCATATAATGGTTTTAAAAAAAAAGGCTCGTCTCAATATATCTTTGAATCTTTTCCAGTAACTAGAATTGGATATTAAATTCTATGTAAAGTAAGTACTAAATATATGTTTAATGGACGAATGAATGTTGACAGACTGCTTGCTAATTTTCAATTGGTCATGAGGCAAAATAGCTAATGAATTTCATCTGCTTGCTCAGGCAGAGGGGCAAAATTGGAACCACAGTAAGTAGCAGGTAGGGTTAGGTTTTTCTCATCAGAGAATGAGAAGTCAACTCACCAAAGTTGGGTAGGGTTACTCTTAGACATCTATCTCCTTCTTTAAGGGGTAGGTAACTCCTACTAGAGTAACCACAGACCTAGCTCTTAAACCTACTAGGGCTAAAGGGGGCAAAAAGGAGCAATTTTAGACCTCACTTGTACCCCCAAACTTAGGGAGGGAATCCATTAAAGAACACAAAAAACAAAGGAAAAAACATGAGATTTAATTAAAGCGAGTGAAGTATCTTTTCTATCCTGTCCATCCTGCATGCCACCCTCATTAGATGAAATGATTTAAAGATTCTTTTTTCTTCTTTCCTTTCTTCCCACAATTAATATTACAAGCCTAGAGAATACCAGTGATTCTGTCTCTGTGAATAAGCTTAAGCTAAAATGCTCTCCCTACTACTCTCAAGCCTCAAGGTTGATTTTGGTGGAAAGAGCTAAGGGATTACGAAACTAGAGAACAGTGTATGTTGAAAGAGAACATCATTTTTAGGTGTCCTGTTTTTTACTGATTCTCTCACTTTTTCTTTCTGCATTATTTGAGTCTGGGGAATTTTAGGAATACCTTCTGAGTCTCTATCACTTTCCTTCTTTTTCATTTATACATCAAGATAACAAAAATATCAAAATGCTTCCAAATCTAGAACAATCCAGTAAGTCTTGCAATGACATAAAGTCATCCATTTTCTTCCTGTAAGTGTGTCCCTTTATATGATTGGAGATTCTTGGAATTTATTAGAATTAAGTTCCCACCCTCATGCACCAGGCTACAGGTGCCATGGGGTCTTTCTCCTTCCTCATCACCATGGAGCCCAGCCTCAGCCTGCCTCTTCTCCCACACAATGACTTCAGCTATTTGATCAATGCTGTTTGTCAATATTATCCATCCTTATTTTCAACCACTGCCAGACTTCTTGCTTCTAGGATCACGTCTCTTATCCTTCTTTAAAAGTCTCCATCTTGTTTCTCCACTAAAGTCTTTCATCAATGTTTCATCATGGTACAAAGACCACAGAATTGGAGCAGGAAGTGACATTAGAAGCCATTTAGTCCAGTCTGAAAGTCAGTCCCTCTGCTTGAAGACCTCCAGTAAAAGAACATCCACTATGTGCCTATAGTCCATGCCACCTCTGGGTAGTCCTAATTGTGAGATAATTTTTCTTCCCCTCAATTCTGAATCTGCCTCCCTTCTACTTTTACCATTCATGTTCTGGCCTCTATGACAAGGAGAACAATTCTGCCCTTTCTTCTACTAGACAGTCCATCAGAAACCTACATTTTGGCTCCACTCTTTACTACTTGGTGAGGCTCATGTCCATGTATATGAAATAAGGCAAGGTGGCATAACAGAAAGAGCAATGGTTTGGGAGTTGAAGGATTTGGATTCAGAACCACCTCTGACATTACTGGTGTGTGTGTGTATTCATCCTTCATTGCCAAAGAAGTCCATGCCATCAGAGAAATCATGACATGACTTGGACTTGACTTTTGTTTTGAGTGAGGGAGGGCTGTGATCTTGGACATATTGTTCTCTCCATATTCCCTGCTCACAAGATACTCAACTATTTTTGCTCAAGGTGAAAACATTACTAGTTAAAGCTCTGACAGGTACTTCATAAATGTCTGTTGAACAGAATCATCGTTGAAGAGTGAAAAATGAGAATAATTACTGTAAGGGTAACACTCAGATTTCAGACAAGTCAGACTAGGAGGAAAAGCAAAGGATGGCCTGTAATCTGTACCAATACAACATGTTGCTGTTTATAAGAAACCTCTAGGGGTAGAGCCAAGATGGCAGAGTAGAAGAATGGACCTACTTTCCCTCTCTCCCCACAATACATAAAATATCTGTAAAAAATGACTCTAAACAAATTCTAAAGCAGCATAAGCCACAAAACAGTGGAGTGAAAGAGATTTCCAACCAAAAACAGCCTGAGGAAATGTCTATTACATGGGGCTCAAAGTGGAGCACAGTCCAGCCTTGACGACCCGACAAGGCAGGGACAGAACTGGAGCAGGCTTCAGGGTGAGGAATCATGGATAGTAGCTATAGTTACTAGATTTCTTAACCCACAAACACCAAAGACAGCTTCAAAGGTCAGTAAGAAAGCTCTTTTATCTGGGTGAGAGGGGGCCATAAGTCCAGTCCAAGAACTGGCCCCAGGGCAGTGGAAGTCACTGCAGCGGTGCCCACTTTTGGAGCCTTCAATCTAAAGACCCTGGGGGAATCAAGCAGCTAATCTGGATTTCAGCCCTGAGGAGTGGTCCTAGAGGGAGGAGGAACACTGGTATTGTGGAGCTGGTGGTGATGGTGGAGAGGGAACCCTATTCACAGATCCTGGGCAGAAAAGAGTGCTTGTGGTTGCTCACAGACAAGAGCACAGGCCAAGAGAGGAGTAAACTCCTCTCCCTTGATTGTGCCACTTTGGAGGAACTGAGAACCTATAGGTCCCTAGAGTATACTCTCCATTTGACAAAGGACTCAAAAGTCAAGTAATTGGCTGGGAAAATGCCCAAAAAAGGGGGGAAAAATAGAAGACCATAGGTTACTTTCTTGGTGAAAAGGAATTTTCTTCCATTTTTTTGGAGGAGGAAGAAGAAAGCATATTATCAGAGAAGGACATCAAAGTCAAGGCTTCTACATCTAAAACCTTCAAAAAAATTATGCAATGGTCTCAGGCCATGAAAGAGCTCAAAAAGGATTTTGAAAATCAAGTAAAAGAGGTAGAGTAAAAATTGGGAAGAGAAATGAGAGTGATGCAAGAAAATCATGAAAAGCGAGTCAACAGTTGGCTAAAGAAGACCCCAAAAAGTGCTGAAGAAAATAACACCTTTAAAAATAGACTAATCCAAATGTCAAAAGAGGTCCAAAAAGTCAATGAGAAGAAGAATGCTTTAAAATGCAGAATTAGCCAAATGGAAAAGGACTTTCAAAAGCTCATTGAAGAAAATAGGTCATTAAAAATTAGAATGGAGCAGATAAAAGCTAATGATTTTATGAGAAACCAAGAAAGTATAAAACAAAACGAAAAGAATGAAAAAAATAGAAGACTGTGAAATATCTCACTGGAAAAACAACTGCCCTGGAAAATAGATCCAGGAGAGATAATTTTAAAATTATTGGTCTATCTGAAAACCATGATCAAAAAAAAGCCTAGACATCATCTTCCAAGAAATTATCAAGGAAAACTGCCCTGATATTCTAGAACCAGAGAGTAAAATAAATATTGAAAGAATCCACCGAGCACCTCCTGAAAGACAGTCTGAAAGGAAAACTCTTAGGAATATTGCAGTCAAATTTCAGAGTTCTCAGGTCAAGGAGAAAATATTATAAGCAACCAGAAAGAAACAATTCAAGTATTTCAGAAATACAATCAATATAACACAGAATTTAGCAGCTTCTACACTAAGGAATAGAAAGGTTTGGAATATGATATTCCAGAGGTCAAAGGAGATAGGATTAAAATCAAAAATCATTTACCCAGCAAAACTAAATATAATAATTCAGGGGAATAAATGGAATTTCAATGAAATAGAAGACTTCCAAGCATTCCTGTTGAAAAGACCAGAGCTGGACAGAAAATTTGACTTTCAAATACAAAAATCAAGAGAAACATGAAAAGATAAACAGGAAAGAGAAGCCTTAAGGAAGTCATTAAAGTTGAACTGTTTACATTCCTACATGGAAAAATGTTTATTTGTAACTCATGAGACCTTTTTCAGTATTAGGGTAGTTAGAGGGAATATGTGTGTGTGTGTGTGTGTGTGTGTGTGTGTGTGTGTGTATAGGTATGTATTTATGTTTATATTATATATGCGTAGGTATGTGTATGTACATGGGTGTATGTGTGTATATATGTGTGTATGTGTGTGTGTGTATGGGTATGTATTTATGTTTATATTATATATGGGTAGGTATGTATATGTACATGGGTGTATGTATGTATATATGTGTGTATGTGTATATATACGTATATATACCTATATACACACACAGACAGAGGGTGCAGGGTGAGCTGAACATGAAGGGAGAATACCTAAAAAAATATAAAATTTACTGTGGAATGTAATGTACTAGGAGTAAGAGAAAGAGAGAGGTAGAATGTAGCAAATCATCTCACATAAAAGAGGGAAGAAAGACCTTTTACAATGGTAGGGAAGAGGGGAAAAATGAAAGGAAATAATTGAGCCTTACTCTCATGGGATTTGGCTTGAGGAGGGAATCACACACACTCGGTTGGATATGGAAACCTATTTTACCCTGCAGGAAGGCAAGGGGAAAGGGGATAGGAGAGGGAAGAAAATAGAAGGGACAGAAAGTTGGGGAAAGGGATAATCAGAAGCAAACCCTATTGTAGGACAGGTCAAGGGAGAGAATGGAATAAATGAAAGGTATGATAGTACAGAGGGAAATGTGGCTAGACTTTTTCAACATAACTATTATGGAAGTTCTTTGCACTGTTACACACGTATGACCTATATTGAATTGCTTGTTTTCTCAATGAGGGTGGGTGGGGAGGGAAGGAGAGAATATGGAATGCAAAGCTTTATGAATGAATGTTAAAAATTGTTTTGGCATGCAACTGAAAATTAAGCTATACAGGCAATGGAATACAGAAATCCATTTTGCCCTATAGGAAAATAGAAGAGAAGGGGGAAGGGTGGGTAAAAGAAAGAAGGACAGAATGGAGGAAGGGGTGGATAGGGTGCATGCTATCCTTTTTTTTCTTTTAATGATCTACATTAAGATTTTATCCCCCCCACACCTTCCCCCCACTACCTCCCTCCCTCCCCATAACAGCATACAATTCTGTATAGGTTCTACATATACTTTCCTACTGAGCACATTTTCACTATAGTCATGCTATGTAGTCACACTAAAATAAATGGAAGAAATCATATAACAAATCAAAAC
>CM053772.1:57260571-57277247 GCA_028658325.1 Potorous gilbertii
GTATGTGTGTATGTATGTGTATATATATTATATATATATATATATATATATATACATACACGCATACATATACACACACAGACAGAGGGTGGAGGGTGAGCTGAATATGAAGGGAGAATACCTAAAAAAAGTAAAATCCCTAATGTATATCTTTAAGAATAGGATCCTCCAGCCTTAGGGGCCTTAGGTCTTAACAGCATCTCTTCAAAAAATAATTGCTTTGTGTGAAGAGATTAAGTGTAAGAGCTCTAGTGTTTTTAGAGCCCTCTGTGCTAGTTTCTCAGCCAATCATGCAAATTTAATCCTCCCCCACTGCCACCCCCACCCCATAAATTATATCACTCAAAAATCCTCTTGCAGAATCTTAAGATGTGATTACAGTAGAAATGATGAATTTTGATGAAATTTTAGGCAAAAAAGATATTACAGAAAAATAAAGCACTTGGGAGAACTGAGTGAAAAAGAAGATATTTGGAAGTTTCAACGGGATTGAAGTACTTGTTTGTCAGAGAGAAAGAAAAAGATATTATTTCTGCCTTTCCTTAGTTTAAGGAGTTCACTTACAGAATAAAAATCAAACTAAGAAACACTTAGCATTCATAGTCACCAAAGAATTATACAATTTCATTAAAAGGAGTTACTTATAAATACAGAAAATATTGTGGAATTATGACTTTTATAAATAATTAATATGTGTGTAATTAATATACTAATAGATTAGATTTTTCAGAATTAAATTTTCCATTTTGTGAGTCAAACTCACAATGCAGGTTGAACAGATCAATCAGAGTTTAACAAGGCTCACAAACAATGGCATCCTTCTGCCTGCATATTGGAAGTGAAGCAAAGATTGTAGAACCTGTTCCTGTCACAGAACTCTAGTCCTGTGACCCAAGTAATGACCCTCAAAGGATTTAAACAATAGCGCTCCCACAGGACTCCAGAATTGTTGTATTGTCTTCCATTTGTGGGTTTGTCAAGGGAAACCGCTTTGGCCCTGGAAGCATTTGTAATCCACCTTTCCCCTTCCCTTTCCACTTGTGATTTACATTTATAATCTGTCTTCACTTCAGCAAGGTGGAATTCTGATCAGGAGAATTCCCAATTTGCAAATCTATTCCTCCTAATGAAACTAATTAATAAAACAGCTACCTGATTCCTAGCATTTTGTCTCTGGTCTGCTGTTTCATCATTCTCAAGTTAGAGACTGGTCCTGTTAAAAGTATTTATAACTGACTTTTTTTCAATGGATCAAATCTCACTATACTATGACACAACAGCTCTAAAACCCTAAAATTTTTGGCAAATGAAACAAGAACAAGAGTGCAGTAAATTCAAACTACTTTCTGACTACCAATGTTAATTTTATCATTGAGATTAAAGGGTACTTGATTTAAGGTGCCAGTTGAATATTAAACTAAGAGTAAGAAGACCCAGGTTCATAGGATCATAGATCTTGAGCTAGAAGAGACCTCAGAGGCCATCTAGTGCAATTTCCCCCCATCCCATTTTACAACTGAGGAAACTGAGACTCAAAGAGTTTAAATGATATATCTGAGGTCATACATTTAGTAAAGCATTAGAGTTGGAATTTGAACCTGGTCCTCTGGCTTCAGAATCCAAGCTCTTTCTACTGTACCACACTACTAGAGAGTCTAGTTCTCTACTTTGTCACTAACTTGCTGCAAGACCTTGAAGAAATCACTTCATTACCTGAACTTCATTTTCCCCATCTATAAAATGAATCTGAACATATCCTTAAGGTGCCTTCCAGCTCTAAAATGCAAGGTTTTAGATTCAAGACTAGGTCTAACTGGTTTATTATGCTTTAAAATTTAGTATTTGGAATAGTAAGAATAGCTAACATTTATATAATGCTTTAAGGTTTCCAGAGTGCTTTACGTGCCATTTCATTTGATCAAGGACAAGGTAAACATTATGTTATGATGTTACAGGGTTATGAAATATAGTAAGAACACTTTTGTCCTTGGGGCAGAGTTACTGGCCTTTGTCTGAGTCACTGGTGCTGGAGCTAGGAATGTCTAATGGAAGCAGTCAGTTCAGCCCCCGTCCCTTTTGGATTTTTTTTCCAAGTGGCTCTGACGTTATTGCGTAAATCGACCCAGCTACCCAAGAGAAGACAGGTGAAGGTAAGGCATGACAGAGAGGGGGCAGATAAAGTGGGGAGGGTGCACTTCTCTGAACCCAAAGTTTCAGTGGGAGGCCGCCATAGCAGAAGCTACTTCACCTGAGTACAGAGGGAGAAGGCAAAAGTACCTAACCTATCTTAACCTGCCTGAGAGTAAATCATAGAGACTTGATAGAGCAGAGCAAGTAGGGAACGTTCTCATGGTGTCCTGAATGAAACCCTTAGAAGAGAAGGGCAGGGGCCATCGATTTTAAAGATAACAAAATAGGTTTCCAAAGATTGGAGGTACTCTGGTTCTAAGACATGAAAGAGCTTTATGTTATCTGCAAGGCACCAGCTGGTCCCCTAAGGAAAAGGTAACAAACAATCTGCCGGAGGAGAATTGAACTATGGGGAGCAGTTAAACGGAGCTAAACAGAAGCACCAGGGGGAAAAGTATGCCTACTGGAAGGGGCAACAGTGTAGCTTTTAGGGTGGGGCACCACATGATAGAGCAGCGACTTTAGGCAAGATGGCAGTGTAACATAAGACAAAGCCTCCATGGGGACCTGGAAGGTGCATGAGTAACTCCTGACCTTCCCCTTGACCCAGTCATAGAAACTGAGATCCGCCTTTTGAATCTTGGGGCACTGAGATGAGGAACTTTCTGGCCCCTTATTTTGTAAATAAAAGTATTTTATGACTTGAGCCTGTGAACCTGAGTGCTTGTAATGGCAGCTGGTAGCTTTCTGAGAGAGTGCCAAATGCTAGAGTTCCCAAGATTCATCTGGGTGGGAGCAATGATCCAAAGAAATGAGAGGTCCCCAGATGACACCACTGACCTTTCTGTCTGGAGAGAGTCTCTAACACAAGGGTTACAAAAATAAAAGGCTCCAGGCTTGGTGTTAATACAGTAAGTTCATGGTGGAGAGTTACTAGCTTATGTAAGGAAGGCTAGGTGAATAACATGTATGACTGAATACATCTAAATATAGTAATGTATTTTATTCCTAATAGTAATGTAAGAGGGGGTGACGAGAGTGTTGCTGTCTGGTATCGGCAAAGAACATAGGAAATCATCAGTACTTAAAAAGATCTTGCTCAGATAGAGAATTATTTGGATTAACAAACCCCTGTAGAGGGGTACAAATTTTTGTTGGGAGGTAAGTCTAAAGGTCAAGTGTTTGGGAACAAGGTCCTGTATGAAATGTCAATTGCTTTAATGGGAACACAGAACTAGCAGAGTTTTGATTTATATGAGGCAATTTTGGAACCTAGGACATATAGGGAGAGGGCAGTCCTTGGTGGGATATATTTTAGGTTTTAAGACAATGTGACCGTATTGAAGCAACATGGAGTGGGGAAGAGCCAAGAAAGGCAGAGATGAAGAACTCCTCTTTGCAGTTTTGCTCTTTGCCTTCAGAAGTACCTTTTCAAAAGAACTGTACAAAAGACCCCTGGACTTTTTTAAACTAAACTAATGAAACCAGCAGAATAATGCTGAGCACTAGCCAAATGAGACCTCCCCCGCCCAGGAGACTATATACCTAGCAGGTGTACCTTCAATACATATTCCTTATGTCAATAAATCAACTGATAAGCATTTATCAAATGCTTACTACATGCCAAACACTACGGATACAAGGAAAAGCTAAAAGTCTGCCTCAAGGAACTTACAATGTAATAGGGGTGTCCACATGCCAACAAATATATACAAATCAAGCTATATACAGGATAAATAAGAAATAACAGGGAAGGCATTGGAATTAAGAGGAGTTACAGTAGTCTTCCTATAGAAGGTGAGATTTTAGTTGGGACTTGAAGGGAGGTTGATAGTTGGAGCAGAGGAGAGAGAGAGAGAGCATTTCAAGCATGGAAGACAGACAGCCAAAGAGAATTCCCAGAGCAGACAGATGGAGTGTTTTGTCCATGGAACAGTCAGAAGACCAGTGTCACTGGATCAAAGTGGCAGGAAGAATATATAAGCAGACTGGAAAGGTAGTAGGAGATTAGGTTATGAAGGGCTTTGAATGCCAAACAGAGCACTTTGTATCTGATCATGGGAGAATTAAGGAGTCACTGGAGTTTACTATATGCCCTGGCTATACATGCTCCCCAGGTTGTGCCTTTCTCCATGTATCACCTAGCTATACTCACCTTTTCCACTGATAGTGTATTTGGGGGAAATGGTGTCCCAAGTTTATGGTGAGAAATGTTTTATTGCTACTTTCCCATCTATGCCATATCCTAAAATGTCTTTGCTTTGAACTGCATCCTCTGACTAACATGGACATTTTGAACTGGATGTCCCATAGGCATCTCAAATTCAACATACCAAAACGGAACTTACTGCTCCCCACAAAACCAACCACTCTTCTGGACTGCCCTATAATAGTCTAGGAGGGTATAACCATGCCTTAAGTCACTCAGGTCCTAACCTCAGTGTCATCTTCAACTCAAACCCTCCCTCATCTCACACACCCAAAGTTGTCAAATATTTCCATTTCTAATTCCAAAATGCCTCTCAAATACATTCCCTTCTCTCCATGCACACTGCCACAACCCAAGAGCCTGAATTCAGGCCCTCAACACCTCTTGCCTGAACTATTCCAATAGCCCGCTAACTGACCTCCTCACTTCAAAATCTCTCCCCACTAATTTATTCTACACAACTACCAAAATTATTTTTCTAGTGTACCTTTAACCATGTCACTCCTCTACTCAATAAACTTCAGTGCAGTCCTATTACCTCTTAGAGCAAATTTAAACTTCTGTATCTGACATTTAAAGCCCTTCACAACCTGGCTTCAGCTCTATCTTTCTAGCCTTATTTACACATTAATCTCCTTATTTCACTCTAGTCCAGTCCAGTATTGCTCAAATCACTCCGTGTTGTCTCCTTAAATTTTCAGTGGCTATTTTGTTGCAATGCATTACCTCTCACTTATGAATACTCCAGTTTCCTTCAAGACTTGCCTCAAGCCATCACCTTCCACAGGAAGCCTTTCCTGCCTCTCTCCAGCTGCCAATCTTTCCTAATCTATTTTTCGTATACTTGTGGTCCGTCATTTTTCCAGCGTATCCAACTATTCCTAGCCTCCTTTGGGGTTTTCTTGCAAGAGACACCGGAGTGGTCTCCTTCTCCGACACATTTTACAGATGAGGAAGTGAGGCAAGCAGGGTTTAGTCACTTGGGTCAGTCTAGTAAGTGTCTGAAGTCAAATCTGAACTTGGGGAGATGAATCTCCCTGATTCCAGGAACAGTGCCCTACCTATCCACTGCACCACCTAGCTGCCCTTGACTATACTATCCCCTGAAATAGAAGGTAAGTTCTAGAGTGTAGGAGTTTTCACCCTTTTTTTGTATCCTCAGCAGCACCTAGCCCAGACTACACACCTCTTTGGTGCTTATTGACTTTTTCTGTTAAAAAATAAATAACCATATCCTCTGGGTCTCACAAGCTATGATTTTGAGTGACTGCAGACCCCAGACCCACATCTGAGAAAACTGATAGAAGTAGAGTGCCCACCAGTACTACATTAATACCAAAAAAGCTCCACTCTAATGCTATCTGGTTCGGTGTCCCTTTATACCGACCTGGTTCCTATTGCGATCCACTCCCTAACGTTACCTAGACAAACTCAGAACCACTTAACATGAGGGGAGGTCCCGAGGAATCGTCTTACCAGGGGGCTACACTCAGTAGATCGGCATGCTTTAACGCTGCAAAGAAGAGCCCCCAAGGTGGGGAAGGTGAGGGCGGGGGGAGACGGCGAGGCTGTTGTTTAGCTGACCCAGCGCAGAGGTTCGAAGCCCATCAGCACACATTTATACCCGAATTCACTCTAGGGACCCAGTCAGGGGGTCCTCCAGCTTGATTAAGCGTCTGCTCAGCGTCGGGTACCTCGACAGGGCGAAGCGCTGGGGATACAAAGAGAGGACCCAGCGGGGGGCACATTCGGACCCGGAGCACAGCGAGGGGGCCCCCGACCGACCCACGCCAAGGGTTCTAATCCTGACTGTGCCACTTATTAGGTGTGTGCCTTCGGGCTAATCCCTGAACGTTTCTGGGTCTCAGTTTCCCCACAGGTAAAGTTGGGAATTGCAGACCCTCCGACCTCGACCCTACGCAATTTGAAAACACTCAAGAACCCAAATCCGTCACGCGCTCAGCTGCGGCTGACCATTGGCTAGTGGGTGTCACGTGACGATCCTCTGGGCCCTGGTTGGCTACACATTACGTCATCACATCGGCCGGGCTGCTTCGCTCCCCGCCTCGGGCCCCGAAGGGAAGAGGGAGGGGAGAGAAAAGAGCAGCGGGGGAGGCGGGCCCAGGAGCGGTGCGGACCTAGCTTCAAATGCGGGCGCGGGTGGCGGAGCCCGCGGGTGGCGGCGGTGACGGCGGAGATAGAGGAAGAGGAGGCGGCGGCGGCGCCTCGCCGGTGGCGGCCCTGCCCTGTGTAGCCCAGCGGAGGCCGGGCGGGTGAGTCATTCGGCCTCCCATCTATCCGTCAGTCACCCCGGCTGTTAGTTCGGCCGCGCCCCTCGGGGGGAGGGGACGGGGACGAGCGCGAGGCCCGGGGCGGAGACGGTGCGGCCCGTCCGTCTGCGGACTCGGCGCGCGAGGACCAGGAGGGCGGGGCGGCAGGGCCGGCCTGGGAGAGGAGGGGAGGAGAAAGGGAGGGGGAGGGGTTGGTGCGGACGTTTGTCGGCGGGCCCAGCCAACTGAGCGAGCTCCGGGAGGGAGCGAGCGAGCGAGGGAGGGGCAAGGGGGCGGGGCCTGGCTGGAACCTCCCCCTCCCCCGCCTTCCCCCTCCCCGCCTCTGCGCAGTCTCCGTAGCCTGCTCCCTGCGGGCCGAGATCAGCAGGGACAGCTCCTCCCGTTCTCCCTTCCCGGGTCGGGTGGGGGATCGCTCCCAGAGCGGCAGTGCGTCTGGAGGCGGGGGAGGCCCCAGCCCGGACCCCAGACTCCCGGGGGGCCTGCGCCGGGGCTCGTTGAAAACCACTGTGATTAATAAATGAAGTCTTAGTCGTTGAAGCGATGCTCTCCCGATAGCAACCGGCGAATCTGGGCTAATCTGGGGCGTCGTTTTAGTAGGAGCTCTGATCTGTCTTCAAGGTGGAATGAGGGAGCCAGAACTGGGCGGGGATGTTTTATTTAGCAGCGGGATCCCCGTGTTCATTGATCAACCGAGTCGTGGTGTAGGCACGAAAAAGCCGGCTTCCAGGGGTCTAGCCTCAGTAGACACCCGTCCCTGTCCTGGAGGTCCCCACCGCAGCCCAGGGGGGACACTTTTAGGTACTCACTTTGATATCGGAACTCTTTTGTACAGCGAAAAAGATACTTTTTAAAAAATCCAATCTTCTGCAGGAAAACTTTCTTATTCCTCTTCAGTCTAGTCCCTCTTAAAGATTCTAGCATATTCCCCTGTGCGTTGTTTTCTACATAGTAAGCCCTTAATAAATGCTGATTGAGCGACTGACATGAGTTCACCCTCATTTTGCTGCTTGTTTAATAGGAGGCAGTTTGTAGGGAGGCCATCCTCGATAGTTAAGAATTTTTCAAAAATACTAACTGTTGCAGATCTGCTAAGCAATTACAGATCCCAAAATTGTTTAGGAAGGTTCTCTTCTCCATTTGTGTGATACATTTTTAACATTTTATTCATTTGTTGTTGTTGAGTCCTGTCTGACTCTTCAGGACCCCATTTAAATAGGTTTTCTAGGCAAAGATATCAGAGTGGTTTGCCATTTCCTTCTGCAGTTCATTTTACAGATGAGGAAACTGAGGCAAACAGGGTCAAGTGACTTGCCCACGGTTACCCAGCTAGCAGGTGTCTAAGGCTGGGTTTGAATTTAAGTCTTTCTGACTCGAGGTGCTTCCCTATCCACTAGACCACCTAGCTGCCCATTTTATTTTATTTTTTTAATAAACATTATCTCTCTTTTCAGTTACAAACTCCCCAGAGAATAATAAAAAGAACTGAAAACAAAACCCTCATAACAAACAAGATTTTCTTTCCTCTCAAGTGATCTAATAACTTTTTAAAATTTACATCCTGACCTTTTTTTCCCAAGTGCTTCTAGTATTTAGACATCTGATCTCAAAATAGCCCAGTGAGGTAGGTGTAGGTGGATCTTATTACTCCCATTGCACATGAAGAAAGTAAAGAATCCTCTTCAGGATGTCCATGACAGATGGTCATCCAGCCTTACATTCAACTCTTCCAGTAATAAACACAATGTGTTGTAGTCACTGCCTCTGATATTCACAAGCACGGTTAACCTGGACAAGCCATTTAACCTCGTCAAAGATCAGATGAGATAACATGTGATAAGTGCTTTGCAAATCTTAAACAACTATATAAATACTGTTATTAGCCTTCATTAGGAGGGACTTTGCCATCCTTGGACAAGTGTAATTTTTTTTCCAACAGGGAGGGAAAAAAAACCATGTCATATAAAGGACTGATGAGATAACTCATCTGTATTCTAATAACAATCTTGAATTATTTTAAGGATTATTATGTAGATTAGGGAGGAGAATGTTCCGTATAGATTCTATGGGGCAAAACTAGAATGATGGCCAAAAGCTACAAAGGTGGCAGATTTCAGCTCATTTCAAAGAATATTTGCAATCAGCAGGACAAAAGCAACAGGGGTAGTGAGTACCCCACTTCTGAAGTTTCCAAGTTGTAGCTGGATATTATTTGTCAAAAAATGTTGAAGAGGGAACTCTTACATTGATGAGAAGGTTGGTTTAGATTCCTGAGAAGTTGTGCTCTGAAATTTTATTACTATGTTTTATACATAGAAAACATAGGATTCATTTTTATGTTTGCTGGGGAAAGACTTTCTAACTGTCTCAGTACCAGTGTGACCTTGCCCAGATGGCCCAGAAGTAAGGAAAAGGTTTTTGTGAGTTGATGTACTCTCTCCCCACTGACTCCCCAAAAACTACAGTTTTGCTCTTTGGAAATTGCGTAAGCCAGTTCTCCAACTACAGTTCATCAAAGCAGCTATTTCCAGCTTGCTCCACATCAAGGTGTCACTTTTAAGAACCCAGAGTTGAAATAGGACATTAACAGGTGATGTGGTAGAAAAATAAGTTATGCACATTTATCTCTCAGAAAAGTAGGAAAGGTATTGTTGATTAGTTGATTAGAAGGCAAACTATATATGAAGTTAGTTGTAAATGCTACATATATATATATTAGGTATTTTTATATTAAATATTTGACCTTCTTTGGGAGATCAAATTTCCTATAACACTTCAGTAAGTTTGACATAGGCTCCTACTCTGAAAGTAGCAGTATCAGAAAAATACTATGATTTTTTTTCCTTTTCCACTTAATAGTATTGTGTTTTTTCAATTACATGTAAAGATAGTTTTCAACCATCACTTTTATAAGACTTCTTATAAGAGTTCCAAATTTTTCTCTTTCCTTCCCCTCCTCCCTCCTCAGGACAGCAAGCAGCCATATATGTTACATATACATATATGTATATGTTATACATATACAATCATAGTTCCACATTAGTCACGTTGTGAAAGAAGAATCGGAACTAAAGAGAAAAGCTACAAGAAAGAAAAAAATGTGAAAATAGTATGCTTTGATCTGCATTCGGATTCTGTAGTTCTTAATCTAGATGTGGATAGCATTTTCATCATGAGTCTTTTGGAGTTGTCTTAGATCCTTGCATTGTTGAGAAGAGCTAAGTCCATCATAGTTGATCATTGAAAAACAAAGTACTATGTGCGACGTTTTCCTGGTTCTGTTCACTTCACTCAGCATTAGTTCATGTAAGTCCAGATTTTCTGAAACCCTCTTGCTCAGTATTTCTTATAGCGCAATAGTATTCCATTACATTCAGATATCACAACTTCTTCAGCCAATCTTCAGTTGATGGGCATCCCCTCAGTTTCCAGTTCCTTGCTATCACATTTTTGTGTATTTGTATATGTGGGTCATTAAAACACTATGGTTTTTATAATCATCCACATCATAGTGTAATAATCTAATTACTTCTAGATAAGAGAATTTCAGATGTGGAAAGGTTAAGCTGATAGGCGACAGAACAGGAAAGTTCAAATGAATTTTCTTCATTTTCATTGACAACAATTCAGCCATCACTTGTAATCTATTTTAATCAAGGCTCTGTGCAAGGTCTTGGGGACATAAAGATAAAAACCCTAATGAGTTGTGGCCTAGAGATTGGTAGGGAAATACAAAATAATGGAAAATTATTTCAAGAGCAAAGAGCACTAACTACTGAAGGGATTAGGAAAAGCTTCCTGGAGGAGGCATCCCCTGAGCTGGGCTCAAGAAAGAAGGTCTAAAAGGATTAGTGGTACCTGAGAGATATTTTCTTTTAAAGTATTATCTTTTGAATTAAAATTAAAATGCTTAAGATTTCTATTTGAATCTTTTTAAATGCAGGACTATTCCACAGGAAAATCTAAATTCTGTGAACCTGATCTATTTTATCGGATCAGAGTGGTATTGAAAAGAAGTGAAAGAAAACTTAGGGAACAGTCGCTACAAAATTTTAGATGTAATCTTGACTATTAAATTAGGAAAGTGAGCATGTTGTTGATTATAATGAAAACCAATATTTGCTGATCAGGTAACAGGCATTTATTAGGTAGGAGTATACAGTGCCAGGCATTGTATATATTATGTTTGTACATAGTTGGTGAGTTCCTGGAGGACAGGAAGTGGTTTTGCTCTTCTTTGTATCCCCAGCACTTAGCAAAGTGCTTGGCACATATTAGGCACCTAATAAAATGGATTTGATTTGTTGACTTTACTGTGCTAAACAATGAGAATACAAATACAAAAGTGAGATGGTTCCTGCCTTCAAGGATATGTTTATATATTTAATAATATATTTATGTTTTTTATTTTATTATATTATATTTAATAGTATCTTTATGTAGCTTTAAGATTTACAAAGCACTTTACGTACATTATATCATTTAATATTCACAAGTCTTTATTGGGTGCTATTCTTACTGTTTTACAGATGGTGGAAACCCAAGCTGACAGAGGTTAAGTGATTTGCCCAAGGTCTCCAGATAGCAAGCAAAGTGTCAGAGGCAAAAGTTGACCTGGTTAGTCTTTCTGACTCCCAATCCAGCATGTTTTCCACTATAAATTACTGCCTTTGTTTTTAGAAGAGTTCAAGCCAAGGCTGGATTGTTACACCTATCAGAGATGTGATAGAAGAAGATTGGTTTTTTTTCATTTTCTCCACATGAAATGTTATTGAAAAGAGCCCCTTCCACCTTCTTCACTGGGCTCTTTGGGGATCAGATGCATAAGTATTAGAAGCACTTGGAGCAAATGGAAGTTAAAGTTATTTTAAATAGGGGTGTGTGTGTTTGTGTGTATATATATGTGTGTATGCATAATGTATGCATTCTACACATAGAATGCATACATAACATATGTCCCCATTGAGAGGAAAGAAAATCTTGGGAAATATTCTAGGATCTGCTTGGCCAGTATATAGAAGTGAGTAATTTTTTTAAAAAATTCATAACAGAGTAACCTGGTCCTTGTAGCAGCACTCAACATAAAGATTGTCTTCCATTAAAACTTCTTATACTATCTTAGCAAACTAAAGTATCTACCTAAAAATATCAGCACTAAGTTCCAGTCCCTTCTCTCTGCTTTAAAACACAAAAGCTCTCACTAAAATTAAACAAAATTAAATTAGCTCTGATTCACAAAAAGTTCAAGATAATCTTAAGAAGGATTTAAACTCCAGTCTTCCTAATTACAAGTCTAGAATGCTCTCTACCATATCACCCAATCACTTCTTAGGAATAGAACTGAATGTGATAGTCAAGAAAAATACTGTAGAAATGCCTCAGAATTCTTGGAATGCTGAGAATCCCAAAGTATAACTAGTCCTACAAAACATTTGGAAAAGAAGTAACTTTTAACTATACATAGACTTTCAAAAATTATATAATGTTAATTTTTTAATCAGTTGAAAGATATTTAGTCAGAATTTTGGAACTAGATCTTAAGAGATCATCTAGTCCAATCTTTTTTTTTTTAAAAGCTAAGGAAACCGAGACTCAGAAAGGTTCAACAATTTGTTTAAGGTCGTACAGTTGGTTTAATCTGATAGGTTAAGAACAATTTTTTTTTAGGAAGGCACCTTTATATACTTATACTTGTAAGTCACACAAAAGTCTAGGAAGGTACCTTATCTTCTAAACTCAATTGCCTACTTTTTAATTCTCTTCATTTTTTCCAGTGCTTACTACAGTGTATGGCACATAGTAAGCATTTAATACATTTTTTTTTATTAATTTTTCATCCTTATTTCCTTCTCAGAGCCTGTGTCCCTTGCTTAATCACTTGCCTGTGACTATGAACCCATTTATGTTCTACTTTTTTCCTAGAATGCCTTTTATTCTGTCTAAATCCCTCCCACTTTCTAAAGCCCCAATTCAGGTTCTTTTTTCTCAATCATACCTTTCCTGAACTTCTGCATTACACAATTTAGTGCTTAGGTCATATGATATATTGTTTGATAATTGTTCCATGCGTGTTAGTTTTATTCCCTTCAACTTAAACCTCTTGAAGTCAGAGACTTCAATCGCAGATGTTTATATGGGTATATAATATCTATTATATATATATATATATATTATGGGTATATAATATCTATAATATAATAATCTAATTGGTCCCATGGATGCCATAGTTTTCCATAGAATTTTAAAACCTCACATAGTCTACTCTTACATGGAAAATAAAGTTTTTATATCCCCAGTAGTATCTAGTACAATAATGAGCACTAATGGTCACTCAATAAATACTTTATAGTTGATTATTTTGGCATGTAATTCCAACTTTGGGTTTTTAAAATAACTGTTAAGCTTTAGGAGAGATGCTTTGCTATTTATATAAGATTATCTAAGTTCCATATTACAAGTGATTAATCATTGTTTGCTGCACATCATCAGGCACAGAGACCTAGTGTTAGAGTGCAGAGATCTTGGTCATTTTAACGTATTAATTTACAGAACTATCAGCTCCTAGCATATAATATGGCATAAAAGATATGAACTTTGGATTTCATAAGGCAACTTAAGAATTTGAAAGTAGGTATATTTTTTTCCTAAATGATAAAATCATCTATATATTAAAGTCATGGAAGTAATCTAAAATATTAAAATGGATTCTTCTGTAGAGTTGCATAAACCTCCAGTGTTTATTTTGGTATTTAGTTGCTTCAGCGGTTGTTCCCACAGATGCTCTTGTTTTCCATGGAATTTTAAAACCTAATATAACTTTCTCTTACATAGGAAGTAAAGTTCATGATTTTAACTTGTATCTTCTTGGGTAACAACTGGAACCGCAAGGACAACACTTGCTTTCAATAAAAAAGACACTTAATCTCTTTGTTTTATCTTGGGGATAACCAAGGAGCAGCCTCTAGGACAAATCTTTCTCTTCTGAATCCTCTCTATGATTCATGGAACTAGAGAAATAGATTGAAAACAGCTCTGGAAGAGGCAGAAATGGTTATTTCAAGCAAAGTCTTAATCACACAGTTGATCATTTCAAGACAGGATAGCCAGATCAGTGTTGCTTGTCTTACCTGATACCTGTTTATCTGACAATTTGAGAAAGGTGTTTAGTTTTACATTTGAACGAGGAATAGCAGCATTTAAGAAACTTGCTTCAGTATCCCAAAACGAATCCTTGTGCCTGTGAGGTACCTAGGAATTTTTACAGATCATGTATAACTTTTCTTACTAAAACAAAAAAAAAACCTTTACACAGTAACCTTCTTGATAATTAACTTTACAACTTTGAATATCTGAATTTTCCCAATATGGAAAGTTCCAGAAAGGAGAAATTTTCTAATTTTCTACTACCTTCTATTCAAAGAAATAAAATACAGTTAAAGTTCATTGCATGCATGCATGTGTGTGTGTGTATTTTAGTTTCTCATTTGGATTTTCATATAGTATATAAGGCCAAATAAATTCTACAAGCATTTACTGAGCATTTGTGCTAGATGTTGGTGATACAAGAACCTTACAGTATATCGGATGGACTGTATGACCTCTTAAACCTGTGTGATTCAGTGAGTCTGAATCTTCTTATAGGATGAGCTGTTGCTTAAGGCATTCCCATATTTATTACCCTTATATGGATTCTTTGCAATAAGTATTCTCTGGTGACTCAGAAGAAATATCAGATTTACTCTTATTTGTTCACATAGTTCTTACCGTTTTTAAGCACATAGTTTTCTGTCAAACTACCAGGATGTCAGTAATAGTTGAACTCTGTTAATTCTGCCTGGGTAAAACTATCTTACCAAGTAGACTTCTGGCACGTCTTAGGCAAGTAAGCATCTTTGCTGCTGTTATTTCATAAACTTCCTTTCAACTTCATATCTTCTTCCCTAGATTGGCAAACAGACCTGGTCTTCTCCTCTTTGCACATGGCATCCAGATTCTACTTCCATATCTATGGTCCAAATTCTGGCAAAGGACCCAGATTTAGTCTCATTAACAAATTCTGTCATTCCTTGACACTTCTCCCAAAATGCACCACCCATCTGTGAAATGAACATGGTAAATGGCCTTGATATTTACAGGATAAAAACCTAGTTGTTACAGCCATGTGGCATCATTCCACATCATTCCATTTCCCTTGTCAAGTTTCTGAAGGCTTAGTGAGAGCAATTAACCTTAGTTAACTATCCCTTTAAGCATTCTTTCTTTAAACAAATGAACTCAAGCAGCTGTTTCAACTCTTCTGATCAAGTCTGTGTTCCTGATATAAAATCAACTTTTTCATAGCAATTCTTATAATATGCTAGTGGAGCATCTTTGTTAACATTTCAATGAATATTTTTAAGCAAGTATTTCTTAGTGATATTGGCCTTTACTTTTCTTGTAACTTTTTTTTTAGTCTTCTATGTCCCTTGTTTGAGTGACCTTATCTGTCTCATAGAAGCAGTTTGGTAAATCTCCTTTTATCTCTCTCTTTTCAAATAATTTGTTTAACATGAGAGGGCAGTAATTATTACTTCAATATTTAATGTTTGGTATAAATTCCATCTGGACTGGTTTCTCCTCTTTGTGAGTTCACTTTTTAAATTCAAAACTCCTTTGTTTAATTTATGATTCTAAGACTTAAAAAAAACTTCTACTCATTAACCTGCATATTTTATATTTTTAAGTGTCTATTTCACTTAAGTTTTTGGCTTTTTTAGGGTATAATAGGTTTTGACAAGTTTCTTTATTCTTCATTTGTTGTAAATTTTCCCTTTGCATTTTTTATAATTTCATTTTCTTCCATCTTTTCTTATAAAAAAAGTTTTCTCAATGCTTTCTGTTACTATGCACAATGCATAGTCATATATTATTTTATAATACAGAAAAACTATTCAGTTTAATAAAGACTGATTAAGTCCATACTGTGTGCTAGTTGACATTGTGTGAAGTGACACCAGGCTTGGAATACCTGAGTCAAATCCAACCTCAGACATTTACTAGCTGTATGATCCTGGGTAAGTCACTTGACCATTATTTGCCTTGGTTTCCTCAACTGTAAAATAGGGGAAATTATAATACCTCCCTCCAAGTGTTGTTGTGAAGGTCAAGTGAGATAATATTTGTAAAGTGCATAGCACAATGCCTGGCATATAGTGATTTCTACATACATGTTGTTTGTTGTTCAACAAAAAAAAATATTATTCCTACCAGATGAAAATAAAACATTCCTTTTAAGTAATTTGCATTCCACTGAGAAGGAAACAATCTATACATTGAAAATGAAATGATATTTATGTATTCAGAATGTCCCTGATTTGCATATTGATTTAGGAAACATCTATGTGGTTCATCTATTTATTGTTGTTGTTAAATATTTCCTAGTTATATTTTAATCTGGTTCAGGTCGGGCTCAGGAGATGATAATGCCCCACATTCTTCCTTTTATCCCAATCTTATTGGGAAGGCCTGTAACATTTCTTCATTGTGTATGGTGTTTAGAATTCTATTTACAATATTAAAGAAAGGTCCCTTTATTCCTGTGCTTTTGACTGTTGTTTTTTATTTTTTTATTTTATTTTATTTTTTTTTATTTTTTTTTATTTCAATATAAATTTATTTATTTAACTTTTTACATTCATCTTCACAAAATTTTGGGTTCCAAATTTCCTCCCCATTTGTCCCCTCTCCACACCCCAATACACACAGTATTCTAATTTCCCCTATCACCACTCTGCCCTCTCTTCTATCATCCCTCCCTTCTCTTGTCCCCATCTTCTCTTTTGAGGCCAGATAACCCTCTATTCCCCATTACCTGTATTGCTTATTTCCTAGTAGCAAGAACAATACTCAACACTTGTTTCTAAAACTTTGAGTTCCAACTTCTCCCCATCTCTCCCTCCCCACCCATTCCCTTTGGGAAGGCAGGCAATTCAATATAGGCCATATCTGTGTAGTTTTGCAAATGACTTCCATAATAGTCCTGTTGTGTAAGACTGACTATATTTCCCTCC
>CM053772.1:57277747-57292906 GCA_028658325.1 Potorous gilbertii
TCAGGGGGTTAAGCAGAGAGCTTCCGTAGTGGAGCTGCTGCAGAGCTCCTGCCTGCTCCAGGAGACTGTGGACGCCTGCTGCCTCTGCCACTGCCTCCTGAGGGGGCCTGAGTTATGGAGACACCCCGCTCCCCTCTCGGCCAGCCCAGAAGTCTCTCTCACTGACCTGTGAGTCTGTGGGTGGAGGGACCTTCGTGGCCGCTGGAGATTCCATCCCTGAAGCCTGCCCTGATCTGCTCCTCTCTTTGCTGCGCGGCCAGGGAAGGGCTGGGCTCCGCTCCCATCCAGTGCGCGACGGACCTTTGGGATCGGTTTTTCATGGCTCTCTGGAACGGAAATCTCCTTCACTCCATTGCTACGTGGTTTCCACTGCTCCAGAATTTGTTGAGAGTTCTTTTTACAGGAAATTCATGGGCTGTGGGTTCGGGCTAGCATATGTAAATCTTTCTACTCCGCCATCTTGGCTCCTCCCCCCCAATTCCTCTTCAACTGTTGTTTTTTAAATGGAAATTGGTTTTGTATTTTGATAACACCTTTTTCTTCATCTATTGATATAATACTGTGATTTTAATTTTTGTTATTATGACCTGTAATATTTAGAATTTTCCTAATATTGAGCTAACCCTGCATTCCTGATTTAAATCTAACCTTCATGAGGCCCTTCCTAATACCTGTGCTCTGGCCTCCCTCTCCCTTACACTGTATATGTCTTTTTGAAACATAGTTATTTGCATGTTGTCTCTTCTATTCGAATGTGAACTCCTTGAGGGTAAGAAATGCATTTCTGCCTTTTCTTGTATCGATAATGCATATAGTGATTACGTAGTGATTAATATATAGTGATTAATAAATACAGCAGCTACATGGTACAGTGACTAGAGCACCAGGCCTAGAATCAGGAAGATGTCTTTCTGAGTTCCCTCATGAGTCATATGACCCTGGGCAAATCACTTTACCTCAGTTTCCTCATCTGTAAAATGAACTAGAGAAGAAAATGGCAAAACCACTCTAGTATTGTTGCTGAGAAAACACCAAATGGGGTCACAGAGAGTCAGGCACAGCTGAAACGACTGAACAACGACAATACATGATTGTTGACTGACAGACTAACCTCACATACTACTTAGTTTTACAATTCTTTAAGGTCTTTATCATGCAATATAATGTATTGTTTTCTGTATTTTTGTCTTATTCTATATTATCCAGGTAAGAGATTTCATGCCTTATATAAACTTGTATCTTCTGTGGTGTTCAACACAAATCTCTTCACAGAGGAGGTGCTTCATAAATGTTCATTCTGTAAATGAATGAATGAATTGATTTAAAATGAAAGGATTAACCCTAAAACCTTATATTAGTCAAAAGAAAACTGCTACATTGGTGAAAAGTTATATTACCTTTGGCTGGTGACCTCTAGTACTCTGTAATTTCTTTACTGTTTTACCAAAAAGTTTGACTATTAGGTCACTGTTTTATTTTTAAGATTTCCTGACAGTTTCATTGTCACCATAGGTGTCATTGCAGTCTGAAAGAACATGTGCAAAAGTAGTTCAGGCTACAGATTCCATTTTTGTTCCAGATAGTAAAAAAAAAAGTTGGAATTTTTTTTTAAAACTAAAAAACCCTTACTTTGTGCAAGGCACTGTGCTGGGGGCTGGGGTTACAGAGACAAAAGCTAAGCAGTTCTTATTCCCATGGAGAGTAAGCTCCATGCATATCATGCTCATAATATGCAAATATAAAAGGCAAGTAGGTGGTGCAATAGAGAGAGCACCAGTGCAGGAGCCAGGAGGACCTGAGTTCAAATCTCACCTCAGATGCTTGACACTCACTAGCTGTATGACCTTAGGCAAGTCACTTAACCCCAATTGTCTCATTCTGGGTCATCTCCAGTCATCCTGTGTCTGGTCACTGGATTCAGATGACTCTGGAGAAGTGAGGCTGATGACCTGCACAGCCCTTCCTCACTCAAAACAAAGTCAAGTGCAAGTCATGTCATTATTTCTCTAATGACCTGATCTTCTTTGGCAACAAAGCACAAACACACTCATGCAAATGTAATAACATCTGGAACTCATGATTATTAAATGGCTAATTTTTTTCAAAATTATACCTCTAAAAATGAAATTAGGATTATCAGCCCTTTGTGCTATAGAAGTCATAACTTAATCTTATGATCTTTTCCTCCTCAGTTCAGTTCCACAGATGTTCACTGAACATTTATTACGTGTCTATCAGAAATGAACATTTTGAAGCACCTTATAGAAATGCAATAGTCAGAGTAAAAAGCTAAGTCCTTGCCCTGGAAGCAAATCTTTGATGAATTGTTTCAGAGATTTGGTCTTAGTTCTGAATGAACATTTTTAACCGTGCCTTAACTAGAGACATAGAGACCTGAGCTCCAATACAGCCCTCACTCCTACAAGCCTCCTGGCCCTGGGCACGTCATTTAACTTGTTTCAGGTTCCTCACATGTAAAATAGGGGTAATAATGACGCCTACTTCATAGGGTTGTCATGAGGGTCAAATGGAGTATTACACACTTAGCAGAATTCCTGGCTTGTGGTTAGCACTTAATAAATGTATGTTCCCTTCTCCCTCATGTTTCCCAAAGTCATTATGTAGGATTAAGTGTTAACTGTGCTCTGGTACATTTTTTTTTTTAGATTTGTGTATAGAAATGTTGGGCAATTTCTTTCCTTTGGGTATATACCCATCGGGAATGTAAAGTATGAGAGAAGAGCCATTGGGAAAATTTTCTTCACTCCATGATTGGAGAATGTGTACTCTCTGGTGTACAATGAGCTCATTTAGAGAACCTCTTTTTTATGTGACGCAAATGATTAGATTTATCAAAACACAGAGGATGATGTTCTAGTGCTGAATAACAAATCATCTGGCTAATGATACAGATGATTAACAAATTCAGATTTGGAAAAATAGCAATGATGACATTTTAGTCATGACTGTGTTCAGGTTTTTAAAGTATAAATGCTCATAACCTTTTAAATTATTGTAGTGTAACTGAAGTTTTGTTTTCAACTTGTATTTTCTAAGGAGATCTATTCTGCTACTTATGTTTTCTGAGGTGCTTTTCTTCCTTAAGTCAATAGGAGGCTTTCTTGACAGACAGAGTCTGAAATTGCTCATAAGGAAAGACTATGTCAATAAAAAGCCAATAAGATTCTCTTTGAAGAAGCACTTGTCTTTGGATTCATATTTGGGTCACCTAAAGTTTAGCACATTTTATCTTACCCAAATGGATCTGTAATCTTATCTGTTTTATGCAAATCACAACCCATCCATGCCTGTCCGTCCATTCTATGAAACTTTTGTTCATGTACCCCCATAAATTCAACAGAAGGTATCAACCTAATATGCTGGAGGTCTTCCTTTGTATCTTATCTTAAGAGGGTTCCAGTATAACAGTCCAACTATCCATCTATGATCCATACTTCACCTTTCCTATGTGACCAACCATCTTCTTTTTCTATATGGTTGCTTTATGATATCTTTTACTAAGGTTCTTTTTTGAAGTTCCTTGTTGGCTATATATTGTAGCCAACCCCCACCTATCATGTACTTCTCCATTGTTCTTTGTGTAATGTTCTTTGGAGAGAGTTGTGTTCCATGGCTCCACAATTGCAGGTGTGATGGCCTAAAGTTTACCTTAACATGGAACCCTTGAATGAGGTTAGCAGACACTCTCAGGATTGACTCATTCACTCTGGTCAGCTCTCACACAGGTAGACTTACAGAGATAGATCACCATCTATCACTAGATAGATCTAAGAGTAGCCTAGTTTAAGGGGAATATACTCCATCTTAAGACCTCCATCAGTGAGTTTCAATTTACACAACCAACCACTTTTAGATTGTGAAAGACATTTACCTAATAAGAAAATAGTAATATCAAATTACTCACATTTTAAAGCCAATGCATAAATAATAAATACATCATAATCCACATAAATTCTGGGTTGTTCTCTTCCACCAATGCATTCAGTAACTGTGTGGGAGAGTCGGAATTTGGCAGGAAAGCACTTGAGGAAATAAAATCCATTTTCTCTGGATAATTCACAACTCGAGATTCAGTTGTTGATGTCCTTGACCCAGTTAGAAATATCTACACTACATAAAACCACATCTCTACTAACTGCTTGTGTTTAGGACCACATTGCTTTTCTGCTGAGTAAATTCTCCTTTCTACACTAGACTGTAGCATTTACAGATTCTTTCAATATACAGACACCCTTGACGTTAAGAGTGCATGGCCTCTCAATTGGAATAGCAATTCCCTTGCAACAATCTGGCTGTCCAGCTATTATTTGCTGACATCAATGCTACATTGTCCAGTCAGAACATAGTTCACATCAGATGATTCAAGTTGACTCTGGGCAAGGCAGATCTGTCTATTCAGCTTTTCATCCACCCAAAGCCAGAGTAATACCTCCCCTTTTCTGCTTTCCCTCTCAAAATAGAATGGGGCAAGAAAGAGAAGCATAACATCATCTCTCTTAAATTCCAGGATATGCTAAAAGAACACTATCTAGAACTGAACTTCTTATCCAGTGAAGTCAAACTTTTCTCCAACCAATCAGAAATCATTTATTGAAGCTTTCTGTCAGCTGAGTGCTCTTTCCCTAGTCCTTTTAAACAGTTCTGACAAAGCTTATGTTTCTTCAGTCTTTGCTTGCTTCAACCACCAGTTTCTTCTATTTCCTTTACCTTTCCATGGCCTAAATCAGAATCTACCAGCTTACTCATCTTTTACTTTCAAGGTGATAACTTCCCAGTTTCCTCTACAAAATGATAGTCTTTTAAAAAGCATACCTCAGTCTCCAAATAGTGAAAATTTTTCTTTTTTTGTAATTATCCTCTTTAATTATAAAACAGTTATATATATATGACTTGCAACTCTAAAACTCCAAATGTGGTCCTCTATCTCATTTTGTGTCATTGAACTATTTTTTCTCTTGTGTTTTTCCAGTTTTTAATAAATGAAAGTTGTTAGCCCCTTTTAACCATTGAACTGTTCACATAAAACAAGGCAATGTTGGTGGTAGTGAGTTGTGTCTGACTCTTTGTGACGCTATCCTTGGCAAAGATACTGGCATTTCCTTCTCCACTCATTTTAAAGTTTAGGAACTGAGGCAGACAGGATTAAGTGATTTGCCCAGGGTCACATAGAGCTAGTCAGTGTCTGAGACCGAATTCAAACTCGTGAAGATGAGTTTTCCTGATTCTAAGCCCAGCACTCTATCTACTGTGCTACCTAACTATCTTAAACAAGGCATTATTCTACGTTATCTAAAGGTAATTTTAGTTTTTATATTTATGACACAGTTCATTTTCTATAAAAAACTACTCAAAACTCATTTGAAATTTGTTTCTAATATAAAATATATGTAAATATACTTTTTTTAAAATAGTTTTTATTAAACTAAGATTCATTTCCTACTCCTTTTAGGTATCAAAATATTAATTTATGAAACATCAATATCTCATATCCTTTAAGAATTGGTTTAAATTTTTTCTCTTATGTAGAACTAATTTTTTATGCCTCCTCCTCTTTTTAGTACTAAACTTCTCCATATGAAAAATACCTTACAGGGGCAGGACATTACATCTCACTGCCATATAACAACACAAGTAGAATGATGGTATTAAAAAGAATTTTGTTTTCAAGAAAACCTTAGGGTTATTAAAATGGTTTTGCATCTCCTAAGGGCAATCTAACCTATTCTCCTTCTCCTATTCAACTTTGGGCGTGACTCATTTTCCAGGTGTACTGTCACTATGTACTGATATAAATGCTGATGGAAAAGAGACACAGGTTGTCTACCCCAATGCATGTCATTATCTGGGCATCATCCCCTTATTCTTTTGCTTGTGGATGGTTGGGACAGACTCTTTTGATTGGTTACATTTTATCTTAGCCTCCAGGAATGTGTTTAACAAAAATATCTAATGAGAAATAATAGTATCCTCATTTTATAAGAGGCAAAACTAGTTGAATTATAAAATGTGTGTTTAGCCTGGATAAAGGACACAACTCTTAAAGATTATAAATTGTAGGGCAGTTGCTGATGTGTATTAATTGGCATTGTTGTTGTTACAGAGAATCCCTTATGCCAATAAAATCATAGATCTATACATAGAAAACATTGGCCTTCTTAGCATAGGTCTTTTTAATCAGGTGTCTTTCCCAGTGCAGCAGATCACACTCCCGGGGTTCACAATAGTGAGGTGATGCTTTAAAGTTTTACAGTGCACTTTACACGTGTTCATTCATTTGGTCCTCACAGAAACCTGTGGGGCGAGGGCTGTTATTATCTCCACTTTTACAGGTGAGTAAACTGAGGCACGGAGAGGCTGTCTTACTTTCCCAGGGGCACAAAACAGGTATTTGAGGAAGGATTAGAACTCAAGGCTTGCTGACCCCAAGTCCGGAGCTGTATGTACTCCATTGGGGCGGACTCAGAAATAGTATCCAAGTCCTTGACTATATTTTCAACTATATATTTGTGATGATAATGCCAAGTGTTAAAAGCAAAATGAAAACAAACTTAACTCGTTATTTTAAAGCACCAGCCTGCACATTGTCATGTTCTGGGTGCCAAACGAAATATTAAACAGACATTCTGCCCTGGAAGCTTATAGCTTGAAGGACGTTATTGAAGTTGACTAACATAACCCTGTGGGTCTGTTACAAAATCAAATATCTAACATTTTTATGATCTGTAGTTAGCTTCCATCACATATTTGTGGTATCTAGGAGGAAAGAAAGGAGGAAATAAACATTTATTAAGCACCTATATGAGACCATATGATCACACCATGAGCTTTTGGGGGCTATAACGTCTTCTAAATAATTGGAAAAGATTCTGTTGAGGAACTAGAGTTTTAGAAACTGCAGTTTATGAAGTCATATCTGGCAAAGAGTATGTATGGCCAGAGGAGTCTTTCAGGTGGGAAAGGAATTTTTTTCTTAATGCCTTTTTATTTCCCTTCAAGATTTTGTAGTGGGTCTCTGGTGAGGCCATTTAGAATCTCATTTACCTTAATATTTCATTGTCCCTTCTGGTTGGGGAAAAAAGGAAAATCTGTGTGGCAATTATTGCTTCTCTAGAACAGAGTGACCTGCTTTATAACCGAGATCTGTATTCCTTTGTACAAGGCAGTGAATCACTATGAATGGAACTCATGTTTCCTATTGTGTTCTGATGGTCTTAATACAAATGGGGATTTTACTAGTGAAAATATGTGGACAAATATAGTATATTTTTAGATAGACATTTTTTATCACATTTTTGAATTTAATTTGTATTGACCCTGTCATAATATTTATATATTATTATTTTAATATCTTTTTAAAATAATAATGTTTGCAGTTTGGAAAAAAGTTAATTTCAATTGTACTTGAACTATTAACATTCCTAATTTTATTCATGATATCCATAAAAACAGATTGATTTTTATAGTGACTGATTTATATCTGAATCGTAGAAGTTCATTCTACACAGTTCATCATTCTGTTTCAGAAAAATGACATCAGGGGACATTTTGTGGAGAGAGAAAGGGGCGGAAATGCTACATACCTCATAAAAGAATTATTTCTTGTTGTTCCAGTGTGCTTAAAGCTTTTATCCTATATCTTTATTCCCTTTTCAACCAAATTCCTTGAAAAAAAGTTGTCTAACGTTATCTCTATTTCCTCTTTTTCACTTCTGAACCCTTTTTCAATTTATCTTTCAACCTCATTACTCAACCTAAACTGCTCTCTCCACATTTATTAGAGATTTTTTAAAGTGTCACATCTGTTAGTGTTTTCTTATTCCTCATCCTTGACTTCTCTATAGCAATTAGCACTTGTTGATCACCATCTTCCTAAATACTATCTCTTTTCTAGGTTTTCTTGACACCATTCTCTCCCGATTGTTCCTACCTGTTTGACCATTCCTTCTTGGGTTACTTTACTAGCTCATTATCCATATTATGGCCCCAAACTGTAGGTACACCTGCAGATTCTCTTCTGGGCCATCTTCTTATTTCTCTTCCTGTATATTCTTTTACTTGGTGATCTCTAATCTGTCCTATAGAATTAATGTGTATATGTGTCTGATTCCTACATCTTTCAATCTTGTTACAGCCTCTCTGCTGAGCTCCAGGCCTATATCACCAATTTCCTATTGGACATCTCAAACTAGATGTCTCATAGACATCTCAAACTCAGAAAGTCCAAAATTGAATTTATTATATATTTCCCTAAACCCAACCTTCTTCCAGGCCTCCTTCCCTATTGAGGGTACTATCATTCTTCCAGTGCACTAGGTTCACAACCTTGCTATAATCCTTGACTCCTCATTCTCCTTCACCCCTAGATATCCAGTTTCTCAGATCTTGCTATTTCTACCTCAGCAGCATCTCTCATATCTATCTCCTTTCTACTGCTCACACAGCTACTCTTTCATTCGGTCCCATATCACCTCCAGGCCCTACTACTGAAATGGCCTCCTAAGCAGTCTCCCAAGCCATCTTCCATACATACATATGTAGATACTTATACATACATATGTGTGTATCTACATATGTATGTATGTGTGTATGTATATTACTTTTCTTCCTGAATTCTCCAATCTGGCCAGATCGACCTTATTGCTGTTATTTAATCAATAAGTAACCATTTATTAAGTGCCTACTATATAATGCCATGCACTGTGCTAAACACTGGGGATACAAAAAGGGGCAAAAGACCATCCCTGCCCTCAAAGAACTTATACTCAAATGGTGAAGACAGCATACAAAGAAATATATACAAGACAAGCTATATACAAGATAAATAGGAAATAATTAACAAAGGGAAGGCACTGGAATTAAGAGAGATTGGGAAAAGCTTCCTGTGGGAGGTAGGATTTTAGTTGGAACTTAAATGAAATCAGATAGGTCAGTAGTCAGAGAGGAGGAGGGAGAGCATTCCAGAAATAGGTGGAAGGCAGAGAAAAATGCCTGCAGGTGAATGATGAAGTGTTTTGTTCATGTTAACCCACCCAATGCAGGCCAATGTCACTAGTTTGAAGAGTATGTGGTGGATAGTAAGGTGTAAGAAGATTAGGATTGGATAGGGGTAGAGAGTTAGGTTATGAAAGACTTTGAATGCCGAACAGAGCATTTTGTATTTGATCTTGGAGGTGATAGAGAACCACTGACGTTTACTTGGGCAGTGGTGAGGGGAGAAAGGGGGCAGAGAGGTATTATGATCAGACCTATTCTTTGAGAAAATTGCTTCAGTGAAAGTTTTTGCACAAACAAAGCCAATGCAACCAAGATTAGAAGGAAAGCAGAAGGCTGGGAAATAATTTTTACAGCCATAGTCTCTGACAAAGCCTTCATTTCTAAAATATAGAGAGAACTGAGTGGTCAAATCAGTCAGTATCTACCCAAGTCCAGCACCAGTATGGTGATCCCTTATGAATAGGTCAGGGTTCTCGTGCCAATCAGTAATGGGGTCAGGCTTTGGTGAGTGGTCCATGCACTTCCAGCCTGAATGAGATAAGGAGACTCAGGAGAAAGAAGGAGACAGAGACTGAGACTGTTCTGGACATCTTACCCAGAGATTTATCTAACACATTTGCAGCTTTTAAAATATGTAAACAGCTATGCCTACATACACGCAAAAGGACCCCTTAATCTGGACTAACACCTTACTCACCACCTCTGTCTATGGGAAGTCCCTTAGACTTCCTTGATAATCTGGAATCAGTGAATTATTTTCAACTTCATCATGCCTGGGGTACCTTTGACCTGTGCTTCTGGATCTATACCCCCTTGTATGTTCATGTTTTCTTTCTTATTCCATATAGTTCTAGAGGGTAGAAGTGTGAGGAAGAGTCAAAGAAGATATTGAATTATCTTCAACTCTGCCACCCAAAATTTCTTATCTTTCTCTTAGGCTCAACTCGTGTTGCACCTTCTATGGGAGACTCAATGGTTTCCCTCCCTCCTTTATTGCCAGTGCTCCAGTTGTTAGCGCTCCTGTTCCCCTCACATTACCTGGTATATCATGCATGAGTGAATGGGGGAAGATGGACAGGAGAAGGCATGTTGAGCAAGGGAACCTGAGAGTAGTGCAGTTTGTCAAGAACTCAAGACTATAGGAAGGGAAATGACAGGAGACACGGTCAGGGAGGTAATTTGAAGTCAGATTATGGAGAGTTTTGAATGCCAGGATCAGAAGTTTGTCTTTTATTTGGTAGGTAGTGGGCAAGACTGAGGATTTTTGAGCAGAAGAGTGACATGAGCAGAGCAGTGACCATCTCTGGAATAAAAAGAATAAAGAATGACTATATCTAAAGAAGCACATTATGGCAGTAGGGGTAGGGCCTTTGATTAGTAAGTCAGGCTATTTTGCAAAATGGGGAACTGTCACTGGGAATATTCAAGCAGAGACTAGCTGACCGTCTTTCAGGAATGCAATGTGAGCTTGTCTTAGATCTTCCTTCTGGCTTTTCAGTTTCTATTCAGTTTATAAATTCATTGCTGTTTTCTGCCCATTCAAGTACCTTAGCATAAAGATATTCTGAAACAGCATAGTATACCAGAAAAGGTGGAGGACCCAGGAACACTTGCTTCAATATTTACTAATTGTGTAACTACTGGCAACTCATTTACCCTCTCTGAGCATAAAAACGTGTACCACTTATGTCACAGACTATTACGAAGAAAATATAAATCTGAATTTATTACTTTCATTATCTCATTCTTATATTTTTGTATGGGATTTGGAAAGGAACGATCATTAGACAAGCTGCTGTCCTACTATCATTCTTTTATATTTGCTCTTCTGTTGGACTAGGGCACAGGTAAATGAAGTAACTGCTTTTGTAGCTGTAGTAAAGGTGTTGGGGCGGAAATTCATCCTCTATACGGACTGAAAGTGTCCTTGAAACAACTCCAGTAGCAGACGGGGGATGGGGATTATGTCTACCTCCTCCTATTCCAACATGTATTTTTTATATTATTATCATTAATGTTACCATTAATTAAAGCTTAGAATTTCTCTTACTAGAGAAGGTTATTTTAGACCTGAAGAAGGAGTGATGTCTATTGCCTCTTTGTCACTTACCTCGAACAAAGATCTCCATTTCTGTCTTGCAGAAACCTTCCTCCCTTCAAAACCCAACTCAGATATCAGACTCCTTCATGAAGTCTTATTACGACTGGCAAGAAGTTATGACAGTAACTGAACAGTGTTAAAATCTGCTGTGCACTTTGACCTCGCATATATACTTATTTTATTATTTGTATTATAGTTATTTGTGCATATATCACATTAAAGTATAAATTCTCTGAGGGCAGGAACATTTTTGAGTGCTCCCCCCACCCCCCAGGAACTAGCATGGTGCTTTTTATGTAGCTGGTGCTTAATAAACATTTTTGAAATATCACAACAATTTCCAAAAATATTAGATGAAATCAGTCCCGATACCAGTTCCCATGAAACTTCAGTATTATGTTTTATTTACTCGTAAATGTTTTATTTCACATCTTTAAAAAAGGTTTCTTGTCCATAAGACAATTATCTATTATAAAACATTTTCCATAATTACACTGCTTGATAATGCTTTTTTTAAAAAATGATCTTTTATATAGAAATGTGTGAAGAGAATTTTGACAACACAAATAATGTTCACTGGTTCTTCTTAGATCACAAGATTATCTACAACCTTAAAAGAATCAAATAAATTGGCAAGGATTTATTCACCTTTATGAAAATTATATTGCCTGTCCTCTAACAGTTTTTGCTTGAAATGTCAAAATTTAACTTTAATTCAATTTATATTTTAGAGTATTCTTTAGAAGGTTCATTTAGTTTCCATTTGTTCTTTTCAAATAAATAGAAGTAGGAATGTGCCTGCCATTTAATTGTTTTCTCTGTAAAGCCATTCCATTGTTTTGGCCTGATTATCAGACTTGACCTTTAAGATAGGGGGATGGTCTCACCATTCATAGAATAGTAGAACCACTATTTCTAAATGCATATAAAGTTTAGTGCACTCTATTTAGTTATAAACTTACTCACTTTATCCAAGTCATCAGATTTCTCCATTTTTAATTTGTAAGTTGATTTATTGTTTTTATTGTAAATTCATTTATTTTATTAATATATTCTAGTAATTCTTCCAAACTGATCTTTTAGGAATATCTTTAACAGTGCTAGGGAGGAAAAAGTATGTCTGAGGCCAGAGAAGGGTGGACAAGTATGAAAAATGTGCTTAAAAACAATTGCTCTCTTATTTTGAACACATACTGAAGTGATTGTGTGTTTTGCTTGGTTTTTAAGTCTTTGATTCCATAATATAGTGGAAAGAATCCTGCATTGGGAGCTAGAAAATGTGAGAACCAGACCGATGGTAAAACCAGTGTTTGCTTCTCACAAAATGAAAGGGATGGATTATGTGTCTCTAACTTAAAAAGTTCTGTGACCTTTTTATTTAATTCACATTATATAGTTTGACTTATGTGTATACTGTCTTAGTCAATATAGGAAGATAAAATGAAATTTAAGACTGCCTAGGCCTCAGAGAAATTATTATGTAATTGAGGATCTATCCATTACACACCAAGTTACCCAACTGATTTTTCTTAAAGCTCAGGTCTGAACACTTCATTTTCCTAGTTCAGTGAGCAAGATTGGCTCCCCGTTATCTCCAGAATCAAATATTAATTCCTCTGTTTGGGATTTAAAGCCCTTAACCTGGCCCCTTCTTACTTTTCTACTCTTCTTATACTTTACTCCCTTCCATAGACTGTGAACCAGCTACGTTAGCGTCCTTGCTGTTCTTGGCATAAGATACTGATTGCTTGACCTGCGGCTTTTTTATTAGCAGTCTGTGCCTGGAATGCTCTCTGTCACTGCTTCTGCCTTCTAGCATACCTGCTTTATTTTAAGACTGTGCTGAAATACCTTCTGTAAGAGATCTTTGTAAATGCTCTTAATTCTAGTACCTCTAAGGTCAACTCACAGCTACATAATGATTTTCTTGAGGTCTGAAGCAATGGCTTCAGTTTCATCATTTTATAGGATATTTGATTGTCACACTTTTAGTGCTCATGAATCAAACAAACCACTTTGAAGGTAACTGCTACTTGCAAAGGATAAAAAAGTAGAGAAATTCTATGAAAAATTTAAAAATATCCTCTAAATTGTCAGATCTTAATGCTTAGTGACTTCACTTTGAAAGTGGGCCTGTGGATGGAAAGGAAAACAACACAATGTGATCCACATTGTTTGTGATCAAGAAATGGAAGAAACCCAAAATTTATTTCCAGAAGCTGCATCCTTGCATACCATAAATGTCTTTGTTAAGGGCAAAATTAAAAGATACTTTATGTGGTAAGCCCCAGATAACATTATTGAAAAATGAAATTGGCATATGACAACATTTTAACATAAAAAGTGACTGTTTAACAACACATTCATCATTTTAGATTCTGTTGTTCAATTCCTGTCAGACCATTAACTCATAAAATAAAATTTAAAAAAAATACCTATTTCCAAGAAAGAATAAAGATGAGAAGATCATGTCAAATGATTTACCAATAATATTATTAAAAACAATCCTCAAGTGAAGGGGGAGGAACCAAGATGGCAGAGTAGAAAGACACACGTACTCTAGCTCTTCCCCTACTGCCCATAAAATACCTGTAAAGAGTGACTCTCAACAAATTCTAGAGCAGCAAAGCCACAGAACAACGGAGTGGAGGAGACTTCCAGCCCAGAGTGACCTGGAAAGCCAACAGGAAAGGTCTATCACTCGGGATGTGGAGCAGAGCACAGCCCAGCCTGGACCGCAGCAGGCCTCAGTGGTGCAGTCCCCAGCAGCAGCTCATATCACTCAACTCACAGGGTCCAAAGGTCAGTGAGAGGGCTTTTTCAGCTGGCCAAGATGGGAGCAGCATCCCACCATAGCTCTGGCCCTAGGCGGCAGCTGCAGAGACTGCAGCAGGCTGGGACTCCCACAGCAGGCATCTTTTATAGGAGGCCTCATCATAAAGCCCCTGGGGAAATTGAGCAGCAGATCTGAACCTTAGCCCTGAGTAATGGCCCTGCCCCCACCTAAGCCCTTGGGGGAATTGAGCAGGTGATCTGAATCTTAGCCCCCAGTGCTAACTTGGCTGAACTGGAGGCAGGGTGGTTATGGAGAGGAAACTCTACTACTTGCAGATTCTAGGCACAAAAGTTTTCTAGTTGCTCCCAGACTAATGTGTAGGCTTGATTGTGCCACCTTGGAGGAACTGAGATCTTACAGATCCCCAGAGTATACCCTACTCTTGACAAAGGACCCAAAAGTCAAGTAAGTGGTTGGGAAAATGCTCAAAAAAGGGGAAAAAAATAAGACCATAGAAGGTTACTTTCTTGGTGAACAGATATCTTCTTCCATCCTTTCAGCTGAGGAGGAACAATGCATACCATCAGGAAAAGACATAAAAGTCAAGGTTTCTGTGTCCTAAACATACAAAATAAATATTCAGTGGTCTCAGGCCATGGAAGAGCTCAAAAAGGATTTTGAAAATCAAGTAAGAGAGGTGGAAGAAAAATTGGGAAGAGAAATGAAAGAGATGCAAGAAAATCATGAAAAGTGATTCACCAACTTGCTAAAAGAGACCCAAGAAAATGCTGAAGAAAATAACACCTTGAAAAACAGGCTAACTCATATGACAAAAGAGGTTCAAAAAACCAATGAGGAGAAGAATGCTTTATAAAAAGCAGAATTAGCCATATGGAAAAGGAGATGCAAAAACTCACTGAAGAAAATAGTTCTTTAAAAATTAGAATGGAACAGATGGAAGCTAATGACTTTATGAGAAACCAAGAAATCACAAAACAAAACCAAAAGAATGAAAAAATTGAAGACAATGAGAAATATTTCATTGGAAAAACAACTGACCTGGAAAATAGATCCAGGAGAGACAAATTATGGGACTACCTGAAAGCCATGATCAAAAAAAGAGCCTAGACATCATCTTTCATGAAATGATCAAGGAAAACTGCCCTGATATTCTGGAACCAGAGGGTAAAATAAATATTGAAAGAATTCACCAATCACCTCCTGAAAGAGATCCAAAAAGAGAAACTCCTAGGAACAGAGTTCCCAG
>CM053772.1:57293406-57311333 GCA_028658325.1 Potorous gilbertii
TCACCTCCTGAAAGAGATCCAAAAAGAGAAACTCCTAGGAACAGAGTTCCCAGGTCAAGAAGAAAATATTGTAAGCAGCTAGAAAGAAACAATTTGAATACTTGGAAATACAATCAGGATAACACAAGATCTAGCAGCTTCTACATTAAGGGATCAAAGGGCTTGGAACATGATATTCCAGAAATCAAGGGAACTAGGATTAAAACCAAGAATCACACACCCAGCAAAACTGAGTATAATACTTCAGGGAAAAAAATGGTCTTTCAATGAAATAGAGGACTTTCAGGCATTCTTGATGAAAAGACCAGAGCTGAAAAGAAAATTTGACTTTCAAACAGAAGAATCAAATGAAGCATGAAAAGGTAAACAGGAAAGAAATCATAAGGCACTTACTAAAGTTGAGCTGTTTACATTCCTACATGGAAAGAGAATATTTGTAACTCTTGAAACTTTTCTCAGCATCTGGGTAGTTGGAGAAAGTACACACACACACATACACACACACACACTGAGACAGAGAGAGAGAGAGACAGAGAACACAGGGTGAGTTGAATAGGAAGGTATCATAGCTAAAAGAATAAAATTAAGTGGTGGGAGAGGAATATATTGGGAGGAGAAAGGGAGAAATGGAATGGGGCAAATTATCTCTCATAAAGGGGCAAGAAAAAGCTTTTTCAATGGAGGGAAAAGTGGGGGGAGGTGAGAGGGAAAAAGTGAAGCTTACTCTCATCACACTTGACTCAAGGAAGGAATAAAATGCACACTCAATTTGGTATTGAAATGTATCTTCCACTACAGGAAGGTAGGGGAGAAGGGGATAAGCAGGATGGGGAGGATGATGGAAGGGAGGACAAATGGGAGGGGGGAGCAATTAGAAGTAAACACTCTTGAGGAGGGACAAGGTCAAAAGAGAGAATAGAAGAAATGGGGGGCAGGAAGGGATGGAGGGAAATATAGTCTCACACAACATGACTATTATGGAAGTCATTTGCAAAACTGCACATATATAGCCTATATTGAATTGCTTGCCTTCTCAGTGGGGATGGGTGGGGAGGGAGGAAGGAAGAGAAGTTGGAACTCAGTTTTAGGAACAAATGTTGAGTATTGTTCTTGCATATAACTGAGAAATAAGAAATACAAGTAATGGGGTATAGAAATTTATCCTGCCCTACGGGACAAAAGAGATGATGGGGGAAAGAGAAGGGAAGGATGTTAGAAGGGAGGGCAGATTGGTGGTACGGGTAATCAGAATGCTTGATGTTTTGGGGTGGGGGGAGGGGATAGATGGGGAGAAAATTTGGAACTCAAAATTTTGTGGAAATGAATGTTGAAAACTTAAATAAATAATTGTTTAAAAAAACAGTCCTCTATGTTATCGTAATTTATTTGCCATACTGGAAGTCATTTACTATTTTTCCCTATTCATCAAGCATTCATTACCTCCTTTGTATGTAATGTGGCATGGTGCAGGAGCTTTGTATCCTGGTCACCTTGGGCAGGCAGTCAATTTGGTGAACTTTGTGGACTCCTTCCCTGAATCATGCTTTTACATGTGTAAAATAAAATATAGATGATTACAAGGAAACCACTTGTACTGAAATACAGTTATCAAAGTATGTAAAAAGAAGTTCATGGAAACCAAATTAAGAAGCTTTGGCACAGCGGATAAAAATAGCCAGCCTGAGAGGCAGAAGGACACGAGTTCAGGCCTTATCTCTGCTTTAGACTTTGAGTGTGACTTCTCAGCACTGGAATTAATTGTGGAGAAGGTGTAGCCTTGACTGAGCTGTAGTGGAGTTTGGCATCAGTGTTGTGAATCCCCAAGAGCAGGCCAGGACAGGAATGATCAGGAATGAAGCAGGTTAAAAGCAAACATGCAGATCAGCAATGGTTTGGTGTCCGCAGGAGTGGCCACCGAACTCCTACCTTGGAGAAATAAAGAGACTAGATCAAAATACAAGCTATATTAGTAGAAGGACTTTCCTCACCTGGAAATGCTTTATACCAAAGAAACCAAAGATCTATTCCTTATTTGTCAGGTATTATGCTAGGTCCCTGGGAATACAAAGATAAAAAATGAAATAGTTCCTGCCTTTAGTATACATATATAAAAGTGTGTGTGTATATGTGTATAATTAATATATACAAAATAAGTAACACAAGATATTATACATATAATTGTAGAGTATTAAATGTATGGTCAAGAGAAGGCTTACTGAATTGCACTGAATTAAATTGAAAGGCATTATTGGTATTAAGGCCTCACCCAGACAGGAAATGAAAGTCATCCACTGTAGAGAAGCCAGGTTGGGAAGTCCTGGGGTGACTAAGGAATAGTAAGCTGGATAGAGACATAACTTCCTTAGAAATGGAGTACCCACAAATGACAAGAAGAGCATATATCTTTACTCACTTTACTTACTTATTCTAAAGAATAGTAATCTAGTTTTATTAGCTTTAATCCAATAAATATTAGCACTTCCTCATTTATTCTAGATATTACAAATGGTTATACATGCTATACAATACAATAATACATTGTGATATAGAAAGATACGAATGGGCTTTTCCTATATTTTTTAGATTTAAAATTTTTGTTATCTTCTGTTTTACATCATTTTTATTTATGTATATAATCTTCCCCTACCCTTACTCATTGAACCATCCCTTATAACAAAGAATAAAAAGGGGGGGGGGGGTAGAAAGGAATTCAGCAAAACTGACCAACACATTAAATAAGTGTGACAGTGTATAGGGGTTTCATACCCATAATCCTTCACTTGTGCCCCAAAAAAAGGGTAGGAGGTACATTGTTGATTCATTTTTAGGACCAAATTTGGTCATAATTACACAAAGTTTAGTTTCCCTTTTCTTCTTTCCATTTCTCTTGTTGTCACTATATATATATATATATACACACACACACACACACACACACACACATAGTTTGGGTTTTTTGGTTCTGCTTACCTTATTTAATTTCATATAGATTTCCCATGCTTGTCTTTATTTTTATATTCATTGTTTATTATGCTGCTTTAATAATTCATTAAATCCATTTGCATTAATTTGTTTAGTCATTTCCCAAGCAGTGGTCATCTCTGTTACTAGTTTTTGGCCTCTACAAAGAGTACAACTATAATATTTTTTTATTTCTAATTTCCTTACTTTATGTCTTTGAACTTCTTGGGGGTATATGCCCATCTATGAGATCGTAAGGGCTATGAACTTTTTAGTCACTTCTTTGATATAATTTCAATTTGCTTTCCATCATTTCCCAGCTTCACCAGTAGCAAATTAGTGTGCTTATCTTCCCGTAGCCCTAAAACATTGACTATTCCCATCTTTGCCAATTTATTTGGTGTCAGTTAAAAGCCCAGAATTGTTTTTGAGTTTTTTTACTGTTGATTTATCTGAGGTCTTTAAAAGTTTATTCCTCCTGACATCTATGCTCATTTAATCTTTTTCATTATTTTCACCTATTGCTTACTTTCTGACTCTTTTCCCTTTGATGGTAGTTACTTTGAGGGGCTGAACCTCAGAGCTTTCTTAGCTTCTTCCCATGCTGGAGAATTCACTTTACCTCAGTCTCCGCCTCAAGTTATTTCTAGGGAGACAGAACTGGCTTCATGCTGGGTCTTTTCCCTTGGACTTAGTTGAGGTTCATACACATTGGTGCCCTGCCTCAGTTTCCCCTGTTCCTCTGTTCTCTGGTTGAGTTCCTTTTGCAGCATAGCTTAGCTGCAGTTCCAGCCAAAGCTTCTGCATTTTGGTTTTCCCCAGTACAGAGAGGAGGTTGGGACAGACTTTGAGTTCTTTTACAAGCCCATTGAGTTGGCTTGTGGAACCCTTCCAGAGCGTGGTAGCCAATGAGGAGTAGGCATGCTGAGAATATTAGAGGTTAGTGCAGGGTAAGGATTAGTCTTTTTTACTGTTAGTTCATCTGGTTTTGACCTTATAAGGGTTCTTGGTCTCTTAAACTATGGAGATAGGAACTGAATGTTTTATCTCTTGTATGTAATTCCTATTTTGGAGAGGTTTGAGAAGAACTAAAGATTGGAGAAAGTATCTAGTCCTCCATCTTTTGGGTCCATGACCCAGAAGTCAGGGCTTTGCAGGGTTTTAATAACTTTTTTTGTATTTCTATAATCTTTTGACTTTGGCTAATTTTGTTTTCAATATGTTAATTGCTTTCCTAAAGTCAAATCACCTGTGCATCTGTGGTAAATATTCCTCTTAGACTGGGTGAATTTTTTTGGTACATTACTATAGAAAACATTTTTTTAACGCTTCAATTTAGAAAGAAATGTTTAATTTAGTTTTTGGCTAGATATATATTCCTTTTTTAATATATTTAAAGCAAAATCTAGATTAATGAGGAGATGAGGTGAAAATTTGAAAGGAATGGATATTCTCCTACAAACTCCTGGGTTCATTTCTCAGAACCTCCTTAATTTGGTGCATATTTTTTTAAAAAGCTGTTTATGTGGTAATAATCTAGCTAGCCTTATGGGAAATGGGTGTGGGTATGGGAAAAAATGGATTGGACTTGCATCAGTAATCTGGAGGAGCTCATTATAATTACTGGGCTAAAAATGAAAGGAACTAGTTCTCAATTCATTGCTGTAAAGCAATCTTTTCACATAAAACCAATGGTTATAACCTGCCCTTTTTTATTTTTTCCTGGGTAAACAGGTAAGGTGCAGGAAGGAAAAATGGATTGCTTATCAAAACTAAACTATAGCAAATGGATGGCACAATTTTACTCTAATTACTATGTGTATTACAGAACATAGATTTATAGTTGGAAGGGACCTCAGAGGCCAATTAACACTCTTCAACTAAGAGTGTTTATTGGATTTAAATTGTATCAAATGTAGAACAAAATAGCAAATTCAGGCTTTTTAAACAGGATTTATGATGGAAAAATTGAACTCTGTATGCATTATTCAGTGTTAGACTGATGGGAGCTATCATGCTTTTACTTGAACAACTCACCAGTTCAAATTAATTTTTCACATTTTTCGCAATATCATGTGATCTAAATATTGTACTGTAATATCAGTTGGAATCCATATTTGAATGATAGTGGTGAAAATAGTGAGAAATTTAATGCTGAGCTGATGCTTGCCTTAGAGTATAGTTTAATGCTGAGCCACCTTAAACCACACCTGTTTACCACCTTAAACCACACCTTTTCTGTTGCATTCTGTATCCTTTTGTTCCACTTGAGTACCTCACTCTGTGTATTGTTTGATTCTATTATATTTGTCCTCCTTCCAATGAGATGGTTACTGTTCTAGCAGGAAACAAAGGTACAAATGTGTTACCAATCTTAGCTTTTATAGTTGCACTCCCTTAGCAATTTATAGTTGCACTCCCTCACTGGCATTACTGTAATGTAGATGAATATTGCTCTTTATTTTTCCTTTTGCTGTGAACTAGGAGAGAAGAATCTAGAAAAGACTAAAGATAAAGGTCAGTAATTATGGTGTCTTAAGCCAAAAATGTAATTGTTGCAAACTACACCCATTATAAATATGTATTCCTTTTCTAAATCTCTTTAATCTTAAAATAATATAATTCTTTGGGATGGTAATAATTTGAATATTTGGTTAAGATTTAAAATAGCATTGCAATATATTTTTATCGTGGGCTGAAGATTGCCCACGATTGTAACATATGTTACAAGATGTAACATAGCTTGTATTAAGAAAATAATTTACAAAAGTAATAATTCTTAAGATATTCTTTCAAATTTTCTTATAGAAGATTGGTTGCTTTCTTATCTCTTACATATTCTTTTACTGGAGCAAAATTTACAAGTTATCCCAAAGACTTGATATTAGCACATTGTATTGTGATTACAATAAAGAAATCTTCTATTTCTGAGCAGTAATACAACTATTCTACCAAAGAAGTGATCTCCTTCATTCATTTGCGTCTCCAGAGATAGATTATTCCCACACTTTTCATTTGCTTTACTTAGAAGCTAGGGACAATGTTTTCTGGACCTCCTTTAGAAAGTGATGGTTAGTTAAGAATTTTGCAAATCTTCAGCTGTTACAAATTGAGGCAGCTGCCTGGTATACTGGAAAGACAATGTCAAGAGAAACCCAAATTCTAATTCTGTTCCTGATACTCTGTGACCATCCTGTCAAACATAAAAAAATGCTTTTTAATTATCTACTTAACAGGGTTGTTGTGAGAATCAGATGAGATACTAAAAACTCTTTGTAAACCATAAAATAATTAAATATAATATACCATTTATTAAGCATGTGCGCATGCCCGTACAGACTTACTGCTTTCAAGGAATTTATACCCTATATGTTATGATTATTATTCTAGAAGGAAGTAGAGTTGTTTGAGGCCCACAGTCTGCCTTTGGAGAATATGGTTCTTTTGATGGATTTACTAAGATGGCTTAGACCTCAGTAGTTGAACATCTGTTCTTTTTTAAAGCAAACTCAGATACCTCATCATGACTTGATACAATCTCTGTAAAAAATGCAGTATGTTAGACCAGGCTGGAAAGATGTCTGTCTCAAACTCCTTCCATATAGAAACCTGACTTAGTTCTAAGAGATCAATTGACAGAAAGTTTAGCCACCAAGTAATGGCTATTTCTACTACCTCAGAACCTCACAAAAGACACTACTGAAGGAGAGGAGAAGGGCAGCAAACTCCTACATTAACAGAACCCTGGATCCTTAAACTATTAATATGTTTCTTTGTAAGCCCAAATAGATCATCTCCAAGGTCCTTTCACATTGTCTTCAATTTTTTTCATTCTTTTGATTTTGTTTTGTAATTTCCTGGTTTCTCATAAAGTCATTAGCTTCCATCTGTTCCATTCTAATTTTTAAAGAACTGTTTTCTTGCATTGCTCTCATTTCTCTTCCCAATTTTTCCTTCACCTTTCTTACTTGATTTTCAAAATCCTTTTTGAGCTTTTCCATGACCTGAGATCATCACATATTTATTTTGGAGGTTTTGGATGCAGAAGCCTTGACTTTTAGGTCTTCCTCTAATGGTATGCATTGTTCCTCCTCAGCTGAAAGGTTGAAAGAAAATACCTGCTCACTAAGAAAGTAACCTTCTATTGTCTTATTCTTTTTCCTTTTGAGGGGCATTTTCCCAGCCCGTTACTTGACTTTTGAGTCCTTTGTCAAGGGGAGGGTATACTCTGTGGACCTGTAAGTTCTCAGTTCCTCCAAGGTGGCATAATCAAGGGAACTCCTCTCCTGACCTGCACTCTGGTCTGGGAGCAACTACAAGCACTCTTTTCTGCCCAGGATCTGTAAGTAGGGTTCCCTCTCCACAACCACCTCCAGTTCCACCATGCCAGCACTCTTCCTCACCCCAGGGCCACCACTGAGGGCTGAAATACAGATCAGCTGCTTGATTCCCCCCGGGAGCTCTAGGCTGAGGGCTCCAACAATGGAAGCTGCCACAGCAGTGGCTACCACCACCTGCGGCCAGGGCTAACATCTGCATTCCCTTCTTGCTCAAGTGAAAGAGCTTTCTCACTGACCTTTGAAGCTGTTTTTGGCATTTGTGAATTGAGGAATCTGGGACCTGCAGCTGCTGATGGTGGCACTTTGAAACCTGCTCCAGTCCTGTCCTTGCTGTGACATGGTGAAAGCTGGGCTGTGCTCTATGCACTGTGCTCTGCTCCATGCCCAGTACAATAGACTTTTCCTGTCAGCTGTCCAGGCTGCCTTGGGCTGGAAATCTCTTTCACTGTCATTTTGTGGCTTCTGCTGCTCTAGAATTTGTTTAGAGTCATTTTATATAGGTATTTTATGGGCTGTGGAGGGAGAGCTTCTAGAGGTGAGTCATACTTTGTCATCTTGGCTTCGCTCCCCAACAAATCCGTTTTTTAAGGGGATTTGTTCTGTGAAGTTTGGATTCAGTAAAAGGGCCACACTTGAGGACCTAGAGGGCCACATGTGGTATCAAGGTCGCAGGTTCCCCCCCTGAATTGAATGTCTAGTGTAGGGCCTTACAATAGAAAATAATAAGTAATTATTTGTTTTTTAGGAAATGGTTTTAATAAGACAAATTTAAAGATTTTTGTTCAGAAAATGACAAGACAAGAGGTGAAATTGAATGTCCCTTCTGCTCTTTTATAACCCTTTTGATATTTCCATTTTTTTACTTTAAAAAAAGTAAGACTTTCTTTGATGCCTTTTAATAAGCTCATATAATGACCTCAATTTTCAGAATATTTTAAATGACTTTCTAAGATTACAAATAAAAAATAATGCATGCTACAGATTTAATTAATTGCTATCAGTTGGTTATAAATAATAGGTTACACTTCTCTAGAGGAGAAGTGCAAACTATTAGCAACTACAAGAAGTAGCAATCCATATCATTAATAATATAGGAAATGTAAGTCAGCACAAATATGGAGTATTACCTCAGATGCAGAAGATGAGCAAAAAGGACAGAGGAAGGGCATATTTATTGTTCAAGGAGCCACAAAAAGACAAAGTTTCATAGGTACAACTTATTCACGATGAAGGAAGTATTAAATTCATAAAATTATTTTGCAAACCTTAGTTTTGCTTTTTTAATATTAACTTTTAGATTCCCCTTCACTCTTGGTCTTTGAGCAAAAGTTAATGTCCACTTGTCAGATATGTTCCTAAGGTCATAAATCAAGGCCTTAGACGTCTTCTGGTCCAAGAGTTCTTCACCTGTGTTTTGTTTGTAGTTTCATGGGCCCTTTTGGCAGTTGGGTAAAGCCTATTCATCCCTTCTTAGAATAATATTTTTTAATGCATAAAGTAAAATGTATAGGACCATGTATGTTCATGTATATGCGCACACACATACACACACACACACACACACACACACACACACACATCCTTAATATACCTAGCAATAGAATCTCTGGGTAAAAGAGTATGGACATTTTAAACACTTTCTTTTTTAAATTCTATATTATTTTATAAAATTGAGAAACCATTTCACAGCCTCCACTAGCAGTGTATTCATGTGCCTGTCTTCATAGAATTGCATTGTTAGTGCACAAGCTCTTCATTTCAAGTGATCTAAATTATCTTTTTGTTTTCGATTTTGTTTTTCTGATCACTTACATCCCTTATATACCTAGAGATAGCTAGGTACTACAGGGGAAAGAGCACTGGGCCTGGAGTCAGGAAAAGCTGGGTTCAAATTCAGCCTAGCTGAGTGACCCTGAGAAAATAATGAAATCACTGTCTTCCTAATTTTCCTCAAATGTAAAATGGGGATACTCCGAGTACCTCCATCACAGGTTATTGTCTGGGTTATTGTGAGGATCAAATAAGGTAATATTTAGCAAGTACTTAATACAGTGTTGTATTGTTTCTTAGCGTGCTGTGGAGGGTCCACTACCACTTTGGTGAGACAGATCTTTCCTGCTGACTTCCTAAATTGTCTTGAGATGAAAATTTGTTTTACCCAACTTTATGTTGATTCTACTACTTCAGGATTTGATTTGAGGTGTTACTTAGAGTTGTTTGGAGGAAATTTTGGAGCGCTTGGCTGAATTTTCTCAGCTCTGCCTCTTTGTACTTTCCATTTTAATGTATTCACCCTCATAAGAAGTTCACAAACAATCCTGAGCTTAGAAAATTATACAGTCTAAGACTTGACATTTCCCCAAGTTTAGAATGTGAAATCGTTGGGTTGTACAGATCATTAATAAATCCACTGAAGTGTTATTCTCCATCCATAGAAGAAAGTATCATGATCAAATGGGATAATGAATGAGAAAATGTTTCTTCAACTCTAAAAGTACTATATGAGTAGGATAATTTTTTATTAGCATCATCTGTATCCTCCTCTAACCACAGGTGGTTTTGTTTGTGTAGCTTAAGGCTTATGTAATTCCTCAGTCTACCTTAGAGCCTGATTTCTTCTTTGAAGTAAACCTCTAGGCTAATGGGCTTGTGTCTTCTTACTGAGCATTACATCATTTATAATTTTAATAATGAATGTGTCTATCTTTTACTTCCTCTCTATTATTTTGAACTTCACAGTATGAGTAATGTTCAAAGAGTAATTACTTGGGAATATTAGGTCCCAATTAATGAGTTTATGGCTGATCTTAAGTGGGGTTAAATGGATTTTAAAAAAGCAAAATTGAAATGTAGTTTACAGTGAAAAAGAATTTTTGTAATTTGAAACAGGAAGTTATATTAAAAAACATAATTTGTATATGCTAAGAATGACTAGGTTTATGGCAGTGATCTCCTTTTTACTCAGCAATCTGTCAGCTTTAAAGTTAATTTCATATATAAATGAAGACCATCAATTTTCAGTAAATCTTCATTAGGATCCCCAAGTGAAATAGCTAATTACCAGCAAGATTTTCCTGGAATGCTATTAAACATTCAGTCCATCTCAGGAGATGCCTTTTAAGATGAAAATAAAGAGGAACAAGTAACAGAAATATGAAGTTTACTTAAACCTGATCGTCCATTTTTATGTAAACTACATGAAAGTCTATTTTTAAACTCAGATATTTTTAACATTGCATTGGGAAATGCAATTTCTGATTAGCATAACCTCTGTGTTCATTGTCAGCCTCATTACGGAAAGTGCCAGGCTTGAAATCGATAGAGACTTGGGTTCAAACCCTGTCTTCAGAATTTTACATAAAAAAATAAAATGGCCAACTAAAGTGACCGTTGTAGTAATACAGACAGTTTTATGACACCAGAGGAGGTAAATTGGTTATATAACTTGGTGAGGTAACAGATAAAATATATGGACTATATACTGGATTTCTGACCATCAGAGATATCTACCAGATAGACAACTTCAGTCCTTTTATGAGTAGTTTTCCCTACATCAACTTTAAATCAAGTCAACAAGCATACAAGAAGTGTCTACTATGCTTCCAGGCACTAGATAAGCAGCAGGAATGTGAAGAAAGACATAAAACAAAGAAGCTCACAGTCTATGGGGGGGACATAACATGCAAACAACCATGTACAAGCAAGATGATTGGTTAGACATAATCAATTAAAGGATGGCACTGGCATAATGGCTTTTAGAAAAGATTTCTTGTAGTTGGTGAGACTTTAGCTGATACTTTGAGGAAATCAGGCAATTCCTGAGGCACTTGAAGAGGGGGAGAATTCTAGGCATAGAGGACATCCAGTGAAAATGCCCAGAGTTAGATTTTTCCCTCAAGGAAAGCAAGGAAACCAAATCATTGTTGTTGTTTAGTCTTTTCAGGCATATCTGACTCTTCATGACTTCATTTGTGGTTTTGTTGGCAAAGATACTGGAAGTGGTTTCCCATTTCCTTCTCCAGTTCATTTTACAGGTGAGGAAACTGAAGCAGACAGGGTTAAGTGACTTGTGCAGGATCACACAGCTAGTAAGTGTCTGAGGCTGGATTTGAGATCAGGGAGATTCTTCCTGACTCCAGGACCAGGACTCTGTGCACTATGGCATCTCCTAGCTGCCCCCTAAATCAGGAGTACAGCCAGCAGATACTGTAGGAGTTCAGGAGAGATTGGACTAGTGAGGGGAGGTTTCAGAGATAAAGCAGGATGTTGGTTGGTCTTTCAGGGAAGGGTAGAATGTAGATAGGCAACTAAGAGGGGGTTCAGGGATTACAACAAAGGAAAACAACAAGCAGAGGCAGAGAGACCGAACACGGCTGATGTAGCCCAGGCCTGCTTGCCTCTCAGGCTCTTACCTGGACTTCCTGCATCCCACCTCTCCCCTTACCACTTCATTCTCCACATACCTTTGAATTGATCTTCCTAAAGCTTAGCACCCCTGCTCCAGAAATCTCACTGACTCACTACTGCATCTATAACAAACTTCCCAGTTTGACACCTACAAGTCCTTCACATCCTGCCCCCACCTTGGGCCCATGTGATAGATTCCATCTCCCACTTCTGTGTCTTCACACAGGTTCCCCTATGCCTGGAATGCTCTGCCTCCCCTCTCTCTGCCTCTTAGATCTGTGGCTCCCATCAAGTCTCAACTCAAGCAGTATCTTCTTCAAGAAGCCCTTCTTAGTGCCCTCAGTGTCAGTGCCCTGCTCTCCCAAACATTGTGTGTTTATTCTGAATGTGTCCTTTTTTTACATCTCTTTGAGCATGTTGTATCTCTCTTGTGGAATGTGAGCATTTTGAGGGTGAGACTTCAGCCTTTTTTACTTGTGTCCCTAGCATCTGGTCACAGTAGGTGCTTAATAAATGCTGATTTGCTGATTGAATGAAATGTCCCTCACGTTAGAGAAGAATGTGGCAATATCAGGGTAGGCATAAAACTTTTGGTGAGAAAATAAAAAGTATCCTGAGGTTCATCCCTTTTGCCTTGCTAATCATTTGGCAGAGCTGGTAATGGGAATCCTCTTAAATGGCTGAATGGTTGAATGGTATATGTATATCACAAATGGTAGAAGAAACATCTTTCCTGATCATTAACAAAAATTCCTGGTTTAAAGACTTTTCTTTTATCAGCAGAGTTTTGCCTTCTGTCCTTGTGCCCTGAGGCTGAAGTATACTGATATCAGTAGGAGTTATATACAAAGGAAGACACAGATGAATTCAGACAGAGCATGACACTACATTTCTGAGTCAATTTTATTTACAAAGATGGAGAGATCACCCTCAATTTTGAGGTTAATTTTCTTGATGCTTTCTTTGGATTTATCTTGTGGAGGTCATATGCAAGGTTTTCATCATTAGACATGCCTGTTAACTGTATTTTGTTGAGGTTGGTGTTTGAAATTTTTCTCCAAACACATTGACCATCTTACGTTAGTGGCAGGATCTTCTTTCTCTCTATAGATTGAATTAGAAGAGGTTTCCCTGGAAGGTGTAGCTCTATGTCTTAGCATTTTGTCAACAGCCAGCAAGATTGTATGGAATTCAGAATAGGGCCCTTTGCTTTTGAAATCCTCACAATGTTCGAATGCAAAATGTATGCTTGCCAAAAGGACTGTTTTATGAAGAACTTGCATGGGGCAGGCAATCACATGGTTACCGGAAGAAACGATACAAGGATACTCTCACGGTCTCGCTCAAGAACTTTGGATTTGATTGTGCAGCATGGGAGACACTGTCACAGGACTGCTCAGCATGGCGTGCCCACGTTAGAAAGCATACTATGCTCTTTGAGCAAAGCAGAATTGAGACAGCACAAAGTAAACACAGGATGAGCAAATTTGGGATATCCACCCCAAATATTCACATGGACTATCTATGCCCAACCTGTGGTAAAGCTCTTATTGATCTAGTTAGACACACTGAAATTTCACTTTATCACGGTGATGTCATTTTGATCCTCTTCAAAAACAAAGGACAACAACCAACCAACCTCATTCTGTATTTGTGAAGCTAATTTTTTAACCTTAATGTATGATTTTATATTTATCCCTATTACATTCCATCTTATTAGATCCAAGTCAGTGTTCTAGCCTGTCACTGTCTTTTTTAGAGTCTGATTTGTCCAAATTATCCAAATATCATTACCAGCTTTATTTGAGCTATAAATTTGAAAGGTATTTTTTTTAAATTGAAGTAATTAAAAAATAAAAATAAAAATTGAAGTAATTAATAAAAATTTTAGATGGCATAGGGACAAGCATAGATCTCTGATCCAAAGACCCTTGTCATACATTCTATTCAAGTCATGACAAAACTTTGCTATTCTCCATATTTAACTCAAAGTAAGATCCTCTGTCCTTGTCTTTTTTGGCTAATAGCTTCCCTGACCCATTGCTATGGCACTACTTATGAGAGTCTCAACTCTAGAGTGACTGTCACTCTACTTCTTCCTTAGTACCTTGAAATCTACACTCAACTTTCTTTCCCTTCTCTTACTAACATTTTATTTTACCTTAGCTTTTAAATTTATCTTGTCATCCCTTAGTTATCTCATCTTACCACCTTCTCCTGTTTCTCTTCCTTTTACTCCTCTTTGAATCTTTCCATATTTTTTCTTCTTTTATCATAAGTCCTTATCCTTGAATCTTTTACCTTTGTTATTCAAGTCATTTCACTCAAGTCCTTCTCCAGTTTAAGCCTTTCTCCTTTTTCTCTTCTTTGAGTATTTTTCCTCAAGTCCTCCCGGTTTTTCCTTCCTAAATTCAGTCTCTGGCCTTTACAATTCCTTTCCTTCTTCTGCCTAATTGAGCAGGATTTAATTTTTAGTTTAATTGAAATTTAGCTGTAAAATCTATTTTATTTCAATTCTTGTTGAAAATATATTTGAATATTTTAGAGTGTCAAGAGTTGGAAGGTAACTTAGAATGCTAGTTCAGCTTCATTTCATAGGTAAGAGAAGTGACATCCAGAGAAGCAAATGAGTTAACCAAGACCTAGTTGGTAGTAGATCTATAGCTAGAACTTCAATCTCCTGACTCCCAATCTAATGCTTTTTTCCATTGTTCTAGTTAACATACATGCTGACAGAGAAATGAATTATCCTTGTGACTTGTAAAAATTCTACTAGAAGAGGTAAATTTTGAACTTTGTTTTTAAATTTTTTTTAAAAAGCAAAAGAGGAAGGTTTCTAGCATGTAAGTCATTTATGGAGGATTTACAGAGAGATAAAGAGAGAATTTCACAGAATAAAAAATCATGGAGATACTGGACCTATATGAAATGATGGAATACTGAAGTATCACAAAGTCAATATCAATGTAGAGAAGAGCAACAGATAGGGCTTGCCTTAAAAGAAAGAGAAATTTGATTTGTAAAGAGGAAAAGTCTTTTAAAGCCATGTTTATAAGTTCAGATTTGAGACAGTTTCCTGGTACAATAACTTGACCATATTAAATGCATAGTAGATATTTGCTGACTCTATGCATGAGTGAGTGAATTATTCAGTAGTTAACAAGAAGTCACTATAAATAAATATCACATAATGAAAATAGTGCTTGCAGTAGAAAATTCTGAATCTGTATATAGAGTAGATTGGAGTGGGTAGACATGCAAGCTGGGAAAACTAGCCAGAAAACTGTTTCAGCAACCCAGGCAGAAGACAGTAAGACCTTATCTTGACTGGTTATGGTGGTTAGTTGGTTGCTTGCTTGTTGTACTTCATTCTCAAAGAGAACCAAAATGACATCACCATGATAAAGTGAAGTTTCAATGTGCGCCTTTTCTGATGTGGGCACACCATGCTGAGCGATCCTGTTTCAGTGCCTCCCATGTCGCACAATCAAATCCAAAGTTCTTGAGAGAGACTTTGAGAATGTCCTTGTATCACTTCTTCTGACCACCATGTGATCACCTGCCCCATGCAAGTTCTAACTAGAAAGCTATTGAAAATGAAAGCTTGATGGGTTTTTTGTTATTGGGTCTTATTCTGTATAGTATCCTATATAATTTAACATTATATCATTAGAAGTCATTAAGCCTACCTTGAGTCTCTTCCCTCTCCAAGCTATCATCCATTCAGCCACCAAAATGATTTTACCAAAGCTCAGGTCCAATCATGTCACTGCCCTACTCAATGACTCTCTATTGCTTCTAGGATCAAATACAAAATACTCTTTTTTGGCATTCAAAGCCCTTCATGACCTAACCCCATCCTGCCTTTCCAGTCTTCTTACACCTTACTCCCCAAAACACATTCTTTGATCCAGTAACACTGGCCTCCTGGCCAGATAGAATGATGAAACATTCTATCTCAGCTTCTTCCATTCCACCTACTCACTTTCTTAGTTTCCCCTTAGTGCCAACTAAAATCTCTTCTATTCCTTGAATTCTTCCCCAATCTCTCTTAATTCTAAAATCTTCCCTCTGTTTATTACTTCCTGTCTATCCTGTATGTAACTGGTTCTGTATGCATTTGTTTGCACATTATCTCCCTCCACTAGGCTATTAGCTACTTAAGGAAAGAGGCTGTCTTTTGCCTCTTTTTATATCCCCAGTGTTTAGCACAGTGTCTGGAACATAGTGGGTACTTAATAAATGTTTAATGATTGATCAATTAGCATTTATTAAGCACTTAATAGGTGCCAGGCACTGTTCTTAGTGCTGGGGATACAAAGAAAGGGGGGGGGGGAACTCTGCTTTCAAGGAGCTCATAGTCTAATGGAGGAGACAACATGAAAGCTAGCTATACGCCAGATAATTTGGAGGTAATGTCAGAGGGAAGTAGAAGTAATATTAAAGAGGTCTGAGAAAAGGCTTCTTGCATAAGGTAGGACTTTAGCTGAGCCTTGAAGAAAAGCCAGGGAGGCTAAGAGGTGGAAATGAGGAGAGAGAGAGTCTAGTCATGGATAATAGTGAGTGAAAATACTTAGAGTTTGGAGGTTTTTAAATTTTTAAAATTCAAGTTTATTTTTAGGTTCAAATTCTGTCCCTCCCTCTCCTTTCCATTAAGAAAGCAAGACCAACAAAACCTGTTGCAAACATGTATACTCAAAAAAAACAAATTCCCACATAGGCCACGTCCAAATACACACATACACACACACACACACACGTGTGTGTGTGTGTGTGTGTGTGTGTGTATAAATTTCTATACCCCATTACCTGTATTTCTTATTTCCCAGTTGTATGCAAGAACAGTACTCAACAGTTGTTCCTAAAACTTTGAGTTCCAACTTCTCTTCCTCCTCACTCCCCACTCATCCCCATTGAGAAGGCAAGCAATTCAATATAGTCTATATATGCGAGGTTTTGCAGATGACTTCCATAATAGTCATGTTGTGTGAGACTAACTGTATTTCCCTCCATCCAATCCTGCCCTCCATTTCTTCTATTCTCTCTTTTGACCTTGTCCCTCCCCAAGAGTATTGACTTCTAATTGCTCTCTCCTCCCATTGCCCTCCCTTCCATCATCCCCCTCCACACTGCTTATCCCTTTCTCCCCCACTTTCCTGTATTGTAAGATAGGTTTTTCATAACAAAATAAGTGTATATTTTATTCCTTCCTTGAGCCAAATGTGATGAGAGTAAGCTTCACTTTTTCTCTCTCACCTCCCCCCCTTTTTCCTTCCACTGAAAAGACTTTTTCTTGCCTCTTTTATGAGACTTAATTTGCCCCATTCCATTTCTCCCTTTTTCCTCCCAATATATTTCTGTAATTTTATTTTTTTAGATATGATGCCTTCCTATTCAACTCACCTTATGCTCTCTCTCTCTCTCTCTCTCTCTCTCTCTCTTTCTTTCTCTGTGTGTGTGCATATATGTGTGTGTTATGTATAATCCCACCAACGGTTCAGATGCTGAAAAAAGTTTCAAGATTTACAAATATTGTCTTTCCATGTAAGAATGTAAACAGTTCAACTTTAGTAAGTGCCTTATGATTTTTCTTTACTATTTACCTTTTTATGCTTCTCTTGAGTCTTGTGTTTGAAGGTCAAATTTTCTTTTAAGCTCTGGTGTTTTCATCAAGCATACTTGAAAGTCTTCTATTTCATTGAAGGACCATTTTTTCCCCTGAAGTATTATACTCAGTTTTGCTGGGTAGATGATTCTTGGTTTTAGACCTAGTTCCTTTGCCTTCTGGAATATCATATTCCACACCCTTCTATGCCTTAATGTAGAAACTACTAGATTTTGTGTTATCCTGATTGTATTTCCACAGTATTCAAATTGTTTCTTTCAAGCTGCTTGCAATATTTTCTCCTTGACCTGAGAACTCTGGAATTTGGCCACAATGTTCCTAGGATTTTCACTTTTTGGATCTCTTTCAGGCGGTGATTGGTGGATTCCTTGAATACTTATTTTACCCTCTGGTTCTAGAATATCAGGGCAGTTTTCCTTGATAATTTCATGAAGGATGGTGTCTAGGCTCTTTTTTTGATCATGGCTTTCAGGTAGTCCCATCATTTTTAAATTGTCTCTCCTGGATCTATTTTCCAGGCCAGTTGTTTTTCCAATGAAATATTTCTCATTGTCTTCAATTTTTTCATTCTTTTGGTTTTGTTTTGTGATTTC
>CM053772.1:57311833-57340976 GCA_028658325.1 Potorous gilbertii
GCCTTCAGGATCATTTTATCTTTTAGAGATTTCTGGACAGAACGATAGTCTATCTTAAGTGGGGTTAGAGGCACAAAATGTACAAACAGTCATAATCTCATATATCCCCTAAGGGGATAAACCATGATAAATAGAATGTATAGGTAAACTAAGTTAGGCTACAGATCATACTACTGAGAGGGATCACCATAGACTAATTTGAGAGGGGAATTGTACGTGTCATCAAGGTAACCATGAAAATTTAGCATTCCTAAACACTGTGAAACAAAAAGCTGAAGCAATACAATAATAATTTTCAATATTAAATAACATCAAGTTCTTGTCAGTATTATAGGCGTGCACTAGGGATGCCACATGTTGATTTCACTGAGAGGCATCTATGCTGCAATGAAGAGGATGTTGGACTTGAAGTCAAGAAGACATGAATTCAAATCCTATTTCAGACGTTTACCTACTATGTGACTGGCTTAAGTCCCTGAATGTCTCTCATCTTCAGTGTCTTCATTTACAAAATGGGGATGATAGCACCTACCTCATAATACTGGTGTGAGGTCACACACATAAGTGTGATGATACAGGTGGTACTTTGCAGATGTTGAGGTGCTATATAATTGCTCATTTTTATCATCACCGTCATCGGACTTGAAGGTCCATGGCATGTTTCATAATGTACAGTGAAAATATTTAGGCTATAGATACCCTGGAGAATGGAAATGTATGCTGCTGGATTTCTGACTGTTGTCAAAAATAACGCCTCCTTAAGTAGCTTGCTCTTAAATTTTCTATCTTAGTCAAGACTAATCCTGGCAGGGAAGGATTTTCTCCTTCACAGAGAAATACTTCTCCCACAACTCTCTGGCAACTGTAGAAGCTTTCTGGTTACTGTTTGGATATGCCTGTATCAACCATATGAAATGGTCTGTCATCACTAGGATATTGCTCATATTTTTTTCTATCTCCTTTAAGGAATGCAAAGGCTCTACTGACAAGCTCCAGCTATTTGCTGGTACTTGTATTCTCCAAGTATGCAATATGAGTTGGCAGTACTTTCCTTTGAGCACATTTAGCATGTCTCACACCTACTGACTTATGTTCTTCGAGGAGACTAAGAATCCTTAAGCTAGTATCTTGTCGTTGAAATCAATGTGTTTTGCTTGTACGGAGATTGGATTTTCTTTTATTATTATTGATTTTCGCTTCTATTCTTACAGCTTGTCCTTCACTCCCACATATTTATATTTATAGTTAGTTATTCTCTTCTGTTTCTTCGGTAAGACTTGCCACCTTGGATTCAAATTTTTCTATTCTGCCAGTTAAATCTGCTGTAGGTCACATATTCTGTGTTTTATGCTTCTTCCTCTTTTAAACTATTCAGGGAAATTCTGCTGTGGTTCCATATTCTCTTGGGAGTCCACAGGTTCCTCTGCCTCCTCAGGTGTTGATTCATTTTCCTTTGTCATGCAGTATTTATTTGCAGATAAGTCACACTTCTAATGGACATCTGCTGTCATCTTGGGACAGGAAAATCTATTTCTGGCCAGCTCTAGAATTCTTTCGACTCAAGTATCCAAAATTATTATGTAATGATGTCATGATCATTGAGTAAAATGATTTAGGTAGTATCAAAAGCTCATTGTTATCACATGTGTGATCAGTTACAGTCTAGGATAATGTCCCTTTATATAATTTACATTTCTTTCATTCTTTCAATGACAAGGTGCCCTCTGAAGAATGAAATTTTAGTTTCAAAGGATTACACCTTGCTTCTTTGTCTGTATCATTCCTTGTATTTCTCCATCATGCAGTTACACGTCTACTACGTCATTTAAGGACAACCAAGATAAGAAGGAGCACTTCAACACAACAAAGTTCACATCCACTGATGACATTTCTCTGTCATTTTTCCCAGTTTTTTACTTATAATCACCTGTGATACTGGCCTGCATCCCTCTATACCACAAATTACCCTTTTGTGGGTATCAAGTAGATATTAGACATATATTCTCTTATAGGATAGTGTATTTTCATCTGTGTTAGTTTTCCTAGATAAAGAGTTCACACTACACTTATAGATTTACTGTTATCCATCTCCAGTAGATAATATCCATCTTAGTGCTTGTCAGCATATGCTGATAGACTGTTACCAGTCCATTTTTTTTATTGAGGTCTATCTGTATAGTCTGAGAACCTACTAATGACAGATCCCTTCAAAGTCAAAAATTTTGATTTGTGTGTGGGACAAATCTCTCATGATCAGTAAGTTCTCCATAGGTAAATAAAATAGATTTCTTATGGTCAACTAATATAAGACTGTTCTCAAGTCTTCTAAGTTAGCATCAGTATGTAAGACAAAAAATTTTCTTGGATTGTAATAAGCCAACATGGTTTTTAAAAAGCAGCATATTCATACTTCTTGTTTCAAGGATCTCTAAATAGTGCCGAAAGTGTAAGATCAGGTTACCATGCTTTCTGCTTTCATTTGTTCTAATATGTCCCCCAGAGTAAGGTCATCGAAAAGTTCATTAATCCTAGCATAGCTCTTCACAAATTTTTGATAATAACTCTCAAATTCTCTGAACATGGAGTAATGAGTGTTTCTTTCTTAGGGTTCTTACACCCTACTGTGATTTGAGAGAGGGTCAAAAAAATTGACCTGCCAATTGACAGCTTCAGACCAGGATTTTACATCAGCTCTAATATTTTCATTAGCAATTTTTCATACCCTCCCAAAGGCAATGAGATTTTCCAGGTACACCAATAGCTCTAGTTAGTTCATATCTCTATGCCCCTTCTCATATGATGTTGGAATATTGCAGGATCCTCCAAATTCCTTAGATTATATGCTTAATGGTTGCATTCTGGTAGGCAGATGAAAACGATCTTCTCGCCTTCCTCTGCCATGGTAATTAGACAGTACCAAGCATGCAATTCTGCTATTTAAAATTACTGGCTGCTTAGCAAACAGTTCAGGGTATCTTGAACTCATCACACAAAATCCTCTTCCATTTTAGTTCCCTTGTTGAAAGTCCAAAAGTCTAAACATTTCTGTGTCCATTCTTTATCCTGCTATGGATAAGGCATATGAACTACTAGACTCTGTGATAAAATTGTTTATTAGCAGATACTCCAGGTGAGTTCTGAGATTTTTCATCTCAGAAAATGTGATCTGAGAATAGTCTTGAAAAGATCAGGAAAGTTTTCAGAGGAAGAAATACAAGCCATCATTAATCATATTTTAAAATGTTCCAGATTGCTAATTACAGATATGCAAATGAAAAATCTGAGACAAAAACAACTCTGACAAAAAAGGAAAATGACAACTACTGGAAAGGTTGTGGAGGAAAAAATCAAGTACATTAAAGTACTGTTGGTAAAGCTATATCCTAGTCTAGATATCCTGTAAAGCAATTTGAAAGTATATACCCCAAAAGTTATTAAATTGTGCATAGCCTTTGACCCAGAGTTACCACTACTAGGTCCATCTACTCCCCCCAAAAATCAAAGAAATAGGAAAGAGACTCCTGTACAAAAATATTTATAGTAGCTTTTCTTGCAGTGGTAAACAAAGGGGTACTGAACAAATTATGATATATGAATGTGATGAATACTATTGTACTGTAAGAAATGATGAAAGGGTTAGTTTCAGAGAAACCTGAGAAGAATTGTATGAACTACTGCCAAGTGAAGCGAGCGATACCAGGAGAACAACTTACACAATAACAATAATATTGTAAAGACAAACAACTTGGAAAGACTTAGAAACTCTGGTCAATGCAATGACTGACCACAATTTCAGAGGATTCATGACAAAATATGCTACCCACCAACTTCTGTCCTTTGTTCATTGTCCTTTGTTCTAGAAGAGGACTGAAATGATATCGTTATGTTAGGGTAAATGTACAGTTAGATCTAGCTAACATAGAAGATGATGACAGAGTCAGGATCTAAAAAGATCTTGACAAACCAGAGCAGTGGACTAAATCTAATAAGAGGACATTCAATAGGGATAAATGTAAAGTTTTAACCATGAGTTCAAGAAATCAGCTGTATAAATACAAAATGAGATGCTCGTAACTGAGTATACAGTAATTCATCCTAAAAATAATTGAGGGGTTTTGTGTTATTACATGCTCAGTGTGAATCAACAGCAATATATGGCATCTAGAAATGTGTTATTAAGAAAGGCATTGCCTTCAGATACAGGGAGATGATGATCTCACATACTCTGCCCTGGTCAGACCACGACTCGAACATTATGTTTAGTTCTAGGCACCATATTTTTAGAAGGATGTCAATAAGCTGGAGAGCATTCAGACAAAGGTGAGCAATCAAGACAATGATGGACCTTGAGTCCATGCCATCTGAGGGCAGATGGAAAGAACTGGAAATATTTAGCCTGGAGAAGAGCAGGCTCAGGGGGATGTTAGCAACCACCTTAAAATATGTGAAAACTTGTTTTATAAAAGAGGAATTAAACTTGTTCTGTTTGGTCCTAGAGGGAAGAAATGGAAGTAATGGGGAGAAGTAAATTTAGACTTTCAGTAAGGAAAAATTTCCTAATAATTAGAACTGGTCAGTAATGAAATGGGTTGCCTCAAGAGATGGATTGCTCCTGCCTGGAGAAATTCAGGTGAAGATTGGATGACCACTTGTTGGATACAGACTAGGCTAGATGGCCTTGGATGTCCTTCCAACTCTGAAATTTTATAATTTCTAAATCCTGTAAATGATAAAGAGGGGAGTGGGCATTGTAAAGAGCACCAAGATATAGTGACAGTGGCAGGAGAGGGGAAACAGATCATTAAAGTTCAGTTGGAGCAAATATCCCAATAAATTCAACTGTCTCAGAGATCCAAGAGGTGCAGAAAGTAATACTTTCATAATAGAAAGATTTTCACATTTTTTTTAAGGGGAAAAATGTTATTCTTTGGAGACGAAACAGTTATGTTCCCTGATGTCTGACATTTTCTATTGGCAATGGAGTTTTTTGGGTTTTTCTGTCTTTAAGTCAAACATTGCACCTTGATCCTTTTTCAAAGGGTCATCCATACCACATTAGTATATATTCATTTTTTAGGGTTTCATTCTTCAGAAAAATTTAAAAAGCAGTGAAAGGTAAAAGCCAAGCAGGGGAACTGATTTTTGGGAAAGGTGATTGAAGCTAGGTCCACAAACCATGTCTGGATCTTTCATTACTCCATTTTGGGAAATCCCTGATGGAAAACAAAATCAAATGAGATCACATTACCCTACCTCAAACAACATAGCAACCCCTGAAAAGTAATGAAATTGTAATCTTTGATTTAGGGTGCTTGTCTTTCCATATGGGTTACTAGGGCAGAAAGAGTAGTCTCTTTTCCACAAAATAGGAGGCCCTTAGAAAAATGGAACCAGTGACCATATTCTCTCTGATCTTGGACAAGCAAAGGTGCCTGCAAATGGAGCTTGCTGAGTAAAGTCTCGGGCATGCATTTTTTAAAACTCAGAAAATGTCACTTCCTCTTTAGAGGAAAGTCCTCAGACAAAAGCAAAATAAGACCCAATTAACAAATAACTTTGTTGTTTAATTCATATCTTAACTAATTAATGTTGATGGGTGCTTTGATATAACCAGATGAAAGGCCCCAGAAGGGCAATGAGAATCCATTGATTCCTTCTTCCTGAAGTTTCAGGTCCTGTGATCCTGCTCCTGGCTAGATATTTGTGTAAAAATGTACATCCCTAAATCTCCTTTGAAAAAAGAATGTGGGTGTTGTGTTTGAGTTAGAGATGGGAAAAGCCAGAAAGCATGAATACTAACATTATATTGGATAATTGATTGAAACAAAGAAAGGTTTTATCCAAAGTTTACATTTTTCCTCAATTTTGAAGAAAAAAATCCATTGTCACATTTTTATTTGATAATGATAGGATTTCCAAGATTAGCCCTTCCTATATTTCTACTCATGCTTTCCTCTCCAAAACTGATTTGTAAAATTATGCTATAGGAAGCATTAGTATTAGCCTTAGATTCTTGGATTCTACCTCCTGTAAAATGGGGAGGGAGGGTCCACTTAAATGTTCTCTAAGTACAGTTTCCACATGTTAGGAACAAGATGCATTTCTGCTTCCAGAGCTTTTTTTTCACTGAGAAAAAATTTGATTGGGTGTTTCTTGTTAAGTTTTAGTTTAGGTGTTGGTAGGTATGTGCCCATTTTCTAGGCTAAATCTCAAAACAGTGGGAGTTGAATGGATCTTGGGTAGTATCTATTCTTGAAGAAATTGGAAATAAGGAAATAATTTTAATAGCTAGTTTGTAGCATTTTATGGTTTGCAAAATGCCTGGAAATATATTATCTTCTTTGAACCTCACAATAACCTTTTGAGATGGGGGTTATATTATCCCCATTTTACAACTGAGGAAACTGAGGCACACAGTAACTTGCCCAGGGTCATACAGCTAGTAAGGGTCTATAGGACTTAAATTTAGATCATTTAGACTCTAAGACCAACACTCTATCTATTATGCCACCAAACTACTTATTTCTAGCTTCCTCAGAAGATTTAGGATAGAAAGAAGGAAGAATGAATAAAAATGATGAAATTGGAAGAAAGAGTTGGAAACTGTTAGTATCTTAGATAAATGCCTGCCCTTCCTTTTCCACATACACACACATTCTCCAAGGGTGCAGAGATGTTTAGCTTGTTTGCTGTGGCAGATCTTCGCTACCAACCCTGAAGACATATATTTTCTCCCATCTCATATTCACAGGATTTCTAGGCACCAAAGAATATGAAGCTACTGCTTTGGGATTGTCAGAGCTTCTTCCTGGCTTTTCCCAGAATGGAACTGTCCAGAAAGCTCTGAGTGATCCTTAAAAGTCACCAAGTGGCAGAAAACCTAAGTCAGTGCAATTCATTGCTTTGGGGAGGCAATCTTGACTGTAGGTTCATCCTGGCTACTGCCCTACCATACTTTTAGTTTCTCCAGTTCTGTCAAAAAAAAAATCTGTCTGTTGCATTGCTCCCCAGTTGGAGTCCTTCATGGTGACCTCCTCCATCCCATCTGACTTGCCAGCAAGGAGTCTGGCTCATTACCACTGGTGTTCCAATTTAGCCACTTGAGCCACCACTTGCCCTGTCCTAGGTTCTGAATTCTAAATAGCCACCTCTAACTCATCCGACCAAGTGCTCTCCCAGTCCCCACTCTAATCCTCCAGCTTCAACACCTGTCCACTTGACCAAACTTCCTTTTGCTTATACATTCATAGCACCTACCACCTAGACCTTGTCCATCCTGAACTTGGCAAGCAAAGACACAGGACATACCCTATCTAATTTAAATCAAGCTGTAGCCTGATCAGGCAATACCATCTTTGGGTGTGTGACTGAAATCCAGAAAGCTGTGAAAGTCAGCATGTGTCTTAATTAAATGACAAGAAGCATCTTGGCAGTCAGAAGTAGGTTCATATTCTAGAGCTGAGACTTACCACTGGTATAACCAATTGCTTAACCTCCTTAGGCCTTAGTTTCTTCATTTATAAAATAAAAGGAGTAGATTGAATGACTTCAGAGTTCTCTTTCAGCTCTAGATTAAAGATCCTAATTTATCTTAAGATTTTTAAAATTTTATTTAATTTTAGTTTTCAATATTCATTTCCACAAGATTTTGAGTTTCAAATTTTCTCCCCATCTCTCCCCTCCCCCATCCTAAGACACTGTACATTCTCATTACCCCTTCCCCCAATCTGCTCTCCCTTCTATCACACCCCTCTCTTCCCTTATCCCCATCTTCTCTCTTTTCTTGTAGGGCAAAATAGATTTCTATGCCCCATTACCTGTATTTCTTATTTCCCAGTTGCATGCAAAAACAGTTCTCAACATTTGTTCCTAAAACTTTGAGTTCTAACTTTTCTCCCTTCCTCCCTCCCCACTGAGAAGGCAAGCAATTCAATATAGGTTATACATGTATAGTTTTACAAAAGACTTCCATAATAGTTATGTTGTGAAAGACTATGTTTCCCTCCATCCTATTCTGCCCTCCATTTATTCTGTTCTCTTTTTTGACCTTGTGCCTCCCCGAAAGTGTTTACTTCTAATTACTACATCCTTCCATTTGCCTTCCCTTCTACCATCCCCCCATACCCTCACTTATCCCCTTCTCCCCTACTTTCCTGTAGTGTAAGATAGATTTGCATACCAAATTGAGTGTGCATGTTATTCCTTCTTTAAGCTAAATGTGATGAGAGTAAGCTTCACTTTTCCCCTCTTACCTCCCCCTTTTCCCCTCCATTAAAAAAGCTTTTTCTTGCCACTTTTATGAGAAATAATTTGTCTCATTCCATTTCTCCCTTTCTCCCCCCAATATATTCTTCTTTTATCCCTTAATTTTATTTTTTTAGATATCATCCCTTCCTATTCATCTCATCCTGTGAATACATATGTATATAATCCTCCAACTACCCAAATACTGAGAAAAGTTAAGAGTTAAAAATATTATCTTTCCATGTAGGAATGTAAACAGTTCTTCTTAAGTCCATTATGATTACTCTTCCTGTTTATATTTTCATGCTTCTCTTGATTCTTTGAGAGTTGAATTTTCTATTCAGATCTGGTATTTTCATCAAGAATGCCTGAAAGTACTCTATTTCATTGAATGACCATTTTTTCCCATGAAGTATTATACTCAGTTTTGCTGGGTAGGCGATTTGTGGTTTTTATCCTAGTTCCCTGGACTTCTGGAATATTATATTCTAAGCCATTTGATCCCTTAATGTAGAAGCTGCTAGGTCTTGTGTTATTCTGATTGTATTTCCACAATACTAGAATTGTTTCTTTCTGGCTGCTTGCAGTATTTTCTCCTTGACCTGGGAACTCTGGAATTTGGCCACAATGTTCCTTAGAGTTTCTCTTTTTAGATCTCTTTCAGGAGGTGATCAGTGAATTCTTTCAATATTTATTTTACCCTCTGGTTCTAGAATATTGGGGCAGTTTTCCTTGACAACTTCATGAAAGATGATGCCTAGGCTCTTTTTTTGATCATGGCTTTCAGGTAGTCCATTAATTTTTAAATTGTCTCTCCTGGATCTGTTTTCCAGGTCAGTTGTTCTTCCAATGAGATATTTCATATTGTCTTCAATTTTTTCATTCTTTTGATTTTTTTTGTAATATCTTGGTTTCTCATAAAGTTATTAGCTTCCAACTACTCCATTCTAATTGTTAATGAACTATTTTTTTCAGTGAGCTTTTGAACCTCTTTTTCCATTTGACTCATTCTGCTTTTTAAAGCATTCTTCTCCTCATTGGCTTTTTGGACCTCTTTTGCATTTGTGTTAGTCTACTTTTAAAGGTGTTATTTTCTTCAGCATTTTTTGGGGTGTCCTATAACAAGCTGTTGACTTGCTTTTCATAGTTTTCTTGCATTGCTCTCATTTGTCTTCCCAATTTTTCTTCCACCTCTTTTACTTGATTTTCAAAATCCTTTTTGAGCTCTTCCATGGCCTGAGACTATTGCATATTTATTTTGGAGGTTTTGGATGCAGAAACTTGACTTTGATGTCTTCCTCTGATGGTATGCCTTGTTCTTCCTCCTCTGAAAGGATGGAAGAAAATATCTGTTCACCAAGAAAGTAACCTTCTATAGTCCTATTTTTTCCCCCTTTTTAAGTCATTTTCCTAGTCTGTCACTTGACTTTTGAGTCCTTTGTCAAGTGGAGAGTATACTCTAGGGACCTGTAAGTTCTCAGTTCCTCCAAGGTGGGTGCAATCAAAGGAGAGGAGTTTACTCTCTTGATTATCCCAGGGTCTTTAGGCTGAGGGCTCCTAAAATGGAGGCTGCTGCCTCAGCAACTGCTGCAGCCCTGGGACCAGGGCCAGACCGAGTTCCCTTCTCACCCATGTGAAAGAGCTTTCTCACTGACTTTTGAAGCTGCCTTTGGTGTTTGTGGGTTGAGTAATCTGGGAACCACAGCTGCTACCCATGATTTCATGCCCTGAAGCCTGCTCCAGTCCTGTCTGTGCAGCATAGTGCAGCCAAGGCTGGACTGCGCTCTGCCCCAAGCCCAATGTGATAGACCTTTCTTGTTGCTTTTCCAGGCTGTCTCGGAATAGAAATAGAAATCTATTTCACTCTGTTGTTTTATGGCTTCTGCTGTTCTAGAATTTGTTTAGAGTCATTTTTTACACGTATTTTATGGGCTATGGGGGGAGAGCTACAGCAGGTCTGTCCTACATCTTGGCTCCACCCTATTCTAAGTCTTAACAGTAAATTAACTGTCCTTTGACTTCAAAACTTTAAGTGAACCTGACACACCAAAGTTAATGGTCTCTATTAGCTGCTGGATAAAAAATCTTTCATTGCCCTACATCTGACCTGCTGGTGATCTTCTCTGAACCTATCCATGAGAGCCCTTAGGCAACAAATGTGATCTGTCTCCAGGCCTGTCATCATAACTTATCCAGAAATTGTCAGAGCTCATGTGTGACTGACATATCCTCTTTGGCAACTAGGTTCCACAGTACCTAGAATGTGGGATTTGGAGCCATGAAGACAGGATTTTGAATCCTGCCTCAGACACTTCACTAACTAGCTGTGTTATCCTGGGCAAGGCACTTAACCTTTCTCAGCCTCAATCTCCTCCTCTATAAAGTGGGGATGAAAGCAACACCAACCTCACAAGGTTATTGTAAAGAACAAATGAAATAACAAAAGATAAAGTACTTTGTAAGCCTTAATAGTGATGGAGATGTGTACTGCTACTGCTGCTACTACAACCACTCTTCTACTACTACTCTTGGTTGTTAAGTTTTTTCAGTCAGGCCCAACTTTCCATGACCCCTTTTTGGGGCTTTTGTGGCAGAGATCATGGAGTGGTTTTCCATTTCCTTCTCTAGCTCATTTTATGGACATGGAAACTGAAAGAAGCAACATTAAGGGATTTATTCAGAGTCACACAGCTAGCAAGTGTCTGAGGCCAGTTCCATTTCCTTCTCTAGCTCATTTTATGGACATGGAAACTGAAAGAAGCAACATTAAGGGATTTATTCAGAGTCACACAGCTAGCAAGTGTCTGAGGCCAGATTGGAACTCAGGAAGATGAGTCTTCATGATTCTAGGCCCAGTGTTCTATCCACTGGGACACCTGGCTGCCCAATCCTCCTCTTCCTCCTCCTGTCATTCTTATTCTTATCACCCATGATCACTTCCGTACCATAATGAGGTTTTGGAATAGGACTTCAATGTTTATGTGGTGGCACTTTAAGGTTGGCAAAATGCTTTGCTAGTATGATTTCATACTTACAACAATCTTGTGAGGTAGGTGTTTCAGCTAGTATTTCATGAAGAGTAGGTCATACCAGAGGAACCTCATATTCTTTTCTTGATAGGATAATTAGACCAGGGCAATGCTGTGGCTGTGGATGCTTAAATTCCAATAGGACAATTGACAAAATTTCTTTTGATATCTTTGTGGACAAATAGAGAGAAATAAGAGCTAGTTGTGATATAGTTAGGAGGATTTGCACCTAAATAAACAAGGTAGATCCAAAAAGAAATTAATAATGTCAAAAAAAAAACCAAGAAAAATAATGTCAACTGGTCCCTAGTGGAGAACCCTAGGAATCTTTGCTTGCTCCTATGCCATGCAACATTTTCATCAGTAGCCTGGATTAAGGCATAGAGTATATTTTGGTCAAATTTCAAATGACGTGAAACTTGGAGGCATAGCTATGCGCCAGATGACAGAGTTTGGATCCAATTGCCTTACGAGAAAGTTAGGCCAAATCAAGAAACCTGAAATTTAATGGTCGCATATTTGAAGTTCCATAGTTGGTGTCAATAAAAAAAAAACCAGCCTCTTAAGTATGGGATTGGGGAGGAATTGTTAGACAACAGTTTCTGTGAAAAAAGATCTGAGAGTTTTAGTCACTTTAGATTCATTAAGAATCAAGACTATGATAGGACATTAAAAAGTTGGAGGGAGGGTAATGCTTTCCTGGGCAGCATTAAAGAACTGTGATATCAAGAATGAAGGAAAGAATCCTTCTGTTCCGTTCTACCCTGTTTAGGTCAGTTCAGTTATGAGTACATGTATTTGTTTTAAGTAAAGATCTAGATACAGTGGAACACATACAGAAGAGGGTGAGAGAGATGGGGAGAGATTACCATATGAAACAAGGTTGAAGGAAATAGGGAAGAGATTACTTAGTGGTCACGTGACAGTCATCATCAAATATTTGAAGGACTGACATATGGAAAAGGGATTAGACTTGTCTCTTTTTTTAAAAAGAATTATGAACTGATGCCGAGTGAAGTAAATAGAACTCAAAAACAATATACACAATTACTATAACAATGTAGATTTAAAAACCCACACTAAGACACAGCTTAATGCTTTGTAATTATAATAACCACTCGTGGCCCTGGAGAAAAGATGAGAAAATGTACCTCCCTCCTTTCATTAGAGAGGCGGGAAACTACCGTTATGACACGTTACATATGGTATTAGATGCCATCAATACATTGGGTGATTTTATTTCACTTTCTTCTTTGTTCCAAGAGAAGATTTAACGGAGCACGACCAGGCGAAAGAGTATTCAAAAATGAGGACTGTGATGGAAAAAGAAAAGAAGGCAGCTCAGTACAGTAAAAAAAGCACAAACGTTTTAAAAGTAAAATGGGGGAGGAAGATAGATGTTCCATGGCCTTGAGGTTCAACTTTACTTAAATTGTTGTATGAGGTCTTCATTGATTTTCTAATCACCAGATCTAATTGGTATTTTTCAGCCTTCATTTTCCTTGACATCTCTGCAGCACTTGATACTTGACTTCTTTTCCCCCTACAATACTCCCTTCCTTTGGCTTCAATAATGTCACACTATCTTGGTTTTCTTTCGGGTTTATGAATTAGGGAATTTTATATAGCCAGACTAGACCTGAAAGATGACCTAATCCAAATTCCATATCTTATGGATGAAAAACCTGACACTAGAACTCAATATCTTCTGCATTCAGGATCTTAAGCCAGAGAACTTGGATTCAAATCCTGATTTTACTCCCTTCAATACATATGTGACCATATCCCTTACTACCTCTGGGCCTCAGTTTCTTTAACTGTAAAATGAGAGGGTTGAACTAGAAAGTCTTTAGTCATTCATCTAGGTACAAATCCACCTAGCTCCTTCTAGCTCTAAATCTATAATCAGAATCTAATGTTATTTTCACAATAATCATTCTAGAAGCTCTCCTCTAACACTTCCATTAGGTTCTTTTCCTCCTCCTGCTTCCTAAACATGTGCATTTTCCCACAGTTCAGTCCTTGGACTTCTCTCAAATTTCTGTACTTTCCTTTGAAGATCTCAACGATTCCTATGATCTTTTTGCTAGTTACTATAAATCTGTATCTCTAGACCTAGTTACCACCCCTGAGTTGTCATTGAGAGTTCTCTTAGCTAGACTCCTTCCACATTCCAAGCTCTTCGTTACTTTCCCTCCCAATTCTGGTTTTCCTATTTCTGTTAATGAGTCCACCATTTGTCTGTTTCTATTAATGAGATCACCATTTTTCTAGCTACATTGGCTCAATATATTGAGGTCATCTTTGACTTCATCTTCATCTCATTTATCCCCTCTATCCAAATACTCTCTCTGAACCCTATCAATTCTGCCTCTACAATAGCTTTCTCATCTGTCCCATTTTCCTCACTTCTGCCCCCTGATCCCCAGTTCAGGCCTTCAGCACCTCATCTCCAAACTGCTTCAACAGTATCCTTGTCTACTTGTTCCTCTCCAATTCATCATGCTAACTATCACATTAGTTTTTCTGGTATATTTTCAGATCACTCTGACTCAAAAACAAACCAAAACAAACAACTTTCACTCTCTTCACTACTCATATGATAAAATCCATTTTCCTCAAGATGTTATTCAAGAACTTTCCCAATTAGCCTGAAGCTGCTTTTACAGCCTTTCCTCATATTTTTATCCACTCCTTTCTACCCTGCCTCAATCATATGCTGCCCTGGAACAACTCTTCTATCATTTCAAACAGTTTTTAAAATTTATTTTTTTGTTATTTTTAACTTGACAGATACCAACAAACCCACACATTTCTATATACAAAGAAAAACAGAAAAAGTATTATACATGAAACCACAAATCTCATTACATACAGCTTGTTTGTTTTGGAGTTAAAAAAAAAACCAAATACTAAATTCAGTACATTAGTTCCAAAACCCATCTTACTTGTTTGTGTTTCTCTCCGAACTGTCTTATTTTCTGTGAATTTTTTTAAAAGCTTCATTGACTCTTCTTTCCTTTTTTTCTTTTCCTCTTTCTTTCTTTCTTTTTGCCTTACTATAACTACTTCCCCCCAAATAAAAACCCCTCCCTTGTAACTAGTTAACATAACAACACCAAACAAATCTATGTGTTGCTTGTATGAAAATATGTCTCATTCTATACCACTAATTCATCTCTCCATCACCAGGTGGAAAGTTTCCTCTGTACCCCAGAGTTGTGGTTGTTTTATTTATTTTTATTTATTTTATCAGTTATTAATCTTTTGATTTGTTCTTACAGTGTTGAAGTCTCATACAAATTGTTCTGGGTCTGCTTACTTCATTCTGTATCAGTTCATAAAAGTCTTTCCAGATGGGAAAAGCACCTCTTTCCATATGTCTTCCAGGTACTTTTGTAGGCCTTGTGACCAGTCATTCCTCCCTCTGCTTCTCAACTACCCTTCACCCCATCCCAAAGCTTTATTTATACATGTGATTTACTTATACATGTTATAAGTATATATATACATGTATATGTACATATATAAGTATATATATTCACATATATATAAGTATATATATATATATATATATATGTATATATGTATATACTTATACAATCCCCCTTCCTGGGATTTTATGTTGATCCATAATATCTCTTTATAGTGCTCAGTGTCTTCTGCTTACACATCTCCAACTTCAGTACCTAATTTGGAATTTTATGCCAGGGTCAGTCTCTGCTCCCTCTATGGTCTTGGGTTAAGGAATGAGGACCTGTTTGGTTCTGAAATCAATTTCCTGGGCTCATACTGAAGGCTCATACCTCCCCTAGTGCATCTGCCTTTGAGTGCTAGAAGGGCCTTCACTGTGCCCAATCAGATCTGGTATCAGAGTGCTACCATCATCTTCCCCAAATGAGGCCCTCCTGTGATCTTTATCCCACCTAGGGCTTCACTGTTTGGGGCAGGGAACAGGGTACTTTCCTTCCCAGGATTTGTCCCAGGGACCAAATCTTAACTCTCTCTGTATCCCTATAACACTATACTCAATGCTGCACAGACTGGAGGTACTTAATTAGTATGTTGAATAAAGAGTAATAGTTAACGTTTTTATAGATGCAGTTGAATGAATAATGCATATAACTGATCCAACATTACGTATATTTTGAACAGACACTCCAAATGGTCCCAGAGCTAAGGGCACTTCAAAATAAAGCACAAGTATCAGTCCACAGAAACTGATGTTGAAAAAAAGCATTGATCCTTTTCTTATGATGAATAGTAATTATATATGGAGTGTATGCATCATTCACCTTTTCATTTTCCTTAGTGTCCATAATGCTGTGGCACACCAAGCACCCCTAAGGAAGTAAGTGGTACCATGTTAGTGTTGAGGACCAAATAATCTTGATGATTTTGCCTCATTGCTGCCAGCAGCTCTGAGTCTGAAAGTTAGTGGGAAGAGCCCATAGTGACTGGAGGCGTCATAAGAAAAATGTGCAATCAAGCAGTGACTAAGTCAGTGGGTGGACATATGTACACTGAGGATGCTCTAGTGGTGGGTTGACCTAGCAGAAGGAACAGCTGTCATTAATGTAGTAGGAGGAAATAGATGATTTGTAGACATTGGGCTAGGTCATTGTCTACCTTCAGTCATCTATGACTGGATATATAGATCTGGGAGTCATCCGATTATAGATTTGCAGCTGAAGGGACCGTAGAGGTGATCTAATCCAGTCTTCCCATTTTACAGATAATGAAATCAAGGATCAAAGTAATTAATCAATCTGCTCATAGTCAGAGGCTGACTTTGAACTATGTTTTCCTGACTATAACCTTAGCTTTTTCCTGCTACACCATGCTGTCTTTCATCTGCAAATAGATGATCAATAAATCTGTGAAGACTGATGAAAGAAAGGGGACTAGGACAGAACTTTGAGTAACACCCATAGTTAGCTGTGCGATATGGATGATGATCCAGCAAGAGAGACTGAGTATCCAGAGAGGTGGGGGAGAAAAACCAAGACTTTTAAAAACCAGGGGAATTTCTAGGTAGAGATAATGGTCATGCCAGTATCAAACGCTACAACAGTGAAGGATGAAGTCTGAGGAAATACCATTAGATATGAATGGAGTAGTTTCACATTCTGCCCTGATCAAACCACACTGGCAGCATTTCTGAGCCCTGCACTAAGACTGGAGCATGTCCATAAATGATGAAAGGACTGCAAGCTGAATCATAAAGTTTGATTGAAGGAACTGGGGATATTCACCCTATTGAGGAGAAGACTCAGGGAACACATGGCCACTGTCTCCAAATATTTGAAGAAGGAATGAGTAGGCTTGTTCTGTATGCTTCAGAAAGTTAGAAATCCACATGATTTAGAACCATGTTCTTTGAAGAAGGGATGAAAGAATCAAAGATGTTTAGCCTAGAGAAGAGATGCAGGGCATAAGTCACAGAATTACCACTCTAGATCTGGAAGGGCTCTTAAAGGTCATGGAGTCCAAGTCTGTCACTTTACATGTGAGGAAACTTGTATTAACCAAAGTAATTCAAGTAGCGAGAAGTAGAGCCAAGATGATAACCTGAGTCTTTCTACTGAACCACATGAATTCCCTGTGGTTGCTCTTTTTAAATATCGGGACTACAATGTGGAAGAAGGAGTAGATTTTATTCCCTGGTTCTACAGAGAATAAAACTTCAGTGGACATTAAAAGGAGATATTTTAGCTCAAGACATGAAAGAACTTTTCAATAGCTAGAGCTTTCTGATGATAGAAAGGACCGCTGCATGAGGCAATGAGTTACTTGTCACTGGAAAAAGAGACTAGATGACCACCTGTTGAAGATGCTACTGAGGGATTTCTGCACTGGGGGAGAGCTTAGGTCTCTGAATTTTCTCCTAGCACTAAGATTCTTTTTGGAGAGGGCAGCACCCACAGAATATCTAATGACAGAGAACTTCTCTGGAAGGAAATTCCAATGAGTTTTTTATAGTATGGATTTATTTATTTTGTACAAAGCTCTTTTACAGTCTCAAGTCTTTATTCATGTTGTTCTTGTTCTCACTGAGCTCCACAGACAACGATCAAAAACACTTGGCAGAAAGGAGCCTGGGTTGGGAAAGAGATTAAGCTGTCATCCCAGAAGCCCATTGTGTACTTGCAAAAATAACAAACAGACCCTCCCTCCAAAGCCGAGTCTCTCTTCTTGACAAATACTGCCTGGCAGGAGGTTTCTGCCCTGACGAGGCAGCCCCCTCACACTTCATGAAGCCCTAGTCAGAGGAGACGGTGAAAAATAAATACCAACCTAAGAATGTGCCAGTCAGGCTGCAGAAGCTTTCATTTGTGAGCTTACCAGCCTGGCTTCTCAGGATTGCCTCCCTTCAGATAGAAGGCAGAGGGAGGGGGCTTGGGCAGGCCCTGGCCATGTGCGTTGGGGCCATCTGGATCCCATAGCAAGCTCTGGCAACATGGTGAACTTCTTGCAATGATTAACTTTTTGTTTCATGTACGGGGGAAGGGGGACACTATAAACATTCAAATTGTGTTTTTCTTCCTTGATATGTTTCCTTGGCACATGGGTCTAAGAAGCCATTGTCTCCACTTTATTGGTCTCACTTGGATGATAGATTATTTTTTATTAAGATGGATTTGGATTAACCTTGCATTGAAATTTACAAGAGATTTCCTGTTCCCCAAATCTTGTGTTGTTCCTTCTAAAGTTCAAGGATATTACCAACACACAATGCCACAAAGCTAGGTTTTAGATAAAAAGTCACCTTTGAATCAGGGAATAAGGATGTTTTTACCCTACATAACTAGATACTGGACCCACTATATGTTCCACAAGGGCTAGAAATGTGTCATGTTCACTCCCTACATCTTTTTTCAGGCTTCTCTGTTTTACTACCATATTAGGGTAGTAAGTTAAGGGAAACTTGGTTTATCTAGTGTGCCCTCTGATCTATGTCATGAGATTATAAGGTGTGGATTTTTGTTAGGCTAGAGGAACTTTTATGGAACTGGACATGAATACCTAAACCCTTATGGAAAGACATTTACTTTTGTTAGGAAGACACAGTGAGCTCTTCTGATTGGTCCTTAGAGGTTGAAGCTGTCTTCTGGTGCCTAGGTCAAAGATATAAATCAAGAAGATACTTCAGAGGCCATCTAGTTTAATGCTCAAATTTTACAAATGAGGAAATTGATGCTAAAGAAGGTTAAGTGACTTGCCTAGAATCATTCAGTAAACAGAGGCTGAATTTGAATCCAGTTCTTCTGACTCTAAAGGCAATGATCTTCTTATTGTACCATTGTGCTTCTTTAGAGGGAAACCTTCCCTTCCGTGGCCTTATAATACTGCTACCACACCATCTCGCTCACCCCATTTACACTGGCAGGTAGAGTTTCAAAAAGAGTGGGTGCTATTTTCAGGATGCTAGGGGCAACACTATGAATGTTCTCCAGACACAAGCTCACAAGCCCCTACTAGCATATTCGCCATTAGACTCAGTTGTGAAGGTAAAAGGTCATAGAAAGAATAGTTGTTACAAAATATTTCACCCTAAATCTGGAGCACACTCTCCTAAAAATATAAAGACATTAGAGAAAAGATAAAGCATGAATTTAAAGTGCATTGGTAATGAGGCACACATGTTGGGAACACATGTGACCAAGGCAACTCACACATTCAGAACTGCTAGACTCCAATATCCTTTCTTTGTCTGGATGATCCTCATGAAATTCACTGTGGGCATGACTTGGTAATGGATGCATCACTCCGCTGCTCAGTTACGCTTTGTCACTGTAGGCCACATTGCCTTGATTGGATGGACCAGTTCACTGCTGTACTGAGTCAAACAAGTTACTTGACAACATCACCAACTCCTCAGTGGGCTCAGCTGATGCAAGACTAGTCCCACCAATCCAATCTTTCACTGAGAAGTGGTCATCAGACAGTGCCAAGCAACTACTCGACTTCTAGTTGCTATTGCCAGGCTAGGCTGATGCTTGGCCTGCATCTCTGCTGGATGGGTTAATTGACTGGAAACTTAGTGCTCACACTTCAGTGAACAGTTGTCCTCTTTTCTACATTCAACCACTGGCTTGGCCTTGTGGTAATGCTCTCTCTTCTGCTTCCCTACAGTGAGCACTCTTAAAATTGCAGAAACCTTTCCCTTTTAAGTCCTTCAGAGCCATAGGTTTGAGGTTACTTGTCTTCTCCAAGCAGGAGATGAGGAAAGGGTCTTGCTTCTCCTGAAAAAACAATCTTCAAAGGCTCAAAAGCCTCATCTTTCATCAAGCCATCCCACCTTGCCCTAGGGTGATCAGTTCCAGTTCAGTCAGTTCTTTCATATTCCCTTTAGGAACTTGTTCAGAGGAGAAGCTAAGGAGAGAGATAGAATCCAGTTTGTGCTCTGGAAGCAAATAATTTTTCTGCTAGTTTTCATAAGCAACTGAGCTATTGAGGCCTCAGACCAGAGGAATATCTATTTTTCATCTGAAAGGCCTTTCCTTTTACATCTCAGTTATCTCTTTTTACACCCCTCCCTGACTTCAGTTTTTACTGGTCTCCCTGGGCTATCCCCACTTAGATCTGTGACATCCAAGGAAAAATGGCCTGATCCATCTCTTTGGGGCATTTTCCAAGCACTTTCTCTCCTTTGTACTTCTAAATGGATTATAGTAATGAGACGTGGAGAATATCTTCTCCTATCTCCCTAGGGGAAAAAACCCCAGCAGAAACAAGTGGTCATGGTAGAAGTATGCTGGCATGAAGTCTGAGAATGAAAATTCCTAAACTTCACTATTGCTGATGCCTTATTATAATGAAATTTGCTCTTGTCTCTTAAAAGTTTACTTAATAAAAGCTTTGCTTCTTAAATATGTAGACAACAGAGCCAAATTTATAAGAATATAAGTCATTCTTCGGTTGATAAATGGGCAAAGGATATAAACAGGTAATTTTCAGGTGAAGTAATCAACACCGTCTATAGTCATCTGAAAAAATGCTAATTGACTAGAGAAATTCAAATTAAAACAACTTTGAAGTACCACCCCACATTAGTGCAGCATGTCAAAATGATACACAAAGTACTGTCCCTAATTTAGCCCAAACAAATTATCTAGCAGATGTCAGTTAATTCCCCTCAAGGCAGTCATCAATCTATAAACCTGTGCATTAACCATGGCCTGATGCTACTATTTTCAGGATGCTAGGGCTAACGTGAAAGGTTATTCTCCAAACCCAAACTTACAAGCCCCCACTAGTATAGTCCTCATTAATAATCAGCCAATAAACTCAGCTGTGAAGGCAAGGATATAGGAAGAATAGTTGTTACAAAAAATAATTAAAAAACAAAAAATGTATGGGACCTATATGTACAAAAATGTTTTTAGCAGCTCTTTTTGTGGTGGCAAATAACTGGCAATTGAGGGATGACCCATCAATTGGGGAATGGCTGAACAAGTTGTGGTATATGATTATGATGGAATACTATTATTATGTTATAAGAAATGACAAGCAAGATGCTCTCAGAAAATCTTAGAAAGACTTACATGAATTGATGCAAAGTGAAGTGAGCAGAACCGGGAGAACATTATACACACTAATGGCTATATTGTACAAAGATCAACTGTGAATGACAGCTATTCTCATTAATACAATGATCCAAGGTAATTCTGAAAGACTATGATTTTTAAAAAATACTATTTGCCTCAGAGAAAGAACTGATGGATTTTGAATGCCAAAGAAGTATACTTTTAAAAACTTTATTTTCTTATTTGGTGTGTGTGTGTTCACATTAGTAATATACAAATGTATATTGCATGACTGCATATGTATAACCTATATTAAATTGCTTCTCATCCCAGGCAAGAGGAAAGGGAAGGAGAGAGGGAAAGAATTTAGAATCAACATTTTAAAAAATGAATGTTAAAAATTTTCTTTACACATAATTGGAAAAAATAAAACATTAAATTAATAATGAAGGGTCTGAAGCTTGAATAGCTCAATTGCAAATGAAGAAAACAGCAGAGAAATTTTTCCATACATTCGTCCATAGCCACTCATTAGCATAAGATACCCAAAAGAGGCTGGGAAGTCTAATAGTCTAATTGGGATTGATCACCATAAACCTAGGTGGAGTGAGCCTTACTGAGGAAGCTAGATTGCATGCACTTTAAATTCATGCTTTAGCAGAGTGATCTGCCCAGGCCCAGGGGAGCAGTAACTGTCTCCTGGCTGCATGACTTTTCAGATCCAATGTACCAGCTGAGTCTGATGAACCTTCTTGGGCCAGACCAACAGTAGACTGAGCCATTCAGCAGAGGTTCCATGTTCTTTCAGAAGCCAGCCCAGTTGAGCATTAGAGAGATTTGTCCATTATGGACCTCACATCCTACAGAGAATTTCATGAGGATCCACTGGAGAAAGAAAATATATGGAGGCCTTGCAGTTCCACAGTTGAGATTTGCCTTGGTCATGTGTATTCCCTTTATGTGTATCCTGCTAAAATACCACTCTACTTTAAATTCACATTCTTCTCCCTCTACCAACTCTATGTGTATTTGTAGGATGCTATCCCTCAGGTTTTGGGGAAAATTTTATATGTCATTTGAGTAAATGCCTTTGCTTTAAAAACCCCCCCAAACTAAGTATTGGCTAATTGTTAATGGGAAGCACACTAGTGGAAGTTAGTCACCTACAGCGCTACCCCTATGATCATGGACATGGTAGTGTCTTCCCCTTTGGGAACCAAACCCATTAGGGCCAGAGCAGGTGAGAGTGATGCTAGAAGGGGGAAGGAAAAGGAAGAAGCATTTATTAGGGCCTACCATTGTCAGGCACTGTGCTAAATGCTTTACAAATAATATTTCATTTGAAACAGGGTGGGCATACAAATATACCTACAAAGTAATTTTTAGGAGTATGGGAGAGAGCACACCAATACTGGTGGGAATCATGAAGTGCGTCATATGGGAGGTACCACTTGAGCAGAGCAAGGAAGAATCAGAGATGCTAGGAGGCAGTGATGATAAGGGAGATCCTTCCAAGCATGGGGGACCACCTTTGTGAAGAAAGCAAGGAGACTAGAAATTGAGTGCTATGTGTCCCAGAAAGCAGAGCAAAGTGTTTGGAATCTAGAGTGCATGAAAAGAATTTATGTGTAATAATCCTGTAAAGGGAAGCTCTAACCAAACTTTGAATGGTTTTAGATGCTAAAATAGAGGCATTTGTATTTTATCCTAGAGGCAGTAGGAGCCCCTAGAATTTCTAGATGAAAAGAATCTGAAGAGATTAGACCTGTACTTTAGAAGTATGTTTTTAAAAAAGTATCAGTTTGTATGACAAAAATGACACATAAATATACCATTGATTAAACTGTGAATTTGTCTGAACATTCAGGAAAACACTTTTTAAAGTAATGCTTACAAATAACCCAAAAAGGTTCATATCTTTTGAGGAGAAAGGAGGAGGTGGAATCAAGGGTACGAGTAAAAGATGACGTAAAGATTTTTTGAACAGAGAAGTATCAGAAGCAGAAACATGCTAATTGGAGCCATAAAGAGAGATGCAAGAACCTAGCTATGCCCTAATATCCTTACAAAGCCTCAGCTGCGCAGATCTAGTTCTGACTCTGTACCTGTGTCTTAGGATAAAGGGAGGAGTTTATTGTGTGTTATGAACAACTCACAGGTTGTCAACTGCCAGAAGTGCTGAGATGGGGGTTGAAGGGATGACATTCCATGTTTAAGGCACATCTTGAACAAAGATACAGAGATGGAGAAGAAAATAGGTAAAAACATAAGGGACAGACAGTGAGTAGTCCAGTTTGGCCACTGCAACATGGCTAATGAGGGGAGTAGTGTGGATTTAGGGTGGAAAGGCATAGGGTTATGAAGGCCTTTGAATGTCAGGCTAAGCAGTTTGGATTTAGATTGTCTTGCAGAGCTTTAAGACATAGTTAAACCATGAATTGGAAGGCATTTTTGGAAGAAACCATGAAAGCACCAAGGTTGCAGAAAGGAAAAATGTGCCGCATACGACCCATGTAGATGGTGCCAATCACAACCAACCAGAACCTAAGTTTCCTTAGGAGGGGTAGATTAGACGTCTGGTCTTGGGGATCTTTTCCAGCTCTATGTAATTATGATTTGGGAGGAAACCAGGTCTACTCCAGGGCCCTAGTCAGTTCTAGATTTTTAACCTGTAAGAAAGGAAAGAGCTTAAAGATAGAAGGAAGGTAAGAAATTTATAGCTGGTTTTTAGTTTGACACTGCTCTGAAACCTAACATATAAGAACCAGTCTCCTCCACATACAGTTGGGACAATCAGATGATGAGGTCCCTTTTTTTGGGTCAGGAATCAAAAATTCTAAGTTCATGATTCTACCAAAACCCCTCTGGGCTTCAGAATCAAACCCAAGGGAACAAAAGAAAACAATTGGTGTTGCAGTGGGCGGAGTTCTGGGCCAGGAATCAGGAAAACCCGAGTTCAAATTGGACCTCAGACACTTATTAGTTGTATGACCCTGGACAATTCACTTAACCTCTATTTGCTAAAGCTTCTGCACCCATCCCTCAGAGTTGTTGGGAGGACCATAAGAGATAATATTTTTTAAGTACTTAGCACATTATCTGTCACACAGTAAGAACTATGCAAATATTGATTTCCTCTTTTCCAGGAAAGCAAAATCCCTGGAGAGTTGTCAAAGTCTCAGCAAGTGGAACAGGCAAGCAGACAGATATTCTCTCCCAAACTCTGATTTTGAGAGAGAATCCTGTTTCCTGTCATTTAAAGCTCAGTTGACATATACAAATTCTCTCTCACTACTTTAGTTGTGTGTACTTTCTTTTTTTCTTTTCTTTTTTTATGTATAAAACGTCATAAGCTTAAGTATTATATAGAAGAGGAAACAACACACCCACTGTGTACACAGAGAGCCTTGGCATTTCCACAAACTCCATCAGACATAGTCTTGGTGGTAAGATTACTTAGCTAGGTGGGCCAGCTTTCTAGATTGTAAAGTGGGAGTCAAGCCAGAAATGGCTTTAGGATCGAGAGCTACCTTTCTTTCGACTCCTCTCTTGTCTTGGGTTGAGATCTTTCCAGTACCAATTTCAGATAGGGTAACATATGGATAGGGAAGGGAGTAAACAGAGTCCAGACTTAGAGTGAAAAAGTTATTAATCTTCAGTAAAATGAAGTAAGTAATAAAGAAAAGCCTTGGGAGGTTGGGAAAATAGTATTCTTATAATTTAGAAGCCCTTTTTCCAGAGGGTTTCTTTTTCTTTTTTTAATCATAACCATATCCTTAACCATATATATAGAGTTGAAAGAGATTGTAGGGGTCATAGGATCATAGAACCAATCTAGAACAATCCCTTCATCTCTCACACTGTTGGATGAGTAACTGATGATAGAGGTAATGGCCAACATGGGGGAAAAGAAGAACCCTGCTCCCTAGCCCTCTGGTATAGGCACAGGGGTCACATGTCACAATTCTGTTCTGAGCCTGGAGTTTCTCAGAGCTGGTCAGTTTCAGCCTTTTTAAGGGCTATCAGAGTCATGGTCAGATGTTTCCCCGATAATAGTCTTGCCTTGAAAGTGAAAAAATTGTTCACATTTCATAAAAGGAGTGCCAGATATGGTCATATCCTCACTGTTAATTTAAAATCCATTAGTGAGCCCATTTTTTCTGTGACTATAATAGCTAGAGTACAATCAGTTGGTCAGAGACCAACAAATTCCTCTCACCTCCCCACTACACACGTAAAGATGAAGAAAACAGAGGTTCACATAGGTTAAATGATGTATCTTAAGTCACTTCCTTAAAGGAATGAAATTGTCTGACTCCCTCCCCAGATGCTACCAGTCTTCATGAGATCTTTCAGAGAATTTAAATATTGCTGCCTTTCATTAATCATACTGTAGGCAAGTTATTGCTCATATCTGGACCTCAGTTTCTTCATCTGTACAATGAATTCTATGATTCCTCTCTGCTCAAAATGCTATGAACCTATCAACAGAAGTTAGCATTTTTTTGCTAGGTAATTAAGAGTGAAAGTAAAAAAAAAAAATAGGGAAATGCTGATTGTGAAGTTTACACAAGAGTAACGCTCTTACCTGGTGAGTTCTGTTTGCTCTTTGAGTGTAGATGGAGGTTCTTTCCCTCCCCCTTAGGTTGTATTCAACTGTATCACCTTTAACTAGTGTCCCAGACTACCCTAGTCCTCAAAGCCAGGAAAAGTTTTGAAATCAGATTTTATGCCAGTGGATCACCTCCTTCCTTCACCAGTCGCCCTCTCCCCTTAACTTGACAGCTTTTTTTTTTTTCCAGTTTACAAAACTGATGCCTCCTCTGGGACCTCCCACCAAACTCTGGCTTGTTCTATAAATGCTTTAGGATTTAATTAACTCCTAGCCTAAGGAAAAAACTAAAAAGTCTGGTGTCTATTAGGTTCAATAAACACTTCATTTCTAAAACCAGCCCAGCTGTTGACTCTACCTATTAACCTAAGTTCTCAGGTTAATGTCCTATTCTTAGTGAGTTCCTTCACTAAAAGGAGGAAAATCCTTCCCCAAGATCTCATCTTACAATTTGACAATATGATATAAATACCAATAGCATGCATTTATAGAGATAATCAAAGTTTACAAAGTCTTTATCCTTATAATAACCTTTAAAAGTAGCTGATTGAAATGTCTGTTTTATGGTAGAAACAAAGTCGCAAAGCGGTGAAGTCACTCATCCATGGAACATGCAGTTAGCAACTGTGACCGATACCAACCGACTATGTCTATTTGATGGGTATCCAAGGCTTCACCTTATCAATATATCAGGTTTTCCCCCTTAGCTTTCTACAATCCACAGAAAAGCAGTTTGTCAGTTTTATTAATAATCCAGTAGGGGAATGTAATATACAATTTGTCCACCAGGTGGTGATACACTCAAACCACCAGTAACGCGGTTTCCTCGAATAGCATGTGTTGAACGTACCTGGATTTTCCCAACCGCTGCTGTATCCTCACTGATCACTAGAGGGTGTTTTGCAGCAAACTCTTAACGCTGAATCCCTTCTATTGCTGTCTGGACTGGACAGGTTCAGTCACGCTCGCTTGCCGGATTTAAAACTTAGCCTAGAGGAAAAGTAATGAAATATCATTCTGAAATATGAGTATTGTGAAAATATCAGCATGGTTCTTTCAGGGGTCCTGTCACTGGAAAATATTCTACTGTCAGTAAACCAACTTCATTTGTAAGTTCAAATGATTGCTTTTTCAGTGGCCACATGGTTTATTAAACCGCAGGAAAGGAGTTGATGCATAACATATTTTGCATAGTAAAACTGTAAAGGCATTGTTTTGACCAATTTTCTCCATCCCATTCTGCCTGCTTTTTCCAAGTGGTTAAAGGTTTAGAGCTGAGGAAAGACTTGAGTTTGGGATCAGCCAAGACCCACTCCATTAAAAAAGAGAAAGAGAGAGAGAGAGAGAGAGAGAGAGAGAGAGAGAGAGAGAGAGAGAGAGAGAGAGAGAGAGAGAGAGAACATGCACAGTTGTTCTCCCAGCCTGGTCTCACCAGTGGAGGATGTTTTAATAGCCGTTTCCAGACTAGTATCTTTTACAACATTGGGCATATGTGGAAATGCATGGTCTGTTTTTATGATCACAAAATCTGGTCTCATCTTTTAATCTCCCCAGGATCTGTCCCAGCTCACCCTTCACTGTGCCCAACTTGAGCTGAACCATTAGGCCCAATTAAGTAAAAACCTGAGCAACAGACAACCAGTAAGAGGCTTTCCAGCTACCAGCAGGCTTGAAAGAATGGAATGGAATGGCAAACCGGGAATCTTTTCCAGGTAAAGAGGAGCAGAAGGAACTTGGAGATGTTTGAAAACATTGTCTCAATGACCTATCCTTCCCCATCCCCAATCAGCTCTCCGGAGGCATGAAGAATACCTGTTCCCTAAGTAAGTGTCAGGGCCACGATTCAAACCCAAATGTACCAACTCTGGGACCTCAGAACTTTCCATTTTTGCACACTTGGCCTGCGCTGTCTTGGTGTCAGAACTCCCTCCAGTGAGGTGCAAAGTCTTAACTTTATGGTCTTACAGAGCTGCCTGAAGCTCAGGGATGTTGAAACCTGCTTATGGCTATACTGTAATAGTATAGAAACAGTTAAGCTTTGACAAGTTAAATGTCAGAGGCAGTATTTATACCTGGCTCTAAGTCAGAGATTCTATTAGTGTACTCTTAGGTATGTTATGCCACCCTTCTCTCCCTTCCCATTGGAACACATACAATTTCTACCTATAAAAGAGTCATTTCACTATCCAGGCAAGGTTTCTTTTAAGCACCTCTCAGTCATATTTGTCCATTCTAGGTGGCTAGTAGCCCTTCCTGAGGCCCATAAAATCCTTCTATATCCTACAGTGTCCCCTGTTCTCAACTTTTCCCATCATCTCTCTCCTTTCTCCTCTTCTCCCTGTCACCTCCCAATTATTCTTTAAGTGTCCCATCCATTCAAGGCTCCATTAGGACAGTAGTTAATTAATTTCCAGCAAGTTGTTGATAGCCAAGCCTTGTGCCAGGCACATAGTGGCACTTGATAAATGGCTAATAAATCCCCATCTTTGGAGAACATGTGCATTTTTTCAATATGTTGTTTATTTTTCAGTTCTTAACATTCACTTCCACAAGAACTTGATTCCCCAACTCTTTTACCCCCACCCCAGGAAAGCATGCACCCCATCCATGCCTTCCTCCAGTCTGTCCTCCTTTCTATTACCTACTCTTCTTCCATCCCCCTTCCCTTCTATTTTCCTGTAGGGCAAAATAGATTTATATACTCCATTGCCTGTACAACTTAATTTCCAGTTGCATGCCAAAAATTTTTTATCATTCATTCTTAAAGCTTTGAGTTCCGTATTCTCTCCTTTCCTCTCCACCTATCCTCATCGAAAAAACAAGCAATTCAATGTAGGTTATATGTGTGTAACAATGCAAAGCACTTCCATAATAGTTATGTTGTAAAAGACTAACCATATTTCTCTCTGGCTTATCCTCCTCTTCATTTATTCCATTCTCTCCCTTGACCTGTCCTCCTACAACAGGGTTTGCTTCTGATTATTCCTTTCCCCAATTTTCTGTCCCTTCTATTTTCTTAACTCTCTTATTCCCTTTCCCCTTGCCTTCCTGCTGGGTAGAGTAGGTTTCCATATCCAAATGAGTGTATGTTATTCCCTCCTCAAGCCAAATTCCATGAGAGTAAGGCTCAATTATTTCCTTTCATCTCCCCACACTTCCCCTCCATTGTAAAAGCTCTTTCCCCCCTCTTTTATGTGAGATGATTTGCTACATTCTACCTCTCTTTCTCTTGTTCCTAGTACATTTCATTCAACAGTAAATTTTAATTTTTTAGGTATTCTCCCTTCATATTCAGCTCACCCTGTACCCTCTATGTATGTATATATGTATATATACTCACACATGCACATATAGACATACATACATACACATACATACATACATTCATGTACATATACATGTACCTATACATATATAATATACATATACATACATACCCTTACACACCTACACATGTATAGTCCCTCTAACTACCCTAATACTGAAGAAAGGTCTCATGAGTTTCAAATAACATCTTTCCACATAGGAATGTATACGGTTCAATTTTAATGAGTTTCTTTAAGACTTCTCTTTCCTGTTTACCTTTTCATGTTTCTCTTGATTCCTGTGTTTGAAAGTCAAGTTTTCTATTCAGCTCTGGTCTTTTCAACAAGAATGCTTGGAAGTCTTCTATTTCATTGAAATTCCATTTTTTCCCCTCAAGTATTATACTCAATTTTGCTGGGTAG
>CM053772.1:57341476-57400697 GCA_028658325.1 Potorous gilbertii
TCATGTTGCATAGAAGAGTTCAAATGAATGGGAGAAATCATAAACCAAACCATAATAATGATACAAAAGAAAATGATCTGCTTCATTCTACGATCCAGTTCCATGGTCCTTTTCATGGACGTGGAAGGTATTTTGCCTTAAGAGACCACTGGGAATTATGTAAGTCCTTGCATTGCAATGAAGTACTAAGTCACCAGAAAAATTCCTCCAACACTGTGGTTGTTGCTGTGTACAGAGTTCTCCTGGTTCTGCTCCTTTCACTCAGCATCAGCTCATATAACTCCTTCCGGGCCTCTCTGAAGTCTTTCTGTTCATCATTTCTTATAGCACAATAGTATTCCATTACATTTATATACCACAGTTTATTCAGCCATTCCCCAATTGAAGGACATCCAGTTTTTGGTCACCACAAAGAGAACTGATATAAATATTTTTGTGCATGTGGGACCCTTTCCCATTTTTATGATCTCTTGGGGATACAGTCCTAGAAGCAGTATTGTTGGGTCAGAGGGTATGCATGTTTTTGTAGCCCTTTGGGCATAGTTCTAAATTGCTCAGCTCACAGCTCCACCAACAATTAATGTGTTCCAACTCTCCCACATCTTCTCCAACATTTATCCTCTTCCTGTTTTGTCATGTTAGCCAGTCTGATAGGTGTGATGTGGTATCTTTGAGTTGTTTTGATTTGCATCTCTCTAATCAAAAGTGTTCTAGAGTATTTCTTCATATGACTATAGATAGCTTTAATTTCTTCCTCTGAAAACTGCCTGTTCATATCCTTTGACCATTTATCAGTTGGGGATTGCCCAGCACTTTTAAAAATGCATATTTAAGACACCAGCATCATGGCTAATTTGCTGTGCAAATATCAAGCATAATGGTTTTAGTTAACAAAATATAATTATTAATAACTATGGCAGCTCTTGGCTAAAAGCTTTTTAAAGATGAAAGTTTAAAATATGAATAGGCTCATGTTGCTTACATACCCCTTCTTTGCATGATGAGTTTAGTTGGCTAAAGAGACATCTTTCCTAGCCTTCCCTTAGTGAAGTGCTGTTAAGACATTTTAGTTGAACATTTCTGAAGCAGAACAAAGCAAACAAAATATCCTATCTTTTAACTCTGATGATTGATCATTTCCAGACTCTCCTGAATCTTCCTTGTTCTGATGCCTACAGATAAGTATGGTTCCTGTATGGATGAAACTAGAGAATCTTGTGGCTAAAGGAAATCCTGGATTCAGAAGGAAACAGTGTGTCCCAAGAAAGCACACCCAGAAGCCTCCACAGGGAAAAGTGTTGAGTGGGGATATCTACAAAATTTTGAATCCTATTGGCCTGGTCCTGATTAATGATAAGGAGTCAACTGGTCTTCTCAAAGTGCCTCAGTTACACCTGCTACCTCATCTCTATCAAAAAAAAAAAAGCTTACTTGAGTATAAACTTGCAAAGATGTGAAGAATTCTATAACTGAGCATTACAGGTGTCCCTGGGGTGGACAGCCTCATTGCAGCCTGGTAAATAAATCTTGGATCATAAACCTACTCCCCAAATTACCTTTCCATCTTTAAAAGGCCAGGCAGGATGCAAGCAAGGAGAATCCTGTCTCCCAAAGAGCACTGGAAATGTATATTACATAAGCTATTTATTTCAAGTGTTGTGGATTTCGCCCCCACTGTGTTATTCTAGACTGAGATCATAAATCACATTAACTTCACATCTGAACTTTCCATACACTCAGAGTGAGAATGAGAAATCTTGATTTTGGAAAAGCTTTCCAGTCCCTCAAGAACATCCGCCTGTGTGTGGGTAGTGAGGTCGCTGCATGTATGTGTGTATGTGTGTGTATGGGGGGGGGGGTAGATGTGGGCTGGAATTGGGTGGGAGGGGGAACCTTCATTTCAAAGCTGCTTGAAACAGCCCAATGCAATCCGAATATTCAGATCTGTCAGCAACCCAAAGGGGAGCTTTTAAAAACAGGGGTTATTTTAGAGGATTTCAAAGACGGCTCTCCCTTTCTAGAAATGTAAGCCATTTCTGTGGTGGACATATATTTGTTTATATTGTATACACTTACTTCCATTTGCTGATTTTTAGCTAGTTTGTGTATTGCTTCAAATATTTAAGCCAACCAACCTCCATTTTAGCTATTTAATTTTGTTAAACTTAGTGCTACATACCAGCTAACCAAATACCTTGCTAGAATTACACTGATGCAATGGAGACGAATTTATCGTGGAAATCGGAATATTAGGTTTCTCTGTCATCTCGCTCATGGAGTGGCGGGGGGCGGGGGGCGGAGTGCGGCTGGTGGGGAAGAGATATAGATTGCTCTGCTGTTATAAACATATTTTCTCTATTTGTTGAAAAGCAAATTAGCTTTAATATTCAAAATCCCCGGTCATTCCCTCAGTGTTCCCGTCCAGCTCTTTAAAGGAGAAAGAGGATTTTCAACTTTGGGATGGTTTAAAAGACTGTAAAACTGGGGCCTCTAGTTAGAGGTTACATATTCAGTTAAAAAAAAAATTCCACTGACTTTAAAAAAAGGAAAGGAAAGGGTGGATTCCAAAACCTTCTAAGCAAATACAAAAGAAATATTTAAATGATTTTAGGAGGAAATATTTGTTTTAAAAACACGCTTTTCTTTCGACTATGAAATCTTAGAGGAGCTCTCTACCTCTAAACACAAGTTGGTCAACGAGGATCTAGATTCGAAACAAAAAACGTACCATTGCACAAATATGAAGGAAACTGCTTAAAATAAGTCTTTCTTGAGAGTTAGCTAATAACAAAGGGAAGACCAAAATTTTTTTTTAAAGATGCAATCACTAGTCTCACATTAGATCCCCATCCTTTAAAAAAATTTTTTTTAAGTTATTATGATGAAAAGCTTCTTCCAAGAATGATTTATTGATCAATTATTTTTGAATAAGTAATTGAACAAGTAAATGATCAGCTACGTTTAGAATAAAGGGATGACTTTCCTTTTCTCTCTCTGAAATAGATTTTACAGCAATAAACTGAAGGACAAATTCTCCATGCATTTCAGATTTTGCCTTTTCAGTGTCGGAGGGATGAATTTAACCCCCGAATCTGAGGTGGGGAGGGGAAGGGTTCACCTGTACTCCATGAGCTTATCTTTAAGATTGAACTGGGTTGATGAACGAATTCTGCGGTGGAAACCAACTTCAGGTTCAGAGCGACTTAACTACTGGAGTGTTCGCAATCTCGAAATCCCGGGCAGCACCTTTCATTTTCCGTTGCTCTGGAAAAAAGCGGTCTTGCCTCCCTCCCACACCCCGAGTGCCCCAAGGTTGGCATCCGAAAAGTCAGTCTCCTTGATTCCACCTTTCCGTACCTGTTATTTCCGCGCATTACCAGCTCCGACAAATTGCACACAGAGGGAACTAAGGCAGAGCTCTTCTCCCTTGCAAATCTAATCCCAAACTAACCGGCAAAATGCGCTTCGCATTGAGGAACCTCGCTCTCGTCGCCCAGAGTGCAGTTTTCTGCCCAGGTTTCCGCTGATAGTAAAAGTTCAACGGGAAGGCCCCCTTTTTAGGACTGCTAGACTGGGAGACAGTTTAATAGTGAATTTGCGAGCCATGGGGCCTGAGAGCGCGTGATGGGGCCCCACATTCAGTAGGGTCGCTCCGAAAGCCGTGAGGAGACTGAGATTAACCCAGGAGGGGAAGGGGGCTCTGAGGGCAGGTGGTTCGCCCTGGGAGAGCTTGACGCCAGGGAAGCAGCCTGCCTAGGCTGCTGGAGCACTATTCTCCAAGGTGGCAAAACACCCAGACTGTCTGAACTTCCAGGTGTCCGCCCCCAAATCGGCTGAATGAGTGTGTAAATAAGAACGTAACTTCACTCAAGCGTCGCTCACCAAGACAGAATTACTCAAACCTGGGCTAGTCATTTCACCTCAAGGGAGGAGAGGTGTGGGGGGGCGGGGGTGCATGTGATGTCACGCTTTCCACAGGTCCTTACCACTTTGAGGGTTTCCTGAATAAGAAGTGCCCATGGAAAGGAAGGTCTGGGAGTAGGGGGGAAGGAGAAGTTGTAGGACCTATTTTGCCACTGATGATGTGCCCTGAAGCCCATGGAGAGATATGGGGGGAGGGGAGAGGGAAGATCTTGCAGGTCAAGGCCAATTGTAAACAGCTGCCGATTCCGCAGGACGTAGAATTGGAGTCGGGCCTCTGGTTGGTTTCTCTCCTCCTTTGCCTCTCAAAGTTACCTGCCCCCTCTGCATCCCCTAGACCGGATTTTGGGTAAGATAAACCCCCAGACCACCCTCAGTGAGGGTGGGGAGCAGGGCAGTTTTTCGAGCCCCCAGGACACAAAGAATTTAGAGGAATTAAGGTCTCCACTGACAATTATCTGAGTGCTTCAGCCGAAAGCTGAATTCTCTGAGCGCGCGGTTAGCTCTTGAACCATTTAGAAGGTCACCTCCGTCCATATTCCCGAAGTCTTTACCAGAAAGACGTAACGTGCGTCTCTTTGGGTGTGGGGGTAGGATAGGGGAAGGAGACGCGCAGAAATTTCGAAGAAACAGTGTCTGCTGAGTCTCAGAGAAAATTGAACTAAGTGATGGATGAGTCATTCCAAAATTATTGATTCAAAGCCCAAGTCTAAAAGAACCCTTGTCAACTTTTGGGCCCAGTTTAGAGGACTCAATGCTGTATCATTCCCAAATAGTTCTTGGTATTAACAGTTGCATACTATTCCTCCTACATCAACCGATTTCCGACTGTCCCCTGGGGTTCCTTGGTGAGGTCTGGCACCGAGCCTGAGGTCCGTGAGGTTGGTGGACAGGACTTGGCCCAAGATAAGAGGCACAACTGACCCTCACTCCTACCTTCTGTCTCCTACCTTCTGTTACCCACTCGACTCGGACCCTGGGCACTGAAAGGTCCCCACCCGACCAGCCACAATGTACCTGGGCGACCTGATTCTGTCGCGCGGGCTCCTACTTTGTTAGAGGACAGAGCATTGTAGATTTAAGCACCCGTTAACTCTCTGCGCCTCATAATCTGCAGAGTAGTCCTCGAAGACCACGAGCGTCACTTTCTGTTCCTTGAGGTCATTCCTGCTGGGAGTCGGGACTGCAAGATTTCTCCCAGATTTCAACCTGTGGCCACTGAGCTCTCCCCTTCCTTTTTCTCAGCTTGCGCAAACTAGCCTTCAGGCCAACCAGAAATTGAAGCCTTGGGTTTTCGAAGTACACACTTCTGTGCTCTGGGCACTGTGTCTACACAGGTAGAAAAAGTATAGATGGTTTATTAAATGTTTGCAGGCTGCCAGGCAGAAAATCCTGTCATTGCCCGAACTCTTAGGGATACAGTGGCTTCAATTAGCCTGGTAGTCGTGTGAGCCAGTGGAGACGCCCCTATAAAGACGTCCCTAGCTCCTCGGAGCTTCGAAGCCCGCTGCGGGAAGATGGAGGGAGTGGGGGGCGTGAGGCTGGAATTGTTTGTCCTAGCTCTGACAGACCGCAGAATGAAGGCCGCCCTGTGTTCTAGACTTGTGGAGATTTTGGTGTGTACTTTTCTCCTGCTCATAGTGCCGGGTTTTTAAGGGATTGGGACAGGGAGAGGGGAACTCGGGGCCTGAGCTCGAAGGGAGGAGACTGTGAGGAACTCACCAGGAGGGCCTGTATAACTCACGAGAAGGAAGTTCAACAAGCCGAAGCTGCGCTGGATTTGCATGGGAAGCTCGGCTCCAGGCTAGCGTTACGGGAGCAGCTGCAGGATCGGGCTGAACTGGAGGTGTTTGGGACTCCTGTTAACAGAGCTGATGATATCTCTGCCCTGAGTTCTCTGCCGGGAAAGGAAACTGACAGCTCTGGTCAATGAGAGACGGGAAGAAAAGGACAACTATTCGAGTCCCAGGGCTGTAAATTTGAGGAAATAATCAATTAACAAGTATTTACTAAAGACGTATTACATGCCTGGCACTACACTAGGTAATGGGGTTAGACTGAAAAAAAAAAGCCCCTTTCTTCAAGGGACTTACACCCATGGGGTAGGAGGGGAGGAAAGCAGCATGTACATGAAGGGGTATCTACAAGATATACGGAATAAATACAGGATCATTTTAGGAGGGTGGGATAGGAGAGCACCAGCAGATGGGGCAGTTTCTCTGATCAGTCTTACCTCAGGCTGGGAATGAAGAGGACGGTAATTTGGAAACTTGGTTGGAGGCAGCGACAATCTGATTTAAGCATTCCCGAGATCAGGAAAGCACTTTTTGATTTTCACCCATCCCTTAAACCCTGGGGTCCAGTTGGTATTGGGAGGGTCTTGTGAACATTCTATGCGGGGAACTAGGTGGATTTAGATCGACTGTCGAGAGGAAGCTCAGAGGGATCCAAATGCCGTTTCCCGGCAGTTTTATTCAAGGCAGGAAGTCCTGGAGATCCAGGGAGCCCTAAGTTCATTCACTCTTTACAGACGAGGAAACTGAGACCCAACGAGTGGAAACATCTTGATCAACATTACACCTCTAAGAAGCAGTGCGGTATTTGAACCTAGGTCTCTTGACTTTAAGTCTCAGAATCTTTCTCCAAACTTGTAAACGAAATAGCTGAATGCCTTGTTGATAGTATGGAAGCTACCTATATTTTTTCAACTCTTATTTCATTCCCTGTCACAATTCAGAGAATGAGTCAACGAGGACCACACACTACACTCGAGACACTGACCTGGTACTGCTTTTGGGGAGCAGTTAATTTCTTGTTTCTCTTCTCCTACTTCTTAATACTTACCCCTCCCCACCACCCATCTCACCTGGCAGACTGTAAACTCTTGGAAGAAAAGAGCCAGATCTGGTGGTTTTTTATCTACCTAAACTAGCCTACTGGTGTTGCAGGGCTGGCCATGGGTGCTACTTCATCTTCAAACGTTATGTGAGCTATGGTTGAGGCTGATCGAATGCAAAACCCTGACTTCACTTCCTCTACCTTTCCGAACCTCACCAACTTGCTTCAAAATGGCCTCCTTGTGGATAGGAAAGGTCCTCGCCTCCCCAAATCCTCCCTCCTTTGCAAGGCCTCAATCATCTGCTCTACAGGGGGAGAGAAAAGGGCTTTGGAATGATCTCAGTAATTAGTGAAGTCAAACACCGGTACTCACCTAAGTAGTTTGGATATTTGCCCCATTACTCGCTTTATGCTAGGCAGAGAAGGTCCATCTGGAGGGTCACTGAACTATGCCAATCACATAAGAAGAACAAACAGAAGACTATTGAGTGAATGGGTTATTAACCAGAAAGACCTCTATTCGGGATTATTAGGTGGCATTCTTGGGCAGTTAGAGTGCCAGGGGTCTGTTAAGCAGATCCGAGAGATCGTTTCCTGAGACTGAATCAGTGATATTGTTGGGGTGCCTCAGTCCCTATTGCCCTCCCCATCCCTCCAGATAATTTTTATTGAACAATTGCTCCTCCTCATTCCTCCAAGTTACCACTCCCCCCACTACGAAATTTATCCTGCCAATAGAGCTTCTAGTCCTTTTCCAATCTGAGGGATAGAGTAGAGGGTTTCTGGTTTCTCAGAATGTCTCCCAGACATTGGAGGTGGGGATGCTAAACCTAGACCCCTTATTTTAGTGACCTGACCTAGGACAGAGGATTCTGGACTCTTCTGCTCCAAGTCCTCTCTCTGGGACTTTGGGATTTGAACCACCCAAGAAAAAACAATTTTGCTCTCTTCCCCCCAGCTGATTCACAAAGATATAATCTCTGTGATCCTTGGGTTATTGAGCCCCAGAAGACATTGCCAGGAGTCCTAATCTGCTCTGATTCTTCTTTGTGGAGGAGGAAGACATACATAGCAGGCTGACTGATCTTTCATTCACTGAAGGCACCAAGTAGACCTGACAACTGACCTTTTGTGAGGACTATGTTCAGATTTTGTTCTTTACTCTCAGGAGATTGTGGCCTCTTTTCTCCACAACAACCCAATATAAATGGCAGTTACCCGCTATGCCCACCATCATTTGAGGCACAAATACACCTGTGACACACTTCAAGGATCCCGATCAGTTCAGGTGATTGTAGAGTCATCAGTCATCAACAGAGTCCCAGCTTAGCTCCTTTTTCCACTCTCCTCAGGACTTGATGGAAAGGGAGGATGAAGCTAGGGTGTGTGTGTGTGTGTGTGTGTGTGTGTGTGTGAGAGAGAGAGAGAGAGAGAGAGAGAGAGAGAGAGAGAGAGAGATAGAGAGAGACAGACACAGACAGAGAGAGAGAGAGAGAGAGAGAGAGAGAGAGAGAGTGAGTAAGTATGACTCTGGCCTTCCCAGCTGATAGCAGGAACCCACCTTATTTCCCTACCTCCCGCCCCTGCCCCCGCCTTGGTGTCCTCTTGCCTTCCCACATATTCTCCCTTTCTTTTCCTTTCCCCTGATTTTATTTCTAACAGTCCCAGTACTGAACCCAACTTAGATGAAGTCACCCATTGCTTCTGATCTGGGCTGTGGTAGGGATTTTGGGTTGTCTTACCACCCACTCTGTACCATTAGGTCCTTACAGGAAAACTCCACCTCATTATTTGGCCCTCCAGAGTTCTAGGCTTTGAGTTGGAGTGCAGGGTCTTGTGGTTAGCACCCTGGACTTTATTTTCTAATTAGGGAACAGAGAACTTCCATTAGGAACTGAAGTTGAGCACTACCTCTCTCTGCTCTGCCCCTAAGAAGGCCAGCATTTGTGGTGGTAACTAATTAGCTTCTCTCCTTGGTGGCTGTAATGCCAGTTGATCAGGGCCAGTTACTTCATAACCTCTGTAATCACCTTCTTACCCATCGGGCCTAAAAAGAGGCCTTAGGAAATACTAGAGAAATGAAGGAAACCTCTGGCTAGGAAGACCTAGGATGGTGCTGATGTCCCCTTAGGGTAGGGCTACTGCGTACAGGGCAAGGACAAGAGTGAAGGCCAGAACCCGCCCCGGATAAACTAATGAGTCATTTGAGGGTAGTTCAGATCCATGTTGCTTTTCTGCTCAGGACCAGTTTTCGCAGTCCCTTAGGAAGGACTGGGTCTTCAGAGCCTCAGAACCAGACCATGAAACTCAACAACCGCTTTGCAAACGGGGCTCAACAGCCAGAATTTCGGTTTTTAATTTGGGAAGGGTACAATGGACAACTACAGACCAATTAACTGACCCCGCCCAGCACACCCATGGAGGGAACACGGGGGATCCGAGGATTTAAGGAGGTGAGTGAACTTTGGGGCGGACTGGGCTCTTGGGGCCTGTGAACTGAGAATGTCCCCGTGCATGTGGGATGGGTTCTCTGGCTTTGAGACCAGGCAGAAAGAGGACCTCTATACTAGCCCCGGGGCTCCTCCCAACGAGGCCTCTCCTTCCCTGAGACTGAGCGGTTAGTCTGGGCTGGGCAACCGAGGAGGGGTGGGCGGGGGACTAAGGACAGCCCTCTCTCTCTCTCTCTCTCTCTCTCTCTCTCTCTCTCTCTCTCTCTCTCTCTCTCTCTTCCCTCCCCACTCCTTTCTTCCTCCTCCCCCTTCTACCACCCATTCCCTCCCCCTCCCTGCCCAGCCCCCTTTCCCAGTCTCGGCCCCTGTTCCCCAAGTCTCGGCCGGAGGTGAAGGATAATAGGCTCCGCTCTGTCCCCTCCCGGGAGGGGCGGAGAAAGCCCATCTCGGCGATGACGCGTGGGGGCGCGGGCAGCATGAGGCGCTGAGGCTGCAGGGCCCCGGCTCAGTCCTCCCCACCAGAGCCCCCCTGGTCGTGCGCCTTTCCCCGGGGGCAGGGTAGGAGGCCGGAGAACCCAAGGCTGAGGCGCCTGCCGGTGGAGGGGCGGAGACGGCAGCCAGCAGAGTAGAGAGGACGCAGTCAGGGGAACGGGCCCAGGCAGCCGGGAGAATGAGTGGGCGCCAACCCTGGCCCCGGAGCAGCCCCCCAGGCACCTTGGCCATCTCTGCCATCTAGGGGCCGAAGGGGCCCCACCAGGAGGGAGGAGAAAGCGGAGGAGGCCGGTGGGCTGCCAGGAGCGTGGCGGGAGAGCAGGATGCAGCGCCCCATGGAACTGGGCGCCGCGCACTACTTCCCAGCCGAAGCCTTCCCGGACCACCGCTCCCACCGCTACCGGAGCTTCATGATCGAAGAGATCCTCACTGATCCCCCAGACGCCAAGAGCGCTGCGCCTGCTGCGGCCGGTGAACTGCTCAAGTTCGGCGTGCAAGCATTGCTGTCTGCGAGGCCCTTCCACAGCCACCTGGGTACGTGCTGCCAAGCGGTGGGCGAGGCGGGAGGGGAAGGGCGGGGGCCAGTGGCCGGGAAGGGTCACTCTCCTGAGCAAAGACTCGGTCAGAAGAAGTGATAACCACCTAGCAGCTCTCCCCATTGCAACCCAATCAGGTTTCCCGTCCATCAGTTAGTGGAGTGGTCCACTCAGTCTGTCAACTTGACTGGGGCGCCGAGAGACCCATCTTAGGTACAAGGGGAGACACAAAATAAAGAGCCCTGCCCTTGGGGAGTTGGCAACCCAAAAAGGGCCTGATCCTGTCTGGCTATCTTGCTAGTTAGAGGGGGGAGGTGCAAGCCCTTTCTGAAACTTTCTTCCAGTTTTTTGGGGGGTTTTCTTGGCCCGGCAGTTTTGGGCCCAGGATCGGGCGCTTTCTGCTTAGTATTCATCTTGTTGCATTATTAAGAGTGCTTTGAGCTCTTCAACAGAAGTGTTTTGTATGAATGAATTAAAGGGGGGAGGGGGGAAGAGAAGGCTAGAAAGAACACCCGTAATATCAACTTAGAGACCCATTTCCCCTCAAGAAACCTTCTTCTAGAACCTCAAATCCCTGCTGGGTCCCACCTTTATATGGGATTATTTTTTTGAGTGAGAAAACCCTATCACCCCCCCTCCCGTGTATGATTTTATTTGTGTAATATCTTTTCCCGGTCCTCCATGAGATCCCATGGATTGCCCCGAGAGATGTATGAGAACCTGATGGCACCGAGGTTCTTGGCTGCCCCATTTTGTCCCATCTCAGCACCCCCCAATAGACCTGGAGGGTTGACAGGGCAGCTTCTTGGGAATCTCTTTGACATTCAAGACCTCAGGCTTTCAGATTCTGGGTGGCTTTAGGCTGGACTCGGTGCCGCCAATGTTTGCCACGTCAAAGGGAGCGGGGAGAGGAACTATTGGTCCCTGAGAGAAGAAAGTGGGGTCGACCCTGAACCCCAGTTATGTCAGTGAAGACCCCTGTGACTTGGCAGGGTCTGGAAATGAAGAAAGAAAATAGTTGTGGTCCCTAACAAAAAGATGGTGAGAGTAAGATGGTATGGTTCTCTATCATCGAGGCCTACCCTGCTAACTACTGGGATTCTTTTCCTAAAGACATCCAGCCTGTGATGAAGGGGTCAAGAATAATAGGATATGAACTGGACCAAGGTATCTGCTCTGAGTTAGTAGCCACTGAATTCCTTATGGACCTGGACCAAAAACCCCAAGCCCTTTGGAGTGTCTCAAACTCTAAGACTTTCCAAAACTCTTTGCTATTGTCCCTGAAGGAGGCTAACAGGAATGGGTCTTCGAGGAGTCTCAGTCCATCTAGAGAACCTTCTCTTTTTCCTCCCTCTGCTCTGTCCCAAACAAATTTCCCAGGTCTAGTTCATCCAGTACCCTGGGGTGAAAGTCACCTTCCCCATCCCTCTTGATTTAGATCACCCTGGAATAGTCAAGGGTCTGGCGGTTCCTAAGACTTTTTCGTCAACTGTATAGACTCTCTTGGGTCTTGGGAAACTTGCCTTATTTTCTAATGAAATAGTTACAATCAAATGTTATTTGAAACATGATTAGGTTCAACTTTAATAGTCCATTGTTAATATTAAGTTCTTATATATAAGTTGTGAACATGACATTTTCTTTGTCTTTGTAGCTTTAATATTTTCTTTCTTTTTTCTTTCTTCATTCTTTCTTTTTCACTCTTTCCTGCTACCTTCTCTCTTCACTCTGCTTCTTTCCCTCTCTCCTACCCATCCTTTGGGAGCTATGTTGGCATATCTGTAGTACAGGATTAATTCCTTTTTAAAAAAAATAAGGGGGAGTGTCATTTGGGGATTTTAAGGACTAAAAGCATATTTAAAACTTTAAATGTTGGAGGTGGGGAAGGAACAGAGAAAACTATGGGAGTACCAATTTAGAAAAAGTATACTAAACTGAAACCGAGTTTAAAGTGATTTTTTTTTTCAACACGAAAAGTGCAAGGAAACAGATGAAAAATCCCTTTTTCAGTAGGAAGATTTTTGTTTTTCGGCGATCCCCTACCCTGGCAAAATGGGAGCACTTCACTGCACATCTCCTTTTCTGTATAGGATGGGGCAGGCCGGAATCTCTTGAGGTTAGCTTCGAGGTTAGCACTGACAGACATGGAGAATAGTTACGAGGTGAATTCAACGTGAGAATTATTCGTTACCAGTCATTTCTTTTATTGTGAAAATTCATTTCAAGTTTAAGAATTTCGAAGCATTTTTACGTTGAAGTATCTGACCAGAGTAACAACACACACACACACACACACACACACACACACATACACAGAGCAACAGCTTCACAAAAGATTTTTGTGAAATACACTCATTTATATACACTTATTGTGTATAGACATTAGTAATCCATGGGCTGTGCACGCTCCGAACAGGTGTTTATATGCATTTATACATATTTATGCGCATAACCCGTGTTTTCATACAGATTTGAATTTCATCTTTCCAAAGGTTGTTTTAAATATTCTAGCTAAAAAGTGCGATATTGGAAATGAAGGCAAACTCCCTGTTCCTCAAGTCACCGAAGTTGTTTTCGCTTTGCCTTCTGTTCTTTTCTTGATTTCCGTTTCCCACGAATCAGAGACGCTCAGAATTCTGGACTTCGGGATTCTGCCATTTTATGGCTACAAAAGAAAGAGAGCCGAGAGGGTCTGGAGAAATGTTAGGGTAGAGACCGTGATGGAGCCAGAGGAAGGAATACTTAATTTCGGGGTTCCAGAGGCACTGCGGGAGAGGGATCAGAGAAGGTTAGGGAAAGTGCCCCCAGTGTTCCCAGGTTTCTCAGTAGGAGAGCCAATTAGCAACAGTAGAAGCGGGCTTTGGTGACTCACCCACCCGTCTAGGATGAGCCAGCCTGGCGGCGCCCTAGCGGTCGCGGAATCCTGCGTGGGGGCCGCGGGCTGGCGCTGACTTGCCCCCTTTCTTCTCTCTCCTCTCTGGATTTCTGTCTCTCAATTTCCCTGGCACCAGCGGTGTTGAAGGCAGAGCAGGCAGCCGTCTTCAAGTTCCCCCTAGCGCCCCTAGGTTGCTCTGGCCTGGGCTCTGCGCTGCTAGCCGCAGGCTCCGGGCTGCAAGGGGGCTCCGCTTCACCTCACCTCCCTCTGGAGCTGCACCTCCGGGGAAAGCTGGAGTCTGGCCCGGCTGACCCGGGCACCAAGGCCAAGAAGGGGCGGCGGAGCCGGACAGTTTTCACCGAACTGCAACTTATGGGTTTGGAGAAGCGCTTCGAAAAGCAGAAGTACCTCTCCACTCCGGACAGGTAGTGTCAAGGGTCTGCGGGGGATGGAGAAGTGGGGCGGAAGAGCTGTGAAGGGAGGCTGGGAGCTTGGGCCGGGAACGCACTCTTCCTTTCATGGGTCTAGAGGGGAGAAACTGCCTCCCCTCGAGAAACTTTCGAGAGTGCAAGAGATGGAAGCGGAGAGCCCAGCCTGAAGGCATCCTCTGCTTTCGCGCTTCCACAGAATAGACCTCGCTGAATCATTGGGCCTGAGCCAGCTGCAGGTGAAGACTTGGTACCAGAACAGGAGGATGAAGTGGAAAAAAATAGTGAGTGTGAGACCCCAGAATTCTTCACTACGCCCCTCAGCCCTCCCCCTCTTTTCTGTGTCCCCAGCAACCTGGTATCCCGGCAGGGCCCATAGCACATCCCCCAGCCTTGTTACATCGAGAATAGCGTTACTTCTCAGGGGAAAAGAAGTGATTTTCTGTCCAGAGATTTCACTATTCTAGGTCAACAGGGTAAAGTAGAGTTAGAACGTAGGGAGCTACGGACATAGTCAAACAGGCACCTGGTATCGGGAAGAAAGGGGTTGAGGGAAAGCAGAGACGGGCCCCATCAGCGTTTAATCCAGAATAGAATTCCGGCAGTCAAAGAAAAGAAGGAAGCTTGGGAGATATTGTCAGTGAGACAGTTGCTTGTCGCCTGTCTCTCTCCTGAGGCCTCCTGTAGCTTTGCAAGCGCTCAATATTTTCACCTCCGTCGTTCTACAGGTGTTACAGGGCGGCGGGCTCGAGTCCCCGACTAAACCTAAGGGGCGCCCCAAGAAAAACTCCATTCCCACCAGCGAACAGCTGACCGAGCAGGAGCGGGCCAAGGAGGCAGAGAAGCAGGCGGAGAACCTGAATTCGCCCTGCGAAGTCAATCAGGAGGAGTGAGCTTGGTCAGCAGAATTCTTCAGCCCTGCGGCGCAACTGACCCGGTGAATGTTGTTAATGCCTCGACCCTGGCACCTCTCTCCCTTAGACAAACCAAAGACTACCCTCGAGGCCTTTCCTCCCGAGGACCGGATTAGCCTAGAGGACAAACTGAAACTTTCTAGGCGGGGCATTTTGCCACTCTCTTCCACTCCGGGAACAGCCCAAGTCTCGGTTGCCAGTTCATTTCTCCAGACTAGAACGATCTTATTTGGAGCAGCAATAAGGATGGAGAGGAGTGTCTGCTGCTGGGGGAAAAAAAGTGTTGTTTCCTTTTGTTGTTTCTGCAAAAATGGTCCTACAGGGAAACCAAGGTAGCCAGAATTATACCAAAAAAAAAAAAAATACTCCACTCACCCAAGAAACAAAAAATCCTTCAGACGAATTTATGATAGAAGAGAAAATTTTCCTTTCCGTACTGATGGGGTATTTAAGGTTGTGAAACCGCTCCAGCGGGTAGGGGCGAGCGCGCACACTCACGAACACAAGACGTTCACACTCACTCACACTCACGCCCCTCAGGGCTTGGCCGCTTCCTGGAAGGACCTCTCCAAGGTATGGGAGTCCTAGTGGTCTCCGTTTGGTTCTGGAGTCCTAGGTTCGGAAGGGGAGCCCGTAGCAGCCCAGAGGTATCGGAGACCAAACCCAACCCAGATGCCTTCTCCAGCGCTCCGCCTTACCCTTCGAAGACAGTGACTTTATTCCAATAAAGTATTTTATGACACACTGACGGACTTAGGTCGGTGCTTCTGCAGCTCCCGCTATCTCATTTCGACTGAGACTGATTTCTCCTCCGCTGTTTTGGGCGTTCAAGGTTTTAGGGCATGGGAGATTCAATATAGTGACTGAAAGGGGTGGGAATGGGACGGTTTGGTTTTATTTTTAAAGTAACTTATCAAACTAATTTTTTGGCTGGTGGGGAATCTGGATCTTTTGCTCCGCAGTAGGTGTGTCTCAGTGTGGGTGTGTGGTTGGTGTCCTGGGAGCGACTTTTCGTATTGTTTATCTGGGTTATTATCTCACTTTTCTGATTTGCTATGACTCTGGGGCATGGAAAGAGTCTCTTAAAGGGAAAGTCTGAGATTGTCTCCGACTTTTCAGCTGCGTATGCCACTACAGCTCGGTACCGAAAGGTAAATCTTAACGCAGTCTCCACAGAATACCACCTACTTTGAATAGAAGCAATTGTACAAAGTCATAGGTTTCAGTCTCACACTAATCCTTGACCGGATGGGGAGCAGAACGGCAGAGAGTGAGATCCCTTAAGTCTCGGGATAGAGTATTTATTCGTTTGACTAGATTCAGATATTTGAGTACCACTTTTTGGTTTGGTTTTGTTACCCGGGTCGCTTACACGGGTTTTCCCTTTTTTTTTTTTTTTTTTTAATTTTGGGTACCGAAGCTTTGTTTGGACTTAAACTGATGCCCGCCAGCATCTCGGAAGGGGAAGTTCTCACTGAAAACAATCAGATAATTGGGTTTTGAGGCATCTCGATGTGGACTGGCTGGCTTAATGACTTTTCTCTGCTGACTCTGGACAGGCCAGCTGGGGCTCTGGGTCACAACAGACCTCGCAGAATGTACCAGTGTCCATGGTAGCGGGGACTTCCAGCGCTAGGCTCTTCCTTCCTCACCATCAGATTTCTCAGGTGGCAACTGGAGTCCCTTTCTGTTTGATTTGATTACAGAATGAAAGCCTGAAGCTCAATGATTTTCCAGACCTCCCGAGAAGTTCGGGAGGAAACTCAGAGTAGCACTATCCATGCCGCTGGGATTGCCATCCCAGTCGCGTCGCTGTCCCCGACTACTCGAACTCCCTACCTTTTACCCTCACCCCAACCACACTCCCTGTCCCTTCTGGTTTCTGTTTTTGTCTCTAGGACCGGGTCCGAGTGAATGCCCTCTACAGCGTGACTGAACATGAAGGCCCCAGATTCTGATTATATTTTGCCGGGTTCCATTTATTCCTAGGTGACCTTGCTCCCTCTCCTCCCCCCACCAACGCCCAAGAATACAAGACAAGGAGAGACTGTAAGACCGACTGGTGGGGGTAGACTTATTGATGAGTTTCCAGACCTGGGATTTCAAATGCTTAGGGAGTGCCCAGTGAGAAAACTCCTTCCACGGCTGTCATCGCCAACTCTTCTATAAATTACAGTGGTAGAGAGTGTCTAGTGAACCCTGGAAATTTAGAGATGTACCCAGGGTGATACACCTAGTATTTGAGTCAGAGTCAGGATTTGAATTCAAGGCTGACCCTCTGGTTAGCTCCTCCGACAACAGAAAACGAAACAGGAAGAGTGAGACATGTTCGATGGAACATTTTAACGGGAGCTTGGGAGCAATTTTTCTAGACTTCCATTTCATCCTTTGCAAAATCCAGGGATTGGACTAGATGGCCTCAAAGGTCCCCCTCTAAATCTGTAATCCTATGGACATGATTTCTCAGAGTAGTGGCTTTCTAAAAACTAGCCGCAAGCGTTCTCTTTTGCAGGAGACTGACTCTGTAACTCGAATCCCCAAGGACTAGGTTTATAGTTCAGAATCAGATTGTTGGACCTGGAAGAGACCTTAGAGGTCATTTAGTGGCATTCCCTCCTTTTATGCATGAAGAAACTGAGGTCCAGAAAGACCAAATGAACAGTCACACAGCGTGGAATCAGCAGAGCTCTTCAACGTTTGTTTCTCCCACGGTCAGAACCTCAGCCTCTTAACCGGTCTCACCCTTCTTTTGGTTCGGGGCTGGGAGGGAGAGAAAGAGGCACAGTAAAATTCTAGAATCACTCTCTTTTGACCAGAGCCTCTGGGGAGAAAGCATACTCTTTCCGCGACCCAGGCCGAGAACTCAGCAAGAGTTACCCGCCTGCTCACGTCCTCCCCAGAGTCCCTCGCAAGCATTAGTGCTGCAGCCTAGGGCACAAACACAGCAGGGGGCAGCATCGCCAGGTCTCCGAATGAGGTAGACGGCCCTGGGTTAGGGTATTTGTTTTGTTTTGTTTTTTTATCTTCTCCCTCTCCCCTATTCCCCCCCGCTCCCGCCAAAAACAAAAACAAAAAACAAACACTGTAGGGATTTCCTGCTTCTCGTCTTCTTTCCCCTATGGTTTCTAGGCCTGCAGGTTTCTTCTACACCCCTGACCTTTACCTGAAGGGAGGGCTGTGATATTCACCCTGGGAAAGGTAAAAGGAAAAATCGGTTCCCTCAGTTTCTTTCACACTCTTCAGGCTGACGCAATACTATGAAGGGAGAGGTGAAGAAAGGTCAAAAAGCATCCTGGGAGCCCCAGCTCTCAACCATAATCTCTATGGGTAAGAAATGGGGAGAGGGGGCAGGGACAGGGGAAGCAGGTCCAGTCTCTTAAGTTTCAGTTTCTGTAAATGCCGGACTTTGCTAAAACTGGGCACTGTGGATCGATAGCATTTAACGAATTGGATAGGACCAATAAACGCGTCCAGTCTCGTTAGCTCTTTTATCCCGAGGGCTACAAGAAGCCAGGTTTGATAGCTGCAGGTAGTTGGACTAAGAAGAATGGAAGAATCGTGCTAAAGTTTAGCTCTTCCTTTCTGTTGCCCTGTATCCTGGAAGCTTGAGCAGAGTGCAAGATTCCCCAGAGAAACATTCCCAAAAGGCAAGAACACAGGTAGCTGCAACAGCTTCGGAGCTCTGAGAAGGAGTCTGGAGGGTAGCCAGGCATGGCGGCTTGCCGCCCAGGGGCAAGGTGAAGGGACACATTTTCCCAGAGCACTGAGCTGAGACTGCTCGCAGCGACATGTGGGAAGACATCTCTTTCGCGCCTTCACCATACTGCTGCTTCCCCCAAGTCTGAATCTACGTGTTTCTCCTCCCCCCCCCCCCCCATCCCATTTACCCTTTCTTTTGTGCCTCTGTGGTTCCCTGCATTCCCGGAGAGGGGAAAACAAATCCCGTAGGGGTTGAGGAACCCATAGCTTCTAAAAGTGAGAGCAGGACCTGGGGTGCTAGTGTAGAAAAATGCGCGTATATCAAAGAATCATTGAACATTCGGGTCGAAAGGGATCTTAGAGGTCGAGTTTACTCCCTTATTGTTTTCTTTCCCCCGTGGGAAAACTATGGCCCAGAGAAGTGACCCACCTAGAGGTACGTACTTAGTAGGCCCCAACCTGGTTCTCTCAGTTTCCTAGTTCGAGTTCTATATAAAACACAGCCCTCTTCCTAATTCCATTCCCAAAGCGTCTTCCGCTCTTTTCTTTCGGGCTTCTTAGCTGTGGGACCTACGGGGAGGATTTAACATAAGATGTGGTGGGAGAAGGAGGAAGGATCACACATTGGAACCAAGTTCTGATCTGACCTTCGCTTCTCTCCCTTCTCCAATCTCTGAAGCATGTTGGGAGGGTCAACTAGGACTTTGAAAAACAGTAGAGAGTCCATACTCTCCCCTCTCAGTTCCACATACCCTCCGGCGCTGGCCAGTTTCCCGGTAGAGACAAAGTAATCTATCTTTTCATAATCTTCTTTCTTCCTTCTAGAACATTTATTAGATTCCACTCTAAGTCAAATACCTACGAAAGTTTCTTCTGTTGTCCAGGATTCTCTCCTTAAATGCCGAGGGTCGACCAATATCTTCCTCGAACCGGTTTCTGAAACGAGAGGAGGTAGCTTTAACGCGGGTGCTACGCGCTCTGGTTTTGAGATCAGAGGACTTGGATTCACATCTTGGCTGTATCAATTAGTGATCTTGGTCAGGCCATGTCCCCTTTCTGGGCCTCAGTTTCTTCATCTATAGCATCGGGGGCTCCGACTAGATGATCTCCAAGATCCTTGTCATAGACTAAGTCTCTAAGTCTATGATCTTATGATCTTTTACTCAAAATGATCCCCTTTCCCTGACTGCGGGAAGGGAGAGAAGAAAGTATGTTTATGCTAGAGGGCTATGGGAAAACACCAGGTCCAAGCCAGTGGTTATGTGTCCAGCAGTCTGAGGTGAGGGAACGCGAAGAAGCATTTGTCTATTTGCTCTTTGTCTACGGGAAGAGAGCTTCGGTGTCCTAGACCCTGTAGCAGGGTGTCTCAGGAGAGGGACTTCTCACTTTGGATTCAGGCCCCAATCCAGTTTGGACAGTATTCCTGCAGCTTGATGGAGGCTAGTTCAGTTTGGACAGTATTCTTGCAGCTCGATGGAGGCTTCATGCCTCCGATTCTCCTTCCGGTTTTTTCCCCCCAAATGTAGATCAGGGCCAGCTTGTGTCTAGACTTGGCAGGAGGAGATAGCAGCCCCAGTAATACCTAGACCCTAAAAGCCAGAGTACAGATCACACAGCGTTTCAGTCTGCCTGAGGAAAGTAAGCTCTCCTGAGCCTCTATGGACTTCCCTTGAGACTACAACTGCAAGAAGAGACTTTTAAAAACTAGTCCAATCCCCTCATCTCTGTAGAATAGAAAATCGAGGCCCAGAAGGAAGAAATAGCTGGAGGGAATTAGGGCACAAGTAGGTTTCAAACCCACTTATGGTGCCCACCTTCCAAAACCCCAGCTAGAGGAAGGCTCTCGATAGGAAGCACTTTGGTACAGTCGGTAAGTTGCCATACTGGAATCTCCAGTCAGAAGATCATAGAATCATTGATTATGAAGTTGGAAGTGATCCTAGAGGATATGTAGACCAACTGTCTAATTTTATAGATGAGAGACTCAGAGAAATTAAGTGATTTCTCCACGATCAGAAAAGGCTTTACCTTGCAGAGCCGACCCAGATCACCTAACTCTAAACTCAGGCTCTTTTCACTACATCATTCCATCTTTCGTGGGCTGACATCTTGGTTTTGTTATTACTACCTGTGTGACCTTTAGCAAATCATATCACTTCTGTAGATTCATTTCTTTTTCTGTAAAATGAAGGGTGTGAATTAGACGGCTTTTAATGTCCCTTCCAATTATAAATCTACGACCACCGATGTCTTCCCAATCACCAGCAGTTTTAGAGCTGAGTGATTTGATATGAGGCCAACTAAGTGGGGGGAGGGGGGTGTGGACCTTTTTGCACAGTTCACTGCACCACGGCACCCCTCCAGTACGATCCTTTAATCATCGAAGAGGAGATTTTAAAGCCCACTTGGCATCTTGCCCTGGCAGGTGGTCCAGGCAGCCTGGCCTGGGGCTCGCTCCGTCAGACTTCTGGACTGTCTGCCTCCCACCCTACCTTCTACTCTGGGAGGAAAGACACGCAGACACATAGGCTTGTTACAAAATATGAGGCTCCATCCAGAATCCCCAGAATGTCTTGTCCTCTGAGCCTCTGTTTCTTGTGGGGTCCCAGTTGGATTGTACTGCCTAAGTGGAGGCGACAGAGAGCCTGGTCCTAGAAGGGACAGAAATACCATCATTCGAGGGAGCCGAGAACCTCAGCCTGTGCCTCCCACCACCCCATCAACCCTAATCTCCCCAGCAGCGGCCCTAGTCCCAGCAGAGTTTGAGTTCCGCTGCTCAGGTCATTCCCGTAATGCTCAGAGAATATCTTCCTAGCGCATCTCAGGGCTGAGCCTCACTCAGGTAAGGGATGTTTAAAACCCGACGGCAAGAGCTAGGAGCCGGAGGCGGGAAGTGGGCCAGGGCCAGCCGGTTCGGGGCCCGGGAGCCGGCCGGGCCCCAGAGCTGTAGGCTTTGAAGTGGCCTACTGAGCCCTTGACAGCCTCGGAAAACCTGTCAGCCCTTAGCTTAAATGTGTTTATTTTAACATGAACATCTATTTTGGAAGCATCCCGTAGCACAGGACGGAGGCACGTGATCTAAGCCTCAGCGTATCGAGTGTTGCAGAGACGTTCTTGAAATGTAATGAATTGATAAAAACAATATTTCTTAAAGTAAGCAACATTTTCAGCTAATGCGATCCGTTGCCACGGCGTGTTTAACGGCTACAAAAATCTGCAGCTTAGGTTTAATGCAGACCCAGTAATTTGCTTTCTTTTTTTTTTTTTCATAAGGATGCAATTTTCTGCATGCTTTAAAACATTATATGGGCATTTGACTGACACAACATATGAAATACATTATAGGTACTTAGACAACCAACAAATCTCAGACTCAGGGACGTCGTTCGGGGTAACTAGGAAGGGTGTGCTATCTTGGGCCCTTTTGATAACAGGAATACGGCACCCGGCTTCGTTTCAGGGAATTAGGCCGAGGCTCCAGGCTCGGGAATAAAATTGCCTTTTTTTTTTTTTTTTTTGCCTGGGCAGGGCCCTTGGTCCACAGGATGACCAGCCCTCTTGTTAGCTCGGAGCAATTGTGTTTGGAAGCAATAAACCAGCTGATGGCAAAGGCCGAGTGCTTCAATTTTGTAACCAGTAACGGCATATTGACCAATGAGCTTAAAACGGAGGAAACATAAATATACTTGCAGCAGCTCAGTTCACTGTGCAGATCCCGGGTATGGGTTCCCATGAGACTCGGAACAGTTTAGTGGGAAGAGGCCAGGGGTGGGGCAACTGTGGGATAACGGACAAAGCACTGATTTTGGAGTCAGAAAAATGTGGACTTAAATCCTAGCTTTTCCACTTTAACCCCCTATATGATCTTGGGCAACCAACATTTTCTATTAAGTAACTACTTTGTGTTGGATATTGTGCTAGTGTCAGGTACACGTGCATATATGCATGTATGTACGCATACGAGAAAGATACTTACATTTTGTTTGTACAAATCTTCTCCCAGGGCCTCAATTTCCTTTTAAGGAAAATGATGGGAATAGAAGTCCTTATCATTTAGCTATAACTAACAGAGCAGCTGTTAGTATCAATATCACTTCCTTTGGGCAAAATATTTTATTAATGCAATAGTTTTTTTAGCTGTCATATTCCATTGTTGACTGACTCGAATTGAGCTTGTAGCCACTAAAAACCTTTTGTTGTGAACTATGCTACATTTTTACCCTACCCCCTTATTTATGCAATATATTTAAAAACCCGAATGTCAGACTTTTAAAAGTTTTTCAAAATTAAATTTCATCATGTTATGTTAAGCTTATCTTGTTTTTTGGATTCCAACTCTGTCTTCCAGTGTATTGGATACTAACCCTTGATTATATGTACGTCTTTCCATTTTTCTCCTCTTAGCACATCAGAGAGTTCCCTGTATAGTCACATTTCTTATCTTTCCCTTTTATTCCTCATTAGGATAGTTGCAAATTTTAGCATTAGAATTTCAATTTTAAGGATTTCCAAGTCTCTTGAGCCAGCTATACTTTTCAAGACTAAGATAATAGAATCCATAATGAAAAAGATTATCTTTTATAAACCTTGGTGAACTGGAAGTTGTGTTGAATTATTCCATTTTCCAAATGATAGAGCACAAGATCTTTAGTTGGTTGTGATAAATTTTTTATTCTCCCTTTCTTTGAGTTGAGGAAGAGAATGATAATAAATAGGTAAATAATTAATAGAGTGGAATGTTATCTACCAGCAATCTTCAGGCTTTGTTGATTCAAATTGACTGAGAATGAGTTTGCTTTAGCAGCCTGCAACTATTTGGTTCCAAGCATACTCAGCATAAGAATCAGTAGTTCTAGTAGAGCTAGAAGGTAAAGTTTTCATAATGGAGACATCCCACATGAGCTCTGGTGTAAGAGTCTTGAGGAAAGAAGGTTTAGAACTTCCTTGTTGGAGAATGGGTTAGGGAATCGATTAGGGAGGAATAAATTAACTTTCTTGCTTTGTGAGGTGGGTGATTTTCTTCAGCTGCAGCAGCATGTGAGTAAGAAGAGAGGAGAGACATGATAGGAATAGTCCAGGGTTGGAGCTTGGCAAGATGTGAGCATTACTGGAGGAGGGGAAAGGGATCTGAGACCAGAGGACAGTGTAGAGTTGAACTGATTATTGGGTTGAGGTTGGGCAAGGAGGAAAGGAAAGTGAAGTCAGGAGTCATTGACCTGGGAGAATGCTGTGAGATGGAGGGATTAAAGGTAACGATGGTGATTAAGAACAAATTTAGAAAGGGTAAAGACACAGGGAAAGTTGAATAATGGGAGGTTATTATTTGATAAAAATAATTTCAAACTTTTTGATGATCATGAAGCAGAACACTTGTGGGTGATGGTGAAATCAAAGTTAGCTGAGGGAGGTTTGAAGAGCAGGTCATAGGAATGGAGAAGACAGTAGGATTTGTAGATTAGGGTGTTTGAGGGCACCCTAACATGAGGCAGGAGTTTGAGTAGAGTTGAAGACCATGAGCCACGTACTGAACAACTGGAGAAATGGAGAAGAATATCCAGGAAATGGATAGCTAACTGTTACCAGCTTCTTAATTGGATGATGAATTTTAGTGCAGTGAACCTCAAAGGAGAGGAAATTGCTGAGTGATGATGGAAAACGGAGATTCTGGAAATGGTAGTGGGATACAAGGATTATTATGACTTCTCCAGGGCTAGTGTGCTGAGAAAGTATAGTCAGTGTTGGAGAGAGTAACTAGAGATACTGTCTTCTGGTAGGGGAGGATGGGATGGGGAGAAATTAGGTGGCTGTGAGTTCAAGTAGGTAGAAGAAACCTGGAAAGAGAAGGTTTAAAATCAAAGGAAGTTAGTTAACTATGGAATGAGAATTCCAGAGGGCACTGTAAGCAGAATGAGAGTGGAACATTTTGAGGCATAGGGTTCAGGTAAATGAGGATGAGAGAATGAGAAGGAGGAGTTGAAGAGCGGCATGGCTTACATTTAGGCAGTCTGATGATTCATTATCACACGGATTTTGAGATAAAGAAATGAATGGAGCATTAGCTGTCTATTAATAAAGAAATAAAATTAACCCATCCCCAAGGGGAAAATATTCTCTTTTGAAAAAGGAGTCCTTTTCTGAAGGATCAAGTCCCATTTATCCAGGGCCTCAGTTGACTTCTATGAAACACTGAGGGGAACCTTTTGCAGATGTTTCCCCAGATAGAATATAAGTTCTTTAAGAATAGGGAGTGCCCCCCCCCATACCTGTATGCTCTGCAGCCAGCACAATGCCTGGCACATAGTAGACACTAGGTGCTACTTAATTGATTGATATGAGAATTTCACTCCTGTGATACAGTGCTTTGAAAGGGATTCCCTCACAGAAGCTTTCTGCTCCCCGCATTGATCATGACTGAGCTGCCTGTAAAATGCAGTTACTCTGGAAAACTTCTGAGAGTCCGGAAGATTCTTGAGTGGAGTTTTTTCCTTTCCTCCTACATCAAGATCTATTATTTCCCTGTTTTTCAGTGTTTTGTTGTGTTTCTAATTTGAAAAGTGAACGGAGGTGAGTTGATCTTGAGAGGGAAAGGGGCCGTGTCTGATGTGGTTGGAGGCAGGACCATAAGTCCCCAGCTTTTCAAACCACTTAACCTCTGGGATGTCAATGGCTCTTAATTAACATAGGAACTGGCAATATTGCACAAAAGGGAAGGATCCTGAAGAAACCCATCTCTCTTCATTGTCCAGCTATGTTTAGAGAGATTGCTTTAGAAAGCACTGACATTTCACCAACTTGTGGCCCCAGGGAGCCCAGAACAGCCAGTGTTTCTCTAATGTGTCTCCAGTCCTTCCTTAAGCTCTTTACAATTCTTTCTTCTTTGGTCTCCTTCAATCAGAGTATCCATGTCATAAGGAAGGGCTAAGAAATTAGGAAAAAGCAGGAATTTTTGTAACCTTCTACCTCTCTTAATTGACTTTTAAAATTTTTCTTCAGCTCTCCCAAGAAGGCCTTTTGGTCTTGAGACCAGTTCCTATTTTCCTTTGAGGTTTCAGATGTGGGTATATTGACAATATTGTCCTCTCCTGAATTTGTGCTTTGATCTTTCCTGTCATCAAGATACTTCTCCATAGTCATTGTTTTTCTTTGTTGCTTTTTGCTCATGTTTTTAACTTTTTTTTTCTGACTTTTATATTTGATCTCTACTTCTGGAGCCCGGGGGGCACTCTCACAGACTTTTTGTGCTGGGTGCTAGAAGCCAGGTTACTGGTTTTGTGTACTGGGGCCTCAGGTGCTGGCAGCTGGAGGTTGTAGTGGGTCTGGTAGTTTACCTGGTATTGAGCTAGAGCTGGTGGTGGTGGCTGGTGTGACTGGTGTTGGTACTTGCCTGCTCCTGCACTCTGGAGCTCAGGATCTCCCACTGCTTTGCTGAGGAGGAGTTTGCTGCTAGCTTACTGGGATGCTTCCCATCCTACTGGGGTGGGGACCCTACTGATCCCCTTCAGCCACAGCAAGAAGGACCTTTCCCATTAATCCCCCTAGCCTCCTGAGCTAACAGACTGATGTACCCCATCTTTCTACGGGCTACACTATTCCAGGATTTTTCCTGGAACAATATTCTCTGGGTTTTTCAAGGCCTGTAAGGGAGGGTGAGAACAACTTACAGCAGTAAGTTACTTACTCCACAATCTTGATTTCTGGCAGTTGAAATAGGTTGAATTTTTGTAATCTAAAAAGAAGGTAGGGAACTGGATTAGACAATCTCCTGAATTCTCTTCTGATTCTGGCAATCTATGGTTTTGTGAGAAGCCAATTACATCATTAAATCACAAATTCAGAATTGGAAGGGACTTCAGAGAACATTTAGTCAAATCAGTACCTCTTTTTATATATGGAAACTGAAATCCAGAAAAATAAAGTGATGAATCCAAGGTAATAGCAGTATCTGAATCCAGGCCATTCCATTCTTTTCATGGCAATCCCTTTTGTAAATAGATATGAGATTTAGAACTAAAAGGGACCTTATGGATCATCTAGTGTGATCCTTAATCTTATAGATAAGAAAACTGTGTCTCAGAGAGTTGAAATAAATTACCCAAGGTTATTTACTCGTAAATGACAGAGTGAAGATGAAAAGCAGGTTTTCTGACTCAAAGCTCAGATTTCAGTTCCTTGTACCATGCTGGAATCCTCACAGCTAGGAAATACCCAATGAAACTGAAGACGGAAACAGAAAATATTGCAGTCAAGAGGAAATAATGTAGTTGTCTTAGAGGATAAATGTGGCTGCACAGGTAATTCACCAACCAACTTAGAGAAGAAAGAAAAGACATAAAAAGAATAAATAAGAGCAGGTAGTAATAAATACAATTGTCAAGATTGCTCAAATTTGAGAAGGGGCCGAGGCTCAAAAATTAAATGCAAAAGACTTGTTTAAAAACTTTTTGGGGAAAAGAGAAGGAACTATCAAAGAAACTCAGGGTGCATGTGAGGGTGGTAATTGACAAGCGGAAGAATGAAGAGCTGCTTATTTCTTTGAACTTGAAAGGAAAGAACAAAAATGACTAATAGTTGATACCCAAAATAAATAGATAGATAAGCATCCAGCTGACTTTGAGCTGTCATTCACCCAGCTAAACTATATACTTGGATGGGGGAAATGGAAAAAAGCATTTATTAAGCTCTTACTATGTGCCTTGCATTTGCTAAATGTTTTTTTTTTTTTAACAAATATTATCTCATTTGAATCTTACATTAAGCCTGGCATGTCTGTGCTATTATTTTCTCATCTTACAGTTAAAGAAACTGAAGGCAAGTGACTTTATCAGAGTCACACAGCTATTAAGTTGTCTGAGGCTGGGTTTAAACCATGGTCTTCCCAACTCCAAGCCCACCACTCTACACATTGCGCTACCCATCTGCCTGAAAGATTTGGCAGATGTAATAACTGAGTTACTCTATGAGATTTGAAAGGTTTTTAGAGAGTGAGAGAGATACTGAAGAAGTAGAAGAGGGTAGATGTTATAATTTTTTTTAAAAAAGGAGGGGATTGGAACTGGCAAAGTATAGGGTTGTGAGCTTGACTTGAATTTCTGGCAAAATTTTAGGATGTATTATTAAGAATGTGGTTAGCATGTGTACAGAAAAGATGTGGTGATTATCAAAATCTGGAATGACTTTATCAAGAATGGGTCATGCCAGACTAAGCTTATTTCCTTTTCTAATAAGATAGATCAATAGAGGGCTAGTTATAGTTTACTTTGGATTTTAGCTAAATCTTTGATACATTGTCCTAATTTTATTCTTGTAGCGAAGATGAAGAGATGTGAATAAGACAACATAACCATTAGATTAATTCATAAATGGTTTAACTAGCTCCAAAGAGTAGTAATTGATGTTTCAATGTCAATTTGGAGAGTGATCTCCACTGAAAGCCCCTGAGGATCTATGTTTCACTCAGTGCTGTTTACCACTGTTCTCAATGACTTAGATAAAAGCATAGATGGGAAGCACATTTTCAGATGATATATAGAGATACTAACAGTAGATGACAGAGTTAGTATCCAAGAATATATTGACTAACTAGAATATTGGGCTCAATTTAGTAAAATGAATTTTAATAGAAATAAAAAAATCTTGCCTTTGGATTAAAAATTTGACTGTACAAGAATAAGATGAGGAAGACATGGCTAGACAACAGTTTGAAAAAGATCTAGAGATTTTGGTGGGTTGCTATCTAGATGCAAATTAACAGTGTGCTACTGAAGTCATAGAAGCTAATACTGTCTTTAGCTGCATTAATAGGGAGCTGCCTTCCACGAACAAGGAGCTGATTATCCTGCTGTACTCTGTCCTCATCAGATCATAACTTTAGTGTTGTGTTTAGTTCTGGGTACCATATTTTAGGGGAGACTCTGATAGGTTCCAGAGCCTCTAGAGGAGGTCAACCAGTATGGTGAAAGACCCTGAGTTTAAGTCATATGTTGAAGGAACTGGGGATGTTTGATATTGAGAAGAGATGTCTCAAGGAAATATGACAGTCATTTTCAAGTACTTAAATAAACACTGTCACATGGAAGAGGGATTAAATTTATTCTACTTCCTCTTAGAGAGTGGATCTGGGAGGAATGAGTTGAAGGAGCAGAGACAAATTTGGGCATAATGTCAGGAACATTTTCTAACAAAACTACACAGCAATGGAATAAGCTACTTCGGGTGTGAGCGCTGGTGATGAGGGGGTGCAGTAGTAGAATCTTGCTCACCAGAAGTCTTCAGGCAAAGGTGGGTGGGGAGGACCAAATGGTAAGTTATATTGAAGGTTTTTTTCATGTTGTGTAGGACTAGATGGCTGAGACCCCTTCCAATGGAAAGTCCATGATTTTGCATCTAGAGGTCTTCAGTTTTATGGTGCTATCTCTCATATGTAAGAATGAAGGCAGTATCTCTTGAGTTTTCTTTCTATCCCTGAATATCATTTCTCTTGCCTCTCTTCTGTTTGCTTTCTTTATTTCCCATGTGCACAAATTACAAGCTCTACCTCTTGCATGCACATTCGATAGACAGGCATACTTCACTGAACAGTTTCTTATTTGGTGAAGGGTAAACTGTTACAACAGTCTCCTTTGCTAGATCCCTATACCCAGGCGTGAGTGTACCCCTAAGAATTTATTCTGGACCTTTTTCCTTTTCTTTCTACATTTTGTCTCAGTGATCTCATCACTTTCCATGGGTTTAACTATCATTTCTGTGCAGATGATTCTCAGATTTATCTTTTTAACCTTAGTTTCTCGGCTGGACTCTAGTACCATAACACCAATTAGATGACACTGATGTATCTTAAACTTATCCAAAACAGAATTTGTTGTATTTTCCTTCAAAATCTAACCTTCTCCTGGAGTTTCCTGTTTATATTAGGGGATCACCATCCTTCCAGTCACCCAGTTTTCCAATCCTCTGCTCCTTTCTCTCCCTCACCGCTTATGTACAATCAGTTGCTAATTCTTATCAAGCCTACCTTCACAGATTTTAAATTTGCCACCACCTTGGTTTAGATTCTCATTACCTCTCACCTGGACTATTTCAAGAGCCTCCTAAATATTTTCCTAACCTTTCTTCTATCCTATTCATCTTCCATAAACTGCCAATTTCATATTTCTGAAGCATAGGCTTGACTATAACTCTCCTCTTCTCAATGAGCTCCAATGACTTCCTACCACATGGAAGATAAAATAAAAACTTCTCTCTTTGTCTTTTAAAGCTTTTCACAATGTGACTTCACTCTAACCTTCCATGCTTAGTAAATATACTCCCCCTCACAAACTTTATTTTCCAGTCAAACTCTTACTTGCTTTTCCCTATGTATAACATGTTGCATCCTACCTTCTTTGTATAGTCTGTTCCTCATGTTTGGGATGCATTCCCTTCTCACCTCCACCTTGTAGGTTACCTATCTTCCATTAAAGCTCAGTTCAAGTGCTACCTTTTATGAGAAGCCTGTTCTGATTCTCCAGTTACTAGTCCCCATCCCTACAAACGGCTTTGTTTTCTATTTGTGCAAATGCATGTTGCTTTCTCTCAATAAAATGTAACCTCCTTAAAGGCTGAGATCATTTCGTTTTTTGTTTTTGTTTCCCTGTACCTATGATAGCATCTGGTACAGAGTAGCCACTTAATAAATAAAACTTAATGAATAAATGATTGAAAAGTATCTTTGTAATAATCTGGATCAGAAACCAACAGGGCTGTCATGTCTTCATGTGACTACCTACCTAACTGAGAGTGAGAACAGGATTGGAAGAATGAACCAATGAGTTACAACAAAGAACTCAGGCGGATGGAGATGGTTTATGAAAAGAAGGCATCAGCTTGATCTGTATGACTTTAGATGGGGATTTGGTTAGAAAATGTAGGTGCTATTTGATCTAAGACTTTGGTGGATTTATTTTATAAATAATTCCAATTATCTTAGCCTACTATATTATTTATATACCTGTATGCGCTCTTTTCCTTGCATTGGCTGAGCTCCCAGGCTGTATATTCAAGGTATAATTTGAGTTAACATCTATTAAAAAAATACAGCTCATGAGCCCTTTTGATGTTTCTTTGAGTAGTCCAACTTGAAAACACATCAGTTAGAAACAGCGAGGGCAAATAGAAAGAATCCTGGGTTGAAAGTTAAAGGATTTAGATCAGTTTTTGCTACTTTTTGCCTATGCAACCTTGGGCAAATCACTGAACATCTCTGGGTCTCAGTTTGTCATCTAAAAGTTCGACTAGATGATGTATGACGTTTCTTTGAGCCTAAATCTTTGAGCTCAACCCCTCTAATTTTTATTAATAGCATTTTTATATCACCTTCATTTTAACGTATACCTTCCTTCCACCTCTACCAAGAGAGGCATTCCTTATAACAAAGAATTAAAAATCAAGAAAGGAAAGAAGTTAGATTAGCAAACCTACTGACGTGTCTACTAAATCTGATGGTGTTTGCCATGTTGCGCACGCGCACGTGCAGTTCCCTACCACTGTAAAGAATGGAGGAAAGAATATTATTTTTCCTCTCTTTATTTTGGGACAAGATTAATCATTATCATTATAGAATGTTTAGTTTCTTTCTTTTTTCCTATATTTATATTGTTGTAGCTGTTGCCAGTATATTTTTCCGGGTTCTATTTATTTTCCTTTGCATCAGTTCACGAGCGTCTTCTCAAATTTCTCTCTAGTCTTCGTATTCAGGTTTTTAAAATGTTCATCAATATTCACAAAAGACCTTTATTTAAAATTCTAAAATCTTAGAAGGTTCACCCCTTTGTTCTTAATCAGTCCCTCTTCCACTGGCCTCTGTTGCCACCAATTCTTTCTTCTTTCCTTTTTCCCTTTCTCTCTGTCCCATCCCTGCCTTTCTTCCTCCCTCCTTTCCTTCTTTCCTTCCTTTCTTCCTTCCTTCCTTCCTTCCTTTCTTCCTTCCTTCCTTCCTTCCTTCCTTCCTTCCTTCCTTCCTTCCTTCCTTCCTTCATCTCTTGGGCTGATGAAGTTTAGTCTCAAGAACGAATTTCTGACCTATGTTTAGAAAGTTATGGGCAAGCATTTTTATGTGCTCTTGCATCAATGCGATCTTTAAAGGTTCGTGGAGAAAAGTGTATTTGGCACAGGACTCATTCCCTCAGGACCATATATGTACTAGATTTTCTTCTAAATAGGGAAAAAGTGAAATATGCTCAAGAAGATGAGATTGCTCTGGCAGCTCACTTTTACAGGCCATAGATAGGGCAGGTTCCTCGTTAATCTCATTCAGCCAGTTATCTTGGAGTCAGCCCTCATTACTGAAAGACAATTGTAAGTTTCTTGTGTACTCTAAATAAGGGATCAGTGTGAATACCCTTGGGGAGATGCTTTCTGGAGCCCTATCCTATAAACTCATCAAACGGATTGGGGATTCTTCTCATCACTGTCCTCTCTATACTGGGGAGCAGAACAGACATATATAACTCAGTAGATGCAGTAAATCAAGTAGAGGAAGAAACATAAGGAACCTTAAACCAAGGATAGACTGAACTCAGTGGGAAGTGATGAGATATACCTTTGGCAGCCAACATAGCATGTTTGAGGGGATACAAGGGTGGGGGTGAGACTCTATCTGACTGGGTCCTGTGTAAAAATGGTACAGAAATTAGCCTCTTCCCTGATGAAATGAAAAGTAGGTCCCAGTGTTACTCAAACTAGCCTGTTAGAAGGGAGTAAAGCCACCTATCAGACTGGCTAATATGACAAAATAGGAAAATGTTGAATGTTTGAAGGGATGTGGGAAAACTGGGACACTAATGCATAATTGGTGGAGTTGTGAACCGATCCAACCATTCTAACTATAGTCAATGGGCGATAAAACTGTGCATAACTTTTGATCCAGAAAGACCATTGCTAGGTCTATATCCCAAAGACATCCAAAAAAGGAAAAGGATCCATTTGTTCAAAACTATTTATAGCAGCTCTTTTTGTGGTGGATAAGAACTGAAAATCCAATTGGAGAATGACTAAACAAGCTGGGGTATATGATTGTGCAGAATGTTGTTGCTCTATAAGAAATGACAAGTAGAATGACTTCAGAAAAATTTGAAAAGACTTACACGAACTGATGCATAGTGAATTGAACAGAACTAGGAGCATGTGTATACAGTAACAGCAATATTGTTCAATGAGGAATTGTGAATGACTTAGCTATTCTCAGCAATACAATGACCCAAGACAACCCCAAAGGACTAATAATGAAGCATACTATCCACCTCCAGAAAAAGAACTTATTTGTTTGAATATAGACTATTTTTCACTATCTTTTTCACTTTCTTTCATTTTCTCTTTTATTCAAGTCTTCCTGTACAAAAAGACTAATATGGAGATGTTTGACATAATTGCAAGAAAAATACTGTAAAATTCATATATCTATAGGGAAAAAAGAAAGAAGTGAAGCCACAGAATGACATCGTAAGTTAAGGTAGCTTATATTCTTGGGCGCCTTGTGTTTTTTCTGTCTGCTTGTGTGTCACCTTGTCTCTTTCTAGTTATGAATCATTTTTTCTCTATTTTTCTTGTGTTCTTTATTTCCCATTTCACTGTACTTCCATTTCTGGTTCTGTTTGTTATTTCTTGCCCTTTTTTGGTTTGACAGGAGTGATGAAACTGGACAGGTACTTGTTCCAGTGTAATTGAGGTGATGGAGCTGTGCAGGTTCATTGGCTGCTTGTTGAGGGGCCCCAGGTGCCTTAGCTGCACCACGCCTTTTATAGTTGTCTTCTCACCTCTGCTTTAACTCAGCCTGAAAGCAATATACATGTCTCTTTAATGTTGTTTTTCTCGCAGCACTTTTCTAACATTGTATCTTTAAGACTATATCTCTAACACCATGTCTCTCATAATGTTTCTCTCAAAATATTGCTCAGTATCCCTCTATAGGTGAGAGGACTTCCACTCTTTAAATTTGACTCCTTACTTCCTTAGGTTAGGCATACACAACTCATGTGACTTTGGATAAACAATTTAACTCATTCTCTTCCTATATAAAAAGGGGAAGATGGTGGTAGAGGGTTCCAAGATCCTTTCTAGCTCTATGAGTCTCTGGTCCTGAATCTAAATCTAATCCCAAGTGGTATATTGAGTGAATCCAGATTGAAGTTGGGAAAAAGAGGTGGTAGGTTAGTAATGAAATTAGATACACTGGGTTCAAATGTTGCCTTTCATGCATACTACCTATATGATCTTGAGTGAGTCATATATCCTCTCCCGGCCTCAACTTCCCCTTCTTTCAAATGGGTGAGTTGGACAATATTTCTGATCTTAATGTGGCTGTGATTTCATAATTCCCAGATTGCCTCCCAGATAGTATGTTCAGTCTGATTGACTAAGAACAGATCCCCTATAATCCAAATAGTGAGGTTTTCCCCGGCTGATCTGTACTCATAATTTAACACCAACATGGCACCAAGTTCCTAATAAGCTGGAAGGACTTATAGCACCAATTCCTAGACCTAGTTTAGTGATACTCAGTAACCTATGATGAGTTTCTATTTTCTGAGATCCGTTATGGACTTCTCAGCCAGGTATTTGAGACTAAGCCTACGTGTTCGTTTAGCTGTATTTATCACCTCTTATCATTATGTAACTTGCCCTTCAGTCATGGATTTGCTTCCTGCCCTTCAGATGTACACTATCCTAATTCCTTTGCCATATCTTGTTCATGCAATTTCCCATACTGAAAATACCTTTCCTTCTTTTTCCCTTCTCCACTCTCCTTCCCCATTTTACCCCTTATCAATGAGGGACAAGATGGCTTGGTAAAAAGAGCTGGACATTTTTTCCTTGATGATACATACATACATACATACACACACATATTTACAAGGAACAGCTTTTGTGGTGCATGAGGAGGAGAGGGTAGTTAGTGACATAAAAAGAAAGACAGGAAAAAGAACCAAGTAGACATTTAAAAATACACAGAAAAAACCAAAAGAAGTCCAGAAAGGGGCAAAAATGAATGAGATAATTTTGTTACAGTGTTAAATTTAATACATGCTGTTAAAAAACAGAGACACAGAATTCAGTGTTAATAGAGGTTCATCTTTGTATACTCAATCCTTTTTTGGGTTCTTCTTTGTATATTGAAATGTTCTTGCTTATTAAGTTTGTAATAAAATTGAATTTACAAAAAAAGGAAAGAACACTGGGTTTGGAATCATGAAAGATCTAATTACAAATCTAGCTTCTAACATATATGAACTATGTGGTCTTAGACAAATATCCTCTGAACTATAATTTCTTTGCCTATACAAATAGGGATCAATAGTAATGGGTTCTTGCATTGTCTACACATTTAATAAAATTACTCTAGCATATAGAGTCATAGATTTAGAGAAGTAAACATATGCTGAGAAAGGACAAGTGATATTGTTCAGTCATGACCCCATTTGGGATTTTCCTGGAAAAGATACTGGAGTGGTTTGCCATTTCTTTCTCCAGTTCATTTTACAGATGAGGAAACTGAGGTAAACAGAGTTAAGTGACTTGCCTAAAGTCACACAGCTATTAAATACCTGAAACTGGATTTGAACTTATGAAGATGAGTCTTTGTGACTCCAAGTCCAGGGCTCTGTGCACTATGATTCTACCTAGCTTCCCCTTGTTTAAGAGGGTAAACCTTATTGGTTTAAACCATATTGTTAGTAAACAGGAGTGCTGGAATTTGATTGCAGGTCCTCTTCCCCCGATATCATTTCTCTGATTATTTTATAATTTCCAAGTTAATTTCCATTTTTTCCCCCAGGGAAGTCTTCCTTAGCACAGAGCTTGCAGAATAGTAAGTATTTAATAAATGCTTATGGACTGAATGATTCACAGGCTCCTGCTTTCACTCAATTCCTATGGCACCTAACAATAACAATAATGAAAAACTCACATTTATGTAATCCTTTAGTAATAACAAACATGTCTATAGTGCATGCTATGTGCCAGGCATCACTTCATAGATATGATCTCACTGAATCCTCACAACGACCCTAGGAAGCCGCAATCCACTTTGAATCTGTTATCCTGCCTCTCATTTCCTTATGGTGCAGCTGGACAGACACAACCTCCCTTAGTTTCCTCTTCCCTTTGATTGGAAAGCTGGAGGATGGAGGGCCAAACTCCTCCCAATGCCTTCCTTTATGGATAGCAGAGACTGGACTTTGGGAGGCACTCTACTCTGCATCTGCTCCCCTTCCAATTCCATAGAATAAGACACCCCCCTCAGATCCCCGCTGGTGTTCCTGTCCCCCTTTCCTTCATTTTTTTTTGTGTTGTCTTCCCCTATTCGATTGTAATGAGGGTATGAGTGGTATTTTTTTATTAGTTGTATCCCCAGCATTTAGCACAGGCCTGGCAATAATAGGCACTTAATAAATGTTTATTGGATTGGATTGGAAGTAGGTGCTATCATCCCCATTTTACAGATGAGGAAATTGAGGCAGAGGTTAAACGACTCACCCAGATTCACGTAGCTCTTAAATGTCTGAGACTGAATTTGAACAGAGATGTTTCTGATTTCAAGCTTGGTTTTCTATCCACTATATACTGCATGGCACAGTCTACAGTCTCTACATGATTTTAAATTTGACAGTATGTGATCTTGTACTATTCTCTGATTGCTTCTTGTCATAACCAGAAACACTTTCTAATCATAGTGAAAAGTCCATGGAATATATAACCAGAGGTTCTATTTAACTTGGTAAAGTAGAATCATAGAATGTTAGAATTCAAAGAAAGGTTAAGGGTAATTAATTCCTATCCTTTCATTTTTCACATGAGGAAACCGAGACCTGGTGAGGTTAAGTCACTTATCCCAGAGCATAAAGTGAAATTGACAATGCTAGAACCCTGGTGTGCTGACTGACAGCCTATATGCTTTGTTTTAGCTCTATCTCATTGCCTTTCAAATCATTCAGAGATCATGATCAAATATTCCAAGTTTAGTATGCAAGATCATATTTCTCCAGATTTTTAAAATTAGAAATGAGCTACTTGATACTAAATTGCTTCCTTCTATTACTCTCTGATCTCCTCCCTGCTCTATTTCTCCCCACCCCCACCCAATCCCAAGGTCTCCTGCCCTCCTTCAAATGTCGATTTAGTGTCTTGGTCTCTGCCGTTCTTGGCATGTCTTGTCCTGCCCTGTTTCCAACAGAAACAGTAGAAATGAAACATAAGAGTTCAGCTTCTAAGAACTGTACAGAACAAGTGAGTTGTCGAAAGTGGGGTTAAGGGCAGAGAAGGAAGCTGGAGGTGGTGGGGTAATGAAATAAAATGAGGATATTTTTTCAAAGAGCGAGAGGTTGTTGGTATCATGGCCAAGCCAAAAGATCTCCAGGGACAGACCCTGTCAAGTTCAACTACAAATAGCCACAGGTCATATCTGAATAGAACAGCCTATTGGGGTGAAGAGTAAAAAAATTCAGCCAAACCCCTCCATGTTTGGCTTAAGTGATGCCAAACATCTGGTTATTTAGAAACATCTGGATGCCTGACTGAATTTTTCACTTTCCCCCCTGACACTGGGCATCATGTAGAAATAGTCTTAAATAGAAATATTTGGAAACTTTTAAAAAGTGTGTTTCTTCTTAGGGGTGGCTACAGCAGCCGAAAACAAGACATCTGATCTTTCATGATAACATACTCTTCTAATAAATTCTAGTTATGTGGATTTGGCCTAGTCTGATGCAAGGCATTCATATGCACTCTTGCCAGGGGAGAGGGTTTATCAATACGTGATTGCTTGGCACAGAAACAGCTCTGGGTCACTTTAGCAGGTGGAGAAATTGTTCCCTCTGGGAGAGGAAAATCATTTGCAGAATGTTTTCACTGCTAAATAAATATTTTACTGGCAACTACCAAAGCATCATAAAATACAGTCAATATAAACAAAGACAGGAATAAACCAGCTTCAATCATAGCACTGAGCCAAACCAAACTCCAGGAGAGCAAACCCCTGATATCTTGGTGGGATTCCCCCCTTCACATTTGAGCCTGCCTGTCTCAGGCAAGGAAGCAAAATTGCTTAGAGGAAAAAACCATGTAGCCAATGAGAAGGTCTTGGGGCAAGGAAGGGACTTCAGAAATTATCTTGTCCAGTCTTGTTATTTTAGAGAGTGGATGTGACTTGCCTGAAGTTGTGTAGCTAACCACAAAGTCATGGAGAGAACTCAAGTCTCCTGACTCTTGGTTTAGCCCTCTCCTTTCCATTACCTCATGCTCCCTTTTCTGTAAAGTACTGTGCCTTTCTTCTAAGAGGTAGTGACCAGGTATTATAGTGATTAAGAGTACAGATTCAGGAGGCCGAAAGACCAGAATTCAGACTTAACTCTGTCACTTACTAACTTTTTGACTTGGGACAAGTCACTTATCTTCCTGGAGCAAACCTTGTAACCTCTCTGAGCCTAAATTTTCTCGTCTATGGTTGTTGTCGATTCTTGAAAAGGACCAAAATGACACCATTGCTTTGGGGACAAGGTACAGTGTGTCTGACTGTGGCTGATCAGACCAACATGAGCTTGGAAGGTTCCATCACAGTTCAGGCACAAATAGTCCACGTGAACATTTGGAGTGGAGATGTCTCTAAACTTGTGTATCATGTTTCTTTTGAGCCACTGTAATTCTACTTTGCTCATGGAGCACGGCCCCCTCTCTGATGTGGGCAGACCATGCTGAGTAATCTAGTGCCAAGGCTTGCCATGTCTCACAATTGATTTCATTTTCTCATCTATAAAATGGAAATGACATTACTTGGAAGGGACACATGGAAGGGGTTTGGATGTGATAAGGTATGTAGAGTGCTCTGTAAAGGTGAAGAGGGCAGATGAGAACAGTGTAGTATGGAAGAGAGAGAGCTGGTATGGGAGTTAGGCAATTTGGGTTTAAATCTTGTCACTGTTGCCTTTGGCTGTGTGACTTGGGGGAAGCTACTGAATCTCTCAATAACACAGGTGAGACTGTAAATTATAATGGAGGTGTCAGTCATTTCAGGCATGCCTGACTCTTCATGAAACATTTAAGGTTTTCTTGGCAAAAATACTGGAGTCATTTTTCCATTTCCTTCTCCAGCTCATTTTATGGATGAGGAAAGAGAGGGAAACAGAGTTAAGTGACTTGCTCAGAGTCACACAACTAGGAAGTGTCTAAGGGCAGATTTGAACTCAGGTCCTTGACTCCAGGTTGTTCTATCCAATGTGCCACCTATTAATAGAGAATAACTTCATGGACAGTTCCCTATACTTAAAAAAAAAGACTTTTTGATCTATCTTCCCCCGCTCTCATCTGTTAGCACTTCTCACATACTCTGTATATATCTTCTATGTACCAATTTAAATACATTTTACTCATCAAAATGCAAGATCCTTGAGGATAGGGACTATGTGCTTTTTCCCCCTTTGCATCCCTCCTCAACCTCTCCTCACCTCCTTTTACTCACAATATCTAGCATACAGTAAGCATTTAATAAATGCTTCTTGATTGAAATCACAGATCCAATCCCCACTCATCACCCAAAAGATGAAATCAGTATCACTTGTTCCACATACTTTCAAAAATTTTTGTAAGGTTTTAATGTTGTGTGGAAAGTGGTCTGCAAACTTTGTTCACATTGAAGAATATGTGACTTTATCTTTGTAAGGAACGTCCTTCATCAATACTAATTGAAACCTGTTTATCCCCTAATTAATAGGTCCTAAGGAATCCTGGAAACACTAAGAGACCAAATTGGTGTCTGAGGTGGAACTGGTAGTAAGATCTCCCTCTCTCTGTAGACCCTCAAGTATTGTAAAAACATCAGCTTTTATGACAAATGTGAGTTATTTTAGAGAGGGCACTTGGTTTCTTCGAGGAGCAGGAAGGAAGCTATCAGGCTCCCACAGGGGAGAGAATCAAATGCCATAGAAGGTGAAGAGCTTACTTAGGCTTGCCCAATCAGTGTTATCAGGACCCATCTGGTCAGTCCTGAATTACCGTTTTCAATGATTCCAGTACAGGGCTACCCACTCCACCTCAAGCCTCGGATCCAAAAACCAGCCTGGCTCCCACTCCTGAAAACCTCAGGAGGACAAGGCTGTACTATGAGGTGATGCTTGTTCCCACCATTTTGGTGAGCATGAGCGCGTCTCCACCTGAGTGTTTGTGTCTTAAAGACCCAGTTCATGGTAATAACCTCTAAAGCACCACAAAGCGCTGCTTGTGATTTTTTGAAATGCTCTTTATATCTGGCTCATACATTTAAAATTATATTAATATATTCTGCACGTGTAGATTAAATGGGGCCGTGTGTTTTTACCTTTATTAAAGGCTTCTTATTTCGGCTGTTCCTAATATAATTAGAAGGGTTTTTAACCTAGGGATGAGTATATTTAGAGGAATGTAGTGTGGTAAACAGGTTTGAAGGAAGCTCTCTTCAGTCTTCAGAGTCCCCAGTCTACTTTCCATTCCCAGTCTTTGCTTCCTCAGGGCAGTGCTCCAGATCATTCCAAAGAGGCTCTGTCTCTCTCCTTTTTGTACAGGGATGCTTGCAAATGGGAGCTGCAGACCTAAAGAAGAAAGGAGGTCAAGGTTTAACTTGCAAGGGGAAAATGCGGCTTTGTCTCAGACCGCTGATGTCTAGGGAAGCAAGTCTTACCTCACTTTCTTCTTCTGCCGACCTCTCTCAAATTCCCTTCAGAGCTATCACCCCAAGGGTCCTATCAATATGGCACTCCTTTGGAGGCCTGACTTTCTCCCTATGTACATTACTTCTTCTCCTGATGGGACTGAAACTGAATTGATCTGTTCTCTGGACCATTGCTACAGACTCATCATTTGCAGATAGCAGAAAGTCGGGAGTAATAACTAAGCTAGCTTTTTAGAGTAGAAGATGAAAAATGAGTAGAATCCATAAATAGAAAGACCAATGAAGTCCTGATTCTTGCAGAACTTACAGATAGCTCTACAAATGTGTGATAGTAACACTCTAACCATTTTTTCAAGAAACCCTGAAAACAGAGATTACAAATTACAAAGTGAACTAGTTGCTGAAAATGAAGAGGTAATTTACTGTGGAGAAAAGATTGCATTTCTCTGGCAAGACATTTCTAATATCTGCAACTTTTGATTAATTTTTTGTTCAGGTCTGTGATGGATGAAAAAGTTTATTGAAGCTTTTCTTTGATTGTTTTTGGTCATTGTTTGACCTTAGTACACTTTTTAGATCATTGCTGTTTTAAAAGTGGATGAATTGGGCTGCTCTAAACCTCTTATGTGGCCTCTTTGCCAATGTTTCCATTTTAAACCAAGAAGGTTAGAGTCAAGAACTCTAGAAAGAATTAGAAAGAGAAATTCCATTCAAAATAACTAGAGAAATTATGCAATGTTTGGAGTGTAACCACTTTACACAGACACCTAATGAATGCAACTGTAAAAACACTCTTTGCAAAAAAGACCTAAATAATTAAAGGAGCATTAATTGCTCATGGGAAGGTTGAGTCAATGTAATAAAAAGGACAATATGACCCAGATTAATTTACTTATTTAATATTGTATGAATCAAACTGCTTGAGGAGTATTTTATAGAACTAAAAAAATGACAACAAAATTTATATGGAAAACAAAAGGTCAAGAATCTACTTGCTTCTTTGAAAAAAATGTTAGAAGAAAGGGGATCTATCAGTACCACACCTCAAATTATTCTAAAAGCAGTTATTAATGAACAAATTTGGCATTGGTTTAAAAAAAGAGAAATCTATCAGTGAAATAGGTTAGGCATATATTTTATAGAAACAAACACAGTAGCATAGTGTTCGATAATTCCAAAGACCCCATTTACAGGGAGAAGGATAAACATGGCTGAGAAATTTAGATGGCAGCTCGGAAGTAAGTAGGTATAGACCCACTTCTCACAAATGACATAAATATAAAAGGTCCCACTACAAATAATTAGAAGTGCAAGGAAGCAATTACATTTTGTATCTATGGGTGGGGGAAAGACTTCACACAAATAAAATGGGCAACTTTGATTGTATACAATTGTATTTAAAAGTTTATAGAAACAAATCTAATGTAGTTAAAATTACAAAGAAGACAAGTAACTAGTAGAAAACCTTTGTAACAAGTTTTTATGATAAAAGTTTCTATCCAAGAAAAATAAGGAACTGATTCAAATTTATAAAACTAAGAGGTATTTCCCCCATCGATAAATGTTTAAAGGAAATGAATAGGCAGTTTTCAAAGGAAGAAATCCCAGCTACCAAGAACCTTATGAAAAGATATTCTAATTTACTAATAATTAGAGAAAGGCAAATTAAATCATATTTGAGGTTCTATCTCACAGTCACCCAACTGACCAAGATGATAGATAAAGAAAATGACAAATGTTGGAGAGACTTTGGGAAAAGAGATACAGCAGTATATTGTTGGTACGACTGTGAGATGGACCTGCCAATCTGAAAAGCAATTGGCACTATGTCCAAAAATTATTAAACTGACCCAGCTATGCCACTACAGGGCTTATAGCCCCAAAGAAATAAAAGAAATAAGAAAAGGACTTACGCATACAAAAATATTTATATTGGCTTTTCATAGTAGCCAAAAATTAGAAATTAAGGAGCTGTCTTCCTGAAGCTAAATAAATTACAGCATATCAATGTAATAGCATATTATTATGTCGTACAAAAGGATGACATGGACAGTTTCAGAGGAATCTGGGAAGAGCAAAGTGAGAAGAACTAGGAGATTATTCATATGATGATAAAATTATAGAGGAAAACAACTTTGAAAAACTTTAGAAATCTCATTAATACAACAATAAACTTAAGTCTAAGAGAATCAAGATGAAACAAGGTGCTCACCTCCTGACAGAAAGGTGACAAAGCTGAAATTCAGGAAAAGATGTTTTTGGACATGATCCATATGGGCATTGACTTTACTAGACTATGTATGGATTGTTGAGGGCTTTATTTTTTGTTTTTCAAAAAAAATTTCTCAATGAGGTAAAGGGAAGGAAAGAGTTAGAAAAGGAAAAAATAAGAAAAATAAAGTTGGTAAGAAAAATATGATGAAGGCCATTGAAGCATTTAAAAAAATCATAGGAGAGAGCAAAAAGATGCTCAGAAGGTTACACAAACATGCAGGTCAGATTTGAAGGTAACATTAAAACTATTTTTAGTAGGTAGCTAGGTGGATCAATGAAGAGTGCTGGACTTGGAGTCACGTCTTCCTGACTTCTATTGTCTCATTTTATTGTCTCATTTAGTATTTCTATGACATTGGACAAGTCACTTAACCTCTCTCAGTCCCAGTTTCTTTGACTGTAAAGTGGAAATGATATTGATACCTACTGCTTAGGATTGTTATGAAGATCAAATTAAATAACATATCTACAATGCTTCATAAACCTTACAATCCTATTACATTCTAGCTATTTTTACATACCTGAAAAAAGCAAGCTGTATGTAGAGGTTCTCTGTTTCACATATAATATTTTTTTGTTTTATTTTGTAAATGGAAATACTTTCTCTTTATTTTCTGGTATGTTTATTAATGCAGAATAAAAAAGGGGAAAAAAATTAAAAGTTTCTACTTTACTAGCTAGTTGATGGTCAAATCATACCCTCTCCTTTCGTCATCTGTAAAATGAGGTTAATAATATTTGCATTATTTGCTGACTGAGATTGTTTATGATGGAAATGCTTTGTAAACTATAAAATGCAATGGAAATATGAGATGTTGTGATTTGTGCAGTTTTACAGAAGCAAGGGAGTGGTAAAATTCTTATTTTGCTGCAGAACAAGTACCACGGGAGATGTTAACGGATGGATATCCACATAAGGCTGCAATGGGATCTATATTGCTTTCTTGTAAATGATGTTATGAGGTTGGACTTTTGAATTTTTTTAATTGTAAAATCTAGAGTTAAGAGAGCTTAGAAATCACCTTTTAAAAACTCTTTATAGAGCGGGGAAATATATATATATATATATGTACATATATACATCTTTTTATATACATCCACATAATATACATACATAGATGTATATACACATGCCTATATTCTTAAATATGTATTTTCTTTATCAATCTATTGATCTGTCTACATAGTCCATCTATCTCTATTATTTCTTTCCCTCTACCCCCTTCACAATCTACCTCCCTCCCTACCTACGTGTCTATCTATCTATCTGTCTGTCTGTCTGTCTGTCTGTCTGTCTGTCTATCTATCACAGCTACATGGTGTAGTGCTTATAGTGTGAGTCCTGAAGTCAGGAAGACCTGAGTTCAAATCCACACTCAGACACTTATTAGTTATGTAACCCTGGGCAAGTCACCTAATTTTTGCTTCGGTTTCCTCATCTGTAAAATGGGGATAACAATAACCTTTACCTCCCAGGGTTGTTGTGAGGATCAAGTGAGATAGTTGTAAAGCATTCAACACAGTACCTAGCACACAGTAGGCACTATATAAATATTAGTATCATACATTCATATTTTTCTCTCCATATGCACACATATATGCACACACACACATCTACTATGCCATGCCAGCCCAGAAGTCAAGAAGACCTAGTTTAAAGTTCTGCCTCTGACATATAGTGACTGTGTGATCATGACCAGTCTCTTCCTTTTGGTGTCCTAGGCAACACTAAGAATTTAAGTTACAGATAAGTTGTTGATATGTGCAGTAAGGAGGAGTTTTTGTGCTGGAAATTCCATATGATGATGATATCACAAATATGGCTCTCTACACCTAATCTCTACACACAAATAAATACATATTTTTGGGGGGAGAGTTGAACTTCTATCTTCCTGATTCTAAGAATATTTCCTCCTACCCTCTCACTTTCCTCCTCCTTTTCCTTTCTCTTCTTTTTTCCTCCTCTCATATCTCTATATCATCCCTTTCTCTAACTATGCCTGTGTCTGTGTTGATACCAATACACTCAGAGAGAGTCACACAAATATATTTAAATTCAATAAAGATTTGTGGAGGTGAGGTGGAGTGAAAGGAAAGACAGTTGTGTGATTCTGGGCAAGTCATTTGACTTCTCAGTGCCACAGACAACTCTGAGATAAATTGCAGAGTATGTGCCAGTGTGCGTCAATAGGGAGTATTCTTTCTCACCGTGTGATCCCTACATAGATGAAATCATAGATTTGGTTAGACAATTATATATTCCATCTCATTTCTATCTTTATCTATCTGCACCTGTATCATATCACATCTATTTGTTTATCTCTCTCTCTCTCTCTGCCTGTCTGTCTTTCTTGTTCTAAAAGGAAGTCTCTTTCAGTTTGGAGGGAATTATTTTGCACCTTGTAAAAAATATAGACGTTTGAGTAGACTCAATTGCACCTTATAAACATGTGGAGCTTGGAATAGCTAATATGTATATTAAAAAAGTCAGGAAAGTAGCTGAGAGCTTGCATAGACATTGAACTCACCTTCAGGGCATAGATTTCCTCCGCAGATTTCCCTCACCAATTATTAAATGAACTGACCAGGGAAACAGTTTAAACAAAAAACTGAGCAGAGCAAACCTCAGAGATGTTTGGTGATTCCTGGGCAGTTGGCCATTGTCTGGTTATGGCCGACTTTGTGGTAGAGAAAGTTTGGGTAGTTGGAGAGTCATTGTAAGTGAAAGTGAGGGATCCACTTCCTATAGCAAAGGATCCAAAGAGATCCAATCCTATAGCATCTACAAGGAAAGATTAAAGCATAAATGAAAACCCACAAAGAGTACGAGCACCTGAGGATCTAGTTCACCAGGTGATTTGTATCCTTTAAGAACAAATAGGTACCCTCTTACTCCTTCCTTAATTATCTTGGATCTCAACTTCCTGCTCATCATTCTTTCCCTTCCTTATTTTCACTCTCTTGTCAGCTGTCATCATCCCATCCACTCCAAGCAAGGGCTTTCTTCCTTCTTTGATTTCCTTTTTCCAGCTAAAAGAAATTCTTTTTGTTTTTAGTTTCACTCAACAGCCTTGTTCATTCTGAGCTTTAGCATCTAGGACATTTTGCCAGACAGTCATGGTCATCCTCTATCATTTGACCTTCCTTCCATCATCTTTATTTTTCTTTTTAAAAAATATAGGGGTTGGTGGGTTCCCTATGTATTCACCTTGCTCTTATCAGATGAATCTCACTTTTCCTCCTTATCTGATCCCAGCTACTGTCCCTCAGCTCTCTCAAGCTCAGCTTTTACCCAACTCAATTTAATCAGTGACTAAACCAATAAAGAAATAGGAAAAACACACTCCTCATGCACTCTCTAGGGCTTAGGGACTTAATTCCTAAGCAAACAGTGGGGAAAACACATCCTTCTAGGACAAGGTAAAGGACCTGGTACTTTTCCGTCATGATGGAATCCTATGCCTTCCAAATCAACACAACGTTCTATGCGGATATTGCCCTTGGAATGTAAGTGGAAACATTAAGGAGCACTATTCTGCAGAATCAATGCTCTATCTTTATTTAATTTTCTTTTAATTAATTGCTGTGGAAATGTCTTTTTGTTTTTGGTTACATGGTCCATGACTGTTTCAGAGAGGTCTAATCTTGCGTCTGAATTCTTGTATTCATCTGAATTAGACTTGGCCTAGAACAATGAATTTATAAACCTCAATCCCGCCCACTTTTAGCCGAAAAGATCTTGTCTTTTTAGTTTGTCCTTACACTGCACTGAGACCTCAAACATATTATTTCCTTGTTCAATTTAAATTTCTTTTTCTAGGCTGTGAGGCAGGTGGGGAGCACAGTGGACAGAGCACTGATCTACTCTCCAATATTTAATAATTACGTGACTCCTAGCAAATTGCTTAACCTTTCTTTGCCTTAGCTTCCTCAACTGTAAAATAAGGATAATAGCAATACCTACCTGACAGGATTATTGCGACGATAAAATGAAATAGTTGTAATGTGTCTCGCACAGGGTCTGAGCTATAGCAGGTGCTTAATCAGCATTTGTTTGCTTTTCTTCATCCCCAAATAATCTTTCACATTTGTAAGGCAATTACATACATATGTATGGATTATATATATATACATATATATATATATATATATGTATATATATATACATACGTGTGTATGATTGTGTATATGCCCACACACACATATATATACACATATACACACATGTACGTATATATAGTATATGTATGTGTGTATATATGTATGTGTGTGTATATATACATATATATATGTCTATGAAATATATATATTGTCTATGAAACATAGACAGAACAGTTTCCCTCTTTGTTTCTTCTAAAATTGTAAATTTTTATTGCTGCTTCATCTGAAATATATATATATATAAAATTTCCCCATGAATTAATTCATTAGATCTTTCCACCAATCCTCTGATGGAGGTAGAGTGCAGGGATGAACTCCTGTCTATTCTGGAACTCTATAATAAAATGAAGGAGGATGGTATAATGGATAAAAAGGCAAAACTCAACAATTTGCTGTATGCAAGAAACCTATAAAATGTAAATACAGAATAAAAATGAAAAGTTGAAACAAAATTTACTATGTATCATGCACAGAAGCCTCCACGGAAGCAGAAAGTGTATTCATGATTTCAGATGAAGCAGCAATAAAAATTTACAATTTTAGAAGAAACAAAGAGGGAAACTGTTCTGTCTATGTTTCATAGACAATAAAATAATACATATACGGAGTTTAACATCTAGGTTGTTAAAGGAAAAACTAATCTGTAAATAGGTAAAGATAGTAAGATAAAAATTAAAGAAAGTTTTTATGTTTTTTTTTCTAAATCTAGCAGAAAAATGAAAAGGAAATTATAGAGGTGCAAGCTGGAGGAAGAATTGGATTTGAAAATTTTATGGCATTTTCTGAATGAGAACATCAGTAAATATTTCCCAATATTTAGTAACTTTACAAATATTTATCATGTCCTAGGACACAAGGAAATAATAAAAGGCAAAAATATTAAATACAACTTTTGTAGACTGTTGACTAAAAGAGAAAGTAATAGAAAAAACATAAGCAAATGCAAATTAAGTAAAAGCATCCCGAATAATGAGTAGGTTTAAGTATAAATAAATGAAATAATAAATAATTATTTTAGAGAATGCCAATAATGAAAAAAATAGTAATTCATGTAACAAAGGTCTTTGGGTTTTGGTGACTGAGTTCACATAAGCCAACAGTGTAATGTAACCGTAAAAAGAGGTAAATGTAAGACAATTGAGTAGTAGTAGTAATAAAGGTAACAAAGAAGAAAACAATAGCTAACGCTGTTATAAATTTTGTTCCAGCTCTTCATTTTCATACTGTGTTTACATTTCAATATGTGCAACATTATTTAGTAATAGTAGCAAACAATAATGATGATGAAAACAATAGCAAACACTGATACAGTGATTTAAAATTTGCCAAGTACTTTACATATATTAACTGATTGTACGGCACCCACAATGAGGGAGGTGACAATTTTACTGTACTCTTTGTTGGTTACATTGTATTTTGAGTATAGGATTTTATGCCATATTGAAGAAGAACCTTTGCCCATTGGAGTACATCAAGAGGAGAGTGGCCATGACAGTGAGGAGACCAGAAGCCATGCCAAGGGAGAGAACGTGAAGAATGCTAGTATTAATGCTCAACTGGGCTCTATTATTAACTAGCTATATGATCAGTGGAAAGTTATTTTCACTCTCTGCACATTCTTTGTTATCTGTAATATAAAGTGGTTATCCTAAATGGTCCTTTAAAGCAGGGTTGAAAGTAAACATTTTCTTGTATGGGGCAAATTCCATTGGATATGTGTGGGGGGGAGGGGGAGAGCAGGAAGTGGTGTGTGTGGGGGTCTCCTTCTGGCTAACTGTAGCTACATAAGAGAATGGGTACCTGACTGTTCAGAAAGTTTATCCAAGCGCTGGGACAAGGGTGCCACAGAACCCTTGGGGCTAGTGATCCTGCACCAGGTGAAGGAATAGGGTTGACTGTGTCTGAGATTCAGAGCTAGCTTTCTTCAAACCTCAGCTCAATCTTCCCTCTTACCTGATGTCATTTTATAGTCCTTAGCTGAATAACTTCTCCACCCCTGAAATCACCTTGCATCTAACTTAGCTGGCATTGTAGAAAGAGTGCTGATTCTAAAGTCAGAAGAGCTGAGCTCAAATCTTGCATATGGTATTACCTGTATGGTTTTGGTCAAATGAAGTAATTTCTTCGTGTCTCATTTTTCGTAGTTGTAAGACGAAAGGGTTTGATTTGATGGACTTGAAACCCTCTTCCACTTCTAGATTTGTGGTATTACATATATGTGTATATGTATGTATGTATATATGCATATGTATACACACATATATGCAAATGTATATGTATGCACATATATACATATATACACACATGCATACAGATATGTACATATACATATATATATTCTTTCGGTTCAGTTGTCTTTCAGTCATTTCTGACTCTTCATGATCTATTTGGGGTTTACTTGGCAGAAATACTGGAATGCCATTTTTTGCCATTTCCTTCTCCAGTTCATTTTACATATGAGGAAACTGAGACAACCAAGATTAAGTGATTTGTCTATACATGCAATATGTATGTGTGTGTACGTGTGTATCTCAGTAGGATGCATACTTCTTGAGGACAGAGATTCTTGTTTCCTTTTTGTCTCTATATCCCTAGTACCAATCCAATCACCCTGTACCCAGTAGGTACTTAATAAATGTTTGTTGATTAATGGAAATAAACTGAGCCATTGTCCCCACCTTCTCTTCATGTCAGCAGCCCTAGTCTCTCAACTGCTACCCAGCCCTATTCATTAGTTTATAAGCCCCTGCCCTGCTTTCTTGCTCCACCCCACTCTCCCAGAAGTGTAATGGACAAGTCCCTGCCCTCTAGTGAACTGTGAAACAAGTCCCAGAATCACTTTGGACACCTTGGCTTCACAAACAGGGAGAGAGTGAATTGATTGCTGAGCTCACCAAGTACTATGAAAGCATAAACATTAGGGCTAAGCTGTTTTTCTTCCTTTGACATATGTGCCACTATTTCAACTTTGCATGAGTAAAACTGGTGTTTGCCTTGGCATCCCCTGGGCAAGCTTAGAGGAGCTGGCAGAGGAGACAGACGGTTCCTTGTGTGCAGGGTAATGATTAGTTCTGGTGAAGACCAGAGGAGGTTCATGGCGACCACACTGAAATCCTGCAGCATTTGGAAAGTAGGATGAGGCAAGAGGAGTTTCCTATACTCAGGGCCATTAACCAGCCCAGATGGAAACCTGCTCCTTCTTCCTCTCTTGCCATGGAAAACAGGATCCTGAGATTTTTCTTCAGAATTGGGTTGCTAGAAGGAGATGCTTTAGGGTTTGGGAAGAGCAGTTATCTAGCAGACCCTTAAGATCAAGAATATTTAAATGACCAACATGACTTAGGGGAAATAAAATAATAGACATGGTTCACATTTTCACGGTGCTGTAAAGGTCACTTTCCTTGCAGCACAATGAAGTAGGGAGTGAAAGTATTACTACCCCCATTTTACAGATGAGGAAACTGAAGTTCAGTGGGATGAAATGGTCAAAGGCTATGTACAGCTTTTAAATTTTGAGCTGGAATTTGAACCCAGGACTCCTGACTGTGAGTCTAGGGTAGTTTCTCCTCGACCACATTTGCTTGTGAATAGGCAGGGAGGGGATGTTGTGAGAAATACTCCATGCAATAAGACAGCTCCTCACACATGGCTATAGGTGTCTAATAAGTTAGGGTAGAATACCAGGCTCTCAGATTGATTAAAGGCACATTCAGGCCTGAAACTATACTGGTTGCCCCCCACAGATAACAGTGGATGAGTTTTGTCTGTGACCCATATCACTCAGAAACCTGAACTTGGCAACTCATCTTTTCTTTTTTTCTTTAAAGTACTTTTGCTGTTCCATTTGGTTTTAACCAATGGATTCTTAGGTAAAATAACTTTTCAATATTTGCCATTTGTGTTTGGAGCTCAGGGAGGTGGTATCCATGAAAGGACCAAGAAAAGTGTTCTGATTAATCACTGGGTACTGGGGAAAGCAAGGTGATAGTGACTTAGAGGCCAGTTCAGCCAGCTAGAGAGAAATGGGGGGAACTATGCTAAGAACAAAATGGTGCTTCCAGAGGAGAGCATTCCCTGAGACTTCAGTCCCAAAGCACCATTAATCAGATTTATCTGTTGTTCATTCATTCTGGAAGAGAACCAGTGATATCAGCAGGGTGATGTCTTGACTTGTAAGTGAATTGGCTTTAAGTGAAGCAGCGTTGTGCAGTCACCCATCTCACTTTGTCCTCCTGAGTCATTGGAGGTCCTGTGGCAAGACATAGGTTAAGAGGACTGGTGATGGCCCCAGATATAGTGGAAGACTTTGGCTTTTAAAACTAAGGTCTTTCCCAGCTTTCAATTTGTCTGAGACAATGCCAATTCAGCAGTTAAAGGTTAGGTAGGAATTGAGGCAAACATGTATTAATCTGCCTTCACAAAAGAATATTTGGGGAGGGGAAGAGCCCATTCAATATAAAGATAAAGAGATTGAGGTCCAGGGAGTTGAAGTAACTTCCTGCCCAAGGTCACCCAGGTAGCAAGTAGCAGAGTCAGAATTCAAACCCAGATCTTCTGACTCCAAAGCTGTGTTACACTGTCCTATTTGTGGAATATGCTAACAATTTCTATGACTTTTTCATTTGCTCTGGCTATCACAGATTTAAGGTGCTCTTTTAAGCAATGAACTGACTTTCCCCAAATAAGAAGGAATTTGAGAAAATCCATCATGCAATGCTCCAATCCAAGGCTGAGTCAACTGCTCCATCACTTAAGCCTGCTCTGCCGATGACTTTAATTATATTTGTCACTCATCCTAAAAAACTGCCTTGCCAAACCCAACCCAGATGCCAAATTCACCCAACCCTGAGCCCAGCCCAAAACCTGGAACCCAGCTTGGACCCAGAGCTCACATCAACCTGTCCCACAGATCAGCCCAGCCCAGCCTAGAAGAATTTGATGCCTATATTTTATATTTTTAAAATGTTGTGTTTAATTAACTATGACATAATTGTAAATTGTGTAACAGTGGTTCCTATCCTGCAGGTTGTAGACTCCTGGGGTTCATAGAGTTATGGAGTCCTTGCCTCTATTCATTATCCACAACACTAAATAATTAAATATAACATAAACAAACACGTCTTCTGAGAATTGAATTGCTGTCATCATCTGTTGTTGTTTAGTCAATTAGTCCTGTCTGATTCTCCCTCACCCCATTTGGGGTTTTCTTGACAAAGATACTGGACTGGTTTGCCATTTCCTTCTCCAGCTCATTTTACAGATGAGGAAATTGAGGCAAACAGGATTAAATAACTTGCCCAGGGTCATACAGATAGGAATTGTCTGAGGTCAGCTTAAACTCATAAAGATGAGTCTTCCTGACTACACACATATTTCTATGTATTATTATTTTTCAAATTATACAGATGTTATTATGATTAACAAGCTACAAAATTATTTAAAAGTGTCACTCAATTTGTAGTAGCTTTTATTACCATGTTTTTCAATAAAATGGATCCAAACATTACACCTATGGTCAGGTGATGGTCTAATTTTTTTTGAGAAGTTAAAAAGACATTCTTTTACTTGAAAAGACTAGGAAACACTGGTGGTCGATACAAAGCTTCACAAAGTCTAAAACAAAGTATATCATGCTACATTTATGATTGCAATCTGGTGCAGAGGAAAGAACAGTGTAACTTGCAGGAATCAGATCTAGGTTGAAGGTGTGACTCATTTATATCTATGTCATTGATAATGTGACACATTTCCTTTAAGTTTCTGCATTTGTTAAATGGGCATACAAATCCGTGCTCTTCCTCTCTTGATTCACCATTTTAGAGATGAAAGAATAACCTGGTCCATAGACTGAAGCACAGATATTACAAAATCATTCATTACCTGTTAGAGTTGATAGGGACCTTAGATATTCTATCGCCAATTATCCTTTCATTCTTTTAATAGGCATTTTCTGAGCATCTACTATGTGCCAGACTCTGTGCTAATTGTGGAGAGCCCCAATTTGACCAGAATTTCTTAAAAGACTGATCCACCCTCTCAGTCAGACCAAGTTTCAGTGAAGGTAGAAAGCCTTAAAAGATGAAATGACCTGTGGTGCATAGGCTAGAATAGAAATATTATTAAGCCATAACCTGTTAGAACTGGAAGGAACCTCAGGGAAGACTGTCCCCTGTTCATAACTCACAAGTGAAAATGAGACAATCCCCATAATCTGATGACCAGACACTTTACTATATGGAAATATGCAAGAGATCCTGCATCTGCCCAAACTAACTGCTCTAATCTTATTGAGTATCCTTTCTATGCTATGACCAAGTAAATCTCCTTTTGTTCACTGCTGAATAATCTACAAGTGTCTTATTTCATTCCAATGTAGGACTTAAGCTCTTCTCTCTTCTTGGAACATAAGCTAAAATTGAAGGACCCCAACTCCATTAGAGTGAACTTGTTTATTTCCTTCAGTGATTAGGAAGCCACATAAATATAGCTGGTGGTTACTAGAAAGCTGTGTCAATATAGTCTTGGGGACAGCCTTCTTGAATTATAGGAAAATAGCTAGTCTGACTTAAATGGGGCAGGGAAGTGTGAAGAGAACTGGCATATCACAGAGATGATTGCAATAATGCAATTTTTTGCATTTATTGTTAAGTTTGAAGTTCCAAATTCCATCCCTCTTTTCCTCCCCTGCTCCCTCCCTGAGATGGTAAGCAATCTGATATAGGTTACACATGTGCGATCATGTAAAACATTTCCATATTGGTTCTTTGTGGAAGAAAATTCAAACAAAACAAAGAAGGAAAGGAAGGGAAAAATATTATGCTTCAGTCTGTGTCCAGATGACATCAGTGCCTTCTCTTTCCATCATGAGTTCTTCAGGATTGTCTTGGATCATTGTATCCATAAGAACAGCTAAGTCATTTACAATTCTTCATTGTACAATATCGCTATTACTATGTACAATATTCTCCTGGTTCTACTCACTTCACTTTGTATCAGTTCATGTAAGTCTTTCCAGTTTCCACACAGATTATCTGATCCACACTCCTCATTTTATGGATGAGAAAACTGAGGTCTAGGGGTCAAATGGCTTTTTCAAGGTCACACAATTAGTGTCAGAGCTGGGACTGGAAGCCAGATCTCCTGGTACTCTTGCCAGTACACTTTATTGTCTTTACATGGTGCACCGAAATCGACAGAAAGCCTTAATGTTAGAACATGCTTTAGTCAGGTGTACAGGATGTCCAAGGGCATTGTTGAATAAGAATAATGTTTCATAAATAAGGCTATTTTTCTGACAATATTCCTTAACACTTTCCCTAACTTCTTCCTCCAAAGTTTCATCAAATTAAGATGATGAACTTGCCGTTTTAGTTTTATTTTTTTCAATTAACTATATATTTATATGTATATGTGTGTGTATATATATATGTACATATATATGTATATAAAATTTCCCTCTCACCTCCCACCCCTCTCCACTGAAAAACCAAAAGCAAAACAAGATCCTTGTAACAAATGTGCTTAGTCAAACAAAACAAATTCCTTGCCTTGGCCCTGTCTACCATCTGCCCATCTATCAATTCTCTATCAAGAGGTGGGAAGCATAATTTATCATTGATTCTCTGGAACCATGTTTGGTCATTGTATTGATTAGGGTTGTTAGAACTTTCAAAGTAATTGATTTTTACAGCATTGTTATTACTGTATAAATTGTTCTCCTGCTTTCACTGACTTCACTTTGCATGAGTTCATACAATTCTTCACACGTTCTCTGCCTTTCATCATTTCTGATGGCACAATAGCATCCCATCATATTTATGTACCACAATTTGTTTAGTCATTCCCCAATTACTGGGCATATCTTCTGTTTCTAGTTCTTAGTCAATACATAGAATAATTGCTAGAAATATTTCTGTTTTTGTTGGTCCATTTCATTTTTCTTTGATCTCTTTGGAGTACAGACCTGGTTGAAGGGTATACTCAGTTTGGTAACTTTTGGATAATAGTTCCCAATTGCTTTCCACAATGGCTAGAACAATTCACAGCTGCACTATTGGTGGAGCTAATATGGTGGTATAGCCATTCTGAAAAGTTATTTGGAACTGTGACTGCAGATTCTTGAAGGATAGTCCAGTTGAGGACAAGCTCTGGTAGGTTCTCCTAAGCTGGAAAGGTCCAGTGACTCATCCCTAGGGGTGTATGCACCAGGGACCTAAGACACAGCATAGCTGGGACATGAATAGATGGAGGTTGAATTGATGTGAATGGAATTAAGAATCCTAGGAGTAAGAAATTCTCAATAAAGTGCACAAAAAAGCAGTCAGTGAACCATTCCTCCCAAAGGGATCTTTAGGATTTCTTGCCCAGATGCCTACAAACTTGCCTTTGACTTAACTCTTCAGGGATCTGAAAATTTCAGAGGGATGTATGAGAAAAAGTTTGCATTGGAAATCACCCCCAGCTCTTGAGCCAAGAAAAAAAGTTTCTCCTTGAAAACCAGGCAGAGATTTTCCTTTTTGGAGGGATGTATGTTCTGGAAGACATTTTCTTCCGGAACAGCCATGGCTTGTTGGTATTGAAGACTTGCCTGGCACAGCAATCTTCCTCTCCAGTAATGTTTGCCAAGATTTTAGGGAAACCTTGAGCTTCTAACCATCTTTAAAGCCCCAGAAGTTTTAGCTTGCACTCTGATCTTAGGCAACCCTTACCTTCCTTAAAACACACGGACCAAGTCTGACTTTCACTATGAAAGTCATTCTTTAATCTCAAACCATTGTGTTGCTTTTTTCTGTCAAAGGATCTCAGAGACTTAGCTTGAAAATGGTGCCTAGATTCAATAATTCACAGGGCTAAGTGTGGTCATGAATTCACACAAGGTTTCCATCTTACTTAAAAATTCTAAATGCTACCTAATAACAGTAAATACAAGGGTTGGCAAACTATGGTCTGTGAGCCAAATTCAGTCTGCTTTCTGTTTTTGTAGAGCCCACGAGCTAAGAAAGGTTTTTACATTTTTAAATTGGCTGAAAAAAATCAAAAGAAGAATAATATTTTGTAAAACATGAAAATTATATGAAATTCCAATTTCAATGTCCACAAATAAAGTCTTACTGGAATACAGTGATGCTCATGTGTTTACCTACTATCTGTGGTTTCTTTCACCTTACAATGATAGAGGTGAGTAGTTGTGACAAAGTGAAGTGCTCCTCCAATTACTTAAGCTGCTATTACAATTGCTGTGACAGACTTATAACTTGACAACATTTCAAGTGTGTATATCCATATGCAACACTTTATTGTTATTTTTACCATTAGTATGTATGTATCATGTCAAAAGATGAAAAAAAGAGAAAAAATGTTTTGTTATTTTTATGTGTTTGAGACTGATATGATAACTTTTGGAAATGAAATAATTTTGGAAATTACCTTTTTTGCTGCAGACTTTATAATGTTTCTTAATGAATTCAATCTAAAATTATAAGGCAAACCAGAGTTTATGTTGAAACATGCTGTGACAAAGACAATTTGATGATAACTAATGTTGCCTGAATCAGATGTGATGTCGAGACTTTACACACTTCCCATGCTGTCAAAAATTAAAAGAAGAAATGAGATATCCATTCCTATACAAATTTGAAGTGTCTATATGTATTCTGAGCCCAAACTACAGTTCCAGCAACATTTTTTGGACCTTGTTGCAAGTGCAAAAGAAATTTCCATATTTCAAGATCCATTTAGATATGTAATTGAAGACCTTTCACCTAACCTTCAATTGGAAGTGGTTAATCTGCAATGTAATGACATGCTAAAAGGTAATTATAAAAAAATAATTTAATAAATTCTAATAAAAATACCTCCCAAGTGATGAATATACTCAATTAAACTCATATGCTTGTGGATTGATGTCAGTATTTGGTGGTACTTATCTGAGTGAAAAGACATTTTCAAAGATGAAATATATAAAATATGATCACAGATCAGCATTAACACTGAACATTTGCAATCAATTTTGATGAGAGAGAACACTAACTTTGAATCCAGTAAAGTGAAATGTTGTCCTCACCAAAGAATTCAATTTGTTTCATTAGTTGCCTGTGTTACTAAAAATCATACTTACATTATTATTATTAAAATATTTTGAATCTCACCAATAAAAATTTGTGGAAATTTGTTTTCTCTCTCGTTACGTAAATATTTATATAATATCCTTGATTTTTGCTTCTTGGCTTGCAAAGTTTAAAGTATTTACTATCTTGCTCTTTATAGAAAAAGTTTGCCAACCTCTGGTTTAATACAATGAGACCACACATTTAACTTCAGCACCAGTGCCATCTTTTTAAAAATAGCAGGTTTAGAGACAAACTAGGGGAATAGAAAGAGCAATGAATTCAAGTTCACTAGCTGGTTGTGTGGCCATGGGTAAATCACCTCCCTTCTTTGAGACTCAGTTTTGTCAACTATAATATGTGGATTCAGTGAAATGTAAACTCTTTGAGGGCAGGGAGTGGAGTGTGTGTGCACATGCGTGTGTATTTATAGCCCACAGTGCCTGGCCTTTACCAAGTTTTGGGAATTCAGATCAATTGAATTGAAAAATGATTCTAATGTTTTAAGGTTTATTTGAATTTTAGAAAATTTTATTCTAGTATTTTATACATAAATATTTCATATTTTCCATTTTGAGTTCTAAATTCTCTCCTTCCCTCTAGTCCCTCTCCCACCCACTGAGAAGGCAAGCAATATGATATTCATTATACATGTGAAGTCATATAAAATATTTCCACATTAGCCACGTTACAAGAAAAAAAGGAAGAAAAATAAAGTGAAAAAATATAGCATTTTATATTTTCAGGTACTTTCCAGCCCTGTGATTTTATGTGTAGATCCTTGTGTTTGAAGTGCTCATAATACGAAGAGCTCAAGTGTTTGGGGATATAGGGAGCAGGACATCTCTTGTTCATAGCCTCTACCAAGAAAATGTGGAGAAATCAACACACGCCAGCACCCAGCATATTGACACCTGCTTCCTTTGCAAGAAAGCGGTTTAAAACCTTAAAAAGAAGAGTTTTATTCAGACAAAAAAGAAAACTAGAACATTTGGAAAACAAACAGAAACCCTCTGATGTCTCCTTCTGAGCCTGACCATCGACTTGTCCATTAACTGTCACACACCCAAAAGTGAACTTGCCAGGGACTGTGGGACAGAAGAAAAGAAACCCTGGGACCAGTAGGCATCTTTCTGACAAATATCCCTTACAAATGTGTTTCAGTTTTGTTGTGCATCAAGTAAGAACTTACTTTCCCCAGGGACTTTATGCATATGCAAAAGAGAAAGTATGTTATAAACAAAGTTTGAGCCCATTTTCCCTAGGAATGAAGTAAGGGACAGTATACCTTTTGATTGGGAGTTGGGGGAAATGTTTTTATACTTCTATCCTAGTTGTATCTTTTTGAGTAAATATCCTTTTTTTAAATATCCTAATTGATATAGCTAGTTAATTGATTTTGGGTAAATATCTGCTTAATTGACATCAAGGGTAGCATAATGAATCTAGGATTGTGAACAATAGTATTTGAACCCTCAATTTCTCAGGGTTTCCCCTAATCTTGAGGAGGGAAATTGTTAACTATTGTGTGGGAACTCTGCCAGTGAATGAGAGTACAGCTTGGGAGAATGAACCCAGAGTGGATTATACATTTGTTTCTTTAAAGTTGGTTGGCTCCTTTGCATTTCCAATTTTACTTCTCAATCCGCAAATATAATAGGGCTATTGATTACCAAATTGTTTAAGATATATGCTATTATTTGAATACAGTTTGAGTGGGGGATAATTGAGAATGGAGGGAGGGACTGGATAGAAAGTGAAGGTCTAAGGAGAAAACTAGGAACTGGATTTTTTTTTCTATTTCTTTATGCACCAGTGATTAGTATAGTGCCTCGCACATCACAGCACTTAATAAGCGTTATTTGACTGACCAACTAACACCAGCACTTAGTAGAGTGCCCGGCGCATAGTAAGCCGTAATAAATGGTGATGGTTGATTGAAAGGCGGAGGGGAGGAAGAATGAGAGTGAATGGTAGTTCAGCCTGCTCACTCACTCACTGGCTCAGCATCAAGCAAGCCACCACAGCTACATTTCACTATAATTCTTCCCCACTTAGCTTCTTTCCCTCTCATTTCATTCTCTTTTCCATCTCAGCCTCCTCCTTCTGACACATTCGCTCCAACCTTCCTGTCCTCTCACTATAATCATTTTAAGACTCAAAAGAGTCTTGGTAAAATGCATTGCAGATTGTCACAGCTTCCAAACATTCTCTATCCCTCCCCAGTCATTTGCTTTGATAATTGGCCTCATGATCATGTCAATATCAAATAAACAGATGTTCATAGTTAATCCCTAATTTTGCCATCAAAAATATACAATCTCGGGAAGAAACTGAAGGGGAAAGAATTTTTTAATTTACTGTGTATCCTTCCCCCAAATTGTAAATGGCTGAATAGCCTCCAAACGCAATATTACAAGTCAAACAAATCTCTATGTTCTCCACAGGAAGTATTGAATATCCCACTGAAATGAAAGGGAAGAAAAAAAGAGGAAAGAAAGATGGAGCCACTTTCCTAAAATGGACTCAGTTGAATAAAACCTCTTTCCAAGTATTTTTTTTTTATTTCTAGCATTTATTCTTTCAGAAAGCATTTAGGCAAAAAATGGCTTGGGGGAGTTTATTTTTTTTCCTTTGGAGATTCTTTAAGGCTTCAAAGGGATGTGAATGCCAAAGACCTGTCCCACCAAACCTTGGAGACTTGACCTCCTGAAGACCACTGTGGGTTGGTACTCATGGTCTTCAACTCGAGTCCCATTTACCAGGCTTGAAACTTCCAGGAGATACCAGGGAACACTGGGAGAGATTGAAAGCTATTTGGTGTTTTGTGAAAGGAGGAAGGGATACAGCCTGGCCA
>CM053772.1:57401197-57432064 GCA_028658325.1 Potorous gilbertii
TCTCTTTCCACTACACTACCTAGCTGCACCAAAGCATTAGTTTGCTGCTTTGTACTTCTAGACACCCTAGCTAGAAATGAAATGTCAAATGCAAGGGGAGAGAATGGTAGAATGGATGAGTCAGGAATGACCTGAAAGGCAAGGGCTAATGTTTTAAAGGAAGAAACCATCTTGTTTAATGAAACAGCCAGGATAGTGATTGTGCTTTTAAGACCTGGGTTCAAAGGAGTCAACCTTGGGGGATGGAGGGCACAGAGCAGGAAATTAATCTCTTAACCTTGAGTTTACTGTAAGCATCTGAACCAGTCTCTTTCGTTATACTAACCACCCTGAGGATTATGCTATCTCTCCTCTTCTCTGCCCCACCTCCAGTAGTATGGTAGAATGGAAAATGTGTGAAAATTAAAATGCCACCCACATACCTATATTTTTAACATTAACTTTACAAATCTCCTCCATTAAATGTCACTCAATGTCTCATCATGGCACTTAGATAAATCTAGGTTCATAAAGGCTTTAGGCCAATGGAACATAAGCTTCTTCATGGTCCTGGTCTACCCTGACGACTGGCGAAGTTCAAAAAAGTTTAGTGCTAAAATGACGGAAATAGTCCTGAAAAAGCTCCTGGAAACCATTCTCCCCACCCCCACCCCCAACTTGCCCAAAGGCATACGTATGGTAAGTGGCAGAATCAAGATTTGAATGTAGGTTTCCTGATAATAGCACCAAAGTCCCTTTGTTATTTTAGGAACATGAAAGTATTTCCCTGGAAAAACTATCTGTTTAAAACATTACATTCAAAAGTATGGTTCAACCAGACAATAGCTATAGTTACTAATTGGATTTATTTTAAAACGTTTAAAAGAATTGTGTGATGCTGTATCTAAAGGATTTAAGCACCTTTTATTTTATTTTGCTGGAGTATTAACAGTAACTCACATTGTCATGAAAACCCAGTGATGTAAGTATAAGTATGAATATCCCCATGTTAGCATAACCTCGCCTTGTCCTATTTTTCCGGGTGTCTTAAACCATACTCTGTCCCACCCCACTGCACATATTCCATATGGGATCCAGTGACACTACCTCCTTACTGTTCCTCATTTAAGACTCTCTGCGTCCTGACTCTGAGCTTCTTCATTGGATCTTTCCAGTGCCTGGAACATTCTCTCTTATCTCCTCCTCCTGGCATTCTTCAAGTCCCAAGCCAAAATCTCACCTCCTATAAGAAGCCTATCATGGATCCACTTAGTGCTAGTACATTCCCCCTGTTGGTTATCTCCATTTTACCCAAGTGTATGTCTTGTTTGCACATAATGGTATACATGGTTATTCTCCCCCGTTAGACTGTGAGTTCCTTGAGGGTTTTCATATATATATATATGTATACATATATACATATATGTATACATATATATTATAAATATATTATATTTAGGATAATCAAAATGACATTCATTCAAAGCTGTTCTTAAAACAATATTACAGTTACTGTATACAATGTTCTCTCTTGGCTCTACTTATTTTGCTCATTATTTTGTCCTAATTAGTATGTTTTGGGTTTTGTTTTTTTGGATCCCCAGTGCTTAGCATCGTGCATGATGTATAGCAGGCATTTAAGTGTTTACTGAGTAACTGACTGGCACATAGTACGAACTTAAGTGATTGTGATCAGTAGAGAAAGAACTCAATTCAAAAATTCATTTCAACAGTCCAATCAAAGTTTACCAGATATTAACTCTAAATATTATTATTAAATCTGACATTTAGGGTATAAAGATAAGTAAGTCCAAGTCCCTGTCCTCAGGGAGCTTATAGATCAATGGGGAAACTCAGGGGGCTACATGATTACCGTAGGCAGGATGCAAGAAGCTTGATAAGACAGGCTAAAAGAAGGTGCTATGGGGATTTAGAGTGGGGAGCAATTATTTTAGCTTGAAGGAGCAAGAGAACTTTTGTGGAAGAGACAGTATGTTCAGTCCTTGAAGGATGGATAGGGTTTTGGTAGCAAGTAATGGGTAAGGTATTTGAAATAGTAGCCTAAACAATGACCCGAAAACAAGAAAACACAAGCATAGTCAGCAGAAAGTAAATAAGGCAGTTTGGTTGGACCAGAAGATATAAGAAGAGACAATACAAGGCAAGAAAGAGTTATATAACTGGGATGAGAGGGAATAGTTACCTGGAAAGTCAAGCTAAGGAGTTGGCTCTGTATTCTACAGGGAATTAGAGTTGTTGAAGTTTTTTGTGCAGGTGGACAATCTGAGATTTTCTAAGGTCATTGATTCTAGAGCCTGGAAGCGTGACAGAGGTCATCTACTTCATTTTACAGTTCAGGACTTTGAAGCCCGAGGAGATCCAGAGATTGGCCCAAGGTTACACATACAGTAAGCATCAGAGGCAGGCTCTAGCCCTTGTCCTCTGCCTCCAGAGACCTCTGCTTTCAGTTGCTGCCCTGGGCAGTGATTGCTGCTACAACACTGGAGGCAGGTAGGAAGGTTGGAAGGCCATTCCAAGAAACCACATGAGAGGCTACAAGGGCCCAAGAGGTTGCTTCTTATAACCCTACTGACTGCAAAATCTCCCATGTGAACCCATGGGTAATTAGTTTCATTTTCTGTGCTATCACAATCAGCCATGTCTGCTACTTCTGCTGCCTCGTTTCGTTGTTTCATTCCCTCAGACTCATTCATGAGAATTTAAGTTTTAGAGATTGAAAGGAATTCAATTTCCCCTTTATCTTCTCTTGTGAAAATGGTGGTGCCCCCTGGTGGCAGAGTCATGCCATACTGATGGTCTTCGTTGTTCATAGACCCTGGAAAGGACCTTGGAGAGATCATCAGGGCAGTGTCGGCATTTTCCAGAGGAGCGACTTGTAACCTATAGAAGTCAAAGGTATTGCCCAAAATCAAACAGCAAATAGATGGTCAAGACTCAAACTCAGTTCTTTTGACCCCTAGTTCACTGGACAGCTGTAAATAAAGGAATTATAAGAGTACCTGGAGATTAGGATGCATGGTACCCTTGGCCTGAATTGCAGTTTTAGCTCATAGAGAAACAAGCTATTTTATTTAGTGAGTTTTAAAACTTAATTTTATTTACATTTAATTATAATATTTTAACATGTTAATTATTTGACCTACTTTCTATTGGCAAAGAGCCCTGGACTAGGTAACAAAAGAGATGTGCATTCCTGCCATTCTTGTGGCAGTTTCTTCCTCAAACAAAGGAGTTGATAACATGGGGAAAACACTGAGTGAATTCAGTGAATCTGAGTTCTAATCCCACTTCTGATGTTTATCTCTGTTACTCTCTAGTCCTCAGGTTCCTCAGCTGTAAAATGACAGAGTTGGACTAGATTGACTTGTGGGATCCCTTCTTGGTCTACCATTCTCTGATTATTTGATTCTAAATCTGTCCATCTGTTTGTTAAGGTCCTGTTGACTGCAGCACTGTCTGCCTTTCTTGCTTTCTACTCTGATGCTACCACACTGGGTCAGAAAGGGAACTTTTCCTCATCAGAAATTGTTCTATTCTATTCTAACTGATTCTCTCTCATTTTCTTTGGTGTCCTTGCCAAGATTATCCTCTCACATCACATTGGGTCCCATTCCCTCTCTCCTTTTGTGACCTTGATGCTTTAATCTCTCCCTCTCATGCTTCTTCATCCTGTCCCTCTCCCCTGGCTCCCCCATTCAGTTTACAAACACACTCAGACTTCTCTATCCTAGGACTCTTCCTTTGATCTGGCTTCTCTCAAGATGTTATCCAACTTCTTTTTCCTTTTGCTACCTAAATTTCTAGAAAGAGATGTAGACACTATCTTTACTTATTTGATTCTCCTTACTTCTTTGTAATTTGGATTTTATCTCTACCACATTAATGAAAACACTCTCCCAAGTCACACATGGCCTTTTTGTGGCCAAACTTAATGACTTTTTCTATTTTTAGATCTTCTCTCCTTTGGTCTTTCTGAAGAACCCTCCTTTTTGAAATTCCTCCATTGGTTTATGACACTATAATCTCATGGTTCTCCTACTTCTTTGAATGCTTTTCAGATTCCTTGGGTGATACAATTTCTTTCTTATGTACTCTAAATGTCAGTGTCTCCCAAATTACTCTTGTCTCTTGGTGATGTCATCCACTTCCACAACTTCATTGATCACCTTTAAGCAGATGATGGCTTTCTCTTGGTTCTCCTTCTGGACCTTCTGCAGCATTTGATGCTGTTGTCAAATAGTGATATTTCTCCTTCTGTGGGTCTGCTCCTTCCTGGCTTCTTATAACACTGGACTTTCCTGGATTTTTTCCTGTGTTTCTAACTTCTCAATCTCCGTTGCTGGATTAATATCCATGTTCCATCCTCTTCTCGTGGGCTGTCTCCTGGTCCCTATTCTCTCTTCTTTCTATACTTTTATAATGATCTCATTAGCTCCTACATGTTAAATTATTACTCTATGCAGGTTCCTCCCAAATCTCATAAGCATCTGAAACTCAACGTATCCAAAATGCTCATCATCTTCCCCTGAAACCTACCCCTGCTCCAGACTTCTTTCTTTCTACTGTGGACAGCACCATCCTTCCAAGAACCCAGGTTTGCTATCTCAAAGTCAACCTTGAATCATTTTTACTCACCTCCCCTCATCATATCCAATCTATTGCCAACTCTTGTCAGTTCTGTCTCCGTGACATTTTCTGTGCCTATCTGGATCAGTAAGCACCCCAACATACACAAGAGGCCTGCTCTCACAGGTTCTTAAACCTCCATTTATCAAAGGAAAGGCAACTTTTGAGGGGTCAACAATCACTTTAATTAGTTCAACCAGATGCTTCCAGACATGCCTTTTTATATTTTACATTTCCAAATCTACCAAGTCTCTTATCTATTCCACAAATAGAGAAAATACAGAGATATAAAAATCAAGGTGTCCATGGGCAGGTCATTTCACTTCTTAGCATTCTAGGCTAGTCTCTAGAGCTATTGGCAGAGAAGGCTCTGACCTACATTGGTAGAGGGAATTTCCTCATCTGGTTTTACTTTGGACAGGGCTCTACTATCTGCATGAGAGCAATATTGCTATACATTTTACATACATCCTTAGATTGAGTGAACCTTTATATCTGAGCAGTCAAGGGGTCTGGACATACAGGTAGTCAGAGTCTCAACCAAGTAATTACAAGATCCTTCTCATAAGAGAACCCCCAAAATAAAATACCAGTCTCCAAGTATATATAATGAAGACTTAACTCCTGATTGGCTCACAGGCAATAGGCATGAAAGGCACATGACTCAGCACAGCTGCAAACCATCAGGGCTCAAATGAGACTGAACCCTCAGATGCTCACAATTTAACCTGAGCCTGGGAAACAACTCCAAAAAGAAAACAAACTTGCTTGCTGTTACACTATCTCCCTCTCCCTATTCATATAAACACAACCTTAGATCAGACCCTCAATCAACTCTCCTCCTAGACAGCTGTGAAAGCCTAGTAATTGGTTTCCCTGCTTCCAGCATCTCTAATAAGTCCAAACTGATTTTCCTAACACATAAGTCTCATTCTTAATTATTAATTAATTCAATAAATGATGTTATTCCCTTGCTTAAGGGAAGCAATCTTCAATGGCTCCCTATTGCCTCTGGGATAAAATATTACTTTCTCTATTTGATATTTGGAGCTATCAGCTTTCTTCCTCCAACTTATCTTTCAAGATTGATTTCCCATTACTTACCCATTACCTACTCTATGTTCCAACCAAACTGACCTACTCATTGTTTCCTGACTTTGTACAATTTTTCCCCTGTGGTTGGTTAGTTCCCCCTCCTCATCTTCAGTTCTCCCTCCTCACCTCTAATCTTGGAATCCTTCAGGACTTATCTCAAGTGCCAAATCCTACACAAGTGCCACTAGTGTTCTTGGACTCTCCTCCCCTTATATTTTGCGCTTACCTTGTTGATATTTTATATCATCAATGTAAGGGCAGCATGTGTAGTGAGGAGAGAGATGGCCTGGAAGTCATGGAGGCAAAATCCAAGTTCTACATCGGACACAGAGTGGATATGTGTCCCTGGGCATGTTATTTCACTTTTTAGCATTCTAGGATAGTCTCTAGAGCTATTGGCAGAGAAGGCTGTGACCTACATTGGTAGAGGGAGTTTCCTCATCTGGTTTTACCCCTCAGCTGTGCACTTATTTCCCTGGAGTAGAATATAAAGTCTTTGAGGGCAGAAACCTTTTGGATTTGGGATTTTTAATCCATAGTGCAGTGCCTTGTATGTAATTGATACTTAATACATGCTCACTAAATAGAATTTTACATTTTTAATACAATTTAAATTTTGGGCAGCTGTGGTAGACAGAGTACTACAGTCAGGAAGATTCATCTTCCTGGGTTCAAATCTAGCTTTAGACACTTCCTTGTTGTGTGAGTTAGGCAAGTCACTTCACCCCGTTTGCCTCAGTTTCTTCACCTGTAAAATGAGGTGGGGAAAGACACTGGGCATGTCACTTCACCTGGTTTGCCTCAGTTTCTTCATCTGTAAAATGAGGTGGGGAAAGACATGGCAAGAAGATCCCAAATGGGGTCACAAAGAGTCAGACACAATTGAAAATACCTGAACAACAACAGATTTAATAAATCTTCACCATGAATGTCTCCTCTGAACTCTAGCCCTGGATTTCCCACTCTCACATGAAGATCTCTATTTAAATGTCTTCCTGGCATGTAAGTTCAATATGTTTCAAATGGAATCCACCTCCTTCCCACATAAACCTTCTGTTCTTCTTGATATCTACTGATGGCTGCATTGTTCTTCCAGCCACCCAGGCTCATAACCTCAAAGTCATCTTTGACTCTTCCCTTTCTTTCACCACCCACCCAGATCGTAGCAGTTGTAGTTACAGTAGTAATTTTCAACATTTAAATGATGTTTTAAGGTTTGCAAAGCACTTTATGCATATTAACTCACTTGATACACAAAAACTATGAATTTTTGTCTCCATTTTACAGATAAGAAAAGCCATGGCTTCGGTTCCCAATTCTGGTTGGTTCTAATCTTAAAATTTCTCTTGCATCTACAATTTCTTTTCCATTCCTACTGCAATAACCTTAATGACTCTTAACTCTGATCATTTAATTTCCACTTAACTGAGTAGTTTTCCTGTCTCCAGTCTCTCCTTACTTTAATCTATCACCCATGCAAGCTACCAGCTACATCATCCTTTTAACTCAGCACTGTATCATGCCCCTCCTCAACTGCCTTCTCCAGCTCCCCAGTGACCACCAAAGAAAGTAAAAAATCCATAATCTAGCATTTTAGGTCACTCACAATATGGCCCCAAATCTAGTTTTCCAGCTTCATCTCCCTTTGTATATTCTATCTTCTAGCCTGGCTATCTTGAGTTCTCATTCCTTCCTTTGCTTATTGAGAGAAATGATTACTAATAAACAATAGTTTGGGGAGATCCAGAGCTCTCCCCTTCCTTCAAAGTCTTGATTTTAAAAGTTCAGCCTCTTGAAGGGCATTGCTGATAATGAGATTGGACTAACTGTCTTGTTCAAAACTCCATCCTAGTGAATCCTCTTGTGTTCTGCTCAGGCTCGAGTGGGGTATACATTCTTTGAATGCATAGCACAAAGCTGTGGGTGGTCTGGTATGAATATAGTTTCCCAGTCCAAGGGTGACAAGATGTGACTCTCAGCCCTACATTTTAATATAATTCACCTTCTATTGTTGATTGCCATTCCTCAGGAACACCTACTCTTTGAAGGGTGTATGAAATGTGAATCCACTGCCATTCGGTTTAAGGGAGACAACAAATGACCACCCTTTTATTAATAACATTCTAACCTTATTAATAAATTGATCAAGTTACCCAGAAACTATGGTTCTCGAACTTTTAAAATCATCCCATTTTGCTATAACCAGTCCACAAAATAGTTCTACCTCATTTTCCTTTGAAGTATTTCCATAAACACTGTCTTAAAAATATTTCCCTTCCTTTAAGGTGCAACTTAAGTCTGAGATTCTCCATGAAGTTTTCCCTGATCTCACTAGATAAAGTGACATTTCCTTCCCGAAATTTCTCAAATAGTACTTTAGATGAAACTCTTATTAACAGTTACTTTTTTAAAATCAGATACTTGCATAGTTAGTATCTTGAGGTTCTTTTATCCAAGCTTCCCAGAAAGCTATCCCATGTTCGTGGTCCTTTATGGGTAAGAATGCTCTCCAAATCCTGCCACTATGTATTTACTTTTCCTAGTCAGCCAGAGGACACACTGACATTTAATATAATATCATAGGTAATAAAAGTAATAATGTACATTTACTCCCTGTACATATACCCTCAGTAGGAAGATAATAAATGAGGCATACAAATGAGAGAACATTTATGGCCAGCAAACCCACGTGAAAAGAGGTATACACAGAGGGAACTCATGTGGCCAACACACTTGTGGAGGGACAACTCACTCCTTTTTTGCTGTAGAGCTGTCAGTGTCTTCTAGTTATGTCATCACATTGTCCTCTTCTGGTTCTATTTCCTATAAAACACTGCTCTCTGTTGCTCCCCACCAAGTATCATATCACAGCTATTCTCTGCTATGTATCATTTCTTCAGCTACTCAACTATTTCACTTAAAATCCTATCCAACATTCACTCAAGAGGCTATGGTTAGTAAGCCTCTCCCTTAAAGGAGAGCGTTATAGCTCTGTCAGTGATCTCATTATCCTCTAGGGCTATCCTGGCTAATACATTTCTTTTATGTTGGAGAAGGCTATAGTGTTTTCAACTTACTATTTCAGCCCCTACTTTACCACATTTATCAGTCTTCTGTTGAGATGATGTCTTCCAATCAATCTACAACTATGTCCTTTACCTATTTGGTGGTTTTGTAGCTTAAGCTCCTTTACTGCAGAAGATGACTGTAACTTTCCTCAGTCAGCCTTCTTAATCAATGATTATGAAACTATCTTTCATGACATCATAGATTTAGAGTTGGAAGGGACATTAGAGGGCATCGTCTAACTACCTCATTTTATAGGTAAGAAAATTGAGACCCAGAGAAGTTAAGTGACCTCTATGTAAGGTCTCCTGACCCAACAGGTAGAAAGTAGCAGAATTGAACTCAGACCCTTTGACCCCAAATCCAGCACTTTTTCCACTATGCCAAATTTTCAGACAATATCTGTGATATTCAGCCAGGCTACTCACAAAAGGTATGATATGCCTATGCTAAAATGGCACCTGCTCTTTGAACTCCTTTATCCTTTACTGCTTTCTCTGGGACCTTCAATTTAGCACTCATCAGATTTATGTCCAGAAACACACTTTAGTTCTTAGTTTATACCTCCTTTTCATCTGAGGCAGATTTTCCCAAAACTCCATTTCCTTAAATAGCAAAGGTATTGAGTAAAACCATCCTGAAGAAATTGCTTTTAACTTTACCCATCATGTTCCTCTGTTCTCTACAAATTATAAAAGATATCCCAATTAAATCTGAAAATGTTAATTATTTTTGTCCCACTTCACTCCAGCAACTAATCACAACTTGGTCTTTTTATGGCCTTTCTACATATGCATGTATTGACTTCTCTAGTAGAGTGTAAGTGCCTTGAAGACAAGGCTGTTTGATCTGATTTCCATATCATTAATACCTTGTTTAGTGTTTTTCATATACTTCAGTAATTCCATAATCTTATCAGTGTGGGACACTCCTTCCACTTGCACAGATGAGAACCCATCTATAATTTCTCATCTCATGAGATTCTTTCCTAGTCTTTCCTTAAATCTTCAATAGGTGATCTACTCAACACATCATAAGTTTTCTTCTAGCTCTTTTTAATGTTTTGATGAAGCTCTGCAGCTGATATCTCTTGTATTTGATGCATGACAGGCACACCTCTTTTCTAATCAGTTATCATCTGATGGTGTCTCAGATGTCATTCTTAACATGAAACTTGACAAATATTTATTTATTATATTCTTACTGTGTGTAAAAAACTGTGCTACACACTTGGGACACCAAGGCAAAAACAAAACAGTCCTTGATGTCAACGAACTTTCTTTTATATTATACATTCCCGTTCTGTCATAAGGATCAAAGGGAATGACCCAGATAAAGTACTGGGAAGACTTTAATAAGCTATACCAATGTTAGGGGATATAACATCACAATGTTAACTGTAATATAAGAAAATGAGTGAAAGGAACAAAGGAGAAGCCAGACCAGGGGCTCGAGGAATATTTGAGGAGGGAAAAAACACTTACAACTGGGGAGATGGAACACCAAAGATTTTACAGAGAATTTGGTACCTGAGTAAAGTCTTGAAGGGATAAAAAGAAATTAATCAGGCAGAAATGAATAGGATATGCATTCTAATCCTTAGGGATTAGGAAATTGTGGAAAAGCATAAAGATGGGAGATAGAATGTCAGATAGTGTAACAATGAGTTCCAGTGTGGCTGGAATAATGAGTGCACAAAAGAGAGACATGTGAGATGAGTTGGAAAGAGAGGTTGGAGACAGATCATAAAGAACCTTTACTATTGCTTGAGAAGTTTATATTTTTATCTTAGAAGCAATAGAAAGTTACTGAAGGTTTATGAACATGGTAGTATTGTGTCAGTTCTATACTTTGGGAAGAGTAGTTTAGCAAATGTATATAGGATATATTGGATGGTGAAAAGACTGAAGGAATGAAAACCATTCAAAAATCTAATAAATAGTCCATGTAAATAGTGATGAATGCTTGAACTAGAGTAGAATGAATGGAGATATAGAAATGGATATGAAAGCTATTGTGGAAGTAGAATCCATAAGCAGTGCTGATTGCATATGGTAGGGATGAAGGAGAGAGAGGAGTCAAGGCTTTGAACGACTAACTTACAGACAACAAAAAATGGAAATTTGGAAGAAGAATGGGTCCAGTGGGCAAGATAATGAGTTCCATTTTGGATGTGTTGAGCTTGAGGTGTCCGTGACATTGCCAGCAGGCAATTGGAGGTATAGGAATATAATTTAGGAGAGAAATTAAATTTGGATATATGAATTTTGGAGTCACCTTGTATAGAAGTCATAATGGACACAAAAACTAATGGAATAACCAAGAGATGAAAAGTAGAAAGACAAGAATCTGAGGCAGAAATTTAGAGAGCAGTCATGTTTAGATGCTGTAAAATGGACAATGAATCAAAAAGAGGATCTGAAAAGGAGCTGTCAGTTAGAGAGGAGGAAAAACAGAAGAAAGCGCTGTCAGGAAAGTCAAGGGAAGTGAGAATATCCAGGAGAAGAGGTTGGATAAAAGTGTCAAAAGCTGCAGAAAGGTCAGGATAAGTAAGAACTAAGCAAAGGTCATTGAATTTAGCATTTCAGTGATCAATAGTAACCCTGAAAAGGGCAATTTCAGTGGAGTGGTGGGGTCAGAAGCCATATTACAAGGGGTTGAGGAGTGAATGAGTGGTAAATTAATGAGGTTAGACTATTTTTTAAGATTTTAGAAGTGAAAAGGAGGAGATATGTGGAATACTAGCTTTAAGAGATGGCCAAGTGATATTTTTTTGGTTCATTTTTTAAGAATGAGCAGATCAGAGCATGTTTATAAGCAGCAGGGAAGGAAGGAGAAGATAGGAAAGAATTACTATATGTATACTGGGAGTATGGGGGGAAAGGGTGTATTCAAAGTGACAAGATCCCAGATAAGGCAGAAAGACTTTGGCCTTCAAGACAACAAGAATTAGCCTTGGCAAGAAGATCCAGAGACCTTGTGAAGATCAAAGATTTTTTGACTTCCAGTCCAGTTGACATTGCATACAAAACCTCAGGCAACTGTTGAGACTAAGAAGAAATGAGGAGATGACATTCACTATAAGTAGCTCATTTTAAGTAATTGACCTGTTGTAGCAAGGATAACTGCCAGGTGAATTTCTGTAGACCAAATCTATTTTTTTCTGTTAATTTTCATTAAAAAACTTATAGATACTTTCCTTGGGAGTGGGGAACAGGAAGGTTGGAGCTGGTTGTAAGACATTATTAATAAGGCAATTCATTGAGAGATGAAAAAAATAACAGATTTACTATTAATAGTGAGGGCCCAATTGAGGTTTGAGAACATGAATTTGCAGTAGATCTTTTAAATTTTGTGACTTTCTCCATTATTATTTAGCAATTCAAGAATGAGTGGAGAAGGCAGATGGTGGAAGTAACATTGAGCTGAGGTCTAGCTGGATGTGAATAGCAGAAGGAAAAGAGAGCATGGATGCTCATATTGTGTTGTGTTTTGTTTTTGTAGTAGAGAGCATCTTGGGATTATTGAAAATACTGCACAAATTCATGAGCATAATTTAGACTATGAGTTTTCCTAAGTCCTAGAAGCAGCTCATGTCCATCTTCAGTGCCTAAAATATATATACTGCTAGGTTAACTTCATAGTCTTTTCATTTGATTTCACATCAAGTATGATCTTCCAGGCAATACATGTTTTCATCCATTATCATTTTTTTCAGTGTGAATGATTAGACTGATCTTTCGAAAAGCAGAACATGTATCTCACTGAAGAAGTCTCATAGTGTTTGAAGGTTTCATCCCATCAGTACAATGTTATTCACAAATAGGAGAATCTGGAGATATTAACTACTAATAGAGAATCTTCTGCTACTTGGTCTTTGTATGGGACATCCTATATGACAATGGCAAATATTTTTGGTAAATATCCTCTCATCTTTTCTTGGGGTTGATACTCAAGGACTTGTTGAACCAGTTTATCTTCTTGATCATATTTGTCATGGGAATATTATATGATTTTCATGTAGTGTGTGAGATATCTGCATAGGGTAAGCACTTAATGAATTGAATTGACTAACAGGTTTTAGGGCCCCCAAAATAGAAGGTGAGGCTGGGGCACCAAGTAGTGTTTGCTGTTATTGAGATATTTCAAGACATCCTATTTCCCAGGGTAAAGGTTCAGCAAGCAGACTGCTCCCTGAGCTTGGCATAACAACAATCCTTTGCACTCTGGATGATCTCACTCTCTGGCATAGTGTATTGCTTTGACCAGCACCAGGTGTTCACTGAGGGATTTTTACTTTTCATATTAATCAATAACTGTTTAGATTTGTTTGAGCTCTCTCCATTCTCCAGGGACTTGAGAGTCAATGTACTGCATCCTGAAGCTTCTCTTGACATGCTCACAATCTCTTTTTCTTCTAAAAGCCAAGTGAATTGAACCAGAATTCACTGGTTCTTGCCATGTTCTTGCCATGCTAATTCTGGTTCTGTACCCCATTAATAATCACAAGGCTCAACGACCCTTAAGACTTAAGACAATCAGTTTAAGAATTGTTCCCACAGGACCCAGGTACAACTACATTGTCCATTCATAAGCCTGCCATAAGAACTGCTAAGAATGATTGTGTCATGGTCCAGCTCACTTGTGGTTTTTTATATATATGTAAGATGTGCCTTTGCCCCAGCATGTTAAGCCCTCCTTCTCAGGTGTGGGAGGGGTTCTGCTCACAAGCATTTTCCTCAGTCTGAAATTAATTAAACTTCTGTTTAATCCCTGACACATCTGTGCCGGGCTTGCTCTTTTCGGCTCTGGCTGTTCCCAGGTTAGAGGCCAGTTCTGGTCTGGTTGACATTGCAAAAGCAAAACAATTACAAAACCTCAGGCAACTGTTGAGACCAAAAGGGAATGAGGAGGTGACATTCACTCTAAGTAGCACTCATTTTAAGCAATTGACTTATCACAGCAAGGATGGCTGCCAGACGAATTTCTGTATATCAAATCCAATGTTTGTGTTAATTTTCATTACAAAACTATCGATAATTTCCTTGAAAGTGAGGAACAGGAGGGTTGGAACTGGTTGTAAGACATAGAGTAATCACACCAGTCAGACAGAGAAGACTCTTTTAAGATGTCTTCTAGACTACCCACAAAGAGAGTTCTGCAAGCCACATAAATGTCTGAACCATAAGAAAGGGCTAGAGAGCATTTATGTCAGTTGTCTCTCTCAGCACATTTGACTTCTTTCCATTGGTTGTTTTCCAACTCAGCCAAAAAAAAGTCATGTCTGGTTAACAAACCTTTAGGGCAGGGATTGTTTCATCTTTTCTTTATATCTTAAGCTCTTAGTAAATGCTTGTTGATTGATTGATTGAGTAGCCACCTATGTGTAGGAGACAGAAGATGTCAAAGATATTGACAGAATGGCAGATTTAGAGCTAGCAGGCACTTCAGAGGCCATCTAATCCAACTCTTCATTTTACAGATGAGGAAACCGATATTACACACAAAAACTAATGGGAGATTAAAAATAAAAAGCCTAGTAAAATAAAATAATAAAACTAATAGGTGAGATTAAACAATTTACCCAATATCACACAACATAATTGGTAGAGCAAAGATTAAAGCCCAAGTTTTTTGATCTGGAACCAAAGATTCTTTCCACAGCACCAGGTCCACTTGCTCTTTCCCTTCTTGAGACCAGGTTGCAATATCACAGGAAGGGCTGAAAGATTCTCTAGGAAACACCTAACCTGATCTCCTAATTTTACATATGAAGACATTAAGATATAGTGTGCCATTCTGAGATGTAGCTAGATTTAAGAAATATAGCTGATCCTGGGTAAGCTTGATTTGGAGAAGGAAGACCTGGATTCTAGTCCCAGGCTGACCACTTCCTAGTGATGTGACCTTGGATAAGTAACTCAACAACTCAACTTGTTGGTGTGTACCTTGCTCTATCTAGATTATCATCTCCTTCTCAGCAGTCCTCAGCCTGCAGTGACTGAGATAGACTTTCATAGACGCTCCCCAAATCTACCCTTATAACTCTAGAAAGACATAGGATACAGCATCTAAGGAATCATCTCTCAAAGCCAATCAAAAGATCCTCTTCTCGTCAGCTCCTTCCCAGCTCCAATGTTTTGTAAGTGTTAAGAATCCTACAGGTTTTCTGGAATTGACTGGGAATGGCCATTCAGGAGATAACTCTAGTCAAAAAGACTAGCTTGATGTTGAAGAACTTTTGATTTCCTCATCTGTAAAACTGTAATAATGCCGCATCTGCCTCACATGGTTGTTGTGCCAAATGCAGATAATGTGTGTAAAAGTGCTCTGGGACAAAGAGTTGAATTCCCACCCTGCCATTATTATTGCTTCTCTAATTATAATTAGCATGAGACTGAACTGAATACGATGTGGTGAAGTGGAAAGAACGGTGGTTTTAGAGAGAAAAGGAGGGTTCAGATCTTAGTTCTACTATTTACAACCTGGGTGACTTTCAGCAAGTCGCTTAACTCTTCAGTACCTTAAAAAATAAAGGCATTGATTTCTGTTGAGTCTCTTCAGTCTTCTCCACTTCTTAAGCCCTGGGAACTTGAGTCTAAGTCGGTCTGTGACACAGGAAGCCTATGCTCTTTTCCTGGTTCTTCATCCTAACTGGATGAATTATCTCTCTCTTCTCTCTCTTGTCTGTCTCTTTCTCTGTCTCTGTCTCTCTGTCTCTCTCTCTTTTCTCTCCTCCCCCATCATCTGTCTCCTAAATATGAGCGTATCCAGCTCCTTAATTTTAACAGCCACCTTTAGGTCAGGGTGGACAGGACATAAGAATCTATGCCCTACATCTACCCTGTCCAAGAACCCTCAATATCTCCTTAGTCCCAATCAGATAAAGTTCATACTCCTTCTCCCTATTAACCTGCACTTATCTTTAAGGACTTCAGTATTCACATTGATATCATTTGAACATTTGGTCCTCCATTATAATAACCTCATCAACTCCCAGTAGTGCCAGAACTAGGAAAAAACATCTAGATCTCCTGACTCCCAGATCCATGTTCTCTCACTGCTCCCTAATGGTTTATGCCTGTGTTATTCTTTTGGGTGAACTGAGGACACTGAAGAACTTGTTGCTTTATGTCTTGCTCCAAATGAATGTTTCTTTCTCAGCAGTCCTCAGTTAGCCTTCAAGGGCTGAGATGTCCTCTCATAAACCCTTCCTCAAGGCTACTCTTACAATTCTATAGAGACATAGGCATATAGCATGTAGGCAACAATATCAATGAATATAAAAAAATTCCCTTTCCTCTATAGCTCCTTCCCAGCTCCAATATTTTGTGAGTGCTAAGAATCTTACAGGTTTTCTGGGATTGACTGGGAAGGGCCATCCAGGAGGTTTCTCTGGTTAGAAAATCTAGCTTGCCAAATATATATTGAAACGATCCCACCCCCCTTTCCTAAAAGAAAGAAAAAAAGGCAGTAATCCTTTTAGTGACTTTTCCCTGAACGCACCCAAGTACATTAGAGCTGAATTCACTGATGGTGTTTATCATGGCTTGTAATGTGGTTTCAGGAAATAGTCTGGCAGTACTGTGGTTCGGCAAATGGATTTCCAATTAATCAGCATCTATTTATGAGAAAGTTTAAACCATTATTAATGTAGTATAAATACGGAACAGCACGGGCTGACCCCAAGGGCCCACCATCTGCTGAACTGTCGTAATCACATTCTTGCCGGACCGGCTCATGCTGCATGATCCTCCTTGGGAAGGAGGAGCCTCACTGTTAATTCTATGGATGTAGGACAGTCATTTCCTAAGGACCCTCTGGGTAGCCAAAAGTTAACCCCCCAAACTTGGAAATATACTTCTCAGACCACAATGATTCAGAATGCTCATCTCACCTCCAAATGGACCATTGGGAGCACTGCAAGAACATTGGTATGGGGTGCAGGAGGTCTATTCTCTTTTCCTGGTCCTGCTACTAATGAGCTGTGTTGGCCCTGGACAAATTGCATATTCTCTCTCTCTCTCTCTCTCTCTCTCTGTCTCTCTGTCTCCTCTCTCTCCTTCTCTCTCTTTCCTAATGAAAGATAATTCATTACTTCCCAAGGCAACTTGTTTCATTTTGGGATTATTAGAATTTGGGGATTATTAGAACATTATTTATTATTATTAGAACATTTATCTTATACCAAATAATCATTGCCCTCTCATTTTATAGCCAAGAAAACTGAGAACCAGCAAGATTAATTTACTCATGAACGCTTAGATAGAAGAGCCAAGTTTTTAACCCAGGTTATCCAAATCCACATTCAATGTACTTTCTTGCTGCTCTGCTGCTGACCTTAAGTCATAGGCCGACACTCCTTTGGAAGTCATCATTTTTCCATCACAAAGAAAATTTCCTTTCTGATTCCCTCTCAGCTACCCTAATCATAATAAGGAAGCTAAAACCCAAACAAGTGGATCTGTGGGTTTACCCAGATTCCACATATATGGTTGGCGGAAGTGGGATTTGAACCCCTGATCTTCTGAAAATCTAAGGCCTTTGTCAGAAATGATTAAAGCTCTGACTTCAGAGCTTGGTACTGGAGCCAAATTTTGCCAACCTCTACTGCTGGTTCCCCCATGGTGACTCCTTTTCTATGAAGACAGTGGTTATCTCACCCCCATGCACAACTCTGTCAAAACATCCTTCTTTACTCCTCTTGGATTCCTGAGACTTCATCTAGACCCAGGTTAAAAAAAACCATGCTTACAATTAACCATTTTTGAAAAATGACTCTTCGACCTGATAAGGACTTGTGCCCCATACTCATAGTCCTCTATACCGGTGGAAAATGAAGGAAGACAAGCATCATAGATGCCTAACTCCAGAGCTAGAAAGAGCCCCAACATAAATGTAGTCTAACCCCATTACTTTGCCGTTGGAGAAACTGAGTCCTAAGTAGATTCAATAACTTGGTCAAGGCCATGCAACTTGGAAACCTCAGAGGTGGAATTTAAATCCAAGACCTCTGACTCCAAAGGGGAAATAGAGTAGAACTGAACCCTGGAGAGCTCTGTTCTAACTCTCAATCCTCTCTTTCTGTGTCCCCTCCCACTTCAGATCCTGTTGATGGAGTGGAGAGTGGGGAGGGAGAGAGAGAGAGAGAGAGAGAGAGAGAGAGAGAGAGAGAGAGAGAGAGAGGGAGAGGGAGAGGGAGAGGGAGAGAGAGAGACAGAGACAGAGAGAAGGGCCTCAAATAAGTCCATTTTTGGTTGCCTTCATGAAGCAAAAGTTTGCCGGCCTCTTTGAGGAATGGATTGATGTTTCACCACTTGGTGCTTGGCACGAGCTCACTCAGGGCTTTATTAAACCAAAAATAAGCTGGGCTTTTCAAACTTCCAATTAGACTGCTAACAGCCTTCCCAAGGCAGCCTCTACTCAAATCTGGCTCTGGCCCATTGTTCTCCCTGATGAAATAGGAAGAAAAAAGAACAAAGAGGCAGCCATGCGTCTTTATTTTTCTTGTATTGCTTATCAAATTGCTATTAGCACAGCAGAGATTGTTTATACTATAGCGGGAATTATTCCAGGACTCATTAGTGATCCCAGCTCAGTTTCAGCATTATATATATTTTTTTTAACCAAGGACATTCTGCAATCCCATAATTTCAATTTCCCCAGACATCTGTGATTGAAAGCAAACATTTTATATTTGGAAATTGAAAGTGCCTTTTTGCTATTAATAGATTGGCTGTATGGGCTCCACCCCCACCCCCAATTACAGAGAGCAGTGTCAGAGTCTTGAGCTACAAGGAGGGGGCAGGCTTTGAAAAGGCAGCAACATGAAGTTTTCTTTAATTTTTTTTTTTGTAGGAGGGAAGGAAGCATAGGGGCATATTAGAACAGGAGTGAAAAGAAGTAAATGAGAAAAAAGATAGGGAAAAAGAAGGAAGGAAGCTAAAACTGAGAATTAGAGAAAAAGAGAAGATAAATGAGAAAATGAAAGCAAGAGAAAGGAAAAGAAAAAAGAAAGCATGAGGGAGAAAAAGTGAGAGAGGACAGTTAGGAAAAGAAAAGATGAGAGTGAAAAAGAGAGAAGTGGAGATAGGAAGCAAAAGAAAGAGAAGGCATGGGAAAGGAGAAAGTTAAAGTGGGAAAGAGAAAGAAAGGAAAGAAGAAAGAGGAAGAGAGGGAATAGAAGGAAAGAAAGAAGAAAGAGGGAAGAAAGGAAAGAAGAAATCAAAGATAAAGTGAGAATTAAACAAGTGAAAGAGAAAGGGAAAGAAAGAAAAATGGAGAGGGAGAAAGGGAGGAAAAGAGAGAGAGAGAAAGAGAGGTAGACAGATAGACCGATCCAAGGTCAGGGCGCCCACCAGCAAGATTGCAGTGGAGGTCATTTGTCTTGGATGTAATGCCACCTCCCTTTTCTGTCCCTCTCTACTTCAGTTCCCTACACCTGTAAAATGTGAATGACAAGTCCTGCCTTGCTTAGCTCAGGGGGCTTTTATGATGCTCAGATGAGATGATGTTTATCAAAGTACAGTGATCCATGGGACAGAAAATGTTTTCACAGCAGGATCTCTTGAGAGGAATTCTTCAGAATGATGAGACAGGAAAAGCTCGTGGATGAATAAAAAAGCAATTCAGCTGAACTCTGATAGAAATTCTGATAGTAATTACCATGGTCGGTACCTAATGGAACATTAGGTAGAAAAAGACTAAAGTATTTGCCCGCACAGTTTGGTTGGATACAATACCTCTGCACTCTCAGCTATCCCATCCCTAGGAAGGACATTTCCTCTGATTCTAATTTTATCATCCATGTCTAATTGTTCTCTGAACCATCCACCTCAGAGTGTTGACTACATGGGACCTCCTCGGAATCATTTATTTCAGAGAGAACTGATTTCAAATATTAGCCTCACTTGAAAGAGGCCCAAATGAAACTGTTTTCTTCCTATGGAAGTTTTGGTATGATGCGTTATAAGTTTCTTTGTGTAGTAGGTCACTGACAACTACTCTCTATTTTGGATATTCTAGCAGTAGTGTGATAATACAGTCCTTTCTACATTTTCTGAACATAATTCTTTTTTGACCCCTGGAAAAGTTCAAGGCACACTGTGTAGGTATAGCAACAGTCATCTCAGATTTTTCCTGACCTGTGTGCTTCTTTATTGTGCTATGAATTAAGGACACATAGGCAGCACAGTGTATATAGAGTGCCACCCTAGAGTCAGGAAGACTCATCTTCCTGAGTTCAAATCCAGCCTCAGACACTTACTAGCTATGTGACCCCTGGCAAGTCACTTCATTCTCTTTATCTCATTTTCCTCATTTGTAAAATGAGATGGAGAAGGAAAGGGCAAACCTCTCTAGCATCTTTGCCAAGAAAACCCCAAATTGAGTCTCAGAGAGTGAGTTATGACTGAAAAACACTGAACAAATTAGAGGAAAAAAAACCCAGGAGCAGGATGTATCTATCTGCTGTACAAAGGATCTGATGTCAAATCCCACTTCTGTCCCTGTTTGTGTAACCTTGGGCAAGTCAATTCAACTTTTTGGGTCTCAGTTTCTTCACCTAGAAAATGAAGGAATTTGGACTAGATAACTCTGAAGTACTCTCCAGCTCTAGATCTGAAAAGTATTAAACAGTATTCAGACCTGCAGACTTATAATTGTTATTTACTTGTTGTTTTGAGACAGGTTGGGAGAGTGGGAACTGGTATTCTCTCTCCTCCCATTCATTCACTTAGCATAGTGAGTGAACCCCAACACTGAGGAGTCTTGTTTTGGGGCATGGTGGGTAAATGAGCTTTGTAGCCCATGCACTAAGGAATGTTCTGTCCACCTGCATTTACCCTGTTACCTACACCTGAGAAGCATAAAATTTCTATGAGCCCATCATATGGATTAAGGATGCATTTACAGAAAAGAATCCAGAGGACCCAGAAGGGTGGTTCAGTATCCAAATCCTTTCCTTCCTTCAAGGGCAGACCAGATGCCAACTCTGCAAAGAAATTTCACCTGGTGCTCCTGACCTGGGGTGTAGACATAGTGTGCAGGTATTGAGGTATTGACCCTTCCATGGATGTGCTGAGCTCTGAGCCAGAGACTAAACTGGAACAAAGCCCCACGGGAAGGAACCCTGTCAGCCAGCATTGGCAGTTGAGCAGCAGAAGCAGAGGGAGACCCTGGCCCCAGGCTTTAAGATCTATCACAAGGGCTTTATGAGAGACAAGAGTCAGAGCAATGTTATGTCTAGGACATACTGAAATAAGCAAGTAGAAATCCTGTACCCAAAATAAGCTTCTTTAGTTGGCAGGAATGAAGTCCAATGCTTTCAAGAATTAATCCCATTTCACAACTCTACACAGAATAATGGGTGAGTGGTTAACCAATGGGTTCATTGGACTATACATCTTAGCCTTGTGGTTGTTCTTATGATTGTCTCAGTCATCCAAGAATTGAGGAGGACTCATCTACCAGTGTGACTCAGTGGTCATCAATTCTTATATGTAGGTATGTTTTGCCTCTGCTAGCATTTTGGCTATGTTCCACCTCTTGCTCTGGCAACTCTACTCAAATTGTTTCTAGAAACACCATCATTGTTTCCAGAAACTGACTGCCCTATTCTTTCTTTCTCCACTTCCTGGCTCCTTCCCTGGCTGCCATCTTCATTTCTGTGTTATTTCTCCCTATTAGAATATAAGCTCCTTGAGATCAAAATCTGTCTTTGGAATATAATTTGGGACCAGTCATGTCTCACCTTATTCATTCCTCCGTTTACTCTGGACTCTCTTCAGACTTTTTGTTCTCATGGAAGTGCCCTTCTTTTCCCTAACCCCCCTTTCCAATCCCCCTTTATGTGTTGTTCTCCCCAATTAGAGTATAAATTTCTTTTATATATGGGAAAACTGAGACTACTGCTGATCAAGTCTGGGCATTATTGAGTGTGTTGAGTGGGAAAAGTCCAGGGTAGATAGATGGAGGAGTAGTTTACTCATAGCCAAGGAGGCAGGTCAGAAGCCTGGAATTTGGGATCTTCAACCTAATCTTGGCAATATAACAAATCTCTAACTTATTTGCTCAATACTTACTCATTCATTTATTCATTCAGTCATTCAATCAACAACTTTTTAAGTAAGCAGTTGTTATGTACAGAACACTAATTTTTGTAACGGTAGTCAGACCTTAGTGGTCAGTAGTGAGAATCCCTCACTCTTGTACAGAAAGTTTTCAAAATGCTTTCACGTATATTAGTTGGTTAGATTTTCTTAATCAATATATGAATCAGGTAGGGCAGTAATTAGGAAGTTAACTTTACAGAAGAAAAAATTAAGGTCCAGAAAAGTAAAATGATTTGCCCAACCAAGATGGTAGAGTCAAGACCAGAATTTGGTCCTTTGACTCCTAAATTAGTAGTCTTATGATCCTGATAAAAAATACCTTTCTGACAAGAAAAGAGCCTGATTTCTCAGGCTTCCAGGCTACCACTGTGTGGCTCTAATGGATAATTACAATGACTTTATCATAGGGATTAGTTTAAAAATAATAATATAATGGCCTTTCTCATTTTCCTTGCATACTTATTTCTCTTGCTCTATGAAACCAATTGGAATGGTTTCCAATGAAGGAATGTCTAGAATCTGATAAAGGAAGGAAGCTTTCTTCCAGCCCCTTGCCCCTGAACTCAATCAACAAGTCCTACAATCAATAAGGTCCTACTATGTGCCAAGCACTATACTAGGGTAACCTTCAACTTTAATTCTTCGGAGACTGTGGTATTTCTTCCCAAATCCCACAACTTATTTTACAAAGACAAAAATAAAACAATTCCTGTCCTCAAGAAGCTTATATAAAGCTATTTATAGATTTATATAAAGCTATTTATAGATTTATTATATAGATAACATGTAAAGCTATTATGTAGATTTATATAAAGCTATTTACAGATTTGTTATATAAATAACATATAAAGCTATTTGTCAATGAATGGCATTCAATACAATGATTATTTATTAAGCATATATTATGTGGTGGACAAGGGAGAAAGTATTGGTAGCTCTCATTTTTCCAGCTCTCAAAATGAGAAAATAATTGTTGTCTCCATTTTATTTTATTTTATTTTTTTGGTGTCTCAGTTTTAAAGAGAAAGAAAATGAGGTTTAGAAGACTGAACCTTTCCTGGATCGTACCATTCATGGGTCAGTCTCAGAATTTGATCCCAGGTTTTATGACTCCAAATCTAACGCACTTTCCATGACATTTCACTGTGTCTTCATGGAAGGAAGCAAGTGTCAAAGAATGAGTTGATTCAGAGACAAAGAGGTCAGTGGTCATCACAATGGAGGAAATTTGGGAAGAGGGGGAGTCATGGGGCACAGGCCAACATTCAATGCCTGGACACTGGCACAGGCTCCAGGATGCCAGGAGACTATTTTAAGGTCATACAGGTACTTGGTGGGGGTGGAGGGAACAGGAAAGGGGATGCTGCCAAACTATTATATGCCCAAGTTTTCTTAGGGATCATTACAGTGTTTACATCACTATAGGAATTACAAAAACGATTTAGGCATTTGAATTAGGCTTTGGCTCAGGAATGTGCATGTGTTGACAGAAGGGTGACACACCGTTATTCATTCTTACATAGATGTTAGTGTCAAAGAAAACCAATTAACACCAAGGAAGGGAGGAGGCCCCTGGAAGCAAGGAAAGCCCAGCCTGGTACAGTTCCCAGCCTGTCTGCCCAACATGGAGTGAGGTTTCAGCTGCTCCTACCCTATTGTCCTCAGTTCCGCTCCAACGCACCCTACTACAGGGGAAAAGCAATGGCTGCAAGCATCTCTCAGCACCTCATTGTGTGATGCCTTCCGCTCTCTGGCTTACTGCATACCTTTCCCATTAGAGGCAGCTTGGCCTTTGGGAGATGGGGGGGGGGGCGGTTAGGAGGTGGGGGAGGTTGATGTGAGTCCTTTCGCAAATGACTTACAGATCTGCCTAGTGCGTGAGAATCTCCTTTCCCAGAGACAAAAAGCAGGTCCCACCTGTCTCCCAGGTCATTAGACTGCTGCCAGGTGAGACAGACCAAAGGTGTCTGGGGATGGCAGTCCAGCCAGCTAGTCGGAGGGGGCCCCGTAAATAACATATGTCTAGTAGGTATGGTTCAAGGCTAGGTCAGCAAGTGTGGGCAAGATGGATGAATGACTGTCATCAGAGAACAAGTGTTGGTGCAAAAAAAAGGAAAGAGCTCTTGGAGTCAGTACAACCACATTTGTGTCCCTGTTTAGATAATTGCAAGCAATAGGGCTCTGTGGGTATTATTTAATTTCTCTGAGTCTTTCCCTTCATCCATAATTTTTGTTGCTCATGTCCGACTTTCTGTGACCCCCTTTGGGGTTTTCTTGGCAAAGATACTGGAGTGGTGTGCCCATCTCCTTCTCTAGTTCATTTTACAGATGAGGAAATTGGAATAACCAGGGTGAAGTAATTTGCCCACGGTCACACAGGTAGGAAGTATCTGAAGCCAGATTTGAACTCAGGAAGATGACTCATTATTCACTGTGCCACCTAGCTGCCCCTGATCCATATTACTGGGGTAATAAGCACTTGCACTTTCCTCCTCCCAGGATTGTTATGAGGGTGGCACTTTGCAAATCTGTATTTATTTATTTTTTGTCTATACCTATGTATCATTAACATTGTTTTGTCACCTACATTTATAATCGAAGAAAATGCTCAATTATAGTTAGAGGTTAGTGGAGATGTAATTTTAAAATCTATGTGGATTTGGGGTTAAGAATCCCTGGGGTACGAAACCTGATATGGAGAATTCCTTCTGCCAGTGGAGATCAGGAACTGGTTAGATACTTATAGCCTTAGAAACTTAGCTTAGGGCACTGAGATGGCAGGTAAATGCCCAGAATTACACAGTCAGTGTGTATCAGTTAGACTTGAACACAGCTCTTCCTAAATGCAAGACTGGTTCTCTAGACATTATATCACACTGACTTTCTTGCAAACCTACAAGTGCTCTGATAATGTGAGCTATTTATCTGATGGGCAAAGCTCAATACCAATCTTAAGTATTCTGGGACAATGGGAAGGCGGAGAGCAAAATCCAGAACGAAAACAAAAATGAGGCATCAGGGATGATAACAGGGAACTAGTGAAGTTCAGATAGGTCCAAAGATAGCACCCTAACTTCCAGACAAGAGAGGAATGAATGGATGAAAAAACATTTATTAGGCACTTAGTGTAGGCAGTTACTAGAGGCTGGTAGGTGCCTTAGTAGACTGCTGTCGGGAAGACCTGAATTTAAGTCTAGCCTCAGACACTCACTAGCTGCATGATCCTGGGTAAGTCACTTGACCTCTGTTTGCCTATTTCCTCAACTGTAAAATAGTCATAATACTAGTGCCTACCTTGTAGGATTGTTGTGAGGACAGAATGAGATACCATTTGTAAAAAGTACCAGCAAACAATTCACTCAGAGGTGAGTATAGAGTGTGTGGAGGAGGAGAGTATGAGATAAGGATAGGAAAATAGAATGGTATCAGATCATGGCATTTAAATAACAAGCAAAGAAATCTTATATATTCTCTATAGGCAATGGAGACGGGTTTGAGTAGTGACATGACCAGGACCACGTACACATTATGGAAGATGAATTGGGAATGATACAATAGGTGGTTTAGAGGGAGGATGGAATGGAGTAGAAAGACGTTTTTCTTTTTTTACATTTGACTTCATCTTTATATCAATCTGGATGATTACCTGGTATTATGTGGCGATATAAGCAATGATACGAGTGATGTATACAAAGTCAACAATTCATTTTTTCTTTGACTATCAAGAATTTTTTTAATTCCACCTGTACTGGAAAAAAAGAAAGAAAATCCTTGTAACAAATATGCACCGACAAATAAATTCCTGTTTTGGCTACATCTAAAAATGTGTCTTTGTTAATTAACCCATCTCTTCTATGTCAGGAGGTGGGTAGAATTCTTCATCACTGGTTGTCTGGAATCATGGTTCATCATTGTTCTGAACTAGTGCCTCAACTCTTTCATTTAAAAATATTGTTATAGAATAAATTGGTTTTTTTGATTTTGCTCACTTTACTCTGCATCAGTTCACACAAAGATGAAAAGATTTTCTTGGAGGCTGTTGCAATGGTCCAAAAGGGTGATGACAATGCGACCAGAGAAGGGGCAGATACAAGAGATAAGGTATAGGGAAAACGAATAGGGTTTTCTAACTGCTTAGAAATGATTGGCAAAGGTAAAAGGGTGGAGGGAAGATGTTCCCAAGATTGTGAATATTAGAGATTAGTTGAATGATAGTGACAGTTACAGAAATAGAGAAGTCGGGAGCAGCAGACTTATGGGGCAAGATCAACAGCTCATTTTGGGATACGTTGAGATGGAGATGCTGATTGGCCTATGGGTAGGTGGAGATGTCAGACTGGAGGTCAAGACTGAAGAAAATGATTTGAGAGTCATCTGGAATAAGCAGGTGAGTCAAAATTTGGAGAGATTGTGAGATACCCAAGGAAAAGTGTGCAGAGACAGGAGAGTTCAGGGAAACACCACGAATTCCCCATGGTCACTCTACAAAGTCGCTGTACTTTTCTTCACATCAGATGTCTCAAATACACTGCCCACAGTCTTCAGTGCAGTATCAATACTCCCAGTTCAGCCAAAACCAGATTAAAATATAATTGGGAAATATTTAACAAAATAAATAAAAAGTCAATAAAACATAGATAATATTAGTTCATTTTTTGCTTTGCTAATTCAATATGTGGCCAACAGGAATCATAATGTATGGTTTGATGGCCGTTGTTTCTATTTGAATTTAATATTACTGCTCTACACCATAAGTCTAGTCTCATAACTTGGTCAAATTCATGTAATTTAATGATGATATCATCTCATCCATTAACTCCTAGGATCATTTTTTTAGCTTTCTTTAATTAAGCAATTAATTTTTTTATTGATCACTCACTATAGACTACCAAGCACTAGAGACACAAACAGAAAAGTAAGGACATCTGTGTTCTCAAAGATCTTTCATTCCAATGGGGAAGACCATACACATGTCAAGTTTCAGCTGCAAGTCAGATGGGAAGTTCACATGCTCCTTAAGGAGTAGCAGCATAGAAGACAGCAATGCTTTTTCCTTAATGCAATCACCCTTGACAAAATGGTATCAGTTTCTGATGTTAAATCATTTGACATTTGCCAAGAACTTTGGGGACAAGAACTTTCTTTTGGGGCTCTTCAATGTCTTGCTTGTAATCCCTGTAGGAACAGTTGTTGGACTATAAATCTGCAGGAGTTGCCTCCCAGGATGACGACAGAGGACACTGGGTTGGAAGCAGTGCTATTTCCAAGACCCTTGGGTTCAGGGTTCTGGAATACTGCAGCATCCTAGGGGAGAAGGTGTTGATTTGACTTACCTCCCATCTTCTTGGGGCGCCCTGCTGTTCCATAGAAGCCTACAGGTCATTGGTGGGAATATTAATTTTACCTATAAAACTTTTATAGTTTGTATTTGACAGAAATTTAACTTTTTAGGTTTGACAGAAACTAGCTAAACTTCCTAGAGAAATTTCTGTAACTGCAAAGGCATTGTAATAAATGCAGAGAGTATTGGAATAAGCAGGAAGGGTTGTGACAAATGAAAGTGAATTTCTTGCCTAAAATTCAGCAAAAGAATTTAGAAACCCATTGTGACTGGGGAGATTCATGTTTCTTTGACTAGAATCATGCCTGTCTTTGAAGATGAACCCACAGGTTTCCAGGTCTAGACTCAACTCACAGAAGCAATATAGGATCATAAGTTTAAAGCTGGAAGACATCTGAGTCCGTCTACAATGAATGAATGTGACAATCTCTCCTTGAAAAGGATTTATGTTCTAATGGGGAAAATAAGCAGCCAGAAGCAAGGTAATTGGGAAAGGTGGGCAATAGCAGTTGGAAGGAACAGGAAAGATTTGATATGGAAAGTGATGGTTAAGTACTGAAAGATGGGAAGAGTTATATCGGACAAAGGTGAGGAAACATTGGGGAAGGTCAATGCAAAGTCATGGAGACAGGAGAGAGTGTTCCATGTGAGAGAAACGGAATTAAGGCCATTTTGACTGAATTGTCAAGTTTAAGAGGAGGAGAGGAAGATAAAATTCAGCATCCTCAAACAGTTTGCCTCCTACTGGGGGATATATCGTATGCAAAGATTAAGAAATAGAAGACAATTTGAGGAGAAAGCACTAACAATTTGGAAAATCAGAAAAAGCTTCCATTAGGGAGACCTGAGCTGGACTCGAAGGAAAACAAGGCCTCCAAAAGTCAAAGGAGAAATGTTAGGGGGACTGAACCTAAAGGCAAAGAGGAAGGTTTTTTTAATTAAAAAAAAGACATAGAGGTGAGATCTGAAAATGCCAATTTTCTTAGCAATTAGTGAGTGCCTGCATTGCTTTACAACCTCATCAGCATTTGGTTTAATTGATTTTATTATTTTAGACAATTTAATGGATATGAAGGGGCAACTTAAAATTGTTTTAGCTTGTTTTTCTTTCATTATTAGTGATGTTGAGCATTTTTTCACAAGATCATTTTCAAGTGACTGTGTGGATTGGGAGCTACCTCTGACTTTTTGACAATTCCTTATATATTTCTATGTTATGTATTTATCTGTAATTCTTGCTATATTTTCCCATTCCATTATTTTTCTTTTAATATTGTGTTTTTCTTTTATAGAATGCTTTTCTTTTAATGTATGCAAGTACAACTTTCTCATCCCCAGTTATTCCTTCCATTTTTTGAATTAAAAAAACTGTCTCTTCTCCACAACTGGGATCAATACTTGATTCTATTTTCTCCTAACTTTTCTAGAGTTCATTTAAAAAAATGTCTCTCATCCAACAGTGTGGCATATGGTATAAGATGTGGATCCAAATCCCTTTCCTGCCAAATGGTCAACCAATTTTCCCCAAGTACGTTTATAAAATAATGAATCCTTTCCCCAGTTCTTATTTTCTATAGCTTTCTTAAACATTAATTTTATGTATACTTGGTTGGATGTTGGTGTATCCTTTCTATTCCACTGATCTTCTTTTATAGTTTTGGCACAGGACCAGATATTTTTGATGAAAACTGCTTTGTAATAGGTTTTAAACTCAGCTTTTCTTTTTAGTGTGCCCTTCATAGTATTGCCCATTTGTTTTTCCATATATATAAATATATGTATATATTTATATATATTTCATTATGATTTTGTCTAATTCTATAAAGAAGCATTGTGGGATTTTGATTGGTATTATATTAAACATATACATTAATTTGGTGAATCATTTACTATTCATGAACATTGAGTATCCCTCAAATTATTTAGGTCCTTTATTTTGCTTATTTTAATTTTATAGCTCTCCTTTTATAGATCCTGTATTTTGCTAAGCCTGCTCATTCTCAAGTATTTGATGGTCTTGTGTTACTGTAAAGGGGTTTCTTTTTATTTTTACTCTGTCTTGGGGGATGGAATGTACATGTTTATGTAAAAATGAAAAAAAATCTTATGGTCAGAAAAAAGAAATGCCAATGATTTTGCAGCTTATTGTCTCCATCAGTGCTGCTTGTGTTTATCAAAGCATGACATAACTTTTACTCTTTTAGCTCTGTGCCTGAGTTCTAGAGCATAGCTTTCCCTAGCCAGGGACACAGAAGCTGTCAGTTTCCTTTTGTAGACAAAATAGCAAAGTTGCTGCTATAGACACTGGCTCATACCTTGCTCTGTCTTCCATATGATCAGTTTCCAGTTTACAAACAACGTACTCTTTTAAAAAAGTTATTATAAAAGAGCTGTGAAGAATTCAAAGTGCATTTTCTCATAGTTATCCAAATGGTGAGGTTCCCAGGTCAGCCCACAACACCTATTTAGCCCATAATATAGCCAAAATCTTGCACTTCCATTATACTGAATGATACACCTTCCAACTCAGAAATTCTGTGATTCATTGTATTCAATTCTGCCTGGGCACTATTTTTCAACATTTTAATGCATTTAGCAAATGCATGCCAAGTTCCACCTTATGCCACTAGGCTGCTCTTGAAATGACATCAGGGTGGAGATCCTGCCCAGAAGGGAGGGAGACTACTCTTAAACTAGTAACTATCTATACTCCCACAACTACTTAAGAAAGGAACTTTTCTAGGTCAATCACTCCCCAGATAATATGAATCACAGAATTCCAGATTTGAAGGAGACTTCAGTGACCATCTGCTCCCACTCAAAAATGAAAAAGAATCCCCATCACAGCATAACAAATCATGTAGCACCCAATCTTTTCCAATCACGAGATGCAACCTCTTTGTTCAAGACTTCTCTAGAGGAAAAAAAAAATGGCTCCATTATTTCCATGACTCTCTTTCCCCATTAAGAATTATTGTTTGTCTTAGCTATACTTGGCAAGAACTTGCTCACTAATCTTCTAAGGATGGTGTTTAGAACTCTCTACTTGGATTCAGTTTGTATCTCAGATCTCATGTTCACCACTTATGTGGCCTTCATCAAAGTAAGAAAATACGTGTGAAACAAATAGATACAACACATGTCTCTAAAGAATCAAGTGCCAGAAGCACTAGCTGGGCGGATCTGGAGGCAAGGCAGGGGTGGAGAGGAATCTCAGAAGTCAAGTAACTGGCTGGGAAAAATACCCAGAAAAGGGGAAAAAAAATAAGACCATGGAAGGTTACTTTCTTGGTGAACAGATATCACCTCCCTTCCTTTCAGATGAGGAAGAACAATGCTTATCATCAGGGAAAGACATAGAAGTCAAGGCTTCTGTATCCCAAACATCCAAAATAAATATTCAATGGGCTCAGGCCATGGAAGAGCTCAAAAAGGACCTTGAAAATCAAGTTAGACAGGTGGAGAAAAAACTGGGAAGAGAAATGAGAGAGATGCAAGAAAAGCATGAAAAGCAGGTCAACACCTTGCTAAGGGAGACCCAAAAAAATGCTGAAGAAAATAACACCTTGAAAAATAGGCTAACTCAATTGGCAAAAGAGGTTCAAAAAGCCAATGAGGAGAAGAATG
>CM053772.1:57432564-57475171 GCA_028658325.1 Potorous gilbertii
AAATGGAATGGGGCAAATTATCTCTCATAGAAGAGGCAGGCAGGAGACATTTTAGTGGAGGGAAAAAGAGGGGAGCAGAGAGAAAAACATGAAGTTTACTCTCATCACATTCGACTAAAGGAAGGAATAAAATGCACACTCATTTTGGTATGAAAATCTATCTTACAATACAGGAAAGTGGGGGAGAAGGGGATAAGCAGGGTTGGGGGGATGATGGAAGGGAGGGCAATGGGAGGAGGGAGCAATTTGAAATCAACACTCTTGGGGAGGGACAGGATCAAAAAAGAGAATAGAAGCAATGGGGGGGCAGGCTAGGATGAAGGGAAATATAGTTAGTCTTACACGATATGACTATTATGGAAGTCATTTGCAAAACTACACAGATATGGCCTATATTGAATTGCCTGCCTTCCCAAAGGGAATGGGTGGGGAGGGAGGGATGGGGAGAAGTTGGAACTCAAAGTTTTAGGAACAACTGTTGAGTATTGTTCTTGCTACTAGGAAGTAAGAAATACAGGTAATGGGGAGCAGAAAGTTACCTGGCCCTACAGGACGTAAGAGAAGATGGGGACAAGGGAAGGGAGGGAATGATAGAGAAGAGGGCAGATTGGTGATAGGGGAAATTAGAATGCTCTGTGTATTGGGGTGGGAGGAGGGGACAAATGGGAAGAAAATTTGGAACCTAAAATTTTGTGAAAATGAATGTAAAAAGTTAAATAAATAAATTTATTTTAAAAAAATTAAAAAAAAAAGAATCAAGTGCCAGACTTCAGGAAAATTGACCATTATTTTCCATCAACCAGTCTCCTAGACCTGAAGCAGTTGTGCTTTGTAGTTTTGTAATAAAAGAAGAAAGATTTAATTTTTAAAAAAAAGCAAAAAATACCAGTTTAATCCTAGGATCCAGTTCTTTCATATTTATGCACCAGGTATTTTTTGTTTGTTTCTTTGTTTTTTCACTTTGAAAAACTGTTTGTTGCTTCATTTGTTTTCAGTCAAATTTTTAATTTTTGGAAGTGCCTTTAGGCAATATTTATTTAGAAAAAAAGTGCAGGGTTTGAAGTCAGGGAACCTGCATTCAAACCTCTACTTCAGTGGTTACTGATTTATGTCCCTTGGACAAGTCACTTAGCCTCTTTTCCCCCCAGGTATGGGTTAGATATTTTATTCCCACACACAAATGTTAAATATAAAAGAATCATAGAATGCACTGACAGAACCATTGAAAATATTCAGAAATTTTGAGAGGCTGATATATAAAAACTCATCAGAACATGAAGGCTTTTGTAGGTCTGCAGGTTAGATATTTCATATTTCATCTTGGCTCTGCACTGTCTCCCTCAACGACAGTCTTCTGGCAAGCCAGTTGAGGTCTCTTCCTGTTATTAATAGTCCTTTTCTCTAATGAAGAAATTCCTCTTGCCACTGGTCACTTACAACTAGACTGAATCCTGGACCTCTGGACCTCTCAGATTTACAAGATTGCCTTCAAGAGCAGGCAAATCCTCCTCCAGGCTGAAAACAAATGATCTACTCAGGATAGAAAGCAGAAAGCAAGAAAAGCAGCCAGAGGCCCACATACAAACTCATTGAGTAGACTTTCTCTAGTGTAGTTGCTATAGGAAAATAGTCTCCATGATCTTGTTGGACTGGAGAAAGATCAGGTCATCCACCCCACCCTTCACCAGAAGTCTTAGAGTTATATAAATACTATTTTAAACTGTCAAAGAAAGAGCCAAATGAAAGCTGCCCACCCTTCTAAATGACATAGCAAGCTGTGTCCCTGCCCCTGTCATGGTATCCCATGACAGTACCAACAGACTAGTCACTCAGGGTCTTTTAAACATAGAGTAATCATATGGCCTGAAACTGCCAGGCAATTTATCATTCACAAAAGACCCAAGAACTGTCACCATGTCCCTTGAGTCCCCAGAAGTTTTCAGGGGAAACTGAGTCACTGGTCTAACAAGTATTTGGGATGAGGAACAAATCTAAGGAAGGGTATCATACGGATACAGACACCCATATCTTAGAGCTTTATTTTTTTCTCATCTGTAAGAGAGAGGTATTGGGAAGAAAACTGTCAATTTTTGAAGTTCCAAAGGAAGATAAGTTGTTGTTATTGTTGTATTGTTATTATACAAAAAAAAACCCTAAAAATGTCTTTGACTCTAGGATTTAAGTCAGAGGAAGCATACAATGTAAGATTATTACATAGTAGTTAACAAGTAAAGATGCCTAGATACTATTGTTTTCTTTACTACATAAAACCCTTGTGTCATGGGTTCACACCTGCCTTCAGAGGACCTCACTTCTCTGGTTCCTTGCCTCCCACCCAAGTGGAGCCTGGAAACATCCTATCGAATCCTCCCACAAGGATAGCCACCAGCTCTGCTCCCAAGTTCTCAGGTTCACAAGGCTCCAAACAGAGCAATGTTATTTATACATGAAAACATATAGAAAGGAATCACATTTGGGCTCAGAAAGAGGCAATCAAGAGGTCTTTCTGGTCAACCTCTCTCCCTTTAAAGAATTATATAGTCTCCATGACTTTCAGGATTTCTTCCCTAGATGATCCAACCAATGAGGCACTTTATGTCATTCTCATTCTCAAGTCCTCCCCACCCCTTTCTCTGTGGCATGATATTCTTTTCCTGACAGTTCCCTCTACAAATCAACAATTAGTCTTCTCCATCACTCTCTACTTGCCACTTTCTATAGTGTCCCTTAGCTCTCAGCAAAATATGCTCACTCCTTACGAGTTGGACTTTGCTCAACCCAGCCCTATTACTGACTTCTGTTATTCTACCATTCTCCACCAAATGACACTTCTCACTTTTTCTAAGACACTTGCTCTCTAGCATCTGTTCCGTATGGAGAGATGATCCTGGAACTTCTGCTTTGTCAAATGCATCTATACTTCATAAATACATCATGACGCCAAAACGCCTCCATTCTTTTGGAATCTGTTTTTGCTTCTAGCAAAGGGGGTATACTGAGGGAAAAATCTGCTACAATAATGAAGGAAATTTTGTGGACTTAGCTACATTAGTGCTTTAGGAGATTAAAAAAGGGCAAGATTAGGTTCAAAGGAGACATGAGTTAAAGAACAGTGGGACCAGAGGAGAAATAGAATGAGATATACTCAATAAACCCTGAGCTAGTGTGAAGAGGGCTCCAATTCATCTGTAAGAGCTGGGCATCTGGAGGTCTGGTAATGCCACAAGCTGACTATACCCCTGGAGGCTGTTCAAAGGGTATGGAAATGTACCCGAGAAGCTGTGCTAGGCTTCTGAATCTCAGGTCCAGTTTCTTCCACAGCCAGAAAGAAAATAAGCGCATTGGGGCAATCTGGGCTTCGCGAACAAACCTGGGATAATTTCAGCAGCTAAAACACCACATGTTTGCAAAACCTCTTTCATTTTTATTTTCAGAGCGTTCGTCAATGGTCTCCTTTTGTGAACCCCCACTATTACCTCTCTCTCTTCTAGCCACATCGGAGTTTATGGCTCTGTCCACATGGTGCCAGACCTCCAGATGAAAGACAAAAATAAATAAATAAGTACCAATAGTGTGGCTCCTCTAGATGTTTCCAAAGATGCGGATGCTTGGCGCCATGTAGACGCATACATCCAGATGTTGGACCCAGCCTTTCACTTTTCATCCAAATGGTCTGACCCAGCCTCAGAAAATCAAGATATAGCCAGGTCTCTTCTCTCTCCTAGTACTTCCAAAAATGAAAAACTCTAATTGAAATAATATTAAAAAACCCAAAACCACTGAGTGCATCTGTATCAAAGAATTGGACATCAGGACACAATTAATGGGTTTCTCTTCTAACTTCACTACGACCCTACAGGCTGCCACTGTGTCCACAGGAGATTTTCGATGGAGAGGATTATTATGGTAGGTGGCATCAGGACAGAAGAAAAACAGTAGAATCACAGAACAGTCAAAACAGGAGACCTGGGATGGAATCTAAGCTTTGTAACTTACTACTACATGAGTGACTTTAGGCAAGTCACTTAACTTTAAATAAAAGAGCAAGACTCAATAGCTTCTAAGGTCTCTTCTAGCTCTCTTTTGTTTTAAAATCTAATGGCATCTACTTGGAAAACAGTTCTTTATTAAAAAAATTTTCTTTTAAGAATAAATATTGAGATTTTCACTTTTTGGGGGTACCATATGATGATGCCCCCAAGAAGGACTGGATTTGAAACCAGCCTCTGTAAGTTCTTTTTCTTAGTTGTATAACCATGAGCCAAAGCACCCTAAACCTCAGTTTCCAAACCTATGAAGTGGAAGCCATATTTGTACACTTGCTTACTAATGAGAGGCAGGAAAATGACCAACTGATCAGCTCATTCTTATTATATTCTCTTTTGACCTCTTTCTGTGACACTTACAGAGCCCTGGAGAAGAGGTGTGGGAAGCTGCCGAAGGCCAATAACCCAAAGGAGAGAGATTCCGGGGTCCTTACAGTAAGCGACGCTTTTTTCTTTGTCTCAACAATCAAATTGGAAACAGCTCTGCAGAAGCAATCTCAGCCAGGACCAATTTGGTCCAATTGTTTTATCACAGCCTGTTGAAACAACACAAGAGGGCTGCCAATTAGAAACCCTCTCAGATATCCCAGTGTGCAAATCAGATCCAGCAGGAAGGCGAGAGTCCCACTGATCACTGCATCTTGGAGAAGGGCCTCAAGGGAGAGGCTGGCCTCCTGGAGACTGGCCAGGGGCTAGGATGGCACACTAGGATGATGAGTTCTTTGAGTCTAGCAAAAGACTGACAAAGTCAACCTGGCCGTTGTTGTCAGCCTGTATTGAGAAAGAGGCTCCCGTTGAGAGCTCAATGCAGCTCTCCACTGAGAGAGTTGGATTGGTGCTCCAGACTAGTAATTAACTAGATTTGGACCATGGGCAAGTAATTTACCTCATTGAACCTAATATACTGACCTGACAAATGGGTATCATCATGATTTTGACAATTATCCTCCAGGGTCATTGAGAGGACCAAAAGAAATGTGCAGGAATTTTGGGTTTGCTTGAGTTCAAATCCAAATCAGCAATTGACTACTAATGTGACTGAGAAAGCAAGGTATTTCCCATCTCAGACTTCAGTTTCTCCATGCAAGATGAAAATAATAAACTAAATAAACCTCCACCTCTAGAGTCTATGATCCTAAAATATGTTGTGACAAGACTTTGTCACCAGGAACTACTACATAAATGAGAATTATCACTACCAATGGAGGATGGAGGGAAATCCACTTTACAGAAACTGGAACCTGAGCAAGTATAGATATAATTCAAAAATGCATAATGCTGTAATCCTTTTGCAAGTTTCTACATTATGCCCTTTTAAAAAATGAATAAAACAAGCCTGGAATGGTCATCATTTTATAGAATACTCCAGTGAAAAAAATACAGTCAATAACTGAAGTAAAATATGCTATCAGAACTGGAAACGACCTTTGAGATCATCTGATCTAATCCCCTAACTATTGAGGAAGACGTTGAGGCTCTGGAAAAAGTGACTTGCTCAGAGTTTATAGGAGAATCAGTATTAGAACCCAGCTCCTTTTGATTCAAGGGTCTAAGACTTTTAGATAAATCTTCATTTTTCATTGATGCCCTTTCTCTATGATGTATAGAAAAATAATTATTCTTTAAGAGTAGAAAGGGTAATTCAGTTCCTATAATAGAAAATGAAGAAGATTTTTATTTGTATTTTGAAAATAAAGTATTTTAAGGATATGTTGGGATATGCCTTCATTATTGACTGTCACAACACTGTGGGTCTTTTTTTGTAGCAACTCTATTCCCAAAACTTTTAGACCTTTGGAAACACAGAAGTCTTTCTATACTGACTCAACAGTCAGTCCAGCTTCCCCCCACACTATTTCCCCGTTCTGAACCACACATGCCAACAAAAGGGGTTGAGCCTAGAGCAAAATTGGATTGCCAACTTGAAACATTTTTAACAAACAAAAGAATGTTCAATGGACAAATATACCTACTTTATATTGAGTTCCATGCTATGTACTGTAAGAAGATAGGAGAAAGTAGCAAATATGTAGCAAAGTAGCAAAGTGAGGGACCCATTTAGATTTCCCCTAAGAGGCTAGTTGGATTCTGAAGCTCCCATTGAGAATTCAGTGCATAAATCTACCAGTGACTCAGTTTCTTGGTTTTGAAGACATTTCTCAGAATGATCATGGAGACAATTCATCTCCAGTCTGGTTGACAGAGTATCTGGATGTGGCTGCTGGTGATATTCATGGAATTAGAACTCTCTTATGTATTCCTTACTAGTCAAGCACTAGTTAGTGAAGCCCTTGCCTGGTATGGAGTGGGGAGAATGTAGGAGTCTGGGGGGAAAGGAAAAGAAAGGCGAAAGCTTTCCTGTGACTCCTTAGGACCTAAAGGACCTATGAGGCACAGCTTCCAAGATATGATGCCTCTGGAACACATTGGAACTATAGTCAGAGGAGCTGGGTTCTAATCCTGACTGCTCCTTACTGCCTAGGTGATCATGGGCAAGTTCCTCTACTTTTCTGTGCCTCAATTTCCTCCTTTGTAAAATAAATGGATTGAATTCAGGGGCCTTCAATGTTCCTTTCAGCTCTAAATTTAAAATCCTATGAAAGGTTCTACACGGGGCTGACTGGATTGAGGTAACTGTTCAATAGCAAAAGAACATGAGAAATAGTGTAATATAGTTCTGATTGGCAAGCGGGAGTTAAGGGTCTTTGTCCTGGATCTGATTCTTATTAATAGTGTGACCTTGGACAAGTCCTTTGCTCATGAGGGAACTTCCATTTCCTCAATGGAAAAGGACTTAGTGACTTCTAACAAAAGTTAGATATGTAATATGCTTTGTCATCACCACAGAGATAAGAGATGCTTCCTTGGAATTCACAAGTTTCTGATGGGAAACTAAGGCTTCTGGGACTTTCTGAAGAGATTTCTGGGAGAAGGACACTAGAAAAGGAGTCGTTGTGCCAATAGCTGGAGTTTGGAATTCAGTTGGGAATAGTTGAACTTCCTGGTCTTTGTAGGGAAAAGCTGAGGAGCACAAACCCAGAGAAACTGGTCAGGTGCTCAGCTCTTTGAAGTTCATTATGTTCCCAAGACGGAAGATGAACTCTGACCTCCAACTTTTGACTACTTGACTTTTCCTCTTCTAGCAGGTTTCTCTCAGAAATCTCTGCAAAAGATCCCAGAAGACTCAGTTCAATAATGTTAGTGACTGATGGATTCTTAGGAAGAATTTCTCTGTTCCATGACTATGGCTCATCAAGATTACAAGTGATAACATTCTCTCTCCCTCTCTCTCCCTCCCTTCCTCTCACCCTCTCCTCCACGTGTGTGTGTGTGTGTGTGTGTGTGTGTGTGTGTGTGTACTTTAGGTCTCTACAGTTTTCTTTGTGATAAAGTCGGAGTCCAGCTCAAACCAAGGACTAAGAACAATGCGGGGGCAGCTGCTAGAGTTGTTTGGAATGGCTAGAGTCAACAATTCCGGATCCCAGAGTCATGGGGCAGAGAGGGCTTTCCTCTCAGCTTGTAGCAGGTTCTAATTACAAAATCACTGCAGATTCCACTACTTTGCGTTTAGCTGCTTTTCCGTTCCCATCAAATGCCTGAGAGACAAAAAAACCCAATGTGCAATCAGTGTGCCCTCCAGGCTTGGCTCCAATTGGCTTATGAAGCCCCAGAGTGTGAATCTAGGAAAACTTTTTTAATTTCTCACTCTCAGGGCTGATACACTCTCTAGTGCTTCTATAAAGGTAAGGGCAGTGGGGAGGGGACCCTGAAACTGCCTCTTTCAAAGTATTTTCCTCATGCTGAAGCTGAATTGTTTCCCTATTACTTGGACTGAGCAAATCACAAGACTTATGTGTTAACAACGAACAAAGAGCACAGAATGAAGGAAAACTCCAGAAGAGAGAGAGAGAGAGAGACAGAGAGAGAGAGAGAGAGAGAGAGAGAGACAGAGACAGAGAGGGAGACAGAGAGAGAGACAGAGAGACAGAAAGAGACAGAGAGAGAGACAGAGAGACAGAGAGAGGGAGAGAGACAGAGAGAGAGAGAGAAAGAGAGAGAGAGAGACAGAGACAGAGAGAGAGAGAGGAAGCAAAGGGGATCTGTGAGCACACCATGTGGTGAGTAGGTAGGCCATGTATACACCATAGAGCCCTGCTGGCTGCTTCACAGCTGGCTGGCTGGCTGGCTGGCTGTCTTACCTATTCAGAGAGGAGACCTCCACCAATTAATAAACCCCCTCCCCACTTTGGCAGAGCACTTTTCAAGTCTCCAAGCACTGTCACATGCATTTGATCCTCACACCAACCATAGGAGATAAGGAGGGCAATGGGACCTAGTAGAAAAAACCTTGAACTGAGACTCAAGAGACTGGAAATCAAATTCTGGCTTTCATACTTATGGGCTGTTGGGCCATGAGGAAATCATATAACTCGTCTGATTCTCCATTCATTTAAGAGTAAAATGTGGTCAATAAAGAGATGGCAGAGAGCAATGGAGAGAGATCCAGATTTGGAGTGAGGAAGATCTGAGGTCAAGACCTATCTCAGACATATCACCTACATACACATATGTATACATATTAGATATATACACACATACCTATATTTTAATATGCATATATACAATAAATCTGTAGATATGTGTATGAATATATTGGTATATGCATATATACACAAACACATATATCTCTCTTATCTACTCTACCATAGTAGAACATTTGATCCAAAGCAATGGAGGAGCCTGTCTGAAAGATTAAACTTAAAAATGCATGCTGTACATCTTTTTTTTTTTTTGAGAGCTTGTTGGCAAACATTTACTACAATGTCCATATATTTTATTTCCCAGTAAGATTTCTCCCTATTTTAGATTCTTATGCAACTGTCAGGACTGCACAATTAGCTCTTACTCTTTATGCTTCCCTTATTTTAATGAAGGCTTTCTAAGCAGACTGTGGTAGCTAGGTAGTGCAGTGCATAGAGTGCCACCAGCCCTGGAGTCAAGAAGACTAATCTTCGTTAGTTCAAATCTAGCCTCAGACACTTACTAGCTGTGTGACCCTGGACAAGCCACTCAACCCTGTTTTGCTTCTGTTATCTGTAAAATGAGCTGGAGAAGGAAATGGCAAACCACTTCCAATATCTTTGCCAAAAAAACCCCAAATGGAGTCATGAAGAGTTAGACACAATTGAAACAACTGAATTGTAAACTCCAGAGTTCTGTGAGTCCTAGCAAATAGATGTGTTCTGAATGGGCCCCTAAGTAAAAAATATTTAATTAATCTGGAAGAGATAAGATATTAAATCCTTATCATCCACAAATATGTTAACATGAAGATAAGCCTTCCACCTGGTTCGACCCAGAGAGCATTGGCCATAGGGCAGCTCTTTCCTGAAAGAGCAGGAGCTTGGGTTACTGGGAGGAAGGAAATTTAGCCAGGAATAATAACTCACAGTTAGCTTTAAGCACTGACAAATCACTTTCTTTTTATCAGTTCTGAAAAACAAATCGTGTAAGTATTATGCACATTTTTACAGATGAGGAAACAGAGTTCTGGGGGGCAAGAGGAGCGAGTTAAGCCTTCAGTCAAACAGTTAATCACCACTACAATGTGAAGTCAGCTCTTCTGCCAAATCCAGTCTTGTTAACTTGCTTAGGATCATAGAGAAGAAAAAATCGGAACCTCTGAGAGAAGTGACTTAGCCAAATTCATACGGCGATTAAGTGGCAGAGCCGGAATTGAATTAGGGGTCCTCTCATTCCCAGGCCTGCGCTCCTTCCACACCACATTCCATCATTGTGTAAGTAATCTCCAGGGCCAGCCTGCCTAACTGTTAAATGAAGGGGCTTGAAAATCACCTCACCCCAAAACAGGCCGAGAGCAGTGCAGTCCATGAGCAAGTCATTAAAATGGAGTGAGATTTTATAAACCCCGACTTAATTTTAAGTACATAAGAAAAATCTCTGTAATTTCCCACTAAGAAACATGGATGCTGTCTGGTTCCTACAGGCTATAATTTTTGGGAAAATATTTTTTTCCCAAGTGATGGGAAGTCGGTAGTTACCGTTACTGCTTTCTGTTGACATTAGACAAGTGTTCTGATGCCCAGAATACCACCTACGTCAGCTAAATGGTATCTTTATGAAATTAACAGAATGTGGTTACAACATGGGCTTGAGAAAAAATATTAACTTCAAATTTTGGATTATAATTGGAAAACTGACCTTTGGAAAATATGTTCCCACCACAGGCCCAAGCAGTGCTCGGCAAAGGGACACCTTGGGTTTGGAGAAGAAAGGGCACATTATGTGGGGTGTGAAGCAGGATGAAAAATTTTAAATTAGCCTCCTCATACCCTGGAGTCCAGGGATAAATAATATTAGCGTTTTCACTTTCCTTCAGGTTTCTTCAGGTTACAGAGTTTGTATGCTTTTTGGCTCAGTGGCGGCTAGCCTCTGCTGAATGCCTTTGTATTTTTGAAACGAGTGTGGAGGGTCAGCTCAGGGAAAGCCCCCGCTCTCCTTTCCTGGGGGAGCCTTTTCTTGCCCAAACTCTCTGGAGGTAAAGGTCTATCCACCACAACCAGAGGGCAGTTCAGGTTCCTTTCTCTTGGCACCCAGAAAGCTATTGTGAAGTAGAGGTCTAAAGGCAAGTCTGTTTCCTTGGTGAAGACCACCTTCTTCTCCAGCCTCTTAGAGTTCTTTGTCCTCATTTCTCTCTGTCTCTGTCTCGTTCTCTGTCTCTGTGTGTATTTCTTTCTGTGTCCCTGTCTTTCTCTAATTCTCTCTCTCCCTTGTTCATGCTCCTCTGTCTCTCTCTCTCCCCCTCATCCTCTCTCTCTCTTTTCTCTGTCTCTCCTTCACTCTGCCTCTCATTTTCTGTCTTTTTCTTCTCTGTCTCTGTTCCTCTGCCTCTGTTTTTCTCTGTGTCTGTGTCTATCTATGTGTGTTTCTCTGTCTCTCTGTCTGTCTCTCTCTCCCAGCAAGTGGCTCACTAGTCCTTTATTGCTAGTGACCAGTAAGCCCAGAAATATATCCCATATAGCCATTGGGAGGGACTTAGAATCCTTATTGGTAGGTCACTAGAAAAGACAGGAAAGGCAGGAGATAAATCAATTGGGTATTGATAGCTGATCCTCCAGCTGGCTAGTGGCAGACAACAGGAACACTGGAGATCCATTAGCTAGCCTTTGGTGGTGACCAGATAACCTAGAGACCTACAAACCAGTCCCTTGTAGTGACCAGGAGATCAAAGTATTTGTTAGGTGCCCCTGACAAGTGGTGTGGATGCTTGGGGATTCTCTAGCTGACTGCTCAGGCCAGAACTAAAGTCTATGTTCCCTCTCTCCATACCATTCATTAGTATATCGATTTCATATGGTTTCCTCTCAGTCTATGACTTTTTATTGTCAAGGCTTTGTCTATCAATTAATTCATTTTCTCATTTAACAGCCTCCTACCGACCTTTCTTATGTCCTAATACACTCTCTTGTCTCCCACTCTCCCACTACCAAATCCCCTTATTCATCATTAATGGCCTATAATAAACCTTCTTGGGTAAGAGAAGTATTTTGATTATGGTCACACATCTAGTAACTGTCATAGACAGGATGGGAAGCCACAGCATTCTGGAGTCCATGTCCAATGGTCTTTCCATTGCATTGCAAGGAAATATGAGTATTGTCATCCCAACTGTACTGATGAGGAAACTGATGCTCCTAATGTGAAGTAATTTATCTGAAATCCCACAGCCAATAAGTATGGAAGAATTGTCCCTGAATGCAGACTGGAATGGCAGTGGCAGAAATGATTGGTGCTGAGTGTACCACGTCAGAAACAAAACTCTCTGCCATCAAGAAGTCAACATTTTACTGGGGTGGGTGCATGAGTGATCAAGTCTACCCCAAGAATGAGCTAGAACAAATTTAGGATGCCCATAGGACTAGGCTGTCGTTGGCCAGTGTCGGTAACCTTCCTTGCCCCCATTATGAGGGGCACAAGGAAATAAATGCAAATTTCAAAAGGGAGGGTGCTGGTAAATAACTCTGGGAATTGGGGGACCTTTCATGTAGGAGATAATACTTGAGCTATGCTTTGAAGGAAATGAGGGATTTTAGGAGGCAAAGGAGAGGAGGAATTGTATTCCAGACCTTTCCCCCTCCCTTGTTCATTAATTACCTTCCCTCTTGGAACTATTTCTTCTTTTCGAAATGAGAGGACTGAGCTAGGTGACCTTGGAAATTCCTTCCAAATCCAACATTCTATGTTCTCAGGTCCCTTCCACATCTAACATTGTTCTAAGATCTCTGCCAGTTCTAACATTCCAGGTGCTTAGGTCCATTTCAGTTCTGATTTTGTATGATTCTTGTAATAATAGTGAATAAGGGCTCCCTCATCAGTATAGGCACCAGAAATCAGGGTGGGGGGGAAGGCGTCAAACCAGTAACTTCGAATAAAGAAAAGGTAAATGGTGAGTTTTAGGGCAACCACAAATTGTATAGCCCAGTTCCTGGAGTGGCACCGATGCCAGCCTCCACCTCTTGCATAATTGGACTGTATGTAGGCAGGCCCTAATAGCTATGAGGAATCATCCACCCGAATCCTTGGGTCTCAACTGGAGATCTCCTACCTGCCCTCTCAGGACCCCCAGGGCCATTGGCAAAGATTCTAACTCATTAGTGAGCATGGCTGACATTCATAGGAATATGCCTAGTATGAATGCTCAGATTAATGTTCTTAGTAGCCTCATGACCCATCAAGTCGAATTATGAACCGAACTTCTGAAAGCCCCTCCAAGGACAACTCTCATTGGCTCAGAGCTTGCTGCTTTGGTTTGAGGTATTATTAGTCACAGAGGAGCCAGCAGTAACCTTTGGTCTTGGCAAGTTCTCTGCCTCAATCACATAACATAAACAGCTATAAATGAGAGCTTTTTAGAGCTTTATTCATAATATGTTACACATGCATTGGTTACCATATCTTCAAGCATACAATGCTGGTGAAACCTGAGCTCTGCTGGAGAGGTAAGTGGGCTGGCAGGCTGGGAACCAGAGCTCTGCAGAGAGGGAGGGATGGGGAAACCAAAGATTATTCCCACCATGTCACCATTTCACCATCTTTGTTCTTTCTTTCTCCTTTACATTGTCTCTTCTCTCATCTCTTCTTCTTTCTCCTTCTCTGACTTCATTCCCCTATGTTCCTCCCTCCCTCCCTCTCTTTTCTCTCCCTCCCTCCTTCCCTCTTTCTCCCTCTCCCTCTCTCCTTTTATCTTTGTCACCTTTCACTGTATCCTTTATTTATCTCTACTCAATCCATTCCAATCCAACAAACATGTACGATAAGCACTGGGGAGACAACCACAACATGCAAAGCATTGCTATCCCTCAATCCCTGGGGGAGGTGGGGAGGGGAGAGACAACGTGAACATGGAAGGATATACATTGTTATTTGAGGAGGGAGAGAGGATGAGGAAAGAAAGACTTCTTGTAGGAGGTGGCACATGAGCTCAGCTTTGAAGAAAGCTAGGGACCCTAAGAGGTGGCTCTAAGGTAGACTCCAAGAGGACGGAGTGCTTCCAGGTATGCAGAGCAGGCTGGTAGAAATGCAGAGTAAGGAGATGGAATACAGAGTTACAGGAGGTTGAAGGGAAGGATTATATAAGTAGTTACTCATTGCCACTGCCTCCTCCTCCTCCTCCTCTTCCTCCTCCTCCTCCTTCTCCTTCTCCTCCTCCTCCTCCTCCTTCTTCTCCTCCTCCTTCTCCTTCTTCTTCGTCTCCTTCTCCTCCATTGAGTAGCTCCCATGCATCAAACACCATTCTATGGTGTTATGTGATATAAAATGAAGAGTAAATTCCAGGTCCCTCAACTCAGAGACTTTACAGCCTAGTTGGAGAGAAGTGAAATGAGTACCAGACACTTGGTTCTAGTCTTTACTCTGTCACCATTTTACTCTGTGAAGTCTCTTTCCTTATTTGAACCTCACCCACTGTAAAAGGAAGGGGTTAATTAGATAAATTATAACGTTCTTTCCTTATCCAACCTTCTATAGTTGTAATAGAAAAGGGACTCGACTCTTTCAATCTCATGGTAAGGAAAGGAAGAGAGGAGAAGGAAATAAACATATACAATAGAGCCTACTATGTACTAGGCACTATGCTAAGTGCTTTATGATTATTTTCTCATTTGATCTCCACAACAACCCTGGAAGGTGTTGCTTAGTCATTTCTGACTCTCCATGACCCCCTGGGCTATAGCACACCGGGCCCTTCTGTGCTCCGCTATCTCCTAAAGTCTGTCCAGGCTCATGTTTGTTGCTTTCATCCATCCATCTCATCCTCTGCCAACTCCTTCTCCTTTTCCCTTTAATCTTTTCCAGTACCAGGACCATTTTCAATGAGTCCTGTCTTCTCATCGTGTGGCCAAAGTACTTAAGTTTTGCTTCAGTTTCTGATCTTCTAGTTAATAGTTTGAATTAATTTTTTAAAGTATTGACTGAGTTGATCTCCTTGTTGTCCAAGGGACTCTCAAAAGTCTTCTCCAGCACCATAATTTGAAAGCATTGATTCTGTGGCACTCAGCTGTCCTTATAGTCCAAGTCTCACAACCATAAATGACTACTACTAGAAAAACCATAGCTTTGACTACATGAACCTTTGTTGGTAAGGTGACATCTCTGTTTTTAGTGTGCTGTCCATATTTGTCATAGCTTTCTTTCCACGGAGTAAGTTTCTTAACTTCATAGCTGCAGTTGCTACTTTAACTGACATACTTCTATTTTCTTTATATTTCCCTGGAAGTGATGGAGCCAGTTACCATGATGTTAGTTTTTTAATGTTGATCTTCAGGAAGGATAGGTACTTTTTTTTTTTTTACCATTTTACAGTTGAGGAAACTGACACAAATAGAAGCAAAGAGACTTGCACAGGGTCACACAACTAGTAAGTGTCTGAGGCCAGATTTAAACTCATCTTCCCAACTCCAGGCTTGGCATCACCTAGCTGCTATTTGGTATGGGATCTCCCAGATGAGAAATTTCCCTTTACCAATATAGTCTGGCACCTCCTCTGCAATTTAGAGTATGAATTCATACAGCACTGAGGGACTAAGTGATTTGATCAAGGTCACATAGCCAATGTATGTCAGAGGTAGGATTTGAACTCAGATCTTCTTGGCTTCCAGACCAGTTCTTTATTTACTAGCTAAGTGGTGCGGTGGATAGAGTGCTGGTCTGGAGTCGGTAAGACAAGTTCAAATCCAGCCTCAAAAACTTTCTAGTTTTGTGACTCTGGGCAAGTCGCTTAACCCTGTTTTCCTCAGTTTCCTCATCTCTAAAATGAGCTGAAGAAGGAAATGGCAAACCACTCCAGTGTCCTTACCAAGAAAACTTCAAATGGGGTCGGGAAGAGTCAGACATGACTGAAGCAAGTGAACAACAAATAATTATGTAATAGTTGTCAAAATAGCAGTAATTCTTAATATGATTATGAATAATAGCATTGCAATTGGTTGAAGTAGATGAGAAATATAGGATTAAAATACACTCAGAGTCAGTTAAGAATGAGAGAAGAAAGTATCTCTTCTAAAATTCCAGATCTTATGGGGCCATGTGGGTACAGGTAGAAACTTAGATATGTGGTATATAATGGTGATAAGATAGGAGACCTTCTTGATTGATTTTGGGAACAAGAGTAAGAGAGAGAAAGATGTAACAAAAACTACATAGGTATACAGGATAGCATTAACATGGGCATGAACTGGCAAGGGAGTTCAAGCTCTAAACTCTTGGCTATTGCCCTCTGATGGAGGCACTTAGAGTTTCTCCCCTTGGATTTCTAACTCAGATGCTGTAGGAGAGAAGGAAACCAGTAAATAAAGTTCTGATATTTTCTGATAAAAATAAACTTCTGATATGCAGATTCCAACATAGTAGGAGTGGGGGAAGGTCTCAGTCACTATGAATGTAGCTATGTATAAACGTGGCACTTTAGTGAGCAATATTGATTCAGTTACTTTCCCAGAGGAAATATGGCACTTGCAATTACAAAATTCAGCATATCCTTACACACATTATAAGAATAGTTATAAAACCCACACACCAAGCTATGAGAAAGAAATGACAGTAGTTGTAGTTCAATGGACATTCTCATTATCAAACATTATCATCAGGGCTAGTATTTATATTGTGCTTCAAAGTTTGCAAAGCACTTTACGATTATCTCATATATATCCTATATTTATATACATCTCATATATATCATATATATATATATATATGTCATATCCCTATAATCTTGGGGGTTAGCACCATTATCACACATGAGGAAATAGAAAAGTGATTTGCTGAGGGTTAGTTACATAGCTAACAAATAAATATTTTGAGTCAGGATTTGAACTCGTCTTCTTAACTCCAGTTCTCTATTCACTGTGCCATCTTGCTGCCTCTATCAACAGAATCACCACTTCTTGAAGTATTGAAAGAGGATTCGCAGGCAATGCATATGTATACATACTGATACATATACAAAGTTTTGTATAAATGGGAGAGTAGGAACACTGGTGGTTATTGATGTTATTTTACAGTCACCTTTTGGCGGAATTAAGGTCCAAGATTTTTTTCACACCTTTGGTAATTTCTCCTCCTTCAGATACCTTGTATATTGGTCCCTTGATGCCTTCATGATTATATCAAATCTCCTCTATATATTCTTGGTCCAGTCTAGTTTCTTTCCAAGCCTTTGCTCTCTTTTGTGCCATTCCTACTTTTCTATAAATATTTTCAGTACTATGATATTAGAGTCCAAATATGGTGGTTCAATCTTCCTCCATGGAGAAAACAGTTTGTTTTTGTAAATCTTTTCCATTTTCCTTCTTTCTGTCATCCTTTTTCCATGTTCCTCCTTGGGATGACTTTGCGTAATAGTATATCTTGCCAAGTTTGCATCAAATTGGTTTCATCCTCCACTATTTCTCTCTGCTTTATGAGATGATACTGCTCATAATTGTCCATCATCCCTCTCCGTAAGATTTTACAAACGCATTTGTATCTTGATCCTGTGTTGCCTTTGGCAGCCACCTCTCTGTGTTTGGCAAGCAAGTCAGATGTTTGTTGGCTAAGGCACTTTCTGGGATCTTTTGGTCTCCTTGTTGTGGTAACTAATTTACATTGTTTAAGCTTTCGGATAAAATGATCATAGTCAAAGTGGATGGCATTTCTGTTGTCCATTTCTCATTTAAAATTTTTAAATGCATGTTTAAATAGTTTAGGGATAAGTCATTTCAATTATATACCATATCTTTTTTCTGTTACTCTTTTTTTCCTCGTTCTGATCTTAGCTCTGATGAGTCAGTTGTCTAATTGTACATAGCCAGATGATTGGGGGATAACTCATATTAAGAACAAGTCTTTTTCTTTCCATTAAAATGTAAGTAATTTCATTCATTATAGTGTTATTTGGTACTTGTCACCTGAACACTCAAATGAGTTTGACCTGATCCTCCACCACTGCTCTATCATGTTCATGTTTTCAGGAAACCCCACCACCAGGAAACTCATAATTCTGTGACTCTCTCCCCATTGGTACTCTCAGTACCCTCTGCCCCTCTGATTGAAGGACTGGAAGGCAGAGCAAATAACTCCTCCAGATTTGAAGTGGACAGCCAACTCTTCATGTCCCACCAATTGCATTCCTTGGACTGGACTCCATCATGTCCCTATATCAGGTACCTTCTCCCCTCCTCCTTTATTGCTTATTTTGTTGTGTATTGTATTTGCCTGTTAGATTATAAATTCCTGGAGGTCTTTTTTTTCTCATTTGTATTCTCAGCACTTAGCGCGATGCCTGGTACATAGTAGGTGTCTAATAAATACTCATCAACTAACTGACACAAAAAAGATCAAGCAGATGAAAATGCTTATTGTCTACATTTCAACATGCATTTGGATGGACACACTATAGAACTTGTCCGAGAAAGATAGAGAGAGAGAGAGAGAGAGAGAGAGAAAGAGAGAGAGGATAGATTTTGCAGATCGACAAGTTGGGCCATGAGTTGAACAAGAGGAAGAGACCATGCTGAATTGCTCATAGCTCTTTCACTGCCCCTAAGTTTCCCAGGTGAGCCAAACTCCATCTTTTCAATATTAACAATATACCAATATTGCCATATGACAGTGAGGTATGGAATACCACTGATGGGTGTGAGTTGGCAGTATCTCTGCCAAGAGATTTCCATGAAAAGTCAGACACAGCTAAAACGGCTGAACAATAAATGTCTGTGGACAAGTTACTTAAGTCTCTCAGTCTGGTTCCAATGAAAAAATGATAACACCTTTTTTTTTAACCAACTTCATACTGCATACATACATACATACATACATACATACATACATATATATATATATATATATATATATATATGCTTATGAATTTGTTAGACTTTACCTGTAATTTCCTTGATATAAGGAAGTCCCAGTGAGGAAACTCCTTCTTCCAATGCATATCTGCATGTACTCTTCAATTTATATATGGTTTTAGCTTTCTGGAACATGGAGGATTTAAGTGACTTACCCAGATACACAGAGATAGTATAAGTCAGAGGAAGGGCTTCTTCTACCTAAGTCTTTTTGCTCTGAGATCAGTATTCCATGTTACCTCTCATAAAACTCTTGTGAGGATCCAATGAAATTCACACATGCATATATGTATATATGCATACACATACATATACATACATGCATATATCTTTGTAAGTCATAAATGCTATATAAATGTCGGCTATTAGTAATGGAGTAAGAGGCATCACAAAGGAAAAAAATCAACAGAACTTGGTGACAGGGTGAAGGGAATGAAGGAGAAGTAGTCTAAGATCACTGAGATTTTCAGCTTCTGTGACTGGTATGTGACATGATGATATGCTGGGGCCAGAAAAACCTTGGAAAGAAGCTGGTTTGTGGAGAAAGATGATGAATTCATTGCTAAACATATTAATCCTGAAGTAAGAGAGGGACATTCTATTTTAATGTATAGTAGACATTTGGAGCTATAGGACCAACCAGTAAAACTGAGAACTCAGGGAGTTTAGGAAAGGTATGCAGCAGTCATCTTCCACATCCTTGCCCACATCATTCCAAATGCTGGTCATGTCATTCCTGCTCAGACAACTCCAGTAGCTACCTGTTACTTATTACCTAAATGCCAAATTCTTTGCTCTGGCATCCAAAGCCCTCCATAACTTAGTTTAAATATGTAGTATGCCAGAAAGAGCCCTGGGTTATTCTGATATTTATAACCCATGTAATTTGAGGCCCAACCTGTCTAGGTCCAATTTTCCCTCTGAACACTGAGTATGCTTGCCTAGATTATCTCTTAGATCTCTTCCTGATCTAAGTAAACTTGCTCTATATATGACTTTTCTGTACCCCTAAGTAAACCATCCTTCCACTCCACCCAAATTGGTGTATTCTCTGTCTTCTTACACTGCCCCACTCCAAATCTTAGATCATTTCAGCTGGAATATCTTCCCTCTCATTTCTGTCTGTCAAAATCTTACCCAACCTTCAAATCCCAGCTCCAGTTCTACCTCTTCCAATAAGTTGTCTTTCATCACACTGATCATAATTGCCTACTTTATTGCTGAAAGTGTAGTCTGTGGTACTTAATGATTTTCAAAATTCAATTTTATTTTCAGATCCACATTTTTTCTCTCCCACTTCCCTATTCTGATTCATTGAGAAAGCAAGGAAAACAAAACCTGGTACAAACACATAGTCAACCAAAATAAATTCCTGCACTTTGACTCCATCACTTTCATCATGAGACCTCTGGAATTAAAACTGGTCCTGCTGATCAGAATTCCTGAGTCCCTCAAAGTTGATAGTCTTTACAACATCATTATCACATAAATTGTTTGGTCATTTAACTTTGATCCTTTCCCAGGTTTCTCTGAAACCATCTCTTGTGTCATTTCTTAGAGTACCATAACATTGCACTAAATTCATGTACTTACACTTGTTCAGCCATTCTTCAACTGATGGTACCTCCTCAGTTTCCAATTCTTGGCTACCTTGAAGAGAAGCTACACCTAATTTTGTACGTATGAGTCTTCATCCTCTTTCTCTGAACTCTTTGTGGATATAGATATGGCATTTAACTGACATTATTCATCACGGATTGCCCAAATTTTTACTTTTCTTGATACAATCCTTATCCCACTATCTAGATCATAAACCCCTTGAGGGCAGGAAGAGTGTATTATTCTTCTTTGTATGAGTTGATGTATGATTTAAGCCTTGAAAAGGTCAAATATTCTAAGAGAAAGAAGTGACGCAATAGTACATTCAAGTCATGCAGAGAGACCAATACAATGTCATGTCACACGGAGACTGAATGCCAGGTTTAGGGAGGAGTATAGACTAGTTTGGCAGACACATAGAGTGGGTGAAAGAAAGTTAAGTGAATATCAGTAAAGGTAGCCTGAAATCAGCACAAAGGGCTTTAAGTGCCAGTGTAGCACATGAGGATACCCCTGAACATTACCCTAGATTTGAGGCATGTGGTACACATGGATCACCATCCACTAAAACATATCATAACTTATGAGCCCCTACCAATGTCTCTTTTGTCAGCCAGCTAGAATATATGTTAGTTCAAAGCAGAAGACATTTGATTAAATAGCATAGTGAGATTTGTACTATAAAGGACTTCCCCCATACATATTTACATGGAGGGGGTAGGGTAAGGAAGGAAAATACACAGGGAACTTGAATGGACAGGGAGCACACTTAGAGTAACACACATTAAGGGAACATGTGTGATGAGGGTAAACATGTCCAGAAGTAACTCATGCCTCCAGCGTTTCAGAATTGATGATATCCTCTGATGTTAACATCAGGAGATCTGCTTTCTATGGTTTTCTGGGTCTTCTACTGCCCTCTGGTCTCTACCATCCTATTCTTGAACAGTTTTGTTGCTGGATGCCTCTACTATTGGTCATCTCTCCCAAGTTACTTCCTATTACCATCTGCAGATGAATAACGACGCATCCTCTTTGAATCTTTTTCTGCTCCCTGCTACCTTCTGCTAGTAAGTATCTGCTAGGGAGCCATTTTCCATAGGGAGGTGTAAGTTCCTTTTAGTAATAGCCCCGGGGTATACTGCCACACCTATCCAGGCAGCCAAAAAAAGTCAGCCAAAGCTCTCTAGCTAAAATTGTCTTCTGAGCAATTTTTTCCTCTTGCTGGACTGTCTCCCTGAGTCCTGTCTTCTTTCTGATTTGAGGATAGAAAATTCCTTTCAAACCCTGTCATCCACCAGTCATTAGTCTGTGTCTCTTCAGAACTATTAGGAAATTACTTCTTGGCCACACAAGATAAGGTATTTAATGTGTGCATCTAACTCTCTGAGAAAAAATTCAAACCTATGCCCTTTGGGTTTTTCTATGGGAGAAGTATCCTCTTTGGTTTACAGCCAACATTTGAGGCCATGTGCAAAACTCCAAAGTCAGAAGCAGTGGGAAAAGAAAATAGGCCAGTGAAGGGGAATCTCCCAGAGACACCCAGGGCTTTCGTCACCAGGATGACTACAGTTCTGCAAGTGGAATCTTTTCGGAGGTAATTTCATCTATGTTCAAAGGCATAATTACTGAGTGCAATCATTTGTGCACATTTGCAAAGGCTGTAAGAACATTTGGCACACAAATTTAATTCAAGAAGCTTTCAGGAACCGCAAATCTTTAGGCAAGGCTGATGAGAACTGAAAAGCAATTTGTGCCTGCAGCTGCCTGCTTACCAAGGCTTTCTGCAAAGACTCATTTCTCTTCTCCTCAGGCCTGATACCTGAGCTTTAGGAACTGGGGTCTGATTCCTCCCAAGGAAGCGCTCTTCTTAAAGTTTATTTTTTCCACATTTACCTCCTCTCTCCTAAGTTTCAAAAATACTAGTCCTTCTCGATGGCTTTTGGTACAGGTATCTTTGAATACATTTTTGATAACAGTTAAGGTCTGGTTATCTGAATATGACCATCTCCCTTTTTAGCTACCTATTGGCTCCAATGATCTGTGGACCATTATAAGTCTCATTTCCACGGCAGCCATAAAGTAGACCCAAAAAACGATGATGCAGTCAGAGCATTGGACAGAACCTCACATCCTCATGAGGGCAGAGGCCTGGCTCTACCATTTGTAACAACCAATGTACTCCAAATTAGAACTAAGTGGGCATGGGCTGAGACTTTCATCTGGTCATAGAAACCACAACACAGCACATGCCTAGATTTGAAAAAGAGATGAACAGTCAACTTAAAATATATAGATGCCCTTCTTCTCCAACATCTCCACATACCCTACCCTCCCAGCCTTATGTCCAAGGGTAATAGAAAGAATGATTTTGGAATCAGGGAAATTGCATTCTAAGACCAGTCTGTTACTAGCTGTGTGACCTTCAGAACTCTAGTACTCAGTTTTTTGGGGTTTTTATCATAAACTGAGAGGGTTTGAATGATGATCTCTAAGGTCTCTTCTGGACCTAAATAATCTTGAATTATTTCCTTGAGCAGTCAAAAGTAAGACTTCTCTTAAAACTTATTAGTGATGAAAAAACCTAAGTGACCCAAATAAATAGAACTGAAAAGGCACCTTTCAGTCTTTTAGTTCAGCACTGGCAAGATTTCCCCAGGCAGAGCAAAAATCTTTATTTTCTGGTCCCTCATTGTGTGACCTTGGGTAAATCACTTATTTTCTCTGAACCTTTTAATTTCTAGACCTTAATTTCTCTGGTTTTCTCATCTGTAAAGTGGAGTTAATAATCCTCACTCTATCATCTTCATAGGATGACAAAAATGAGTGAATCAAACTCCAAAATGCTCTGCAAATCTAAGGGGTACAAGGGGTGGTACTTGGGCTCTCTTTCTTGGAATTGGGGAAGAGAAATAGAACATAAGGGAAAAGCAACAAGATGGAAACGATTTGATCTCATCTCTCCATTAAGCTGAGATGTGGATTCCATTTGGATCAGCACATTGGCCATCTCAGGCCTCAAGATATAGTCCATAAAAACATCCTGTATGTTAACAATAAGTACAAGGAGAGAGAAATGTGGTGGAGACTGTAGGGCAGAGGTATTAGCCTAGGGGGTAGAGGATCTCAGTCCTGCACTTATGATAATGTATTATGTAATATGTCAAACAAGTGGATGGGAGGTAAGTCTCCAAGAAATTTGTAGCACCTCAGCTGTAGTGATTTGACATTTTCTCTTCCTGTCTTCCCTGATTTGGCCCTGGATTGCCTGGACTTTCAGGGAGGTCAATCTGTCAAAGGCTTGTGTTGGCTTGTACTCTATCTGCCATGTACTAGTCTATTTCTAATCGTTTGCCACTGTGATTTGTTTGAGAGTATACTGTTCCATGATTCCCAGCCATATGACACCACAGTTGTTGTTTTATCAGACTTTGCCCAGGAAAGTCTTGCCGGTGCTGAAGAAACTGAAAGGACCCTTTTCAGTTCTGTTTCTGTGGGCCACTTTTATGCACCTCGAGGAAAATTCCAATAACCTGGTTGAATTACTGCATTGGCTCTGTGAATAGAGAAGGCTGAGGAAGTAGAAAGGGACACTAGTGAAGTTATTGACACTACCCACGGACTCGCCCTACCATTACAAAGTTTTCCTTTAGTGCAAACCACAGCAATTGGAAACCACATAGGTTTGGCCAAGAAAACCATTCCTTGCTTTCGTTAATTACCTAACATGTTTTCTCGTCAGAACTTTACCTTCATTACCAATTTTCACATTAACAACTTCCCAATCTTTTTATGATATAAAAATGTGTTGATTAACAGAATTAGGGTTCAGGGGGAGAAGAAGGGAATAGGAATAGACAAAGTTTAGGCACAAAAGCGAAAGAAGATATTTTTATGCCCACACATCATATTGTAGGAGTTATCTCATGTCCTGCCCAGGGCTCAGACTGCCATGCCTCTCACCACCACTACCCCTAAAAGGGAACAGATTGGTGTGACTGAGAAACATCATTTGCTCACATCCTGTTCCTGTCCTTCCCTAGAGCAAGACACAAGCTATATTTGAGAGTCAGAAGACTTGCCTTTTAATACCTATTCTATTAAGAACCCCTGCTGTTATAGTTATAAGCCTATAGTACTTCATATTTGTTATTTTTCCATATTATTGAATTTGATAAACAATTTTCTAATGTCATATTTATTGTATGTGACAGGCACTCTCATAGGAGCCTAAGATTAACAGAAGAAAAGGCTTTTGGCCCCCAAGCTCATAATCTGCCAGTGGGAACAGGACAAGAATACAAATAGGATGGTGTTGATAATTAATAATACTAAAAATAGCTCATATTTTTATAGTGCTTACGATGTGCCAGACACCATTACAATTGGTGTCTCATTTGACCCCCACAACAAATAACCCTGTGAGGTAAGCTTTGTTATTGTCCCCAACTTACAGATGAGGAAACTGAGACAAACAGGGATAAGTGACTTGTCTAGGATCACACAGCAGGTAAGTGTCTGAGCCTGGATTTGAACTCAAATTTTCCTTACTCCAGGCCCAGTGCTCTATCCACTGAGCCACATAGCCTCCATGATACAGAATGAGATTGTGACAAAGGAGAAATTGTGACATGGTTTATTATACTATATTATACATACTCTGTTATGCCATACTATGCTATCTGTTATGTTATTTCATGTTGTATTACATTACATGGTATTGTATTATAGTATATCATGTCATATCATACTATGTTGTATCATATTTCTTTATATTACATACACTCTGGATCTAGTCTCCTCTCACATTCACACTGACACATCAGGGCTCCCAGAGCACAGTGACCACATCTCCCTGGAAGGTTCAAGGGTACTCTTGAGGGACTGGGGAGTTAGTTTCTAAAGACGTATCTTCTAAGCCCCTATCAGTCTGCTTCCACCATGATTATCAATTTATATCAATTTTTCAACCAGACTTAATTAACTGGTGAGGTAGATAGAGTGACAGGCCTGGAGTCATGAGGTTCTGAGTTCAAATGTGACCTCAGACGCTTACTGCTGTGTAAGCTGAGCAAGTTGCTTAACCATGTTTGCCTCAGTTTCCTCATCTGTAAAATGAATTGGAGAATGAAATGGCAAACCAATCCCAAATGGGGTCACAAAGAATTGGACACAACCACAAGGAAGGGTGTTTACTAAGGTGGTGTAAGAACAGTTGATACAAAAACATCCCCCCAAATGTCTGTGACACATTCTCCCAGCAGAACATAAAGTCTAGGTAAAATGAACTTGAGCTTAGAGAGAACATTTGGCTAATGGGCAACTCATGGTTCCTGACTGCAGAAATTCCTTTTAACTCCTTTGTGGAGTATTAATGAAATTCCCCATTGACGTGGTACAACTTTTCTATCAGGCTCTGCAGGACCATGAAGTTGCCTTTTCAGAAGACATCCAGTGTATTCCATACTCTGGATGCAAACAACATTTCCAAATGCTCTTATCCCAGGGACAATGCTAGGATAAAATAAGTAAATAAAAAGGCCAAATCCTTCCAGGTCCCTGAAGTTCAAGGTCTTTCACTTGTAACAAGTGGAGAAAAGAAGAAGTCTGAGGGCCAGGTTGAGGAGAGATTTCTTCTCCTCTCTTCCTAAGACCTCTCTTCCCCTAATCTAAGAAATTCCTTTCCTACTCAGAGTTTCTGCTTTCTTTCCTCTCCACTGCCTCACATCCCCTGATTCCAAACTGACTTGCTATTTTTCTTTAGATAACCCACAGAGTATGACCAGGTTTCTTCAACCAATGCAAGTGTACTTCCTGGGAAATATCCTTCCAATATATCTTCATCATCTTAAAAGACATCCAAATTATTGAAGGATTTTAAAAAATTTAGTCTGAAGTCTTAATAGATTGCTTAGGCCTTATTCACACTTAGTTTACTTTTGTTTATTGATTTAATTGAGAACTCCAGACTCTAATTATCAAGGTAGTGGTGTAGAATAGAAGTGGGGAAACCTTCGGGGCATCAAGGCCACATGTGACCCTCTAAGTCCTCAAGTGGAGGCCTTTTGACTAATTCCAAACTTCACAGAACAAATCCTCTTATTAAGGAGATCCTTTTCCTGTAATGATTGCTTAAAATGTTTTTTTCACTTTCTCTTATTTTTGTTCCCTTTTTTTTGGAACATGGCTAATATGGAAATATGTTTCGCATGACTTCACATGTATAATGGGTATCATGTTACTTGCTTTCTCAATGCATGGAGGAGGGGGCTGGAGGGAAGGACTGACTTGGGAATTCAATTTTTTAAAAGAAAAGAATGTTAAAAATAAACAAATAAATGAATGAATTTTTTAAAATAAAAAAAATTAAAATGATTTCTTACATTTGGATTGAACTTTCCTATCTGATCTTCACAGCTAGCCTGTAAAAGTGACAGCACCAGGATGATTACCCTCATTTTACAAGTGAGGAAAGTGAGACTTTGAAAAATAATTGATTGCCCCACGATTACCCAATTACAAGGTAAGCAGCAGGAATGGGACCTAGATCTCCTAACTCCAACTTCAGAGCACGTTCTGGATGCATTTTGCCCAACCAATGGCATGTTGCCCATTCATAGAAGAACCATTCTATCACATTATCTGCCTTAATCTTGCTTTGAGCATACAACCAACTCAGTTGTCTTTCAAAAAATAGTGAAGGTATGCCTTCAGCAAAATTATGATGGAAGAGAGACTTGTTTTCTATTTCCTCACCTCATCTTCATCCTTCTTCTCCTTCCAGTTTTACCTTTTTTGTGTTCTATCCCCTGATGATCCTGCTTTATGCTGAGGCTTATCTGAGAAAGTAAGTCATGTTGGGGGGGCGGAGCCAAGATGGCAGAGTAGAAAGACAGACCTGTAGAAGCTCTCCCCCCACAGCCCATAAAATACCTGTAAAAATGACTCTAAACAAATTCTAGAGCAGCCGAAATCACAAAACATCAGAGTGAAAGAGATCTCCAGCCCAAGACAACCTGGAAGGCTGACAGGAAAGGTCTATTGCACCAGGCTCAGAAAAGAGTGCAGCCCATGGTGGAGAGCCCAGCCTTGGCCACTGGGCATGGACAGGGACTGGAGCAGGCTTCAGGGCATGAGATCACAGGCAGCAGCTGCAGTTCCCAGATTACTCAACCCACAAACACCAAAGGCAGTTTCAAAGGTCCGTGAGAAAGTTCTTTCGTCTAGGTGAGAAGGAAACAGGGTCCCACCCTAGCCCCACACTCAGGTGGCAGCAGCATCCATTTTTAGAGCCCTTGGCCTAAAGACCATGGAGGAATCAAGCACCTGATTTGAACCTCAGCCCTGAGTGGATGTCCAGGGGTAAGGAGGAGCTGGAGGCATTTGAGGAGAGGGAATTCTACTCACAGATCTTGGGCAGAGAAGCTTGTGGTTGCTCCCAGACCAGAGCACAGGCCAGGAGAGGAGTAAACTCCTCTCCCTTGATTATGCCACCCTGAAGTAACTGAGAACTTACGGATTCCTACAGTGTTATTTTAGGACTCAAAAGTCAAGTAACTGGCTGGGAAAATGCCCAAAAAAGGGGAAAAAATAAGACTATAGAAAGTTACTTTCTTGGTGAACAGGTATTTTCTTCCATCCTTTCAGAGGAGGAAGAACAAGGCATATCATCAGAGGAAGACATCAAAGTCAAGGCTTCTGTCTTCAAAACCTCCAAAATAAATATGCAGTGATCTTAGTCCATGGAAGAACTCAGTAAGGATTTTGAAAATCAAGTAAGAGAGATGGAGGAAAAATTGGGAAGAGAAATGAAAGTGATGCAAGAAAATCACAAAGACAAGTCAACAGTCTGCTAAAGGAGACCCAAAAAATATTGAAGTAAATAACACCTTTGAAAATAGACTAACTCAACTGTCAAAAGAGGTCCAAAAAGCCAATGAGAAGAATGCTTCAAAAAGCAGAATTAGCCACATGGAAAAAGGAGGTTCAAAAACTCACTGAAGAACATAGTTCTTTAAAAATTAGAATGGAGCAGATGAACACTAATGACTTTATGAGAAACCAAGAAATTACAAAACAAAATCAAAAGAATGAACAAATAGAAGAGAATGTGAAATATCTCATTGGAAAAACAACTGACCTGGAAAATAGATCCAGGAGAGACAATTTAAAAATTATGGGACTACCTTAAAGCCATGATGAAAAAAGAGCCTAGACATCATCTTTCATGAAAACTGCCCTGATATTCTAGAATCACAAGGTAAAATAAATATTGAAAGAATCCACTAATCCCCTCCTAAAAGAGATCTAAACAGAGAAACTCCTAGGAGTATTGTAGCCAAATTCCAGAGTTCCCAGGTCAAGGAGAAAATATTGCAAGTAACCAGAAAGAAACAATTCTAGTATTGTGGAAATACAATCAGGATAACACAAGATCTAGCAGCTTGTCCATTAAGGGATCAAAGGGCTTGGAATATGATATTCCAGAAGTCAAAGGAACTAGGATTAAAACCAAGAATCACCTACCCAGTAAAGGTGAGTATAATACTTCAGGGGAAAAATGGTCATTCAATGAAGTAGAGAACTTTGAAGCATTCTTGATGAAAAGACCAGAGCTGAAAAGAAAATTTGACTTTCAAATATAAGAATCAAGAGAAGCATGAAAAGGTAAACAGGAAAGAGAAATCATAAGGGACCTACCAAAGGTGAATTGTTTACATTCCTACATAGAAAGATAATATTTGTAACTTGAAACTGTTCTCAGTATTTGGATAGTTGGAGGGATTACACACACACACACACACACACACACACACACACACACACTCACACACATAGAGGGCACAGGGTGAGTTAAATAGGAAGGGATGATATCCAAAAATATAAAATTAAGGGGTGAGAGAGGAATATATTGGGAGAAGAAAGGGAGAAATGGAATGGGGCAAATTATCTGTCATAAAAGAGGCAAGAAAAAGCTTTTTCAATGGAGGGGGAAAGTGGGGAAGTGAGAAGGAAAAAGTGAAGCTTACTCTCATCACATTTGGCTTAAGGAGGGACTATATGCACACTCGATTTGGCATGAAAATCTGTCTTACACTATAGGAAAGTAGGGGAGAAAGGGATAAGTGGGGTGGGGGTATGATAGAAGGAAGGGCAAATGAGAGGAAGAAGTAATTAGAAGTAAACACTTTTGGGGAGGGACAAGGTCAAAAGAGAGAATAGAATAAATGGGGGGCAGGATAGAATGGAGGGAAATATAGTTAGTCTTACACAACATGACTATTATGGAAGTCTTTTGCAAAACTACACATATATAACCTATATTGAATTGCTTGCCTTCTCAGGGAGGATGGATATGGAGGGAGGGAGGGAGAGAAGTTGAAACTCAAAGTTTTAAGAATGAATGTTGAGAATTGTTTTTGTATACAACTGGGAAATAAGAAATACAGGTAATGGGGTATAGAAATCTATCTTGCCCTACAAGAAAAGAGAGAAGAAGGGGATAAGGGGGGATGGGTGTGATAGAAGGGAGGGTAGATTGGGGGAAGGGGTTATCAGAATGCAAAGTGTTATGGGATGGGGAGAGAGGAGAGACAGGGAGAAAATATGGAACTCAAAATCTTGTGGAAATGAATGTTGAAAATGAAAAATAAATATATATATTTTTTAAATAAAGTAAGTCATGTCACTGACTAACCTTTACATCTGTTCTCTTCTATGATTTGGAGGTAGTAGTAGAGCAGAAATAGGGTTGTACTCATAGTAAGGAAGACATGGGCTTTGAACTCTTTGAGTTTCAGTTTCCTCATCTCTAAAATGAGGCTAAGACTACCTTTATTACAGACACTTACTAGCTGTGTGACCCTGGGCATGTCAACCCCTACGGCCTCAAAAAATACCTTTATTACCTGTATGATTGTTGTAAGACAAGCACTTGGTCAATTTTCAAATTAAAGTGTGTATATATTAATAGTCATAGCAGTATTAGTATTGTTATCATGATAACCACCGCTAGTATTAATCCAGTAAACAGGTAGAATAGATATTGTATTATTTCTATTTTTTACAGATGTGAGAAAAGGTTCAGAAAAGTTTATCCACAGCTAATTCGCAGTAAAACCTGTATCCAAACTAAGATAGTTTGACTCCTGGCCCAGTGTATCATGATGGCCCTATCACACCCTGCTGAGAATGCTTAAAGTGCATCATGTTCTAGGGGATATTTCATATGGTTGGCATTGGCCTCTCTACTTAAACCATGGCTAGCACTGACCTTTCTACCCACCACTAGACTGAGGTCACCACTCTGGGGCTTGCCCGTCTCTTCAGTAGGTGAACTAGGCTTCCCAGTACTACAATGCCAACCCCACCTCCAACTCCTGAGGAACAACTTAAAGTTTGGCTCTGAACTAAGGAAACCAGGAGGGAGAGGGAAAAGGGAGAAAGTAAATGGGGTCCTCAAAGCGCCTACATGTAGAATCTGGTGTGGAACCGACAGTTTTAATCCTATATGGAGAGGGAATGCTAAGCAGCAACCATCACCATCAACAATCCTAACTTATTTCAGTCCAGTGAGAGACTGGTACACAAGCTTCACTGGCATATTTGCAGCAGGTTTTCTCTTAGCTAACTTTCATTTCCTGTCTACTGAGTACGGCTTGTTCAGTGCCAACTGAGGCTCCTTCCTTCCCATGACTTTTCTTTCTATGGGCATCGCTTTTCTTCACATCCACTTTGCCCCTGCCTCAGTCACTGTTGTTGGGGCAAAAGCACAATGGCTTGCCTTGTCTGTGTGCGAGCTGGAAAAAGGGCAGAAGGCAGTTGTCATTCAAATCTTACAAGATCCTGAATCAAAGAAAAGAAGACCCAGAGAGGAGGTCCACTGAAGACACAGTTTTGTCTAGGAAGCAATTACGTGACGCAGTGGCTGGATGGTTAGACCTAGAATCAAGAAGACCTGAATTCAAATCCTGCCCAAGAGACCTACTACTTACACAACCCCTGGGCAAGTAGTCATTTAATCTCTCTCCACACTAGTTTTCTTCATCTGTAAAATGGGGTGAATAATTAATGACTATAATATAACAATATGTAATAATATAAATTAACATTATAAATATAGTTATGATTAAACACAATAATGAATATATAATTCACTATATTCCCATAAGGAATATAATAAAATAATGTGTTAAGTACTAACATCAATAATACTAACCCCTCCCAAGGTCGTTGTGAGTATCATAAGATTGCATGAGTAAAGCACTCTGCAGATCAGAACTCTGCTTAAATGTGAGCTATAGTGATCAGTATTATAATACTTTGTTCCACAGAAATGAATCTCTAAGCAGATATTCATTCCAAAACTTTGAAAAGTTCCTTGTGTTCAAAGCATTGTATTAGGGGCTGGTGATATTGTCATAGAAACTGGGTTTGAATCTAGGCACTGCCACCCTTTTGACAAGTCGTTTGATTTCTCTGGGCCTCAGTTTCTTCATTTGTAAGATGAGTGGATTGGGCCAGGTGATGTCTATTATCCCTTCTGGCATCTCCTGATACCAAAACGAGGAAGGCTTCCTTCTACCCACAAGGAATAGACATTCCCCTGGAGGGTCCCACCATGTACCACCTTCAAGTATAGCCCTGGGAGAGAAAGAAACCAAGGAAAACCTGACCAAGAGATTTTGCAAAATTTAAGAAAGGAGAATGTGCTAACAGTAGGGTGTATCCCAGAGGGTTTCACAGAAGAGCTGGTGCCTGAGCTCAGCCTTGAAGGAAGCTAAGGATTCTGAGGGATGGAACACATTCAAATCCACTAGTACAGTTGGCAGTGACAGCCAGGAAGGTTGTGTGGTTTCCATCCCAGATAAGGTAAGGAAGAATTGAAGAATTGATAGTCACCCCCATCCCACAATAATAAGATTATAAAATTTAAAGTGAATGAGGAACTCAAATCATCTAGTCCAATCCCTTTGCTTTACAGATAATGAACCCTAAATTCAAGGTGGTTGGATGTTTTCTGATGCCAAATCCACTAATTTTTCCTTTATAAAATGGTGCCAGTCCTTGGGGGATGGGAGGAAATTCTCCAGTGGGGAGAGGATGAGCTCTGAAGTTTTGGCTGACTACAAGTTTGTTATGGGCAAGTCCCAGTGTGAACCTTTCTCCTTCCTCACTAAGTCTTCCGGGTAACTGGTGGTGCCAACTGCTGGCAGGAAACCTGGAATTCAAGGCCTGAGGGCACATCTATGGATGCCAGCCTTTTGAGGTCAGCCCGGCCTAGGAAAGAAAATGAAAGTGTCTAGCTTCTAAAGCTTAGCCAATATCTTGATGTTCTTGCTGGGTTCATTTATGGGCATGACAGAAATCTCTCAGACCATTCATTTTTGCCTTAATCAAATATCAAGAAACCCCAAATTAATTCACATAAGCCCCATTTTGTGGTAGTGCACATTTGAGGAAAGCACATCTTACACTTAAAAGATTTTCAATGTGCTTGGACTCCATAACATAGCTAATAAATCCCAGTCTTTCTATACTGTCGAGATTAAAAGTTGAGGCATCCAAAGTGACAACTTTCCCCCAGTGAATCTTCATTATGAAACTAAGCCCAATTCCTAGCTATTCTGGGGAGAAGCACTTCCTTTATTCTCCTGAATCCCTCTCCTAGCTCCCATCCCAACCTTGAGGAGCAGAACCGGAAGAATGTAAATCTTAAGACATATATAAATTAGGACAAGCTACTATACTTTCCTGGCCTCAGTTTCCCTATCTCTGAAATGATGGGGTTGGACTAGATCAACATTTCTTACTTAGTCCATGGACAGTCCAAAGGAAATTACTGCGGGTACATAAATCACTTCATCCAAAAGATCCTTATTTCTAAAAACCTATAAGCTGTAATGATAGACTCTGGAGGACAAGATGAATTATGTTAACTTGATGACTTGATATAGTCAATGTGAACAGAGCCTAGGATTCCATGAATTTCTCAGGAGCAATGGGGTAGATGGGAGAAGTGCATGGGTATAATTCATGACTTCTGAGGTGGTTTCCAGTCTTTCAACCACAGGCAGGCAGAAGATGTTGATTTTCTTGTTTGGGTTTGAATTTTTTTTCTTTTGTATAGCATCATATAGCTTAATTAGGTACTGTACTCACATTTAAAAACCCATTCAGTGTGTCTTTTTGATCCAAGTAAATATTAACAAAGTAAGGGGTTTTTTGATGATTGAAAAAATAAGAGATTTTGCCAGGCTTTGCCCATAAAAACAATGAATCGAGCACCTCAAATTTGCGTGTGATTAAGATGAAAATGAAGAACTTGCCTACACATTTAGGTTTTGTGTCTAAGCATGGCCAACCCATTGGATGACAGGGGTGGGTCTAAAAGAGATCTTGTCAGCCTACAACACTGACAGATAAGTACTTGCTATGTGCCAGGCATCATATCACAGTTAGTACTTTATAGGTATCACATTTTATCTTTACAACAATCCTGGGAGGCAATGCTGTTATGATCCCCATTTCATAGATGAGGAAACTAAGGCAAATGGGGTTAAGTAATTTACCAAGGGTCACACAGCTAGTAAGTGGCTAAGGTAGGATTTGAATTGAGTCTAGATCTAGCGTTCTCTATATTTTGCCACCTAACTGAAACTAATATTAAATTCAGTAGGGGTAAGTATAGAGCAGCTGAAAATGGTACAGTGGATAAAGCAGTGGGCCTGGAGTCAGAAAAACTTGAGTTCAAATCTGACCTCAGATACTTACTAGCTGTGTGACTCTTGGTAAATCACTTAACCTTGTTTGCCTCAGTTTCCTCATATGCAAAATGACCTAGAGAAGGAAATGACAAACCTCTTCATTATCTTTGCCAAGAAAATGCCAAATAGGGTCATGAAGAGTCAGACATGACTCAATAAGAGATATGTACAAAGTCAGATATTTGACTTTCAAATATCAGCTTTAGCAGGACAGGAGACTTGTGTCCATCTTAAAAGAGCGAAGGAGCGAACTTCAAATTTAGTAAGTGAAACAGAAACCAAAACAGCTAGGGGAATCTTGGGCTTTCTTAAGGAACTTTGAGGATAGCTGGTCAGAACACACCTGGAGTACTATCTTCAGTGCTGGGTACCATCACCGGGGAAGACAAAAATAAACTGGGGATCATGCAGAGGAGGGTGACCAGTTTGGCAGGAGCCTTGCGTCCATATCAATGAAGATTAACTGGAGGTACTTTGGAGATGTATCTCTAATAAAAGATGAGGGAGATAGAGTAACTATCTTCAAATATTTGAAGGACTATCATATAGAATGGGGATTCAGTCCCAAGGTCTGAACAAGGAGGAATGGGTGAAAACTGCAAAGAGGCATAGTAGATTTGTTGTAAGGAAAAACGTTGTAACAATGAGAGTTATCCAAAAGTGAAAAGGGCGACCTCAGGAAGTAGCAGGTTTCCCCTAATTGGAGGTCTTCAGGCTGAGACCGGCTGACCATTTGGGAGGCATGTTATGGTGGGAATTACTTTGGGGTATGGCTTGGGCTGGATGGCCTCTAAGGTCCCTTCCAATTCTCAAATTCTATGATTTACAAATTGGGTTACTTGTCTGGCTTTAATCAGAGGACAGTTTGCCAAGACTTCAGTGTGTTGTTTTTGGAGATGTTTTGTCAAATTAAAGCATGAAGCCAGCAAAGCTTTCTCCATATTTGAAGACAAAACATCAAGAATTAGAAAGCACACCAACTGGTTTTCCAAATAGAAATCTTTTGCCATAAAATAGTCATAATGTTTTTTTAAGCTTTTGTCAATCAAAAAATCACATGTAAAGACTTCTTACTTAAACAATTTTTTTATTACTGTCAGAAACATTCCCACTGCCACCTCCAACTATTTTCTGTGGCTGTAGACTTATTGAACTATAATGACAGGGAAAAGGTGGGGCTTTGGAAGTATGGGATTCAGTAACTAGGGACAAAATGAAAAATACACCTTTTTCCAATAATATAATTAGTAAGAAAATTGATGAATTATGAACAAACATGGAAAATAAATTGATCCATAAAGTTATAAAATAAAAATGAGTTGCCACTTAAATGGACGTGTTGACTGACGGATACATCAAAATTAGACATTGTTTTATACTATATTTCATTTTATTTCCATTATTATTGTAATTCAATTCAATTAAGTAAGCATTTACTAAGTATCTACTTATTTCCACTGTACTAAAGATTGCAGGTAGAGACATAAAAACTAAACAGCTTCTGCCCTCAGGGACCGCAGAATAATTCCTTTATGGGGAACAACATAGATTCAAGTAAGTAAACGCACAATGCATATAAATAGCATTAAAGAAAACGGAACTGACTTCTCAAACACTTTTGAAATACTTAAGCTAAAAGATGAACACACTTAGATGAATATGTGATTGCCTTAGTGTGAACACTCCCTTTATCTCTCTATATTTTCTTTCCTGTGTGATTCTCAGTTGTGTCTTTCCATGAATCCTATATTGAGAGTAAATCTCTAGGTTGGAAATAGTGCAAAAAAAGGATGTATCACAGAGGAAACAAAGACACGTCCCAGTCATCTTAGTTTGTTTTACATGGATCTGTAATTTCACTGATGTGAGGAAAACCAGGTGTGGAAACTAACCAATGCAGATCAACAACTCATCTGTAACCTAGAGTCTTAGAGAGCTCCCTCAGGTACCGAGAAGCTAAGTAACCAGCCCAGGATCAGTCACTCATTATGTAGCTGAGGCATCCTACGATAGAAACAATAGAATGAAGTTGCCTCAATTGGAATGACATTTACACAATATTTTACTTTCCATAAACATTTAAACACACACACACACACACACACACACACACACAGATAATTACCACCATATTTAGATGAAGTTTGTATATGATCCATGATGTTGCTGTTTGGTTGTTTCAGTTGTGTCCAACTTTTCATGACCCATGTTGTGGTTTTCCTGGGAAAGACCCTGGAGCAGTTTGCCATTTTCTTCTCCAGCTCATTTTATAGATGAGGAAATTGAGGCAAACAGGGTTAAGTGACTTGTCCAGGGTCATACAGTTTGTAAGTGCCTGAAGCTAGATTTGAACTCATGAAGATGAGTTTCTGCATTCCAAGGCCAGCATTCTATCCATGGAGCTACCTCACTGCCTTTATATGATCCATACAAACCTTAAATTTTATTAGGAACATTATAAATTTTTATAATTCTGTATGAAAAGACAGGGCTAGCCAAGCACACTGATTAAAATCTCCAGTACATTGGATGTTGAGAGGGCAATTTTTGGATTGTTTTTTATTCCCAAAACTCTATGATCAGAGGACCTGTGTTCAAATACTGACTGTCATTTTCTACCTTGGGTGATTTTGGACCTTAGAGAAGTCTCTCTACTTAAGATTCCTCACCTTCAAAATAAAGGTATTGGACTAGGTGATTTCTTAGATCTCTTTCAGCTCTAAATCTATCATCCATTTCCATACAAAATGAAAATGTTTTCAAATGAAAAGAATTCACATTTGGCTGACTATTTTGATGATTAAAGTGAGCTGAAAAGCTCACTTAGTTATAAGGTCCCTTTTCATTCATAAATGAATTAAATTACAGTCCCCAAGGCACTTTATAAATTTATGTAATAAAATCAACACATTTAAGAAAAAGTTGAAGATCGGGTGAAAGCACACATAAGAGGATAATTATGAAATACTCCTGTTTTTCCCTGAATTCTCAAACTTATTAGGTTTGAATATGAGAAGCATGACGAATATTATTTGTAAACTCTTGGAAACACTTCCTGAAATATTCAATGTCAGTGATCCACCAGAATAAGACTTCTTGTACTCAGCAGTGGATGGATCTGTGACTCATCAAAACAGCCACCTCACCTTCATTAATTATCTTCAGGCTTAGGTTTACAATCAATGTTTCATTCAATGACTAGTTCTGTAATGAAACCAAATAAGCTGTATGGAAGCCTCATGTTCATGTAGCATTAATGCTTACTTAAGAAGTGGGCATATATTCAATAGATATAGCAAACATAATAAAAAAAAGAAATTGATTATATTTTTACTGACAGAAAACAAATGGTTATTGGTGTTGGTCAATTCTAAATCAGTCATCTGCATGTAGTCAGATCACCAACTTGTTAAAGCAAAAATCAAACAATATTGAATTAGAACAATGAATTAAAATAAGACATCGTGGTCAACTGAGACATCTGTAACCTGATCTAATTAAACACGTTGATGATCAAAAAAATGGGAAATGAACCAAACAATAAATTTCAGCACAGATTATTACAGTTTTCTAAGGAAGTTTACCTGATGTAAAACCAATTGTTACCACAACAAGACCAAAAAAGTCTAGAAATCACTTCAGCAAGGAAATACTTAATCTCTCCCCTCTAATCTGTCACTACTGGTATAATTTTGAATAAATCACTTCACCTCCTGGTCCTCAGTTTCTTCATTTGTCACATGGATTATATGATATCTTTCTCTCCTTTCCAAGCAGAGAGATATAGACCAACCAAAGGTAACACCAGTTTAAAATATAAACTCATTTGTAAAGTATTACAGAGTGATATTGTAGAAAATTAAGAGCAATATCAGCTTATAAAACAATGAGAAGCAGTAGTGAGAAGAATAAGTTTTCAGAAAACTTGGTGAGAGACTCAACTAAACCCTAAGTCCATCCCAAAGGTATTTAAGGATTTAACTAGAAGAAAAACACTAAAAAGGGAAATAATGTAAAAATAATAGCAAATATTTATATAACAAAATCTCTTCATTAACAAAAGTGGAGACTCTATATTTAGGTTCTAATGTGTATGTGATGTGTATGGGACTTTTCCTTTCATCATTGGCTTCTTTGAAGTATATCCCTAGCAGTAAGACCTTTGGATCAAAGGTACAGATTTCTAGTCACTTTCGTAGGATGCTTCCATTTTTCCATCTTGCTTTCCCAAAGGCTTTAAACCAATCCATAGCTTCATTAACAATGTCTTAGCATGCCTGTCTGAAGCCCCTCCAACAATGACTATTCCATATTTTGTCATTTCTATCAATTTACTATATTTGAGATGAAGCCTCAGAATTGTATTTATTTTAATTTCTCTCATTATTTGGAGAAATCTTTCATATGATCATTAATAGTTTGCAATTTCTTTGAAGTCTACTTGCTCATATTACTTTACCACTTATCCATTAAGGATTAGGTTTTGGTCTTAGGGTCAACTAGTCTCTTTGTGATTCCATGAACAAGACATTCCGTCTTTCAGCTTTGGGCACTTTCTCCTATGCCTGGAATCTTCTTCCTCCACATGGCTTCCTTTTAAAATCCCAACTACAATCCCATCTTACACAGGAATTCTTTCCTGCCTCTCTTAAAAGATTAGTGCCTTTCCTCTCTTAATTATTTACTATTTATCTGGTACATAGTTTGTACATATTTAACTGACTGATTGCTACTTGGTGCCCCTCTAGAGACCATCAGTGAGAAAATCACCTTTTTATTGCCTTGAAGGAATCCATCCTAAGTCATCCAACCCACCAATATAGCTGCCCACCATGAGACCAGTACACATGGATGCAGATTTCACACTGCAAAGAACCTCTTCCCTGGGATGCCTACTACCAGTTTTTTCCTCCATTCCACATACTGTCTGCATGTCTATCTTTGGGATCCCTCTGCTTCCTATCCTGCCATATCATGTCCTATCAGGACTAAGGTAAAAAAAATTTTTAAAAACTTTAGGATGGCCACACTGGCCTACTGCCATACCATCTGGATTCTTTATCCCTATATCTTGGAGTAACCAAAAACTTCACTGAAGCTCTGTTCCCTAGATTGACCTAGGCATTCTGTGCTGGGTCCCTTTTCCCTCCAACCTAATCACAATGTCAGTCAGTCAATAAACATGTATTAAGCACTTACTGTATGCAGGGACTGTGCTAAGTGCTTATTGTCCTTTAGTTGTCCCTAGCCCACCAAGCCCCCATGCATATAACCTGACCTTTTTGTCATCCCAGTTCTGATGATACCATCCAGCTGCTTCCTCTAGCTCCTACCTACAAGATCTCAAAGGCTGAATTTGAATATTCAAAGTTATTACAGATGGGTAAAATTGAATGATCTCTAGCATTGGGGGTAGGGAGGCAGAAGAGAATGAGGGGCACAATATTTTTCCTTCATTGGAATGAACACAAGAGTAACCCTCCATTTTCATCGTTAAATGGAAAACCACATCTAACCCTTTCATTTTGCATTCTTTCACCACCATTCTAGTGAAAAGATAGCCAAAATGACTGATAAATTCCAAGATGACAGGCTGGCAGGTTAGAAAAATCTCTTTTCTCTTCCCTCATATACAACATGCTACTTCCAAGACCAGTGGCTCACTGATTGTGAACCCAGCACGAGAGAGTTGGATGGAACGAACGGTAGATATAGCACTGGACTTGGAATCAGGGAGATCTGACTTCAAGACCAGCCTCAGACACTTCCAATCTGTGTAACCCTGGGCAAATCACTTACCCTCCTCAGTGTCCACATCTGTAAAATGGGTATAAAAACAGAACCTACCTCCAGGGCTGTCACAAGGATCAAATGTGAGAACATGAAAAGCACTTTGTAAACCTTATAACACTAAATAAAGGCCATTATTATTTTTGGGGCAGCTAGGTAGTTCAGTAGGTAGAATGCTAGATCTGAAGTCAGGAAGTCCTAGGTTCACATCTGTCCTCAGACATTGACTACCTGTGTGACCCTGGGCAAGTCACTTAACTTCTGTTTGCCTTAATACGCTGGAGAAGGAAATGGCAAACCCCTCTCATATCTTTGCCAAGAAAACCCCATGGACAATACGGTCCATGGGGTCATGAACACAACAAAATATTATTGCTACTGTTTGTTTTGTGTATGCCCTAAGTTCAAATAAATACTAAATAAACCTAAACATTAAAAATAAGTTCAAATCTAGCCTCAGACACTCCCAAGCTGTATAACCTTGGACAAATAAACCTCTGTTTGCCTCAGTTTCCTTATCTATAAAATGGGAACAGGGCTGGTGACAGAATCAAATGAGATAAAATTCATAAAGTATTTTGCAAACATTAAAGGACTATATTATGTTAGATATTAATCTTCATATCGTTACTACTTTTATTTTAAGTATTTATGGGAAATGGCGATCATCCAGAAGCCTTCTTGCTTACAGAAATTCACATTCTTTTGTCCCGACTGCGCCTTCTCCCTTCCTTGGCTTTCAACATTTATACAAAAAAAAAGATATTTACTAATTAGTACTCTAAATTGTAATAAAGGGAGTTTTCTTGCCCTGGCACCACCATCATGAGGATATCCAATGCAGGGATCATATGGCAGAAGAATTCCCCAGAGATGTCACTTCAGTCACTTGTTTGTGGGTGACATCATCATGCTGATTGAGTCATTGTCTTGGTTAGCATCCTCTGGGGAGATGCTTCCTGTCATTGCTCCTGCCAGTGCTATAGTCACGTATATTGGAGACCCAGAAAAGAAAGCTCTTGAAAATTTTTGGCACTGACAAATGTTTCAAAATTTTAAACTGTTAGGATTTTTATCAGTGGATAAGACAGTAAAGAAACATTTCCATCTGCCTCTTTAGGGCAAGCTGGGTGGCACAGTAGATAGAGCATTGGTCTTGGAGTCAGGAAGATTTAAGTTCAAATTTGGCCTCAGTCACTTACCAGCTGTGTGACCCTGAGTAAGTCTCCTAATCCTGTTTGCCTCCGTTTCCTCATCTGTAAAATGAGCTAGAGAAGGAACTAGGAAACCACTCCAGTATCTTTGTCAAAAAAAAAACTCAAATGGAGTCACAAAGAGATTAAAACAACTGAACAACAACAAATTGCTTTGCTGCTGTACACTAAGGACCTTAGGATTGTTCCATCTGATTTATAGCTGTAACGTTTTATAAGAATGTGCACTCCTTGACAGCAGGGGCTGTTTTATATTTCTATTTGTATCTCTAGTGCTTAGTACAGTTTTTGGTACACAATAAGTACTTAATATTTGCTTTATTTATTTATCAATCCACATAGTGCTTTAGAATCTTCTAAATTAAGAGTTCTAATTACTCAAGTGGATTTCGTATACCTAAATGGGAAAATTTTCCACTGTTATCCATGCCAGGTCAAGGAATCTATTGATCCCCAACATATCAGGTTGACCTTCTACTGATGGTTTGCAGGAACATGGACAAGATTAACATAGAATGAAAAGGTGTTGATGGGTGATGATCAATACCTTTGGAAAGAGAACCAGCATCAGTGAGATCATGGAACTATCAAAGGATCACAGCAAACTTATGGAAAGCAATATTTTTCATCTTGATTATAACAAAATCAAAGCACAGAAATTAATCGTTGCCTGGCCTTGATCCATGAATTTCAGTCACACGCAAGTATAGGAAAATGTAATGAATGAGAAAGTTGATGACAGGAATCACACTGCTTGTCTTCAATTTTAGGAAATTACTACTATTATGAGCACTTGGTGTAATACTCATAAAATATTTATTGCTTTGTATTAACTTCTTAATGTGAACTTGTGTTCCATTTAAGTGATTAAAATGTGTGTGCATATGTGTATACGTATGTAGAGATGATATGTTTGTAAGAAGAGGCCAAAAAATTAAAACCACCCCTTTCAGCTCTCTTGCCCATCCCAGCTCAATAGAAGCATTTAACTTAGCATGTGAAAAAATGGCTAGTCAAATGGAAAAGACAGGCCAGCTGTCCACTAGAATTATTTCACTGGGGGATGGACAGGCTGAAACGGGTGAGTGCATGTCTCCTGTAACACATTAGAGGTTGGGTCTCCATTGCCACCCCCAATTGCCTTCCCTGGGAAAGGTTTGAGATGTCAGGCAATATTATACCAAGTTCTGAAAGACTTCCAAGGTGTGTGTTCAAAGGTCTCCCCATCCTTCTGAGAAGATTTCAAGGAAAACTAGGGGTGGGTTTGAGTCAAAAGGGACCCTAACAATTTCTAAAACTACTCTTTCCCTGATACTAAAATCTTGTACCCAGAGGAATTCAGCCAAGAAACTGACCTTTTTTTTTCATTCTCTTAGACATATAACACCATGTAATGGGCATATATATAATGGGAATGAGATGACTGAAATAGTAGGCAGATAGAAAGTACCAAAGTGGCATTATTAACGTTATTGTTTATGAAAGTGAGAATGCTAAGCTAATACTTATCATTAAAATGGATTACTTTGATATTACTGAAGTTGTTCTTCAGAAAATTTTGATGAATATTACTAAATTATAGCCATTTGAGAGACTTCATTCCCTCCTTATACCCTCACCATCCAAACGTATGCCCAGAAGAAATCTACAAACATCTTCTCCAGTTCTTCCCCTCCAGCTTGGTTGGGCTGGTACTACAGGTGAGACAGAACCTTGGGAAAGACAAGACTGCAAGTTGTAAAAGCAGAAGCATTGGGATAAGAATAGGAAGACTAAGGTGATTT